>BPTQ01000008.1:212861656-213582418 GCA_019973895.1 Chrysanthemum seticuspe | reverse complement strand
TTTGATGATGCCCTGCATGTTTTTAACGAGAAAATGGAGACCGACCTTTTGGGTAGCTCTTGTGAAATTGCTGCCCCCAAACTCATGAAGAAATTGGCAGATTTATATTTCGCACGTGTCACCAAAGAGGCTGAATCCACCTTCTGCTTATCTGCTAGACAGATGGCCCTATGGAGATCGCAAATGGAAGACCATACTTCAGACTGGCTCAGAGTGGTCCCGATAGCTGGGCTGGGACAGACTATGAATGCCAGAACTTACAGATGTGTGTTATGTTATCGGCTAGGCGTTCCCCTCTTCTCAGTTCAGATGCCGTGTTCAGCTTGCTCCAAGGTTTTCACAGGGGATATTTACGGGGACCATGCTGTATCATGTGCTGGCACTATTGGTATTAAACATCGGCACAACATAGTGCGTGACACTTTGATCGATATCTGTTCTCGATCTGGGGTCTCAGCTCGTAAAGAGGTTGACATCGGATTGGGTGGAGAAAGGGAGCAAGTCTTACGGCCAGCAGATATCTTGCTCTATTCTTGGGATGGAGGGCAGGACGTATGTGTCGATTTGACCGGGTCGTCCCCCCTCACACAAACTAGTATGATGGATTTTGTGCCAGGTCGTGCAGTGATTGACGCCGCAAAACGTAAGCGCACCAAATACGGAGCCAAATGTACAGACATTGGATATGGGTTCACCCCTTTCTCATTTTCCTCCTTAGGAGAACTTGAGGCTGACGCGGTGACCTTACTTAAGCGGATCCGGAAGTTCTCTATAACTCAAGACATTGGAGCGCGCGCGGCTGTTCATATCTTCAGTAGGATTAATTTTGCTATTGCTAAAGGTGTGGGAGCCCAGATTGTTTCGAGGCTCCCCACTAATTTCCTGTAATCCATTGGTTTTATTTCTAATGAAAAGTGATGTTATAATAAAAAAAAAAAAATAAAAAAAAATAAAAAATAATAATAATAATAATAATAATAATAAGACGATGACGATGACGACGACGACGACAACAACAACAAGAATAATAATACTCTAGAAGTAGGCTTACGGGTATTTTCCCGCCTAATAGTGCCCGATATTTGCATGACGTTGAATTACTGGGTGGGCCTACTAGTGTGGACATTGATTTTAGTAGTGAGCTTGTTATGAAAATAGTTGTCAAAACCATTGAGCTTATGGGTGTTGTTTCTATGATTAACAACCCTTATTGTGAGTTGCTGCTCTTTTGTGCTTGCGCTGGTATTTCCAAATTATATTTTGCTATGCGCACATTCTCTCCTCATGTCTTTGAGCGTGCTCAGAGTTCATTTGATGCGGAAATTCATTCAAAGTTCATTTGATGCGGTCACTTCATTCTTCTATGGATCGTATTTTCACTACTTCTGGACCTGGTTTTGGTGATTGGCAATGGTTGTGGGCTTGGTGTTACTCTGCAGCTGATGTCTTAAACTATGAATTCCTTGCGTCTAAACTCCAATCTGCTAGCTTTCAGACTAAGTTGAGCTTTCCTTTAATGATGCCTTGTGCGCTTTTGATGCAAAAATGGTGATTGGCCTTTTGAGTAATCCAAGTGAGATCGTTGCCCCTAAACTCATGAAGAAACTTACAAATATATATTTCTCACGTGTTACCCAAATGGCTGAATCCACTTTTCCCTATCTACTCAACTGATGAGGTTATGGAAATCTCAAATGGAGGACTGCACTTCGGACTGGCTTAAGGTGATTTCGATCTCTGGGTTGGGACAAACTATTAATTCTAGGACTTGCAGATGTGTGTTATGCTATTGGTTAGGTGTTTCCCTGTTCTCTATTCAGATGTCATGCGTTGCTTGTTCCAGGGTTTTACGGGGGTATTTATGGGGACCATGTTGTATCGTGCGATGGTATTATTGGTATTAAACATCGTCATACATAGTGTGCGATACCTAGGTTGACCCCAGCTCGTAAATAAGTTGATATCAGGCTTGGTGGAGAAAGAGACAGACCCTTACGTCCAGCTGATATGTTGCTCTACTCGTTGGACGGAGTTCTTGATATATGTGTCGATCTGACAGGGTCATTGCCCTGGATGCAACATAGTATGGTTGATTTTGTGCCAGGTCATGTGGTGATTGAGGTCGCACAAAGTAAACGCTTTAAGTATGAGTCTAAGTGCGTAGATATTAGATACATGTTTCTCCCTTTCTCATTCTCTTCTTTTGGGGAGCTTGAGAAGGGTGTAGTGACCTTACTGAAGTTGATCCGAAAATTTTTTGTGAGTCAAGACATTAGGGCATGTATTGCTACTCAATCTTATTAGGACTAGCTTTGGTATAGCTAGAATAGTGGGGACCCAAATAATATATTGGCTTCCCATTAATTTTTGTAAATCTTATTAATTTCTAAAAAAGTGATGTTTACAATAAAAAGAAAAGATAATAATAATAATAATAATAATAATAATAATAATAAGGATAAAAATACATAATAATTTTTTATACTAAAAGTTTTTTGTTATTATTAAATGCAAAAGATTACTAATACTTTTTTAATTATTTCGTTTATAAATTATTTAATTTACAAGTTTTAGTATTATTATTTTAATAATTAATTAATTGTATTAATTTTAACAAACTATATTTATTATTATTATTATTATTATTATGAATTAAAATTATTATTTAATTTTAATATTTTATTATTACTATTTAAGTTATTAATTAATTTGTATTGAATTTAACTATATATTATTATTATTACTATTATTATTATTATTTTAAATTACAATTAAAACTCATCCATATTACAACTAATTCTAATTACAATTACAATTTACTTGACTGATTAATTCATTCATATTAAATTATAATTCCTTTGACATACTACAATGTCTTTAAAATTATTATACAAATAGAACGGGTCTACCATGAATGGAATGCAATGTTTAATGTAAGTGAGAAGAACACATACCTTAAGGGTGTGTTTTTTGGTAAATAACAATCACTATCATTATTGGTTTGAAATTAGTATGGAATTAAAGTAATTATCTTTATGTATAAAATGTTGTTTGGTTTGTTTATATAGATTTGGTTATCAATGTCACATTGCTAAATTAATATAAGTAATTTTCACGGATTAACATTAAAATTGACATAAAACTAGTTTAATATTATTGATAATGACTATATGATAGGCGAGATCAGACTTTAAATTTATAGTACTCTAACTTCGTAAGATCTACACATATAATAACGGGTACTGTACCCGGTCATACGCAATGTACCTATGGTAAGTCCAAGGTCGTCCTAAGAGCTAATGGACGGTCTATCAATTTAAGTTTACTATTTCTAATCTAAGAACACAAATTAAATGTCACATTTAATTTGAATATGTAGAAACGTAGAGGGGGGGGGGGTTGAATATGCTTCTATTTAAAATCTAAACTCTTTCGTATAAAATTTCAGTTCAAGCGTGTCTAAATATGAATAGTGGTTATGACAGTTATAGAAACTATGTATATCTATATCCAACTTAAAGAAATAGACACATAAAACAAATAAGAGATATTAAAGCAAGTTTTGTTAGATTCTAGGGACGGTCCCATATATGTACCGACGGTCCCATATATGCATAGGAGCAGCTATATGTTTAAGGGACCACCGAAAGTTAGGTGTTTTAGACAGGTGATGAATTATGTATTTGCATAATCACAATATAAGCAACAAGCCACACAAACAAAAACTCAATACAAGTATAAATGAAAAATGATAAATTCAAGAATAAAGCGTAAAGAGATAAGTGAGGAAAATGCAAACCAGACACGAAGATTTATAATGGTCGGTAACGAAGCTCTTCTTCGCCCTACTCCACTCCCTGGGTACCTAACTCGACAGTTACATCACTAATCAACTTGCTCTCTTTAGGCGGAGAAAACCATACACCATTGCTTACACCAATTTCTGACACTAAGCAAAATGTCGAGTTCTAATCTTGGTTAGAACCAATACGCACGATCAACACGATCTACATGATCAACACGATCGACATGATCAACATGATCTACACAATCAACACGATCTATACAATCTACATGATCAACACGATCTACCTAAGCAACATACAACAACTCACGGACTTGCACATATCCCGAATCTACCTATTACACATGATTGAAAGATATTGACTAAATCTATATGTAACCAATGTTACATGCGGACTATCTTGACTACATAACTTCGTATTTAGATGATAACGAAAGTTATTCTCTTTGCAATTGAGGTGAGAAAGAGAGAATCACATTTAAACAAGATTCGAAAGAGTTAATGTGATCAAAGAAGGTGAAATAATGGATTGAGAAAGAACAAAAAGTTTTGTGCTAAAGAGGGTTGGAAAAATCTGATGAAAATGGGCCAGTATTTATAGGCAGCTCGAGGAGCGGGGGACGGTCCCTTAAAGATGGTACGGTCCTATATATATACGGGACCATCACCTATTTAAGGGACCTTCCCGGCAGTTTTTGTCCTTTAGTGGTGAAATATTTTTTTGGTGAAAATTTAACTGATTTGGGCGGGAAAAATAACTATTGGGAATTTGAAATTCAAATTTCAAATTCAAATTTATTTTTCATTTCTTTATAATTACAAGAAATAATTTGTATTATTTATTTTTGTAAAAAGGTTTTGACACATTTATAAAAATGTGAAGTTTGAGGACAAAAATAATTTCTTTGATCACCTAACTAGTTTGGTAACTTGTTTGTACATAGCTTAAGTGATTCAGACTTGAAACATCAGAAGATGTTGATGTGTGCATGCATTGATGATTTACCCAAACAAGTACCTTGTGCACTTTACCTTATGTAATACAGGTTACATGTTTGTCATCATTAAAATATAAAGACAATGTATAGATTAAATGTCATAACGTTTCTCCCCCTTTTTGATGATGACAAAATATGTAAACTATAACTAATACTAAAGTGTAATAGTTACCTGCTTACACTCCTTCTCCCCCTTTGGTCGAAGCAAAGAGGTATCGCCAATGTAGAGATGGAAAGAAGATCACTGAAAATAGGAGAAGACTTGAGAGGACTTGAGAAGACTTGAGAAGAATACTTTAGAAGACTTGAGGAAGACTTGAGTATATAGGTTGAGGGTGATTTTGTTAGAAAAGTCCTAGTAGATTGTGGGTGATCCTCGAATGCATTTAATGATCCCAAATCCCATCATTCAAAGAAGTGAGCTTGCATCATCCTAGTGAAGCCTTCCATCATCAAAGTTTAAATGCCATTTACTCCAATGCTTCTGAGCTCCCCCTAGTTCATTGCATCCCCACAACTCTTATATCCTTTGTATATTGACTCTATCACATCCATGGATAAAATTAGTTGCAAAATCTTGACCTACATCAAGGGTTAGTTTCAATCAATAAAGTATGTAAAAGAATGGAATACACATAGCAAGAAATGTGTAGATGCGTAATGATTTGCAAACAAGTTGACATTTGAAAATACTCCCCCTTGGTGTCTGATTCCCCTTGTTTAAGCTACTAAAGAATTGAGCGATCAAAGAATGCTACAAAATAGAGTTAGTAGACAGGCAATATATATATATATATATAGTAGGGATCCAGTGAGAAGTAAATTAAAATAAGAAGTGGTGAGAAGTGACCAAAATCACGTATTTGAGATGCAACGACTTGCATTAGATGCATTTCTATTCATATAGATGCAACATCTTGAGTTTCGAAAGTTGATTTGATGTATAGATGGTGCAAATTGATTTTCATGATTTTGGCACATGCAGAGGAACAAAAAACAAGAGAAATCATGAAATGCATCTAATATACGTATATGCATCTGATTAAAAGCTAGAAAACACACTATGTTGCGTTATAATGCATCTAAGATTATAGGGATGTATCTAATTTAGGACGATGCATCTCGGATTTGCAGTTATAGTTCTTCTTATTCCTTCTTATTTTAAGTAATCTTCTTATTTGATCCTAACTCTATATATATATATATATATATATATATATAATTATGATAATTGCAATAGCAAGACACTATTGGCGAACAAGACATTCATAACTTACATATGGGTTCTCTAAAGTATGACACAAAAGAATTGAGACTAGACATATGCAATCAAGGCAAGTTTCTAATATCTTGGCGATATGGGATGATAAGAAAGATGATATGAAAATGAATTTATAATGTGGAGAAGTTGGGAAGGATGAACGAAAATGAAGAAAGAAGGTTTTAAGCCAAGATTGGCAAGGATGATGTGAAGAGAAGAAGAAATGAGAAAGATAGGAGACTTTATATTTGAAGTTGGTGGTTTAATTTAGGCTTATGTTGAAGAGAATGAAAAGAAATGTGTGTGGGGAAACAATAAAAGGACCGTTTGCACATACAATGATAAGCATGACATGTTCAAAGAAGGCGCATGCAATCCTAGTTTTATTGTGTGTGTTAATAAGAAGAAGTGGATGTAAGAAAAGAGAAGAGGTAGTCGATGTGAGACAATAGAAGTGGTGGTAGTGTGAACTATGAGTATGGTGAGGTAGAAGAAGAGGAATTTTCTCCTTTTTGATGGATGCACTTTGTGGAATAATCATTTACCTAGGCTTTTTGAGAGGAAGAAACTCTAATTGAGAGCCATGAGAAGTGAGAAAATGAGGGATTTGGTGAGGAAGAAGGTGATTAGAGAATCAAAATGATTGTAATTTTGGATGAAGCATGGTATAGGAAGGTTCAAAATATTGTTCAAAGATGCAGAAGAAGAAAAACAGAGAACCAGTTCGTGACACCTCTACTGAGGACGGTCCTGTAAATAGGGGACGGTCCCTTATATATAAAGGACCGCCCGTATTTTTTTGGGACTGTCGCCAGTAGGGTGCAGATACTTTCCAGTTTTCTTGGTTTTTTATAGATTTAATTAAAGGATTGATTTTGTGAGAATCATATTGCCATTAAGAAAGAAAAGAGTTGGGAAATAATGATGATGATGATAAGAATAATCAAAGGATTGATTATGTGAAAATCATATTGCCATTAAGAAAGAAAAGAATGGGGCAATAATGATTAAGGAATGATTTAGGGATTTGGTAAAGAATTTTTATAAGAATGTTAGGATTGTGTGGAAAGGTATGAATAATCATTTGTTGTATAAGAAGAGAATTTACAAATGATTAGAGAATGTTTAGAAGGAGGAAATGTGTAAGTGATAAGTGAATCATAGATAATGAATACCAAGAAAGTTTACATGAATGGCGTAGCCTATGGTGGTGATGAAATATGAAGAACAAAGTTTAAAAGAGTCATAGTAGATTGAGAGGGTGAAGTTTATTGGTTGGTGATCTAGAGTATGAAATAAACTACGAATCACTTATGTAGGAATTCGTAAGACCTTTATCACTCGAAGGTTGATGTTAGCTTTTAGCTTATGGATGAGCGTTTTAACTTATGTAGTTAAAAATCTTGAATATGAATCTTCGGATATGACCTTTGACGTTTGCCAAAAGTTAAATTACTTGAATATTCCAGATGAAATATTTAAGTTGTCAAACCTACTTGGTGGAGTAATAGATTTGTATATAACCTTTTCTAGAAGAAAAAGTGGGTTATTTAAAAGAGATTGAGATGATTAAGGAAATATGTGCACAAAGAATTTCGGAGACCCTAAGGATGAGTGGATTATTTAAGATCATTTTTTGACTATTATGATCTTTTGTGGCACTGGAGACCCTAAGAGCGATATTCTAGTATGAGGAGATATTTCCTAGGTGCATAATACTCAAGGGTTTAAGCATGTAAGTGCATTTAAGCATGCATCACATAGTGATAAAAGATATTGACGTACAAGACTATATGACATCTAAGAGTTTATCATGATAGGCATACCTAGTCCGTTATATATTAAGCCGACATAGTGTGGGTGCACAAATAACATATAAGTCATGTAAAGATATGCATACAAAGCATGATTATAAACATGTTGACTTTTAGCACATAAGAGCATGTATCATGGATATATATCAAGAGATATAATATTAAAACAAAATCTTTCTAATAAACATGCATTCATTAATTAAACAAGTAATCATTTAGCATATAAGAAAGCATGAAGATATTTAATCATATCTCACAAGAACAAATAGTCATTTTGAAACATCAAAAACATATATGTGAGATGCATGTAATCTACATTTGCTAAGAAAAATCCTAATTATTACTTTTTCAAGTTGCAATCCTAATGGGAGACAAAGTTCACCGATGTAAACCATCTTTAGTCAAATGTAGGAATGAAAATTTCTCAAGTTAGAGAATGAGTATGAGACTATCACTAGTGGTGCTCAATTAATGCTAAACACGACCACTATAGGACCTCACTTTTACACCAACCTTACGCGTAACACACCTTATCACAAGATGAACACGTTAAACCACAAGCACATATGCGTATAAGAAGATGAAATAAAGAAAGGAAAGATGGTGACTTGAATGATGATATAAGTTATGCGTATGTATGAGAAGAGAGATGAAAAACAATAAGATGTTATATTTCTCCAAAGAAAACACACACACACACACACACTTTCAAGCATACCCCTCAAATGAGACTTTGAGGGGTTTATATAGTACAAGTAGTAGACGACCTAATGGGCTTGGCATGGGCTCGTTTGGGCTTGGGTTGGACATGGATTGATATAAGGCTAGCTTAACTTAACTTCTAACCAATTAGCTTAGCCCAGTCCACGAGCCCGTTGACTATTCTATCACGATATCTATCACACGTTACAAAGTTCCTAAATGTGAATGACCATCACTTCTAATAAAAACTATTAAGGCTAACAATCTCCCCCTAAGGGGTGGTCATTCAAAAGATGCTCCACTTGATTAGGTCTTTACTTTCCTTGAGCTTGAACTTTGCGTGTAGATATAGAATAGTCTTGATTCTTTGTTCCTTCATGCTTTGTGATCAGTTAATGTGGTATAGAGCCATTTGTCAACTTCTTTGGTTAGGTGTCTCCACGCCTTTCTCCACCATGCTCACACTTCTATTTGTCTTTTGGTTACCAATGATGTAGTTCTCAAGTCTTTAAACTTTGTAGATTCTTTGACATTGACGAAGAATTATCTTTAACTTTGAGTTGCCTTTCATTTAGATGAGAACTTTCATGTGTTGTTGGTATGAGCATGTGGAAAATCTGCACGATCAATCCGCTCCGGAGCTTCCATAATAAGAAAACATAAAACAGGTTAGTAATAAGCGGATTCCGGCACTTACAAGTTTGAATTTCGAGGGTGTTAACAGCATAGTGTGAAAACACATCTCTAATTCTTACAAAGGCCGTTCCTGAACTGGAGTCCCACAAGTGAGATAACACGATATACCGAAGTACATCTACAGTTCAGATGAGTCGCTGAAGTACACCGAAGCATCACTCCACGACTGTAGACCGTTTGAGACACACTAAGCGTAATCCACTGGGAGTTACCGAAGTGACCTGCTGTCAGGGTTGCTTGATGTTGACCCTGGCAGGAGTTTCCATTCAATCACTGAAGATCACAGATGTGAAACTTCTCATAAATGTTCTGGCAGATTGCTAAGACCTGCGTAGGACTCTAGAATATATCACTTTTGTCCTTATTGATGAACAACAAGCGATGTCATGTCAAATGTTCCTATGAGATCTTTTGATGAATCTCGTGGCTCTAGACTCAATAGTGCATTTTGGTTTTCCTGAGCGGAGACTAGGGAGAGGGTCTCCTTCTTCAATATCAACGATCTCTAGGAGAAAGTCGATAGATTATGTAGGGTTCCCAGTGAGAATGAAACAAATCCTTTTAAGAGGAATTGAGTGGCTAGAAGGTTTAGTGCAGTGCGTCACTGGGTCCATGACGTCTTTGTCTTCAATACCAGTGTCATCTAGTGACAACCAGTAGCAGATGAATTGAACCCGGTTTTTGCCCTAAGGTTGAATATGGAGGGCTATTTCTTTTCACCCTTTTTCATTACTCTTCTTTTTAATTCTTCAACCCCTTCTTTCTCCTTTCTCACATTACTCCTTTTTTCAATCATTCCTAAGGACTTCTAATACTAATTATTTGTGATGTCCTTGGGTAGATCCCTCCGGCTCTGGCAGATCATAGGACGGATTTCCTATCCTTAGTCACCTTATAACTCCATGACTGTCCTATTGTTGCCATAAAACCATTTTTCTTGAAAATCTCTCAGAGTGTTTATGATAGAAAACATGTTTGAAACACTCCGTGAGTTTTATATTTTCAGAAAAACCCCCCCTTCACATGTGCTAATAAGTTTTGACAGAAATCTATACATAGAGGGTAGAGTTCGCACTTTTTTGAATTGATCGACTTTAAATGAACAAGACCGATTCGAGACACGTTTACATCACTAGAGAACTAGCTTGAAATTATTACCCGTCCTGGTCAAGTCCATAGAAAGTTTCTCGAGATGGTACATGATTCCTCGTCAATTCATTGGTTTCAACTGAGTCGAGCTCATTTTGAGATTCAAACAACGATCATTAAACTTTTTGATCACATTTTAATCACGTCTCCTCCCCCTCAAAAAGAGCATATTCGTGATATTTTTGATATCAACGGATTAAACAACATTTTAGAATCTTTTGGGGAGACAAACAGATTTGATTTAAGCATGAATTTGGAACATTTTTATTTTATACTCCCTCTTTAATAAAGCATAATCAATTAAAGGGTTTTAGAGGGAGTTATCTTGAGCACAAAATATTTTGAAAGATTTTGAAAATCTTTTTGAATAATCTTGAAAAGGTGCTCACGATGATGATGATTTCTCACCAGTTTTAAATGTAGTGCACTGAAGCGTACACTTGATTTTTCTTAAAAAACACGAGTTTTGATTTGAAATAATCAAAAGTCATCATTTTAGTCCGGGTTTCGTACTGAAGTATACGAAAGCCATTTTTGAAGAAATTTTTGAGAAACGACATGTTTTGGAAAACATATAAAGAACTCTCGCTCAAGCATCTGTACATGCCCGTATCATTGTTGAATGACATTTCTAGAAACGTACAGAATATCGATTATACAAGAGACATGTCGTGAGAAGAATATTTTTGGATTTTTGATTTTATGTTGTTTTTGTATTTTTGAAAGTTTTATATTTTTATATTTTGCTTTTGTTGGTTTTTCAAATTTTGTATTTTGTTTTTCAAAAATATTTACAGCGAAGCTATTTGGAAAATCATTTTCAAGAAGATTCAAGAAGACGTTCTAACTCCTCAGGGGTTAGGCTTCGCATTCCAATTCGTTGAACTAAATCGTCAAACATTTCTTTTGGAAGGGCTTTAGTAAATATATCGGCGAGTTGGTAATCTGTCTTCACGAAAAATAATTCAACAGTACCTTCTTCCACATGTTCTTTTATGAAGTGATAGAGGACTCTGATATGCTTAGTCTTTGAGTGATGAACAGGATTACATGATATGGCTATGGCACTTTTCGACTCACAATACATAGGTATTTTATCGAAAGTAAAGCCATAATCTGTGAGTTGTGTTCTCATCCATAGAACTTGAGCACGACACGCAGATAGAGACACATACGCGGTTGAAAGTGCAGTGCAATCTTGTTTCTTTGAAGACCTGCTTACTAACTTTTCACCCAAAAATTTTGCGCCTCCTGATGTACTTTTTGCTGTAACTTGGTCACCTGCGTGGTCCGCATCTGAAAAGGAAATTAGATCAAATCTGGATTCCTTCGGATACCAAAGACCCTTGTGAATGGATGTCTTCAGGTACCAAAAGATCCTTTTAACCTCTTTGAGGTGAAGTTCGGTAGGCTTAGCCTGAAACCGTGCTAATAAGCAAACAGCAAAATGAATATCGGGTCGACTAGCAGTAAGGTACATGAGAGAACCAATCATGCTCCGATATTTCTTCGGATCAATAGGTTTCCCAAACAAATCGGCTCCAATTTTTGGTGAAGTTACCATTGGTGTTCTGACAGAGTCACAATTATCCATACCATGATTTTTCAAAATCTCAGTTGTATATTTCGCTTGATTAATAAAAATTCCACGAGGGGACTGATGTATTTGTAAACCAAGAAAAAACTTTAGTTCCCCCATCATGGACATTTCAAATTTGCTTTTCATGAGATTTTCAAAATGTTTTGAAAGATTCGGATTAGTGGACCCAAAAATGATGTCGTCCACGTAAATCTGAACAATCAAAATGTCGTTTTTGCATTTTTGTGTAAACAAGGTAGGATCAACCGTTCCTTTGGTGAAATTGTTTAGGATAAGGAAAGAGGACAGTTCGTCATACCACGCTCTCGGAGCTTGCTTTAGACCATAGATTGCCTTTTTGAGTTTGTAGACATAGTCTGGATGTTCCATGTCTATGAAGCCTTCTGGCTGACTCACGTACACTTCTTCTTTCAGAGTTCCATTCAAGAACGCGGTCTATGTCCATCTTATAAACCGTGATGTTTTTGTGAGCTGCATAGGCCAAGAATATCCTGACTGCCTCAAGTCTAGCTACCGGCGCGAATGACTCTTCAAAGTCTATCCCTTCTTCCTGTTGGTATCCTTTGGCCACAAGACGAGCTTTGTTGCGAATTACAGTCATCTCTTCATCCCTTTTGTTCTTCCATAACCATTGGAGATCAATGACTCGAATGTCAATTGGTCTTGGAACCATATCCCAAGAGTCATGTAGACGGTATTGGAGAAGTTCCTCCTGCATCGCTTCTATCCATGCAGGTTCTGCCATTGCCTCGCGAATGTTCTTTGGCTCTATATTGCTAATTGAGCAAAGGTAAATGCATAAGTCGCAATCGGTGGCAAGTTGGCGTCTCGTCTGAATTGGCCTTGATGGTTCACCAATAACTTGTTCAAGTGGATGGTCTTTAGTCCACTTCAGAGTAGAAGGATACCGTAGATTATACGAGTGCGAGTTAGATGGTTCTCGTAAGCTTGAAGAGGATTCAGCTGATTCCGTAGCAAACGGGTTTTCAAATAAGTCTTCATCTAACGTTGCATCGATCTGGTTTTGAGTAGGTTCTTCTTGAAATGATATGTTATGGTTTTGCTCATCAACTCCTGGTAAGACTGTTTGAAGAATTGGAGTTGCTGGAGTAGATGTAGATGATGTTGATGGAGTTGGTGCATTGGTTTCGACCGTTGTAGATGCATCTTCTGTTGGTTGTGGTAGGTGATGTTGAGCGGGTGCAACGGAATGATGGTTTGATGCATTTGTCGAAGTTCCACCATAGTATTCATCGAACATTAACTCAAAGAATTTCTCCTATTCTTTTTCATGAGGTGTGTCAGCAAAAGTTGATGGAGCTCTATGATGTACGAGTCCTGAACTGATATGTCCAGAAGTCTGTGGGTTTGGTACGGGTTCTAGAGCGAGTCTCTCAGAAGCCATATGTGAAAGTTCATCAAAATTCACATTCATCGTCTCCATGATCCTCCTAGTTCTCCTGTTATACACCCTGAATGCCCTCGAGTTATCTGAATATCCAATGAAGATTCCAATATCACCTTTAGCTTTCAGTTTCCCTAGATCTTCTTTGTCGTTTGTCGGATAGCACAAAGCGCCAAACACGTGAAAGTAAGAGATATCAGGTTTTCTGTTGTTCAGAATTTCATATGGGGTATTATTGTCACTTTAAGTGATTGAATGGACAATCTGGTTATAACTGGTAAGGAGTTACGTTGTAGTGCTCACAGTGTGTAACCATCACTTTAAGGAGTTTGTGCTCAGTGTCACACGCAGTTGTGGATTGTTCAAAGATTTAGAACAAGCAGTAAGTCACAAAGTTGGGATGCTTACTTCCTTTTCAAGTTAGTCGTATCGGGTTTTCTCCATATGTGGTCATTACTATTAGCCGGTGAATTCAAAGGAGGTTCGATTAAAGGTTGGTTAGAGAAACGTATTGAGAGTATTTTTGCGACATATTCTCACAGAATTTTGATCAAGCTATGATGTTTTAATATTGCATCAAGAAGAAGGTAATACGGCATGTACGCAACATTATGATGATTCCGATAGCTCGCAACCATCAGGAGGGAGAAGTTGGTATTTCATCTTCCGTGTTTGGATTACAAAGGGAATTGTGCTTAAGACTGAAGAAGGAGAAGTAGTGTGGTGTACATCGGGGCTTTTTTACCAACTTGGATGCAATACTAAGTGGGTTATGTTGTTACGATGTTCCCAGAACGACAACCATTGTACGATCAAGAGTTTACTTTCTCCGCTGCGTGTTGGAAGAGTGTTGTCGGTTCAAGAGGGAGCATAGAAAGAAAAAAGGCTCACTAGTTAGGAGGGAGTAATAACCTAACTAGACCGTAACAGTTGAAGTTCAGAGCTACAAGAATTTGTGCCGTCAGCGCCAAAGATCAAATGCCGAGGTCATCGGAAGGGAGAACTTCAAGTTTGCCTCAGTATCTAGACTACAGAGACTCTGCGCTTCAAGAAAGTCAACATTGTTCATTATTCTTGTAATTTACTTTGTTTTGTATTCATAGGACTCATTGTAACCATTCACGTGTGACGCTATCATGGAGGGATATTGTTAGCCTCGCTTTTTTATAAAGATAACGTCACTTACGTGAATTGGACTAGATGCGTAGTATACTTTGCCCATAGGGACTAGTATCGTTTAAGTGGCAAAGTTAAGGTTTGTTGAGCCTATAAATACCCCTCATGACTCTCCATGAGGGGTGAGGTTAAGCATTTGGTTAAGTGTAGTGTGTGTTTTCTTAATAAAGTTATCCTTATCTTCTCCTCCCTCTTTCTACTTTCTCTCACTAAAAAGAGGATGAAGATCTTCATCTTCTTCCACCAACCCCGACCTCCCAAACCACATAAATCTTTATGTTTATCGGTCCTAACATCTTCAAAATAAGCTCTTAACTCTTGATTTGTGAATTCTGTGCCGTTTTCTGTTCTTACAACTCTTACTGGAGCTTGAAGAAGTACTTGAATACGTTTCAGGAAGGTGATGATGATGCCTGGTGCTTCGTCTTTTGATCTCAAAAACCTAATCCATGTATATCTTGAATAATCATCGACGATAACAAGAATATACTTTTTCCCATTAATGCTTTCAACTCTCATTGGGCCACACAAGTCCATGTGCAACATATGCAACCTTGCTTCCGAACTAGGTACGGATTTGGGTTTATATGATGCTCTTTTGCTTTTTCCTTGTTCGCATGATGGACATAAGTGATCCTTGGTGTTTTTTAACTTTGGAAGTCCATTGACGATGTTGTCTTTGGCAAGTTTGTTGATGGTGTAGAAATTGAGATGGGATAACCGTCTGTGCCACAACCAGGACTTTGTTCCAGATGCTCGTGTCATAAGACATATTGGTGATGAAGAGGCCATTTGGTTAATGTCGATAGCATACAAGTTTGTATCACGATTCCCATTTAAGAGATCAGAGCCATCCAAGTTTCTAACGAAGCAAGCATTTTTCCTAAAAGCAACCTCTAAATTTGCATCACAGAATTGCCCGACTGAGAACAAATTATGTCCCAACCCTTCGACATAGTAAACCCGAGTGAGCAAATAATTTCCAAAAGGTAGATCTCCATAACCCATGATAGCTGCTACATGATCATTTCCGAAACGTACGGTTCCCATGAATTGCCAGACGAAATTGATCAGCAGCTTCAAATTCCCGGTCATGTGCTTGGAGCAACCCGAGTCGACGATCCAAAGACATATTTCGATAACCTGCCAATAACAGAAGAAGAAGATTTTGGAAACCGTTTTGATTTTGGTTCCTTTGGGTTAGAGGTAAAATCCTGATCACACTCATAGAAGTTATCAATTGGTAAGACAGGTTCATCACTCATTCTACCATTCTGGAGTGTGAAAGTTCTACCCATGGGTTTCCAAATGTCATCCTTAAAGTAAACATTATGCTCCCTATCAGTAGTGTAAACATTCTGGAGTGTGAAAGTTCTATTTGTTTAGCATAAGTTCTTTTGGGAACATTCTTCTTAACAGGCTTAACAATCTCATTCTTAGAAACACAATCATCATGAACATTAGTTAAAGATTTCTTGCAAGTTAAACAAAGAGATTCAACACATGCATTAGACTTAGCAAGTTTCATAGGTTCATTACATTCAGATGAAATGTCTTTCTTATTACAAAGCGGTAAATTCCTAGGGTGTTCTTCTACTTTCTTCTCTTTATTCAAGCGACTACTCTTAGAGGCAAGCGAGACTCTATTGTTCCTTGTATTGCTCTTAGGCTTTAGTCTGCTGCTCCTAGAGGTGCTTCCTAGTCCTGTAGAAGGTAAGGCACACTCATTAGGATTCACATTCTTATCTAGAGAAGTGGTTTCAGCTTTCCTAGTCTCTTTAGAGTGCTTTTCTAAACTTATGTCGTTTGTTCCATATGTTTTAGATGTGGAGGCAGACGCATTAGTGGTACTCATCTTAAAAAGTCCAGGAGCTAAAACTTTTGGTTTCTCAATAACCGCTTTTCCTTTATCAACATGTTGTTTAGGCAAGGCAGGTGGAGTGACTGATTTTGATAAATCATTTTTCTCATTGACTTTTGGAGGAGGCATTGAAACAGACATTTTTGGTTTTAAAACCGGTTTGGGAACATTTGCTTTCTCCTCAGTCAATGGTTTTGTAATCTTAGTATCCACTGCCTTTCCTTTTTGACATTCAAGTTGAGCCCTCAAAAGATCATTTTTCGCTTTGATGTCATTGTAGGCACGCTCATACGACAGTTTGTCATACTTGCATTCCTCAGTTTTTCGATCAAGTTGTTTAAAATATGAGACATTTTCTTTTTCAAGTTTCTCAAGTGCTTTTTCATATTTTGAAACAATTGTGGAGGTCTCAAACTGGAGTCTTTCATGATCTTCAACAGAATATGTTCGTAAAATAATGGACATGATATCGGTAGTCAGAACATCTTCGAAGAGAGAATCATTTAAATTTTCCAAAACTTTGATGTGTTCGACACATTCATTAGCTTGCTTTACCAGGGATTTATGGTCCTTGACAAAGTCAACTGTTTCTTTTAAAAAAGCTTGTTCAAAATGAATTACCCTTGCACTGATGACATTCAGCTGAGGGGCAATTTGAGTTTCAAAATACTTTTTTTTCATTATCAAAACTATTAAACCAGATGTTTGTTGTAATATTGGTTTTAGTTTTAACAGTGTCTTGAAGATCCACAATTCTAGTTTTCACATTTTCTAAAATACTTCTCGCATCACTTGTGTTAAAAGGATTGTTTGAAGACATTTGTTCAGTGTTCAAAAGAGAATTTGAGACAACTGGTTTTGAAACAGATTTTGAAACAGGTGTTGACTCTTTGTTTGAAACACTTGGTGTGATGGAAAACTTTGACTTTTCTTTTTGATTAACAAAAGTAATTCCGTTAATTTTGTTCCGTTTGTTATAATCAATTGGTTTGATTTCCGGATTCTTTTGTTTCATTTTTGATCTACTCTCCTCAGATAGTTCTAACGTTTCAAGAGAATCACGAACAATAATGGGTTCATGTAAAACATTTCCATTGTTTAACACATTCTGAGATTTCTGAGCTTTCTTGAGGAACGAAGAAGGGTCGTTACCAAGTGCCATTCTATGATTAGTATGAAAACGCGTATTTACTTGATTAGAAAGCATCTTGATTGTTTGAGCAGAATGACCTGTTTTAGGAAGCAAAATTTCCAAAGTTTAGATTTTTTCATTTTTATCAAGAATTTCATCAAGAAGAGAATCTTCTCGTTTTGAAAAATCAGTAATCAACTGCTTCTTCTCTTTTTCAAGATTAGAAAACATTTCTTTTTGTTTAGAAAGTTGGTTATTTAAATCAGAAATTTCCTTGTTTAAAGATTTAATTTTTAAGTTCAAATTCACATCAAGTGTGTTATACTTGATTTGCAAAAGTTGTTCTTTAGAAACCAAATTTCGATAACCAATTTCTAATTTTGATTCTTTGTTTTTATGAAATTCAAAGGCTTTTGCGTTCTCCTTGTAACTCTCAAGCTCAGCGGTCAATTTAGCATTCGCGGCCTTAACTTCGCGATTGACCGTTCTAACTTTCTCAATTTCAATGCCACAGTTATTGATTAATGATTCAAAATAAGCATGTGTTTCCTCATCAGTCTCAGTATTTTGTGCCACACAGTCTCTACTAGGATCCACATCTGGAGTCTCAGAGTTAGTATTGCTATAACTCGGATTGTCCAGGTATGTATCATAAGTAGGTGTTGATGTCACAGAATGCTGTTCGTCATGAGTAAACACATCAAATATGACATTGTTATAGCATGGATCAATGATTGGTACCTCAGATACTGCGTTGGCGTCATAGACAGGAGGTGCGTCAGAATCAGTGTCGTACTTAGTCTCCTGAAGATTTGCCATGAAGATGCAGTTTGCATTGATTTCCTCGAGGTCTTCCAAATCATCCATAATAGCGAAAAAGCCACTTTCCTCAGCACTCAACTGTAATCCTGCTTCTGTCTTTCGTGTTAACAGCATAGCTTTCTGAAGATAGTCAGCAGTCTTTTTGTTCGGCTTAGTAGGACAATTCCTTGCCATGTGACCCAATCCTTGACAGTTATAACACTTAACCTGATTACCCTGATTCATATTTCCATTATTCCCAACGACTAGAGCTGCAACATTCCCATTCTGATTACCCACTGCTCTATTCCCAACATTCTGACCCAACTGATTACCCTGATACGGAACGGCCTGATTACCCATGCGAAATCCAGTAGCATATCCCTGCTGATTCCCAATAACTCCAACCATTTGTCCTTGATGACCCATATTCACACCCGGCTATGCAATTTGCCTGTTGCGAGTGTTTGATGAAATCCTTTGGTTGTTGTTAGTTGGTGTGGAATAACGACCTCTGAATGCTTTACCCAAGAATGCAAATGTTTGTGACAAAGCTTCTTCTTGTTCCATTTCAAGATCAGTGATTCCTTGTTCCTGGTAATGTGGTTGTTCTGGTGGAACAGCTTGTTGTTGTGGAATGTATTGCTGCAAGTTGTTGTTAGTGGAAGATGATGAAGCTTGTTGTTGTGTATTCACTGGAGTTTGAGTCTTTGCAATGAGTGCCAATGGATCATGATTCTTTGCTAATCTTTCTTGCTTGACTTCATTCACTTCATTTTGGTTTTGTTTCAGAAAATAGTTGAGTTGATCAAAGTTCACTTGATGTAAGTCTTTTGTTTGGTTGACAATAGTGACATATCGTCCCCATTCTTCTGGTAGATTGTTCAAGAACTTGATGTTGCTCACGATAGTTCTGGGTGTCAACTTGTTTCTGATCAGCTCATTCATTAAAGTGCAGAACCTTGCATAGTAGGATTCAATGGATTCTCCTGGAGTGGATGTAAACTTCTCTCAAGCAGTTAGCAGCTTGTTCTCCGTATCTTGTTGACCAATTTCAGTTCCATGACAAAGCCGTCTAACACGTTCCCACATATCGAAAGCAGTTTCACAACTGTCTACAGCAGCAAAGATGTCTCTTGGTAAACCCAGTTGGACAATATGAATTTCCATGTCATCTGCTTCGACTTGCTTCTGATCCTCTTCAGAGTATTCCGACTCTTTTTGAAGATGAAAAAATGGTGGGATGGGAGGTGTTGCATTAGCATTTCCAGGGTCTTGGACTTGTCGAGGTATGAAGGGTCCATCCTGAATGGATTTGATCATCAATTTTCCATTAGGTTTTGTCTTGATGTAACGAAGCATTCGACTTGTCCATTGAAGATAACCACCTCTTTCCAACATAGGAGGACGGTTTTCGGCACCGACTGCATGAATGTCTTGTTGAGTTGCCATAGATGAAGGTATGATATGATAAAGTTGATGTAGGATCGATTCAACAATAAAAGAGTTGTGATTGATGAAGATTAAGCTCGGTTGTTGTAGTGAAAATTTGGTCTAAAAACTTAAAAACCTTAATAACTTCTGTTCGGAGCGTTGTTAGGACTTGAAGGTTGACCCGAATCAACTTTAGTTTCTTTGGCAGTCTATTCTCCTCGTTCTCACGGTCGTTTTGATGGGTAGATTGCTGAAAACGAAGTTACTGTTCAAAAGTTATAGCCGTTTGAAGTTTTGGTCAAAATTTTATTCGTAAACCTGTTCTTAAGCGTAGAAGTGAGTGCTTATGCGTAGGATTGCTTATACGTAGGATTCCTTATGCGTAAAGAGCTTATGCGTAGGATTCTTATGCGTAAACCTAAGGTTAAACGTAAGTCTTATGCATAAACTTTAAGCGTAGAAGTAAAGTACCTTACGCGTAAGAGTTAACTTATGCGTAGAGTGCTTACTCGTAAGCTTTCTGCTTATGCGTAAGAGTTGGTTTAACACCAAAAATCCTTTACACTGTCACAGCGTAAAAGATATCCGAAAGTCGAAGTGTTCCACACACTTATCCAAGTGAGGGAAGCACTGAGTCACCGTTTTTGCACGAAGATTCTTCACCCAAAAGTTATGCGTAGAGAACTAGGGTTTTGACTTTCTTACGCGTAAAAATAGGGTTTTGACTTACGCGTAAGAAATTTCCAGTGATTCAAACGATTTTTGATGCACAAACAGCTTCCAAAACACGCAAATAACAATAAAGTTTTGACCAAAAACACCCAAAATGCCTTTTATGCTTATGCGTAGAAATGAACTACGAACCAAAAACGAGTTTAAAACTGAACCAAAACACGTAAAGCTTCGAACTTTTTGCAAAAAACAGAAACTTTAACACTATATAAACCTTAGACCATAAGAATCTTGAAGATTTAAGTGCAAAAATTAATGTTTTATGTGTGACAACTTTGAGAACGAAGAATACGCGTACACTACAAAAAAAAAACTTCAACCAAAACACTCCTAAACCATTGTTAGGCGATTGATACCAATTGTAGGACCTCACTTTTACACCAACCTTACGCGTAACACACCTTATCACATGATGAACACGTTAAACCACAAGCACATATGCGTATAAGAAGATGAAATAAAGAAAGGAAAGATGGTGACTTGAATGATGATATAAGTTATGCGTATGTATGAGAAGAGAGATGAAAAACAATAAGATGTTATATTGCTCCAAAGAAAACACACACACACACACACACACTTTCAAGCACACCCCTCAAATGAGACTTTGAGGGGTATATATAGTACAAGTAGTAGACGCCCTAATGGGCTTGGCATGGGCTCGTTTGGGCTTGGGTTGGACATGGATTGATATAAGGTTAGCTTAACTTAACTTCTAACCAATTAGCTTAGCCCAGTCCACGAGCCCGTTGACTATTCTATCACGATATCTATCACACGTTACAAAGTTCCTAAATGTGAATGACCATCACTTCTAATAAAAACTATTAAGGCTAACAACCACTTTTACGAGTTTACCACAAACCCAACTTCTCTCAGGGAAGCAATTCAACCATTAGGTATGTAAAACCCTAAAATCTGAATTCACATTTACTTGACCATTTGAATTTAACTTAGATTATGTTGGATCGAAATACTCTAACCAAACTAACTTTATATAGCTTGTAAGGGCTTAGCAACCTCGGATAAATCCTAAGTCACTAACAATGAAACACTGAATTAACTCTTCTAAGTATGCGAAATTTACTTCAATAAAGCTAAGAAGAATTAACTTTAACTTCAACAATTTTATTAATACTTAGAACCTGCTTGATACACATATTCTCTAACAATCCCTAACAACTCTAATATAGAACTTGTTAAACTCTAATATTCTTTAATATTGCACATATGTCTAAAGCCAATCTAGGGTCCTTTTATAGGCATAAGGATAACCCTAGTCGGTTTACAACTCTATTCCTTGTTTGACAAGTAATACTAAACTAAACTAAGAACATTCTAGAATTACATAATAATCCTTAACGATTTGCATAGCAGTCCTTTATCCTTGCAGTACTTTGATAAATGAGCAGTACTTTGACCTTTACATAAGCAGTACTTTGACCATCAGCAGCACTTTGATATTCTTCAGTACTTTCATATCCCAACAATCCTCCCCTAACTTGAATTCTACTTGCTTGATTTCAAGTTCCTTTGTATTTGTATCTTTAATATCTTTATCTTCAAAGAAAGGATTGTGTCTTTATCTTCAGATTTGTTTTGTACTCTCTGTGCTTGTACTATCATCATCAAAGTAGTCTTTTATAAGAAATTCTTTTCACCAACTATCAGCAATCTTCATCTTTTTAGCTACTCAGCAACATATGACAATTTGTACATCAGTTCATTAAGTTTCAGTCTATTCTCATCACTTCCAGGTGTGTAAACTCCTGTGAGAGGTGAATCATTGAAATTTTAATGGATTTTGATGTCTCTTTACCATAGCCATTAACTCTGGAGTAGCCAAATGTTTAGGTGTGTAAGACCATGGTACATTGATAACCATATGATTTTTAGCAAATCATCAGCTATCAACGGATTTGTTTTGTCTTTACCAAAATCCGTACCCTTTTGGACTAGTTAGTTCTTGCAACCATGGTGAACTAATTACCATATAAATGGTTTTTTCCACAGCCTTTACCACAAGCCATTTTTCTTGTGGGCTAGCCAACTCTTTACATTTGCTGATATGGTGAGTTGATTACCATACAACTTATTAGCAAGTTGTCAACTATATAACGGATTTGAGATATCTTTACCAGAGCCGTTTGCTCATGGATTAGCCAGTCCTTTTGTTAAACATGGTACTGATAACCTTTTGGTGTAACCATCTCAAAAACCATTTGTTGCAGTTAACTTTTGTTTCAAAATATTTTGCACTTAACAAAAGTTTGCTTATTTTCTTTTAAAAATCATTTATTGGTTTTATGCTGCAAGCAGTACTTTGGTTAAAGTACTGTTTGTCCAGCAGTACTTTGAATAAAGTACTTATTTTTCAAAAATTTATATAATTAAACATCATACCAGTACTTATGCTTCATCATCAGCCATATTTGTCCATCTGATATACAATTCAATAATCATTAGGGCTGTTTCATTCTCTTCTTCGACTTCCATTCCATGATCCAGCATCCTTCTCATAAGATCACTAGTCAAAGGATATCTTCTTTCAGCTAACATATGGCTCATAGTTCCATCTTCCAATTCCAAAGCATACACTCCTGATTCTTCAAAGAATCTCCAGCTTGTAATCTCCCAGTCTTCTTGATTTAGCCAGATTTCTTCAGTGCTTGTCTCCTCAGTTTCCTAGATAGTTGTCAGATCTCCTAACAATACTAAGCCAACTCCAGTTGATGGAATATGTTCAAAGTATTCTTGCACTAATTGATATAGTTGAAACAGATCTGCTCTATCTATTATGTGCAGTATATCCCATAGCAAATTAAACACTCTAAAACTTCCATCCTCCCTATGGAACATCAGATAGTCTCCATCTTTTGATTCTACTACTTCAAATGTAGTTATCTTGGACTTCTTTACTGCAGCTTCTTTGGATTTAGGATAATCAAAATCGACAACTCTTATGTAATTTCTCAGCTCATCAACTGTATCAGATCTTAACTCAATCTTTTTTGATGGTTGTTCAACTTCAGTTGTTCTTTTTCTTTTTAAGCTTCTTTTACTTACATCCTCATTCCTCTTTTCAACATCAAAAGGAATAATTCCAGCAACTTCCTTCTGATATGCTTCTCTAACAGCATTATATAAATCTTTCATCTCTAAATAGTTCAGCTTCTGTAATCCAGTATATCCTTGACTCTTTAGATAAGCCATCATGGCATTTCTTTCTTTAGCTTTACTAGGTGGTCTTTGTGGTATAACAGCTTCAGGTTCCTTCACTGGTTGAGCAATATCAGCATCATATTCAGCTTGAAACTTCTTAGCAGCTTCTTCATTCTTAGCCACTTCAATAGCTCTGATTTCAGCCAAAGTGAGCTTCTTCTTCTTTGTTTCCACCAATTTGCCTTTACCTTTGTCTTTAGGATCTAACACTGGTTGAGAAGCTTGAGGTTGTTCTTCAGCAACTCCTGGAATACTCACACCTCTTGGTCTTGATAGATTTTGTAATATTTGTGCAACCGTCTCATCATCACTTAGCAGTATGAACTACTTCGGGTGTGTCAGCTTCCTCTTCTTGTAGGATTGTTTAAGGACCAGCTTCTTCTTCAAAATTAAGAGTCCTTGGTGTAATTAGCTCTTGTGTATGTGTTCCTTGAAGAGCAGTACCTTGATTACCAGCACCTTGATCATCAGTACTTTCTACACCAGCACTTTGAACTCCAGTTCCTTCAGGCTCAGTACTTTCAATATTTACTTGTGCTTCAGTACTTTGAGGTTCATCTTCTTTATCTGCATGAAATTCAACATCTTCTTTCAAATTATCTTGCTCCAGATTCCTCCCCAATTGGAATGAAGACTGCTGGCGAACCTTTCTGTCCTTTGAAGGCTTCTTAAACTTCTTCCCTTGCCTTCGCTGTGACTTGACCCACAACCTGTGATGTTGAATTAAAGGCCAGACAAAAGACTTTAATCTTCTAAACTTGGTCTTCAACTTTACTAGTTGTGCAGCTTGAGCTTCAGAAGCTTTCTTCAATCTGACCAATTCCCTTGTCAAAACATAATTATCCAGAACCAATCCTTCAGGAGGTATCTCTCCAGCATCTCCTCCAGATGATGATGGATTGATTTCTGGTTCTGACTCAGCATGTGCAGTATCTTGTAGAGATGGTGTAGGTGAAACGGCAGTATCTTCTTGAGCAGCAGTACCTTGTGAAGAAGCAGTATGTTGAGAAGCAGTACCTTGAGTTGATGCATTACCTTCTCTTTCTTCACTTGCAGCAGCCTCATCTCTAACTGCTTGAACAATCTCCATCATTGAAGTAGTCAAAGAAGTATGCCTTCCAGAGAATCTATCACTCTTCTTAGCCATGAAGGTGAATATCTTTGCAGGTTGTACCACAACAGGTAATAAGCTCGAAGGCTTTGGTACATCATGAAGTTGTTTATTCAATAAAACTTGAATAAATCTTGGATACATTAACCAGGGTGATCCATTAGAAATGTGAGATAGCATACCATCTAGAATGAGTCTTGAAAAGTTGAAGAGACGATTCGTAGCCAATCCCACCAAAGCAGATGCTATATTAGATCCAAATTGCTCCCATGAAGTACTCTTCGAACTGATACAATGAAGTAATACATGTACCAAGTACTTCCAATGTGGACTAAACAAGGGTTTCTTGAATGTTGTTTCAGTTAAGGACCCTTCATACCCAGTATCTCTTAAAGTATCCCAAAGAAGCTGTTTGTCAAAACGTATAGCTCATTCTTCATCATCCAATAATAAATCTTCACGAATTGAAGCTTCACTAACTTTCACCATCTTTCCAGCAACCTTAGCCTGTATATATGACTCATCATCTTCCATGTGAGTTCTAGCAGTTGCCCAAAACTGTTGAATCCATGGCTCAAAAACATCCGGTTCGATCAAAAGTGCATAATTGATTGTTGATCCAGCACGGAAATTGATAAGTCATTTTATAATATAAAAATATCAAATACGAAATAAGCGCGAGAGACTCGCAAATCAACCGTTTTAGGAAAAAGGTCGACACGCAAAACCCGCGAATATACGATAAGTGATACCGGGCAAGTGATTACCCGGGTCGTTTCCCAACGAGGAGTGAATTGACGGTCACGTTTGAGGTTTGTTATTAAAGTACTTGAATAGAAAGAATTTTAAGTTTTGGAATTTTAAACTAAATGACGGGAATTTAAAGGAAAGCAATAAAACTACACTAAGGAAATCTAAGGGAGTCCTAAAATTAATCTAAAATACTAAGGGAAACTACGGGAAACTTAAAGCTAATTAAAAACGTAATTAACCTAAAATCGGGCACGTGCGGGTCCCGCACGCGCTTTAAAAAGTGAAAATGTAAAAATATTAACCCTACAAACTTAAAATTAATTTTCCTACATTCTAAATGACAAAAAATAATTTTTGGAAAAAGCCGGATATTTTTCGACTTTTATTTTATTTTTTATGAATTAATTACTAAATAATACTAATTAAATTATTAAAAATATTAAATGATTTTGGAAAAATCTTAAAATTTTATAATAAATACTTTGAATACTACTGGATCTAAGAAAAATAAAAAAACTTGTGCACTGCTTATTGAAATAAGTAGTTAAAAAGGGATCTAAGTTAATAAGCTTAAAATAACAAAGTACTATTAAATATTAAATGAAACAAATACTAACCAAAAAACACAAGTAGCACAGATGGTAATTGGTTGTCTGCTGTGCGTGGCTGTTGTGGTGCAGGAGGTCGTGGGTTCAAATCCAGGCACCTCCCTTTTCTACCACTTATTTTCTTTTGATTTTCTTTCTTTTGGAACTTAAATATAGGATCAAAACAAAGATTTTTTACAAAAACACAACTTATAAAAAACGTCAAAATGAGCTGTTAGTCAGCTTCTTACCCAACAAAATGGAACTAAAGGGTTGTTTGGCTATGAGGATAACTAAGGGAAATTAAGCTATAAAAACTTGAACTAACTTTAATAAACTACAAACAAGCCATGATAATCCTAAATTAAACTATCCTACATGAGACTAAAGGATGTAATGAGCAGATAGGCACTATAAAAGCAAACTCCAATACTTAAAAAGCCACATCCAAACACCCCTATAGCAAACTATAAACTATAATTAAGCACCTAGATAAGCTAAAGGGCTGAAAATCCTAATTTAGACTACGTATAAGTACTAAAGGGAAACTAATAAGCTAACAATATAAGATTAATAAGCTAAAACTACAACATCAAAGGTGTTGCTGTGATGTGCAGGCTAAAACAACCCACGTGGGGCAATCTTGAGGGCATTTAAGCTAACAAAACAACGCTCTAATGTGCAATTAAGTTCAAAAATACTAAGTCTATACTACTAACTACTATTATACAGAAAATCAAGCCCTAATGCTATTTCTATCTTTCTTAAAAATGAGAGTGAAAAGAAGGAATAGGGGACTGTTGGGGACAGAACAGGTACAAAAGAAAATTAGAAAAAAACTACTTTAAAGCTATAACTACTTGCAACAACTTGTAAAAAAAACTTGTGAAATCAACTATCAATAACTTAGTTAGGACCCAATATGGGTCAGAATTGGGTTTTGACCCAGAAACAAGCTAGTCCGAACACTAGTTTAAAGGCAGAAAAGTGGAATTGAAGCTGTTAAAAAAGAATGTTTGAGACTTAAAAACTTTCAAAGACTAATTTGAAAACTTAAACATAAACTCACATGAGCTTAAAAACACTGCCTAATCAGTATGGACAGGAATGAAGAACATGGACAAGTAAGACTGCATAAACTTAACAAAACTGAAATTATAATAAACTTAAATTGCATTGAAAATTAAAAGTTGACAAGGAAAGTAAATGACAATAAAC
This sequence comes from Chrysanthemum seticuspe, assembly GCA_019973895.1. NCBI lineage: Eukaryota > Viridiplantae > Streptophyta > Magnoliopsida > Asterales > Asteraceae > Chrysanthemum > Chrysanthemum seticuspe. Next base: position 213,554,961 of record BPTQ01000008.1, on the reverse strand, counting down.
ATAAATTGGAACTAGAATAAGAATTCTAGACAAAGTTTCTCACAAATGCCTAACATCTATTTATACTAAAAAAAATGCAAGCTGTCTTCTCTTTTTATTCTTGTCTGCTTGCTGTTGTGTTTTCTGTGTGAGGAGAGAGTGAGAGCTTGTGTCCATGTGCTTGTTTCAACTCATCTCAGCCATCCAATAAAGCTTGGGCACCAATCCTTTAAATCTCACCCATTGAAGGGGAATTGGTGTTGTGGATTGCCAAGCTGGCAACACACCCATGTGATTCATTCTTGTTTGCATCTGGGTTGAGAGTGAAAGGAGGTGAGAGGAGGGAAAGGGACAGGTTACATTGGCGCCAAAGGGAAATGTTTGGTTCTGTTTTATGGGTTTAGGTTTCTTTTGTTTTGACTTTGACTGGTTAAGATTGGGGGTAGAAGTAAAAACGGGTAAGGAAAAATGAATGGGATGGGTGGTTAAGTATTTGGTTTTTTAGAAAAAGGTTTTAGAGCAAAAATTGTATTTTGTGTTTTATTTTTGTTTTAAATTTTTTTTTTTTTTTTTTTTTTTTTTTTTTTTTTTTTAAGAGAGAGAAGTATTTTTAATTAAAATTGGTTCTAATAAAAAAATAATTGTTGTAAAATAAAAATGGTTAAAAATAAAAATAATTGTTTTTAGTGAAAAACGTTTTAAGGGTAAAATGGTAAATTGAGTTCGGGTAAAGGGTATAAAGGTAATTTTGGGTTAAAGGTTTGGTTACGGGTTTGGTTTCCCCACTGATCACTCTCAAAACGTGTCCCGGGATCCAAAAATGTAGAAAATCCACTTCCGGCTCTGTCCGCAATGCACGTTTTCCATTCTGAGCTCAATTTTGTTCGTTTTTGCCCTGTTTTCGATCATTTGTACCTGAAACACATAAAAACACATTCCAAGGGTATCTGCAATATAATTGGTTATATTTTAGTGTTTTTAGACATTTTTGTGGGCTTAGATGGGTAAAAATGATGAGTGAATAAGCACTCATCAAATCCCCCACACTATCAATTGCTAGTCCCTAGCAATCCGATCATATGAAGTAATGAAAGGATCAAAAATACCAAGAATACCCCGTTTCGACTTTTTATTCACTACGAGAAATTTAAAACTTGAACGTAAATAAATAACATGCTTGATCATCAAAACATGGCATCACGGAACGGGATTCACACAAAATGGGTGTCTCCGGGGAATTGTAATCGTCATCCTCTTTTTGATACTCTCAAACCAAGCTTAAACTTATTGTGCAAACGTTTTTGTAAAATGCTAACACTACTTATACAAATAATCTATGTAAGTCGAGACTTAACTTTTTACTCCCGCAATTCATAAAATTTAAGTGTGTGTGCTCATTTTCAAAAGTTTGACCATTGAAATCGACATTTGTTATGGTTGTTATCCACTTAACCAAAGTACTAACCCACCGGAAACGATCAAAGTCTAAGGATCGAAAGGGCCTCTTCCATGTAGCGGCTTTCTTCTCGGCACATCCCAAAACATTAGTTTTAAGTGACCGGGCTTTTGACACCTCACAGAGAATAGTACCGGAATTAGCGGGAATTCGACTCCAAAGATTTACGAAGCTACCGTTAAGTTAAAACTAAACCTAAATGGATTACAACCGACGATAATTTAAAAATTCGAGATTCAAAGGTGAGATCACTCCACGTAGCGACTTTCTTCTCAGCTTGTCCTTTTAAGGAGGCTAGGTTTTCACCCTCGAGAATAGTATCGGAGCTTTCGGGATCTTTGAAATCAAGGATTTCCAAATTACCGTCAAACTTTTAGACAACTTTGACGAATACGAGTTCAACTTCCGATTTAAATTTTAAAAAAAAAGCAAGTTTCGCACATTTATTCATAAGCAACATAGTGCTTTTATTCACGCAACTCATATTTTTTCATTTTTCATTTTTTTTCAATCAATTTTTTTTTCACTTTTCTTTTTTTTTTTTTTTTTTTCTTTTTTTTTTTTTGGACTTTAAACTTTAAACTTGCAACTTTTGCATCATTCAAGCATTTTTCGATACTTTCATTTTGCAACATTATTCAGATTTTAAGAAAGTATGCTTTTTCGGAAATTTAAATAAAAAGTTGAACTCGGACTCTAAATCAATTTTGCTTAAAAACTTTTTATTGTAACAAGACGATTTGAATGTTCAAAAGTTTGACAACGAGCACGTATTTAAGTCCAATTAGTTAGCTTATGGGAGAAAAAACCATAGATTACTTATATAAGCTCTAAAGAGAACCAACTACTCCACGCTTAGCATTTTCATTTGCACAACGCGTAAAACCTTAGCCTAAATGTTAAGAGAGCAGCTAGATCAACACTCTAGCAAAGTCGGGATTCCCCTTGTTCTAGCCGAAACAAGACTAAACTACCATTAATACCGAAGCATTAACGCATTATTTTTGTGCAAAGCACTTCTTGTAAATGCAAAAATTTGACTTAAAACGATAAATATTTTAAACTTTTGGTCAAAACGGGGGTGCTAGGGTACTAGAAGGTACACATGTGATCAAAATTCGCTAGAATTCCCCCCCACACTTAGAATTGAATATTGCCCTCAATATTCAAAGTACCGGCCGTAGCCGAAACTATAGAACGGAAAAAGGTAATACTATTAGCCAAGTGTGAAAACGAAATCTTTTTTCACAAAAGGATTTATAAAGATATCCCTAGATAATCATTAGCAAAAAGATCGGATATTGGGCGGCTGGATTAAAAACAGGCGCATCAATCATCACGATCTACGGGAATCCTGAAAACAGAGACAAACACACAACAAGCAAACAACAGTGGGGGAAATTCCCCCACACTTAGTGTTAGAAAATAGAAAGAAGTCAGAAACATGGGTGGACACCCATGAAATGCTACTGTTTTTTTTAACCGAGTCGCTAGCTTGACTCGACCCCGAATTCATTGGTTCATGGGGGAGCAAGTGGAAGTGAAGATCTCCATCGGACTTTCATTCAAATGGTTTAGATAAACATTGAATGTGCTGAAAGTTCCACTTCGATGAGATATAACCGGCTTAAAAGAATGAGAAATGCCGGGGTCAAAGATGGTATCTTCACTCCCGTAGGAGATAAGATATGGAGAAGAAATGGGATAAGAAAGCAGGGTGTCATTGAGATGACAACGGGTGGGCCGGGTGGGCAAAATATTAGATTGAGGAACATTGAGCGAATGTTCAACAATCTTATCCACCAATGAAGCAATGAAAACATCCGTATCGGGCTTAGAAGAGATTCCATCATCCGGTGGTTTAGCAGGTGGACGGGTGGATGATGGATCTAAGCCATACTCGTCACTCTCAAAACCCGGAGGTATCGAGTCATCCGTAGAAAGAAATTCGACCTCTTCTATAAGAGTGTCACTTGACGAATTATCCGAAGACCTATTGTATAGAAGATTTTCCAATTCAGTAAGGTCGGCTTCAAATTCGAAATGCACATCATCATCTCCCCGTGGAGAATGATCAATAAGAGCGAGTTCATCGGCGAACTCCTCGAGAAGGTCTAAAGTCGAAGTGGGATTGCCACTATTCTTATCTTCGGGAGTGGAATCCTCGACCTCGGGTAAAGAGGTAACGGGGTTTTCCAAGTAAAGGTCACTATCCTCATTCTGAATGTCAAACATTGGGTTATCTGAAATTTGAGTGAATTCAGAATCTAAGTCAAACAGAGGATTAGTGAATGCCATAGTGAAAGGTTCCTCGGACACAACAAGAATATCTTCATCATCCGAATCAAAATCAGTGTCGATTTCTCTTTCTTCAGGTTCAAAATCTCTCACTTCTTCTAAGCTGACGAGCTCAGAAGGATCTTCCTCAACATACTCGATGTCTCCACATGATAAGGAATCGTCAAACGACGTAAAGTCATTTTCAGACTCGGAGATCATCTCAACAGAATCATTAGGGGTGGGAGGAGAAGAATCATCATCAACCGGCTCATCACACATCATATCAGAGACGCCCTCGCACTCACTTAGGGTTGGGACAAGGTTCTCAACACAAGACGATTCCGTTTCCGGAATAGTGCTAAGATGCTCGTCCCCCATACTTAGAGAGTTAACGGGCTCTTCGGGTGTGGTTTCGGCTGACAAACTTTCATCATCATCGTCACTATCATCATCGTCAATGTAAGTCGCGAGCCATCGGGCACGTCTTGCAAGTGCTCGTTCCTCGATTCGTATTTCTTCAAGACATCTTTGAATCTTAGCGGCTCGTTCCTCTTCTTCAAGTAATTCTAGCATAGATTTTTCGTTGCGAGACGTTTGGTCTTCGGCAAGTTCTTCTAGCATACTTTTCTCACGAGGATGTTGATCAATGACGGGAAATTGTTCAATGACAGAAAATTGTTCAATGACGGAAAATTGTGGGGGTTGGAAATTGTCAAAACAAGGAGTGTTATAACAAGGATCAGGTCCATGGTAATTTTGATTCCATGATTGACATTGGTAATCATAATGAGGACCCCCACAATTTGCACAATAAGGAATTTGAGGAGAGAAATTCTGAAATGATGTATCATTGAAATCTTAATAGTACGGTTGTGGTTCATATGAATTCTGTGGAGGGTAGTTGAAATCGTTTTGAGGAAAATTGAAGGAATTTGGATTAGAATCATAAGCGAATGAATTCTCGGCACAAATCGAACAAAATCCATTAGTAAGATAATTTCCACACCACTTGCACATACATTTGAAACAACGAAAACCTTTCGGTAACACGTCTCCACAACCGTAGCAATAATCTTGATCGAAAGAAGATATCTCGGGCTCGGGAATAGGGATCGAGTGCTCAACAACATCACAAGTCGTATTTGTATTTCCCGAAGTTGAATCTTGACGAAGTTCATTTAAGAAGTTTTCAATCATGTTCACGATTTCGTTCGAAAAAGGTTTCGAAGATTCCGGAGGTGGGACAAGTGGTGTGCTCTCAGAGCTAGCAATTTCCACCACTTCCGTTTTGGTCTCCGGTTCTTGTTCTTTTCTCTTAACCGTAAATCGCGAAAGATTTTGATCAAATCTAGACGGTTTAGGCTCAGAAACAATAGAACAAATGTCGGGTTGAGGTGGGAGGTCGGAAAAACTTGGAGAATCATCGAGAGAGTTTTTATCGGATAATTCGCACCAATAGCAATATTTGCTTGCTCCAACCCTTCCACACCGCTTACATAAACAATCGGGATTGAGACAATATAGTTGATCCTCTTCCATACGGCCCTTACAGTGAAAACAACGACGATAATCGATCGTCGCCATGAGAATTAAACTTGTAGAGGGTTAAAGAAATAGAATTAAGTGATCGAGAGGATACGAAGAATAGAATCAAACTGTGAAAGAGGGTAAGAGAAATAGAATCAACGAATAAGAGGAATGAGAAGAATATTTTTGGGGTTTTTGGGTTTTTGAAAAGCAAATAACTTCACGAGGAAGGATCTTCAAGTCACTAATCATCAAACCGTAACGATATTGTCGCAACACAACCTCCCCGGCAGCGGCGCCAAAATTTTATAAGTCATTTTATAATATAAAAATATCAAATACGAAATAAGCGCGAGAGAATCGCAAATCAACCGTTTTAGGAAAAAGGTCGACACGCAAAACCCGCGAATATACGATAAGTGATACCGGGCAAGTGATTACCCGGGTCGTTTCCCAACGAGGAGTGAATTGACGGTCACGTTTGAGGTTTGTTATTAAAGTGCTTGAATAGAAAGAATTTTAAGTTTTGGAATTGTAAAGTAAATGACGGGAATTTAAAGGAAAGCAATAAAACTACACTAAGGAAATCTAAGGGAGTCCTAAAATTAATCTAAAATACTAAGAGAAACTACGGGAAACTTAAAGCTAATTAAAAACGTAATTAACCTAAAATCGGGCACGTGCGGGTCCCGCACGCGCTTTAAAAAGTGAAAATGTAAAAATATTAACCCTACAAACTTAAAAGCAATTTTCCTACATTCTAAATGACAATAAAATGATTTTTGGAAAAAGCCGGATATTTTTCGACTTTTATTTTATTTTTTATGAATTAATTACTAAATAATACTAATTAAATTATTAAAAATATTAAATGATTTTGGAAAAATCTTAAAATTTTATAATAAATACTTTGAATACTACTGGATCTAAGAAAAATAAAAAAACTTGTGCACTGCTTATTGAAATAAGTAGTTAAAAAGGGATCTAAGTTAATAAGCTTAAAATAACAAAGTACTATTAAATATTAAATGAAACAAATACTAACCAAAAAACACAAGTAGCACAGATGGTAATTGGTTGTCTGCTGTGCGTGGCTGTTGTGGTGCAGGAGGTCGTGGGTTCAAATCCAGGCACCTCCTTTTCTACCACTTATTTTCTTTTGATTTTCTTTCTTTTGGAACTTAAATGTAGGATCAAAACAAAGATTTTTTTACAAAAACACAACTTATAAAAAACGTAGGATCAAAACAAAGATTTTTTACAAAAATACAACTTATAAAAAACGTCAAAATGAGCTGTTAGTCAGCTTCTTACCCAACAGAATGGAACTAAAGGGTTGTTTGGCTATGAGGATAACTAAGGGAAATTAAGCTATAAAAACTTGAACTAACTCTAATAAACTACAAACAAGCCATGATAATCCTAAATTAAACTATCCTACATGAGACTAAAGGATGTAATGAGCAGATAGGCACTATAAAAGCAAACTCCAATACTTAAAAAGCCACATCCAAACACCCCTATAGCAAACTATAAACTATAATTAAGCACCTAGATAAGCTAAAGGGCTGAAAATCCTAATTTAGACTACGTATAAGTACTAAAGGGAAACTAATAAGCTAACAATATAAGATTAATAAGCTAAAACTACAACATCAAAGGTGTTGCTGTGATGTGCAGGCTAAAACAACCCACGTGGGGCAATCTTGAGGGCATTTAAGCTAACAAAACAACGCTCTAATGTGCAATTAAGTTCAAAAATACTAAGTCTATACTACTAACTACTATTATACAGAAAATCAAGCCCTAATGCTATTTCTATCTTTCTTAAAAATGAGAGTGAAAAGAAGGAATAGGGGACTGTTGGGGACAGAACAGGTACAAAAGAAAATTAGAAAAAAACTACTTTAAAGCTATAACTACTTGCAACAACTTGTAAAAAAAAACTTGTGAAATCAACTATCAATAACTTAGTTAGGACCCAATATGGGTCAGAATTGGGTTTTGACCCAGAAACAAGCTAGTCCGAACACTAGTTTAAAGGCAGAAAAGTGGAATTGAAGCTGTTAAAAAAGAATGTTTGAGACTTAAAAACTTTCAAAGACTAATTTGAAAACTTAAACATAAACTCACATGAGCTTAAAAACACTGCCTAATCAGTATGGACAGGAATGAAGAACATGGACAAGTAAGACTGCATAAACTTAACAAAACTGAAATTATAATAAACTTAAATTGCATTGAAAATTAAAAGTTGACAAGGAAAGTAAATGACAATAAACATAAATTGGAACTAGAATAAGAATTCTAGACAAAGTTTCTCACAAATGCCTAACATCTATTTATACTAAAAAAAATGCAAGCTGTCTTCTCTTTTTATTCTTGTCTGCTTGCTGTTGTGTTTTCTGTGTGAGGAGAGAGTGAGAGCTTGTGTCCATGTGCTTGTTTCAACTCATCTCAGCCATCCAATAAAGCTTGGGCACCAATCCTTTAAATCTCACCCATTGAAGGGGAATTGGTGTTGTGGATTGCCAAGCTGGCAACACACCCATGTGATTCATTCTTGTTTGCATCTGGGTTGAGAGTGAAAGGAGGTGAGAGGAGGGAAATGGACAGGTTACATTGGCGCCAAAGGGAAATGTTTGGTTCTGTTTTATGGGTTTAGGTTTCTTTTGTTTTGACTTTGACTGGTTAAGATTGGGGGTAGAAGTAAAAACGGGTAAGGAAAAATGAATGGGATGGGTGGTTAAGTATTTGGTTTTTTAGAAAAAGGTTTTAGAGCAAAAATTGTATTTTGTGTTTTATTTTTGTTTTAAATTTTTTTTTTTTTTTTTTTTTTTTTTTTTTTTTTTAAGAGAGAGAAGTATTTTTAATTAAAATTGGTTCTAATAAAAAAATAATTGTTGTAAAATAAAAATGGTTAAAAATAAAAATAATTGTTTTTAGTGAAAAACGTTTTAAGGGTAAAATGGTAAATTGAGTTCGGGTAAAGGGTATAAAGGTAATTTTGGGTTAAAGGTTTGGTTACGGGTTTGGTTTCCCCACTGATCACTCTCAAAACGTGTCCCGGGATCCAAAAATGTAGAAAATCCACTTTCGGCTCTGTCCGCAATGCACGTTTTCCATTCTGAGCTCAATTTTGTTCGTTTTTGCCCTGTTTTCGATCATTTGTACCTGAAACACATAAAAACACATTCCAAGGATATCTGCAATATAATTTGTTATATTTTAGTGTTTTTAGACATTTTTGTGGGCTTAGATGGGTAAAAATGATGAGTGAATAAGCACTCATCAGAAATCAATTATGTCATGGAATGCGACATTTGCTTCAGTCTTATCTAAATTTGCCAGCATGTTGTGTTTAGTAACGGTGTTTCGATTCGCCATTGATCAATGTTTACAAAAGAAAGTTGTTTGATGAATAGTAAATGTGAAAGAGAGAGAAATATGGAAAAGATTGATAAGTATAAAGATGAGAGGGAAAATCGGAGGGTAGTTATTTATAGGTAAGATTTTAAAAAATTACAGCCCATAATAACAAAGTTACCGTTATTTGAATATTAACCCATCTTTTGACCGTTGGAACAGTACGTTGATAAGACAAGCAGTACTTTCCACGTGTGCGGTACTTTCCAAAGCAGTACTTTCAGAGCAGTACTTTCATATAACCAAAAAGCAGTACTTGTCCATTCTCTTCTCCACAATGGCAAAAACTTCACATAGGCATTGGATTGCCTCCCCTCAAGCAAAGCATAGGACTGTCTAACTAACTAATCAGTCCTCCCCTTAAATGTAGCTTAGTAATTAATCATACAAATACTCACCACCAAGTGATTGAATCTTAAAACATCAAATACTTTTGTGAGCAGATCAGCTACATTATCATCTGTGTGAACCTTGACAACATTAATGAGCCTATGCTCATAACAATCTCTGATAAAGTTGTAACAATTCGCATTTTCGGGAATTTACTATTCACTGTTACTATTCATTTTTACTATTCATCACCAAAATTTTTTATTTCATATTCTTGTAAGTTAACCTATTTTAGTAATAATCCGATAATTTGACACTAATCGGGTCACTTCTGCAAATTTCACGAAATCGTGTCTGAGATTTACGTTTAGGTTTAAACGACCTTTAGGCATCCCGATATGTCCGAAAACATTAAAAACAAGAGAAATATAAGTTTTTCACCTTCCGTGACATTTTCATAAGTTTTGGAATTTTACGTTTTCCAGTTTTGCATTTTATGCGATTTGCGCGTTTTAGACCCGCGTTTCCAGTTTTAGCAGCGTTTAAGAAACCCAATAGAACTTATCACTCATTTAATATGCTTATATGGAGTATATTAACAAGTTTTAACATATTTACAAGTTTCATATTTTTAGTATACCCGGTTTTAAGTTTCGTGACTTTACGACTTACAGTTAGCGATTAACGGGACCAAAACTCACTCCGTAAACAAGATAATACCAAGCAACTCATATCTAGTCATCCTAGATAGGCCTTGAACGAAATTTAAGCCACATGGGGCGTTTTATAAGTGATCACCATGATAAGGACATGAAACTTACATAGGAAGCTTATACATGTGTTAAGTTACTTAAGTCTTAAGTCTTAAACTTAAGACTTAAGTCTTAGAAATATCCTACACCTTTAACCTCCTCATCTTACTATAAATAGCAAGATCATTCTCTTCCTTTTCTCATCACCATTAATGAGACACACTTAAATCACACAACCCTTCATCTTTGATTTCCAAGTTCCAAGTTACACATAAGAGTTGAAGGCTTAGTTGTTCTCTACATGAATCTTAAGTTTATTTGGTGATTCCATGGTTGAATTAGGAGCTACACAAGGGTACTAGGGCTGGATTCATAAGGTTTTCACAAGGGTTATATCAAGGCTAGCAAAGTTTTGCAAGAATTGTATTGAAGGATTGGAAGCTAGGGTTTTGGTTGAAAGGGTTTAGAAATTAGTGTTCTTGTTCATGGTTCTAGTTAAATTTCATCACAAGGATTGTAAGTAAACTTTTATGTTATCATTTGATTTCTGTAAATACTGGTATTTAATGTATGTAATATGTTTTATATGCTTATTATGGTCGATTGTGCTTGGATAAATGGACTAAACCACCAGAAATCGTCAAAAGGACTAGTATTGAAAAACAGAAACTGGACAGGTGCTGTAAACGTAATTATTGGGTAAAATTCGTGGACTGAAAAACTTAGGTAATAACATAGGATTATAGATCTATGTCTTTTGGTCATTTTTCCGGGTGGCTCGTGCCGTAACTCATCCCGATGAATAAACTAGAGCCAAAACGGCTAAACGTGTCCAAATCTGAGTAACAGATTTCAAACGAGTAAAGCTCATAAAACTTGCATATAACCAACTGTTGGTCAAAGAATAAAAGTTGTAGCTAACACCCTAACTTGAACGTGGCCGCTGGCCGTGCGTTAAATGGAGTTGTATAACTCGACTTATGACCAAAACCGTGAGACAGTTTGCTGCTGATTGAAATAACTAGTACATCTAAGGGTAAATTGGTAATTTCACATTAGTTAAATAATTTCTGGGGCAGTAGGACCCACTAATCTGTTTAGTACATTTAATTACCTTTTCGAGGACATAAAAACCGAGTCGTGATCAATTACGGTTTAGAAATAACGGGTAGATATAGACGGGGAAAACTTAAATAAATGAAACATAAACACTTATACGACTTCACAAATGTTAAGTATCCAAGCATAATTGATGTAATAACTATATAAGGCATGTTTATACATTCAATTCGTTGTTTTAGAACCTAAGACTCAACACATATTCTAGGTTGCGCGTAGAGGTTTCTCGGCTTATACATCGGTTCGTTATACATTGGATATCACATTTATTAAGGTGAGTCATAGCCCCTACTCTTTTAATGCTTGTTTTACAAACTCTTTGGGGAGATACATGCTCAAACACTGGCTTTATACTTTTACAAATACACAAAACATTATACTTGATTGCATTATACTTGATTGTCTTATACTTGATAAGTCGATGGTAAGTCTCCCAATATAGATGGAGCAGTCCCCTCGTTCGTATGATAAGTCGATGGTAAGTCTCCCAATATAGACGGAGCAGTCCCCTCGTTCACATGATAAGACGATGATAAGTCTCCCAACGTACACGGAGCAGTCCCCTCGTTCGACGATGATAAGTCTCCCAACATAAACGGAGCAGTCCAACTTGAAAGTCTCCCAATATAGACGGAGCAACACTAAGTGCAATAATGTGAAATATTATGTCTGTATGTGTGCTTAACTATAAAATGTACTATATTTTAGCAGTGGGTTGTAAACACATAGGTTGCAAGTTTTGTATGGGCGGAACTTGGAACTGAGTGGATTTACAATGCCTTTGTTGTGTGAACATTCTTTAAAGGCTTTTCGACTTATTCAAAACAAACTCTATGAACTCACCAACCATTTTGTTGACACTTTAGCATGTTTATCTCAAGTCAATAAGACGATAGCTGTTGCATGGAACATAGAGTCGCACGACATATTTTGAAGACTTATGCTTTTGTCATTTACCATTCGAAACATTTTGTAAACATTATATATTATACTTTGGGACCTCATTGTTTGTAACTCTGATTTCATTAATCGAATGGTAACTTTTCAAAACGTCTCATTTAGAGGTCGTTTTCTATAACTTGTACTTTGTATTATGAAGTAGCACCCCAACGACACAATCTTCCGCTGCGATATTTTGGGGGTGTTACAGATTGGTATCAGAGAATTGGTTATAGAGAACTAGGTTGCATTTAAGAGCCTAGACTATAACTGCTTTATACGTTAAGACTCTCGACTGTAATTGCCTTACACACACTTCGTGCGCATATGCTTCTTGTTAGTTGTTTGTTTAGATCCACGTTGTTGGATGATATGACTTTAGTAATAATAAGGAAACCACATAATTTAATCGAGTCATTAAAAATATGAAGCTCAATAATAACTAATTATTTAACTTGATCTTGTGACAGTTCTTGTTTGATGAGACATGAGATTTGAGTTAAATAATATTATTACTTAGCTTTAGGGATTTGATGACTTGGTTATCTTATTATCTACAAGCGAGTTTTGTGTCGGGAAATCTTAAGTAGGATGATTTATAATCTCCTTATTTGAATGGATTGGGACGCCTCTTTATTCAAATAAAGAAGTTATAAACCACCGAACCATATGTTTATAACCCATTAATTACATAAATTTGGACGCTTCTTTATGTAAGTAATGAATTATAAATAAGTGGGCTTATTTGCATCCGATACGATTCCCTAACCACATTATGGGTGTATTACAACGTAACCCATACACTATTCCTGTTGAATAAGAGAGAACCCCACTGTTTTAGAGACCACACTTTTCTTAAACACGCTATAAGTAGTTGACATCAACAGAACTTCGGGACGAAGTTCCCTTAAGGGGTAGAGACTGTAACAATTCGCATTTTCGGGAATTTACTATTCACCGTTACTATTCATTTTTACTATTCATCACCAAAATTTTTTATTTGATATTCTTGTAAGTTAACCTATTTTAGTAATAATCCGATAATTTGACACTAATCGGGTCACTTCTGCAAATTTCACGAAACCGTGTCTGAGATTTACGTTTAGGTTTAAACGACCTTTAGGCATCCCGATATGTCCGAAAACATTACAAACAAGAGAAATATAATTTTTTCACCTTCCGTGACATTTTCATAAGTTTTGGAATTTTACGTTTTCCAGTTTTGCGTTTTATGCGATTTGCGCGTTTTAGACCCGCGTTTCCAGTTTTAGCAGCGTTTAAGAAACCCGATAGAACTTATCACTCATTTAATATGCTTATATGGAGTATATTAACAAGTTTTAACATATTTACAAGTTTCATATTTTTAGTATACCCGGTTTTAAGTTTCGTGACTTTACGACTTACAGTTAGCGATTAACGGGACCAAAACTCACTCCGTAAACAAGATAATACCAAGCAACTCATATCTAGTCATCCTAGATAGGCCTTGAACGAAATTTAAGCCACATGGGGCGTTTTATAAGTGATCACCATGATAAGGACATGAAACTTACATAGGAAGCTTATACATGTGTTAAGTTACTTAAGTCTTAAGTCTTAAACTTAAGACTTAAGTCTTAGAAATATCCTACACCTTTAACCTCCTCATCTTACTATAAATAGCAAGATCATTCTCTTCCTTTTCTCATCACCATTAATGAGACACACTTAAATCACACAACCCTTCATCTTTGATTTCCAAGTTCCAAGTTACACATAAGAGTTTAAGGCTTAGTTGTTCTCTACATGAATATTAAGTTTATTTGGTGATTCCATGGTTGAATTAGGAGCTACACAAGGGTACTAGGGCTGGATTCATAAGGTTTTCACAAGGGTTATATCAAGGCTAGCAAAGTTTTGCAAGAATTGTATTGAAGGATTGGAAGCTAGGGTTTTGGTTGAAAGGGTTTAGAAATTAGTGTTCTTGTTCATGGTTCTAGTTAAATTTCATCACAAGGATTGTAAGCAAACTTTTATGTTATCATTTGATTTCTGTAAATACTGGTATTTAATGTATGTAATATGTTTTATATGCTTATTATGGTCGATTGTGCTTGGATAAATGGACTAAACCACTAGAAATCGTCAAAAGGACTAGTATTGAAAAACAGAAACTGGACAGGTGCTGTAAACGTAATTATTGGGTAAAATTCGTGGACTGAAAAACTTAGGTAATAACATAGGATTATAGATCTATGTCTTTTGGTCATTTTTCCGGGTGGCTCGTGCCGTAACTCATCCCGATGAATAAACTAGAGCCAAAACGGCTAAACGTGTCCAAATCTGAGTAACAGATTTCAAACAAGTAAAGCTCATAAAACTTGCATATAACCAACTGTTGTTCAAAGAATAAAAGTTGTAGCTAACACCCTAACTTGAACGTGGCCGCTGGCCGTGCGTTAAATGGGGTTGTATAACTCGACTTATGACCAAAACCGTGAGACAGTTTGCTGCTGATTGAAATAACTAGTACATCTAAGGGTAAATTGGTAATTTCACATTAGTTAAATAATTTCTGGGGCAGTAGGACCCACTAATCTGTTTAGTACATTTAATTACCTTTCCGATGACATAAAAACCGAGTCGTGATCAATTACGGTTTAGAAATAACGGGTAGATATAGACGGGGAAAACTTAAATAAACGAAACGTAAACACTTATACGACTTCACAAATGTTAAGTATCCAAGCATAATTGATGTAATAACTATATAAGGCATGTTTATACATTCAATTCGTTGTTTTAGAACCTAAGACTCAACACATATTCTAGGTTGCGCGTAGAGGTTTCTCGGCTTATACATCGGTTCGTTATACATTGGATATCACATTTATTAAGGTGAGTCATAGCCCCTACTCTTTTAATGCTTGTTTTACAAACTCTTTGGGGGAGATACATGCTCAAACACTGGCTTTATACTTTTACAAATACACAAAACATTATACTTGATTGCATTATACTTGATTGCATTATACTTGATTGTCTTATACTTGATAAGTCGATGGTAAGTCTCCCAATATAGATGGAGCAGTCCCCTCGTTCGTATGATAAGTCGATGGTAAGTCTCCCAATATAGACGGAGCAGTCCCCTCGTTCACATGATAAGACGATGATAAGTCTCCCAACGTACACGGAGCAGTCCCCTCGTTCGACGATGATAAGTCTCCCAACATAAACGGAGCAGTCCAACTTGAAAGTCTCCCAATATAGACGGAGCAACACTAAGTGCAATAATGTGAAATATTATGTCTGTATGTGTGCTTAACTATAAAATGTACTATATTTTAGCAGTGGGTTGTAAACACACAGGTTGCAAGTTTTGTATGGGCCGTACTTGGAACTGAGTGGATTTACAATGCCTTTGTTGTGTGAACATTCTTTAAAGGCTTTTCGACTTATTCAAAACAAACTCTATGAACTCACCAACCATTTTGTTGACACTTTAGCATGTTTATCTCATGTCAATAAGACGATAGCTGTTGCATGGAACATAGAGTCGCACGACATATTTTGAAGACTTATGCTTTTGTCATTTACCATTCGAAACATTTTGTAAACATTATATATTATACTTTGGGACCTCATTGTTTGTAACTCTGATTTCATTAATCGAATGGTAACTTTTCAAAACGTCTCATTTAGAGGTCGTTTTCTATAACTTGTACTTTGTATTATGAAGTAGCATCCCAACGACACAATCTTCCGCTGCGATATTTTGGGGGTGTTACAAAAGTGATGCCTAATCTGAATGTGCTTGGTTTTGGAGTGATAAACTGGATTCTTCACAATGCAAATTGTACTCTCATTATCAATGTTGATAGGAGTATTCTTGAAATTGAACCCATAATCCAAAAGTTGATTCTGCATCCACAAGACTTGTCTACAACAGCTTGCAACAGCAACATATTCTGCTTCAGTGGATGATGTTGCTGCAATAGTTTACTTCTTACATTGCCATGAAACTAATCTTCTTCCAAGATATTGGCATCCTCCAGTGGTTGATCTTCTATCATAATTATCACCTGCATAATCACTACCTGAAAAAGCTTCCAAGTGAAAAGGTGAATCCTTTGGATACCACAACCCTAACTTAGGTTGTTGTTTCTGTTGGGAATTATGCGAAGTAGGATTTCTACTGTCAATTCTGCCGAAGGATTCTACTGAAATAGAAACAGAATCTGCTGAAGAAGAGATTCTGCTGAAGTATAAAAGCCGTGCCGTGTTTCTGCTGAAGGGTGGAAGCTGACTAGGATCTGCATGCGCTTTATTAATTACATGCTAACCCATCATTATTCTTGAACTGCCCGAGGTTAGCATGGTTATTATTGTACTGCTCAATATTGTCTAGTGTTTAGCCATTAAATGCATGCTTGCATGCTTAGTCGATTGAGTAGAAATAGTCTAAGGTTCCTTGTCTATAAAAGGAACTTCATAGTATGTAATAGTACCTCATTCGAAACATAGAGTTTCAGTTAATAAAAGATCCATAGAGGATCTAAGTGTTCTTAGTTATAATAGCTTGTATTTACATTCCGCTAAAGAATACGAGTTGTAGAGATTTTCTATTAGTTTGCTTATGATTACATAGGCAACACTGACGATCTACGAGTGCTCAAGATCTGTCAAGGTCTAAGTGTTTTCAACAAGTGGTATCAGAGCCTCGGGAAAGTCTCTACGATACTGAGAACCATATTTTACCTCACCCCCATACAACCAAAAATACTTTTACCATGCCTGGAACTGATGATGAATCCGAAGTCACCAACAACAACAACAAAAACACCACCTCTATGCAACAACTTAGTCTTTCCAACAGTAATGGTAAGTTTCCTTATCTAAAAAAGGAAGAGTATGATCTGTGGACAATGAAGATGCAGAACTGGATCTCCAATATTGATTTGAATCTTTGGGAGATTGTGAAGAAAGGAAACAGTCTGAAGAAGACTATCCCAGATCTTGATGGTAAGTTTACCATTGCTCCTCCCAAAACTGCTGAAGAGATTCTAGCTGTGCAAAGAGAGCACAAAGTAAGAACCATCCTTCTTCAAGCTATTCCTGAAGATCACTTGGGTGATTTTCACCACATGGATGATGCAAAGGACATATGGATGGCACTTAATGCAAGGTTCGGTGGCAATGAAGAGTCCAGGAGAATGAGGAAGTCCATGCTGAGACAACACTTTCAAGAATTCAATATCTTAGAAGAAGAAGGTATCCACAAGGGATACGACATGTTTCATAAGATTCTGAGTCAGCTAAACCAGCTGAATGCAAAACCTGACAATGATGATTGCAATTCAAAGTTCCTACGATCTTTGCCTCCATCATGGTTACATGTAAGTATAGCCCTTAAGGCTAAAGGTGGGTTGGACATGCTCACTTTTGATGAGCTGTACAACAAACTCAAATCTCTTAAACCTGATGTCAGAACTCCCTACCGTGCATCCTCTTCTGGTCATACAGCCTTTGTTGGGACATCTCACTCCAATATGATGATACATGCTCCTAGTCCAACTTACTTACCATCATCATCTTACACTCCCACTCCACCTTATAACAATCGTCCCACTCCATCATGCCCTCAAGCTAAAACTGGCAGTATATTGGAGGATGTACTTCATTCATTTGTTGCTGATTATGATACTCAGCAGCATCTTGTCTATGAAGATTTTAAGCAGGTGGACCCACTTGATATGGAGGAGATGAAACTGAAATGGCAGGTGGCCATGCTTTCAGTAGATATCAAAAGGTTTGAAGAGAGGTCAGGAAGAAAGTTTGGCTTCAAGGGAAAGGATCCGGCTCGTTTTGACAGGAGAAAGGTCAAGTGTTTCTCTTGTCACCAGATGGGTCATTTCTCAAGGGAATGCAAAGATAGGAAGAGTGGAGAGGGAGCTAACTACAATTCCTATCAGAAGAATCAGAAGGAAGCTGGAACTTCAGCAGCTCTTGTCACCTTGGATGAACAGGTCAACTGGGCTGCACATGAACCTGTGAATGAGGAAGCTGCTGATACAGAGAAGCTTGGATTGCTGGCAAGATGTACTTCAGAAGATAGGCATGATCAATTTGCCTTGATGGGACTTTCTCAGGTATACAACTGTATATTTGGTTGTAGTGAAAGATACAATGAACTTAAAGAAGCTTATGATACTATGAAACCTAAATACAATGAATGCTATGTTGATAATGAAGCTTATAAACTTTCGTTAAAAACATTAGAAAGACAAAAAGTATGGTTTCAAAAGAATCAGATAGCTTATGAAGAAAAGATAAAGGGGTTACAATTTGATCTAGATATTGCAAACATTAACTTAAAACGCACTGAAAAGGAAAAAGCTGATGCTATTACTGAAAACCTAGAGCTTAAAGAGAAACTAGCTGAGGAAATAGCTAGACATAAACAATGGTTAATATCAGGTGACAATCTAGCTAGAGAAATCTATAGTAGTCAACCAGTGACCTCTGGAATAGGTTTAGGTTTTCAAAAATATGTAGGATTGGAAGCTAGGAATGATGGGCGTAAATCTACACCAGCAGACTTAGCAAATTTTGTTAAAGAAGGTGATTTGCATGCTGTCCCTGGACCTATTAGAGGTGAATTCATGCCCACTGACATGTCCATTACTGTTGACTTTGATGGATCACACCATCTGTATTGCAAAAAGTCAAAAGACTTGCCAGACCCCGATGCTTCATCTAATGACTTTGTCTCTTGCTCTGACAGTGACAATTCATCGGATCAAGGGTCTACTTCTCATGCCAGCTGTGATTCAAGTGATAAGTCAGACCTTCCCAAGCCCTCACCTGAACCTACACCCAAGCCTGCACCCAAGTCTATCTACAAGCCTTCTAGGGTAGCTGCTGAGGAATCAACTTCCAAGACTGTTTCCTCTGAAGACTTGTCCTTTAAATCTTTGCATAATAAGTCTGTTAAAAACAATTCCTTTAATGTTTCTGGTTTAAGTACTTCTACATGTAATAGAACATCTTCTTTGTTGAATAAATCTTCCAAAAGGAAGACATGTTTTGTATGTGGAAGTAAATTTCATTTAATTAAGGATTGTGATTTCTATGAGCAAAGATTGGGTGTATGTGCTACTCAGCAGAAACCTAGACCAGTGTGGACCAATGTTAATAATATTCCACCTTATGTCCCACAAGCAACTTGTACTGACTCTCATTGGAGGAGATCAGCTGATAGACCTTATGTGCAACCTACTAGCCCATACTTTAAACATGGTTATTGGCCTGCATATGTTGACTCTATGAATAATGGGAAAGGATGTTGGGGTACTGCTGTCAAGTCCTCGGCAGGTTGTTCTTGGAATAATAAGGGACCTAAATTTCAATGGAAACCCAAGAACAATGGTGGATCTTTCTCATCTGCTAGACCTAAATCTTATGATCCACAAGGCAGGTTCAAGTCAGCAATGACTTGAGCCTCCTTTGTATACTAACATTCTTTTGTATATATTTTTGTTACTATAGGATCATCCTCTTAAGCATAAAGATATTGGTATTGTTGATAGTGGTTGTTCAAGAATCATGTCTGGAAATAGAGATATGATGCACAATTTTGTTCCTATTGAAGAAGGAGGCAATGTGACTTTTGGTGGAAGTGATGGTAGAATTACTGGGAAAGGCACCATCAAGACACCCTACTGAACTTTGAGAATGTGTACTATGTTAGGGAACTTCAGCACTTCAACTTGTTCTTAGTCTCACAAATTTGTGACACCAAGAACAAGGTACTCTTCTCTGAAGATGAATGTCTTGTGCTTTCTAAAGAGTTCAAGCTTCCAGAAGATACTTCAATTCTGCTGAGAGTTCCTCGAACTCACAATATATACACATTCAACCTCAATGAAGTTCATCCTGAAGGTGACCTCACTTGTTTGGTGGCTAAAGCATCCTTGGATGAGTCTACCAAATGGCATAGGAGAATGGCTCATGTGAATTCAAGACCATAAACAAACTCTCTAAAATGGGTCTTGTTGAAGGTCTTCCCTCCAAAGTTTTCTCCAATGATCATAATTGTGTTGCATGCAACAAAGGGAAGCAACACAGAGCCTCCTACAAAGCTATCACTGCTATGAGCATTATTTCTGAGCCTCTTCAGCTGTTACATATGAATCTTTTTGGTCCAACTCAAGTCAGAAGCATTGATCACAAGTATTTTTGTTTGGTTATCACTGATGGCTATAGCAGATTTTGTTGGGTGTTCTTTCTAAGGACTAAAGATGAAACATCTCCAGTGCTGAAAGACTTCATCACCCTCGTTGAAAATCAGTTGAACAAGAAGGTTAAGGGAATTCGGTGTGATAATGGGACAGAGTTCAAGAATGCTATTATTATAGAACTCTGTAGGTCTAAAGGGATAAAGAGGGACTATAGCAATCCAAGAACCCCGCAACAAAATGGGGTAGCTGAAAGAAAGAATAGGACCTTGATAGAGGCTGCAAGATCAATGCTTGCAGAGTCTAAATTGCCCACTATGTTCTGGACTGAAGCTGTTGGCACAGCTTGCTATGTGCTAAACAGAGTCTCCATTACTAGACCTCACCTCAAAACACCATATGAGCTTCTCTTTGGGAAGGTTCCAGCCATTCATTACCTCAAACCTTTTGGTTGTCAAGTGACCATTCTAAACACCAGTGATCCGTTGGGGAAGTTTGATGAGAAAGCTGATGAAGGTTATATTGTGGGTTATTCAGCTCATATCAAGGCTTACAGAGTGTACAATTTATCTGCCAAGAAGATAGAGGGAACTTTGAACCTGAGATACATGGAAGATAAGCCCAATGTTCAAGGACAGGGTCATGTGTGGTCTTTTGACCTTGACTACTTAACTGATTATTTGGGTTATACTAGACGTATGGCTAACCAAAGTGCAGGTTCTCAAGAGTCTCCCACTAACAATGCAGGTACCTTGGATGCTGACTCAGAAAGTGAATTTGAAGATGATGAACAACCTATACTTGTGCCTTCTTTCTCCCCTAATAATATTGCAGGTAACACCTCTAGAGATACTTCTGATGAAAGTGAAGATGCATCACATTATGCTGAGGACCTTGCTAGGCTTCAGACTCAAGAGTTTGCAGCTAAGCTTGAAGCTGAGAAGGTGAATGGGGAGCTTGCAAATGAGGCTGTCAGTGGAAACCATGTTTCTGCTTACACTGATGCAGTCTCTCCCATCATCATCAAATCTGCTGAAGGCTCGGCTGTGTCTACTCCTATTACTTCTAAAGTGTCCACAGACTTTGGTGAACCCTATACTCGCTTTCCAAGACCTTCAGATCTTGGAAATCATCAACCCAAATCTGGCATTTTCACCTCACCTTCCTATGACACAACTTTTGTACCAACTGTGTCTAATCTTGAACCTTCCATTGAAGTCAACCCCACTGCTACTAAAAGAATCAACATCACTCACCCTCAATCCAATATTATTGGTGACATTCTAGCACCTGTTAGAACTCGAAGGGCTATCTCTAGTCCTAAATTTGGACAGGTTGCTTTTCTCTCTTATGTCTCAAATCAGCAAAGAGACAATCACACAGACTTCAAGCATTGTCTGTTTACGTGTTTTCTTTCTCAAGTAGAACCAACCAGTGTCACTCAAGCTCTTGAAGACTCAAGTTGGATTGAAGCAATGCAAGAAGAAATGCAACAGTTTCAAAACCAACAAGTTTGGATCTTGGTACCATTACCAGATGGCAAATATGCTATTGGAACTAAATGGATTCTGAAGAACAAAAGAGATGCAAGGGGTGTGGTTATTAAAAACAAAGCAAGATTAGTAGCTCAAGGTTACAGGCAAGAGGAAGGGATTGATTATGATGAAGTGTTTGCACCTGTTGCTAGAGTAGAGGCTATTCGAATTTTCTTGGCCTATGCTTCTTACTTGGGCTTCATGGTGTATCAGATGGATGTTAAAGGTGCTTTTCTGTATGGTGAGATAGAAGAGGAGGTTTATGTCACTCAACCCAAAGGATTTGAAGACCCAGATCATCCTAATCATGTTTACAAGGTGGTTAAAGCTCTCTATGGACTTCATCAGGCACCAAGAGCATGGTATGCTAGGCTTTCATCATTTCTGCTGAAGCATGGCTACAGAAGAGGTGCCATTGATAAGACTCTTTTTCTGAAGAAGAACTCGATAGACATCATACTTGTGCAAGTGTATGTGGATGACATCATTTTTGGATCCACTAAAGAAGCTTGGTGCAGGGAATTTGAGGAACTGATGAAGGGAGAATTTCAGATGAGTGCTATGGGGGAGCTTACTTTCTTTTTGGGTCTCCAAATTCAGCAGAAACAAGATGGGATATTTATCAGTCAAGATAAATATGTGAGGGACATTTTGAAGAAATTTGGTATGGAAGGTGTCAGAACTGCCACAACACCTTATGAAGCTCCAAAAACAAAATCCAACAATGAACCAGATCTACCTATGAATGTTCATTTATACAGATCAATGATTGGTTCATTAATGTATCTAACAGCTTCAAGGCCTGATATTACTTTTGCTGTGAGTGTTTGCTCTCGACATCAAGTCACTCCACTAGCTTCCCATCTCAATGCAGTCAAGAAGATCTGTAAGTACCTCAAAGGCCAACCTCATTTAGGCCTTTGGTACCCAAAAGAGTCTCCTTTTAAGTTGGAAGCATATAGTGATAGTGATTATGCTGGTGCAAATCTGGATAGGAGATCCACAACTGGAGGCTGTCAATTCCTTGGAAAGAGATTGATTTCTTGGCAGTGCAAGAAACAAACCATTGTGGCTACCTCAACTACTGAAGCAGAGTATGTTGCTGCTGCAAATTGCTGTGGACAGGTCCTTTGGATTCAAAATCAATTGTTGGATTATGGGTATAACTTCATGAACACAACACTTTTTATTGATAATCAAAGTACCATATGCATTGTCAAAAATCCAGTTTTTCACAGTAGAACCAAACATATTGAAATCAGGCACCACTTTATAAGAGATGCATATGAAAAACATTTGATAAAAGTGGCTAAAATTCATACAGATGATAATGTGGCAGATCTGTTAACAAAAGCTTTTGATGGACTAAGGTTTCAACACCTTGTGGTCAATATTGGAATGCTTAACCCTTAACTGCAAAGTTTAAGGGGAGGCATAGGCCTCAGGGGAGGCATATGCCTCAGGAGAGGATTTTGTAGTAAACTTTGTGTATATTTTGTTTGCTAACACTAACTTGCTAATAATTTTTTAGTCTGTTTTGTCTCTGTTTTGTTCTTGTGTTTCTCTGAGTTTGTTTTGCAGTATGCCCTGTTTAGTTCAAGTTCATCTAGTGTGGTCCTTTGGTAAATGGTCAAGTAAGCTTAAAGCGTGTTTCCTCTGAAAGCTAAGTACTGAAGTGAGCAATTTGTTTCCACTGAAGATAAAGTACTGAAGACAAGTTCTGAAGTTAAAATTATTCATTCATTCATTTAAGTTACAGCTTACAGCTTACAACTTACAATCAACTTCAATGCAACTACAAGAAAAGTACTATACATGATCTACTAATCCTATTCTAGTTCATAGAGAATAGTCCAACGGCTGCTGGATATGCATTCGTGAAGTCTTGCATAACCACCCATTCCTTCTATCTCGATGGCTGGATATGCATGACCGGTAAGACGAAGATGCTAAGGATCAAAATGGGAAAGATGGATTGATGCAAATGATGATGATGAAGATGACCACGCGTGTCCTTTGTGCTTCATCTACTTGGTTTCACCAAAAAGCAATCCATCTACCTTCCTTAAGCTCTTCCTCTATACGATGTGTGAAGATGCACCAAAACATGGCGCAGGTAGAGCAAGCACCACCTCCCCTTCGACACGAGGCCTTTGTTGAGGTTGAGGTGCTGGAGGTTGGGAGTAAGAAGTTATCTCAGTAGTGGGTTCCTCTGAGTCATCAGAAGACTCACTTGGATCCACTACGCTATCATCTTCAGAAGAAGGGAGAAATGGGGATGTCAAAGGACGAGGGTCAGGTGGACATGACCAAAACTGGAGGAAATCACTGGATGATGAAGATGATGGAGAAGAGGTTGGGTTAACAACCTCTGGTATAGTATTCATGGTTAATTTTGGTTGATTGGGTTTGTGATGATACTAGGGTTTGTGATGGTAATTGGGGGTAAAATTATGTGAGAGAAGTATGCATTGGGATGATTAAATAGACGGATGCAAGGGTTAATGTAATTTAATGCGAGTTAGTTGGCACAGTAACTCTAGAATCTTTCCGAAGATATTCTAGTCTTGGGGTGGTTTCTGCTGAAGTATATTATTTCAGCAGATTGGCTATTTGTTTCTGCTGAAGTGGGAAATGAAAGACTAGACGCAGAACAACTGGTTGGATTGATCAAGGCTCAACTTCTGCAAGCTCAAGCTGCATCTTCATCATGAACGCGGTAATCTACATTGTCTTTTGTAATATGTGCAGTCTTTTGTGTTGTTTATTTTCTTTGTTTTGTTTGTTAGTTTCTTAGTGATAAAAAAAAAAAAAAAAAAAAAAAAAAAAAAAAAAAAAAAAAAAAAAAAACTAACTTTCTCTTGCAGGTTTGTTGTATATAGTTGATGATTTTTTAACTCACCAGATATACCTTGTGTATATCAAAGAGTTGGCTAGTCCAAAGGGTACAGCTTTGGTAAAGACACGTCAAATTTGTTGATAGCTGTACTGATTTGCTCAAAATCATAGGGTCTGCAACAACCCATGCTTAATTGCTGAGAGTTGTATGGTCATCAATTCACCATGGTATATTCCTTGTTGGAATCCAATAATTGGCTAGCCCATAAGTATATGGCTTGTGGTAAAGGCAACTGAATCCATATTTGGTTATCAATTCACCAATTCTAAGAATTGACTAGTCCTGAGCAAACGGCTACAGGTAAAGACACATCAAATCCGTTTATATAGTTGCTGATTTGCTAATAAATCAGATGGTTATCAATGTACCATAGTTTTCGGACTTAAACATTTGGCTACTCCAGTAGTGATGGCTATTGGTAAAGAGACATCAAATCTATTATTTTCAATGATTCACCTCTCACAGGAGTTAACTCACCTGGATGTGATGAGAATAGTATGCAACTAATGAGTTTTGATGTACACTATGTCATTTGTTGATGCAAAGACCTGGCGTTTCAAAGTTTTGTCATCATAGAGATGAGATTATTATTGGTTCTTTGCTACTGATGTTTGAGAACAATCCTCTAGTACTGCAGTCTCTAAGATCTATCAAGGTTAGGAAACTGGAACTTAACCAAGTCAAATTCCAGTTTAGGGGAGGATTGTTGGGAATTATGCGAAGTAGGATTTATACTATCAATTCTGCCGAAGGATTCTGCTGAAATAGAAACAGAATCTGCTGAAGAAGAGATTCTGCTGAAGTATAAAAGCCGTGCCGTGTTTCTGCTGAAGGGTGGAAGCTGACTAGGATCTGCATGCGCTTTATTAATTACATGCTAACCCATCATTATTCTTGAACTTCCCGAGGTTAGCATGGGTATTATTGTACTGCTCAATATTGTCTAGTGTTTAGCCATTAAATGCATGCTTGCATGCTTAGTCGATTGAGTAGAAATAGTCTAGGGTTCCTTGTCTATAAAAGGAACTTCATAGTATGTAATAGTACCTCATTCGAAACATAGAGTTTCAGTTAATAAAAGATCCATAGAGGATCTAAGTGTTCTTAGTTATAATAGCTTGTATTTACATTCCGCTAAAGAATACGAGTTGTAGAGATTTTCTATTAGTTTGTTTATGATTACATAGGCAACACTAACGATCTACGAGTGCTCAAGATCTGTCAAGGTCTTAGTGTTTTCAACAGTTTCAAATAACTAAAAATCCTCTTCACAGCATTCATATGGGAGACCTTAGGTGAGACTTGATATCTTGTACATAAACAGACAGCAAACATAATATCAGGCCTAGATGCAGTTAAGTACATAAGACAGCCAATCATAGATCTGTACAGCTTGACTTCAACATGTTGAACATCTTCATCCTTGCCTAATGAGTTGATAGATTTGATAGGTGTAATGACTGGCTTCATAGCATCAATATTGAACTTCTTAAGAATGTCAGAGACATACTTGTCTTGACTTATGAAAATTCCCTCCTTTGACTGTTTAACTTGAAGACCCAAAATGAAAGTTAATTCACCCATAGAACTCATTTGAAATTCATGTTGCATCAGCTGCTCAAACTCCTTTACCATTGATTGTTTGGTAGCTCCAAAGATGATATCATCTACATAAACTTGAACCAGCATGATATCCTTCTTATCTCTCTTGATAAACATAGTCTTGTCAATTGCTCCCCTCCTGTAACCATGTTGCAATAAGAAAGTTGAGAGCCTTTCATACCAAGCTCTAGGTGCTTGATGAAGGCCATAAAGAGCCTTAACTACTTTGTAGACTTTGTTTGGATGTGCAGGATCTTCAAAACCAGGAGGCTGTTTAACATAGACCTCCTCTGTAATCTTGCCATAGAGAAAGGCACTCTTGACATCCATTTTATAAACCTGAAATCCCATATATGATGCAAAAGCAAGGAATATTTGAATGGCTTCAATCCTTGCTACAGGAGCAAACACTTCATCATAATCTACTCCTTCTTCTTGTCTATATCCTTGTGCGACTAGCCTTGCCTTGTTCTTGATGACATTCCCTCTTTCATCTCTCTTGACTTTGAAAACCCATCTTGTACCAATGACTTTCTTTCCATCTGGTAGATCACATAGTACCCAAACTTCTTGAAGTTTGAATTAAAGAAGTTCTTCTTGCATGGCTTCAACCCAACTCTCTTTAGTTAATGCTTGAGCTATATTCTTGAGTTCTTCTTGAGAGATAAAATAAGTGAATAAGCATGTTTGGTGATCCTTATGATTCATCCTGTTCTGTTTATATACAAAGCTAAGTAAGGCATTATGTGGTTTAGAAAAACCTTTAACTTTGGTCCTTGTGAGCACTCCAGAAGTAGAAGGTACAATTATTTGACCAGTGGGATGATCATTGTGAATCCTTAATGTAGGAGTCTGTGCTACTTCAAGATCATCATCCAAATTTGTGAAATCAGCTCCTTCATTGGAATGTGAGAAAATACCTTCATCATCTAATTCATCATCAGTATCTTCTAACCCAGGCATGGTCAGATCATCATCAAAAGTACTGTCAATAGGTGCAGCAGTACTTTGATCCAAAGTAATGTGATCAAAAGTACTGTCAGGGTGTTCTGTAAACTTACCCTTTTTCTTTCCTTCTTCAAAAGCTCTCCTTTGTTCATCCTCATAAGACTGTGATATTGTTTCTTGAAAAAGCATTCTATTAAGTTCATCTTGAATAGCTTGATCCTCAGCAGACAAAGTGGATTTTGGTTCATCAGTACTTTTCTCCTTCTCAACAGTTATAGGTTCTTCATCGGGAACAACATCAGGTCTAATATTTACTCCATGAACAATGTACTATAAATCTTCTTCTTTGTGATCAACCTGATTTTCTTCTCTAACAGGAACATAATTCATAGAAGGAGTCAAAATCTCAAGATCAAACATCCAATCAGGACCTTTACCCTTTTGATTTTCTTGATCTTCTAAAAATTCAACATGAAGACAATCTTGAACCTTCTTGGTGACCTTGTTGTACACTCTAAAGCCTTTACTATTGGTACAGTATCCCAATAAGTATCCTTCTTCTGACTTGCCATCAAATTTTCCCAAAGCATCAATAGTATTGAGAATAGTCAGAAGACATCCAAACGGTTTCATAAAATGTATATTAGGTTTGTTTCCCATTAGCAACTCATAAGGTGTCTTCATCTGAGGTTTAGTGACTGATACTCTATTCAATACATAGCAAGCAGTACTTACAGCTTCAGCCCAAAATTGAATAGGTAATTGTGAATCTGCAAGCATTGTTCTGGCTGCTTCAATCAAAGTTCTGTTCTTTCTTTCTGCAACACCATTCTGCTGTGGAGTTCTAGCAATACTAAACTCCCTCTTGATTCCTTTCTTGGCACAAAATTCATCCATAAGCTTGTTCTTGAATTCAGTACCATTGTCACATCTAATACCTCTTATTTTGAGTCTCAATTGATTTTCAAGGGCTATTATAAGATCATGAATAGCATCAAAGGTTTCATCTTTAAATCCCAAGAAAAATACCCAACTAAATCTACTGCAATCATCTGTCACAACCAGACAGTACTTCTTCTTGTTGAGGCTTGCAACAGAAACAGGTCTAAACAAATCCATGTACAGCAGCTCCAAAGGTTCTCTAATGGTTCTTTCCTTAATTTTCTTGCATGAAGCTTTGTGTTGTTTACCCTTCTCGCACGCCAAACATGAGTGATCATTCTTGTATGTTTTGGAAGGTAAACCTCTAACTAAATTTCCTTTAACCAACTTGTTGATATTCTTGAAATTCACATGGCCTAATCTTCTATGCCACAGATGTGCTTCTTCAAGTGTTGCCTTAGCTACTAAACATGTTGCTCTTGCAGAAGAGTTAAGACTCTTCATATCCAGACTGTACACATCATTGGTTCTTGGTACTCTCAGTACTACCAAGTTATCATCAACAAGCTTGAACTCAGGGGAAAGAATGAGACAATCTGTGTCAGTGAATAGCACAGGGTGCTTCTTGTCACAGATCTGAGAGACTGACAAAAGATTGAATTTGAGCTCCTTCACATAGCGAACATTCTCAAAATCTATGCTTCCTGCCTTGATAGTTCCTTTGCCAGTTATTCTTCCTCCACTAGCATCATTCCCAAATGCAACTCTTCCTCCACAATAAGATCTAAAATTTGACAGAATCTCTTTGTCTCCTGTCATGCTTCCAGAGCAACCAATATCTACAATTAGATGATCTTTAAGCTCCTCTTCTGGGTTGCCCTGCACAAAGATAAAAGGATTAGTTATTTTTAGGAACCCAAGCCATTACTGACTTGTGTTCCCCTTGTGGAGTTACATACTTAAATTCTTTAAGTATGTAATTGCCACTGTCTTTAAGCACATGATCAATTATCTTTGGTTGTTCCAAAACTTGTGTTGGTTTTTCAATAAAAATCTATTTTTCATCCAAATTCTCTTTGTTATTTTCAACAAAAATTTCTGTTTCACTCACACTTGCTGAAAGTACTGTTTGTTCCCCATCAGTACTTTCTTTCTTAACCCAGCTGGTTTTAACTTTTTGTGTAGGTTTCTTTGATATAGATACTATTTTTGAGGTGTAACGCCTTCTAGATTGGTAGTAATTAGATCTCCTAGGGCTTCCATTCCAAAAAGTGCTAGCAGTACCTTGATTGGGTGTAAATCTAGCAGTACTTTGAGAAAGTACTGCTTGAGAAGGTACATGTGATTTTGAAAAAGATCTTCTCTGGTGAGGGTACCTATGGTCTTGTGAGAAGTTGTTGTGGTTAACCCTATGTGAATGATTCCAGACTGGTTTATTCTCCCTTGGTTTTTGGTTGGCAGATCTGGTCTTTGGGAATTTGCTTAAGTAATCTGAGTGAAAGTCACAGTTCTTAATCAAATGATCAGGACTATAACAAACAAAACACAATTTTTGACCCATACTCCCAAAAAATCTTCCTTTAGTTCTATGATTAAAACTATCCTGTCTTTTTGGTGAATGATGAAAACTGTTTTGACCAAAATTATCCCAAAAAGGTTTAGCAGTATTTTGAAAAGGTTTTCTTAAAGGTACTGCTGAAGGTTTAGCAGTACTTTCAGATGAAGGTACTGCTTGACTCTTAACATTATTATCCTTAGGCTTCTCAACTGTTTCTTTTGGGGTTTTAGAACTAGATGGATCTGTATTAGACTGACCAGTAAGCTTTTTTCTAAACTCTAAGTTGTCTACTCCAAAACGAGAAACATCTGTCCTAAGTGGTTGAAAACTACAAGTGGGATGAGGAACTGCATGATAACCATTGTCTTTCTTAAATTCAGGAGGTGTTTGACTAATAGATTCCTCATTACTAGATATATTATCTACAAGGTTGTAAAAATCGCTAGGCGCTAGTGAGGCGGTCGGGTAGGGCCTAGCGATTAATCGGTTAGGCGGGGATTAATCGGGGATTAATCAGATTAGAATTTTTATGCACAAAATTGTAATTTTAGATATTGTATTATATTATATGTATGAGATAAGCATAGTGAATCAAAGTTCAAATATTTCAAGTGTTCAAATATAAACATAATACATAATTATTCAAAGTTCAAAGTCAAACATAGATATTACTCGGTTTGTTGACCATTTTTAAGCGAGCTTTGACCGAATTTGTTCAATTAATCGGTTTTTGGACCGATTTTTAAGTGGTTTTGTCTGATTTTAAGCAATTTTATTGACCGATTTTTAAGCGATTTTGTCCGATTAGACCGATTTTGTTCGATTTTGTCCGATTAATTGGTTTGTTGACCGATTTTTAAGCGATCTTTGACCAAACCGATTAAATTGGCCGATTATGATAAATCAAGGCGCTTACTGAGCGATCAGCGATTATGCGGGGATTAATCGGACGCCTGGACCGATTTTTACAGCAGAGATTATCTACATAGTTAATAAGTTCATCATCACTAGTTAGTATATCCTCAGAATCAAGTTGTTCCTGATCACTAGGTGGGTTCTCTTCTATGCTACTAAAGTCCATACTAAAACCTAGGCCAGTTTTAATGTGTGCTCTTTTATGTTTTTCAACAAAACTAATATGTGAAAGGCCAGATTTTCCCCAAGCAGCAAACTTTTCTAGCAAATCATCCCTTTTCTTAGTCAGCTTTTCAATCTCAGAAATCTTACATCCTAACTTCCATTCACTTAATTTTAACTGATAATCCTGTTGTTCATATTTTGGCTTCCATAGACTCTAAGGTTATTTGATAACCAGCTACCTCAGACCTAGCCCTACTGTAATTATCTCTTTCAGTTACATAATCGTTAAGCACTTTTTGATAAAAATTATGACACTTAGAGCATACCTTAGAGATAGGGGTAAACTTGGTGAAGTAGCTACTATAGCAAGCAGAACAGGTTCCTCTTCACATTCCATGCTCCAATCAAAGCTTCCTAGGCCATCTCTTGATTCTAAAGCATCAAATCCTGGTTCCTCATCAAAGGCTGTGCTCCAATCAAACTCTTCCACTGCGACCATACAGTAGGTTACTGGTTCATCATCAAATTCAGCACTCCAGTCAACCTCTGATAGATTTTCTTAAGCAACAAAAGCTTTTGTTTCAGTAATAGGGATTTCCTTTAGTTCAAGCTTGGGTTTCTTAGTCATTCTATTTGCCTGATATTTAGCACATTTGCACTCTCTTGCAAAGTGTCCAGCTCTCTGACAATTAAAGCATTCAATCTTGGTCTTGTCAAACGTTATACCCTGCTTAGGCTTGAAGTCAATGCCTCTTCCTGTTTTCTTCATGAACTTCTTGATTCTATCAGTGATCATAGCAACTTGCCACCTTGTATCAATTTCTTCAAGAGCATCCTCTTCAATTTGTGACAAATCTTCTTCATAAGTAACAGGTAGAGTGGCTTGTTGAGCAAAGAATGAGCATACGACTTCATCAGAATGGATGGTGTTTGTCGGTAATGAGGTGGGGGTAGGATAGGTAACAGTACTTTGAGCAACAGTACTTTGAGTATGATAAGCAGTACTTTTAGTGGAAGTACTGCCTCTCTTTTCAAAAGAGACAAAAGCAATACTGTGAGATTTTGAACTTGTTTGGCCATTCATCTCATGCTCATACACCTTCAAATGGTTGTAGAGATCATCAAAGTCCATAACATCCAAACCAGGTTGTCCTCTGATCATAGTAGAAATCACATGCCATGTGGATGGTAAACTTCTTAAGAACTTCAGATTTGCATATTCAACAGATACCTCTGCTTTGTATAACTCCAGCATACTAAGAAGATTTTGGAATCTGTCATAGGCAGCATCAAGACCTTCTCTTTCACCAACAGTGAATGTTTCAAACTGTTGCTTCAACAGATTTCTGTGCATCTTCTTGGAAGCATCATTACCTCCAAATCTTGTCTTGAGAGCAGCCCATAGTTGCTTTGCATCCTTAGCATCATGGAACTTGAGTAGGTGACCATCAGGAATAGCAGACAATAGTATGTTAAGAGCCTTTTCTTGATTTCTTATTGTAGCTGCTGGTAAGACGGCCTTAGGTGGTTTAGGTTGTCCAGGAATTTCTACAGGTTCTGCAACAACTTCATTACCATTGACAATTACATTCCATAGTGCATGATCTGTAATAGCAATGTACTGCCTCATCTTCATACTCCATAGATCATATTCTCCCTTCTTGATGATTGGAATTCTGAGTGAGGTGATGGAAGGGGGTGGTGCAGCTTCAGTCGACATCTTTAGGGTTTGTTGTTTAAATCGGTTTTTAAGGGTTTCTTCTTAATCAGAGTTTCCACACAAGCTCTGATACCACTTGTTGGATCGAAATACTCTAACCAAACTAACTTTATGTAGCTTGTAAGGGCTTAGCAACCTCGGATAAATCCTAAGTCACTAACAATAAAACACTGAATTAACTCTATTAAGTATGCGGAATTTACTTCAATAAAGCTAAGAAGAATTAACTTTAACTTCAACAATTTTATTAATACTTAGAACCTGCTTGATACACATATTCTCTAACAATCCCTAATAGCTCTAATATCGAACTTGTTAAACTCTAATATTCTCTAATATTGCACGTACGTCTAATGCCAATCTATGGGTCCTTTTATAGGCATAATGATAACCCTAGTCGGTTTACAACTCTATTCCTTGTTCGACAAGTAATACTAAACTAAACTGAGAACATTCTAGAATTACATAATAATCCTTAACGATTTGCATAGCAGTCCTTTATCCTTGCAGTACTTTGATAAATGAGCAGTACTTTGACCTTCACATAAGCAGTACTTTGACCATCAGCAGCACTTTGATATTCTTCAGTACTTTCATATCCCAACAGATTAGTTAATGAATAAATGATATTAAAACTATGTGTTATATAAATATTTACATATTATTAGTTTTATCCTAATAACTTATGATAACTAAATTAAAACCTTCCTACTCTTAAACCAAAGCTAAACAAATGACATACTTAAATTTGTTTAACACCTACACATTTACATATCAAGATATAAAACCAAATTTTAGTTCTCCTAAACCTTTCACACGCCTAAAGAGATAAGACGAAATATGCATGCTTAATATAAAATATATTGTGTCCCTCCTTCCGATAGAAACTACACACGTTATTTCCTTATTCCTCCACACGTTTTTTCCCTCATCAAGATATCTTAATCGGTCTTTTCTTTTCTCTCCATAACCGAACCTAAAACAATCCCAAAAATCCGTATTTTCTCTCCTAAGATCAAGGAAGAAGAAGGTGTTGCAGCCTTTGTGATTCGTTGCAAGTATATTGGTTGGTCTTGTTGATTCGTGATCATTATCCTAGTCCTTTGATCTCTCTTGGCCTCGACATGAAGGTATTCGTATATTCCTCTATTTTCTCTCATCTATTCGACACATAAAAATGATATACAATCAGATTTAATCAGGTTATACTAATCAATGCATCATGTTGTTATGCTAATATATGTCTCGCTAATATGTACTCCCTCCGTCCCTAAATAAGTGTCCAGTTTGACTTTTCAGAGTCAAACTGGATCAACTTTGACCTTATCTATTTTTGCGAGTGTTATATAATACTTGATGCAAAATATATGAATTGATTGGGTTTTAAGTATATTTTTCATTGGTATAGTTTTTCATCAAATATTATATAACACAAAAAAAAATTACGGTCAAAGTTGAACTAGTTTGACTTTGAAAAGTCAAACTAGACACTTATTTAGGGACGGAGGGAGTAACACGAATAACAATACTATACGCTACATAAAATCATGAAAACCCTAATAATATGTGTGTCGACTTGTGGTTTGTTTTATCCATTCGAATCAGTTGATACAAGCCCTAATATGAACATAAAATACACATTAATATGGGTAATAAAATCTGGAAAACCCTAGGAATTAAAGTGGGTCTAAGGTTTTAATAAGGGTTAGGGTTTTGTTTGTAAATTGATGTGATGTTGTCCAGAAATTGGGTCGGGTTCAAGGGAGTCTTTATTGATAATACAAGCGTTTTTTTTTATGTGAATCTTTATTTTAAAACCTATTTTAGGATGTGTACTCTCTGGATATTCATTGGAGGTCGGGAGGATGGTCTTTTGATTTTTGAGAGATTATGTGTCGAAGCTGAGAAATCGATTCTGAAATTCAGTTCATGTTTTTTTATTTTAATTTACAAACTATAAGGAGTTAATAGCTCTCCTTTTACAGGGGTGATATTTAAATTATGTGTGTCGTCTTAGAATTTTTGTGGATTTTTCTGAAGTGTCTAAATGGGTTAACTAAAGAAAAACTTTATGCGTATACCTGTAGTGCACTTTCTGGGCAGATTTGGGAAAACGATTTTTGGAATGATACTTGCACTTGTAAACAAAATCTATACAAATTTGAGGATGTGCTTAACCCATGTGGGAATCACAGATAAAAAATTTAGAACCTCAAGACCTTATTTGATATGCTTTTAAAATTCATAAAAAATGAACTATAATGAGTTAAAATCTGAGATAAGAAGTAAGTTAGGGTTTGTTTAAACCTAATATCACCCTGGTAAAATAATGAGGTAAAAGAGATTTTTTTTCCACCCTGGTAAAATGCATTACACTAAAAACATTGAAGTACAAAGGATGAGGGTGACTTCCCTCATCTCAGTCCCTTAGGACACTTACAGACTCTCATGTAAGAATGACACGACATTCTTATAACTTACACACCTACAATGACTATACAAGTGAATATAAATAGGAATTAAAACATGATTCACTAATGTAGCACCAAGAACATAGTCATCGTAGAACTTCCAATCAACTTCCATGTGATCCATAAAAGCACCCAAACATAGGACACGACTGATATCCACCCAGAAGTGTAAAAGATCATCACACACCCATGGATCATCAAATTAGAATTCAATGCACAAATTTCATACAACCTTTGGTGATAGACTCTAAAACCACAGATAGAGCAGCAGGCATAAGCTCGCTCCAAAAGTGAATGTTTAGATGCAACACCAAACACCAATAAGAATTACAAAAGAATACGTAAACAACCAAGACACTTCCAAAGTAGCAACAACACAATGCAACCAACCAGCAACTATCAAGCCATGGGCACCACATCCAAGAACGACCAAGGACAACAGCAATCTGCATGAATAAACCACCCATAAACATAATCCGCATCAAAATCCAGGTGGCACAAACCAAAATAATAGGGCAAAACGAAACCCTAATATATAAAACCCGCTATAATTGATCCTTTGCATCATCAATAATGTTTGTTCGACCACACCAGCAGGATCCAATATAACGCATAATAGGGTTTACAAAACCCTAACTTACAACTGATTTGCCTCAAACGACGAACAAACAAGTGAATCAATCACGAATTTGGGTTTAAACTAACCCTACGTACCATGAACATGCACCTCTCTCAAACCCACATACCATAATCATCAATCGAACATGAACATGCACGATCCCCAGATCGAGCCACAAGAAAAAATAGATTAAACAATCCAACTAACAGGGCATATGATATACGTGAACATGCAAAAACACCACCACAACAGCAGGACCAATCAAAACCAGAAAATACGAAACCCTAAAACTAGGGTTTCGGTCTTACGAGCAGCCCTTAACCAAATGATCGATCCATAATAATGGATAAAAATCATTTAGGGATAGGTTTTAGATCGCCCATAGCAAGCAAGTAACGATTAACAAAGATATATCATAACAGCAAGTCGTTAGATGGTGACAAAGAAACCCTAAAAAGGATTAATACAAACGTTTTGGGTTTAGATTCAAGGAGCGATTTCAGTATATATAATGAATTGAGACCCACGACTCAACCCTTCCCAGAAAAAACAAACACCAAATCGATTGCATATCATTCATAGAACAATAGAGAGGCGATTTGAATGGTTGAATAATTAATCGGAACAGTAGGGGAATGGGTGGCTGGAAATCGCCCCCATGGGGAGAGAAAATTAGGGAGAGTGTTTTGAACTTAATTTCTTTTGGAATACCAAGTATGATACTTTAAGACATATATTAACCTAATTTATGTAATGGAACCCTAATTGCATTAATGAACCACTATAAGTATTTATGAATCAGTCATGAGAATAAATGGATTTATAAAATGGACTTTTAAGTATTAAATGATCCTAATTCGTGTAGATCCGGTGAAGAAGGAGTAACTCATTTTCCTTGTGTTCATTTCCTCATTTGCTTTTGTTCATAAGGTACAAATATTCTGCCATTTATCAGTAAGGGTTTCTCATGACTTTTTGATCTTTGTTTTTGTTTCATTTGTTACGATATTCATTTGATTATGCTATTTGATGTTTATTCAGTTCATTCCATTTTCATATTATCTTTGATGAACAACCCTTGATCATTACCTTATGTGTATATATATTGTTTGACCTAATCCATTGCCCAAGGTACTAACTAGCCATGGAGGTACCATGGCCATGTCATTGAGGCACCAATGGCATGACGCTATCTGTGGAGGTGTGGTTTTGTCTAAAGTATTCCCATTTGTTTTATTGCACATTGGCCACTTTTCGTACGTAAGTATACTTGTCAGAGTACAGGTGTATGGTTATGTACAACTTTGTTTTGCAGGAGAGCGTATGGATGAATCCTAGGTACTCAGTTCAGATATATGTGTGTGCTATACACTTTTCGGAGTCGTACACTCCATTTGATTTGATTTGTTATAATATGATATGATATGTTTGGTTGTTTTGTTCTATTCATGTATCATGTTTAGGCACTTAGACAGCTCCTTAACAGTTCCGTTATTATTTTTCCATAACCCTTTGGTTATTCCTTAATACCATATTCAGTTCTTATTTCATTTAACATCTTTTTCAGCAGGTTTTTGTTGGATTCATTTCGCTTATTCATTTTTGACTTATTGCTTTTCATTATTTATATTTGTTCACTGAGCGTTAGCTCAGCCGCATTTTTCTTGACTCTGCGGCATGTATTAAGGGGGAATGCTAGGATTGAGTGATGAGAGTAGGAGCTTTTAGTGGACCAACCCAACCTTAGCTTTCCTTGTCCTCTGGAACTAGTTTGAGATTTATGTTTTGTTTTTTTTTAATTTAAGAGTTTGAGCAGTTTTGTATTCCTTAGAAGTTATTTATTTCATGACTCGTATCTTATTTATTTAAGTTTTCCCCTTACGTTTACTATGTCTTGATTGACACCATAATGTGACATTTTGACCCTTTTCGGGTTGGGGTGTTACAAGGTCAAATTGAATTTCTAGTGAAATAGGTTCTCCAGTAGTCATTCTCATATTAGAAAAATTGGAATTCCTATATTTTCCTATTGAAGCTTATCAAAGACCAAGGTTGCAAAAATCGTGAATCGGTAGTCGGGCGGTCGACACCCCTGCAGCTTGTAATCAGTCAAGGCAGGATTAATCGGTGATTAATCGGATTGGCATTTTTGGCAAGTTTTGGGTATTTCCGGCGAGATTTGGGTATTGTAGACAAGACTTTCCTTGAAAATCATTTTGTAACAGATATAAACATCAAATATAAGTGATTAAAACTTGCTCAATACAAGTTTTGGGTATTTCCGACAAGCTTTGCAAGTTTCAGGCAAGTTTGACCACCGTTAACAGTCGTTGACCACCATTGACCATTGTTGACCGATTTGTTTGACCCAGTTACACAAATCGGCAAGGTTGGTGGCCCAGTAGCACCTAATCGGTGATTAATCGGCCTTGTAGGCCTTGTTTTGCAACACTGTCAAAGACCATGATTGGCTAATTCCATTAGTACATGTCTTAATATAACTCAACTAACCATATTTTAAAAATCCGGTTAATTAAGACGACATGTCTCTTATAAAAAATCATAACAAAGGCAAGTGTGGTATTTTAATCATGTGTTTGAGATTTAGAAATTATTTGGTTTGGATGGTGTATTACATGAACTCATGGATGACATCTTTGTTTGTTGAGTTGTTATTTTATCATGTTCTGGTTTTCTAGAGCAAAGAAAGTATTTCAAGAATACTCCTTAGTATATATTGAGAAAAAGAGTCTAATTATGGTTACTTACCTTAATAGAT
This sequence comes from Chrysanthemum seticuspe, assembly GCA_019973895.1. Taxonomy (NCBI): domain Eukaryota; kingdom Viridiplantae; phylum Streptophyta; class Magnoliopsida; order Asterales; family Asteraceae; genus Chrysanthemum; species Chrysanthemum seticuspe. Next base: position 213,516,841 of record BPTQ01000008.1, on the reverse strand, counting down.
CTTGTAAATGTTTTACGATGTGTCATTGAGACAAGATATATTGTATCTTTCAACAAATATGCTTATCCAAGAGGATAAAATTTCACTCATATGAGTTTATTAGGAAAACAAGTATTTTAGTGTATAGTGTGATGAATGAATTTTACTTGTTTATGCAATGACACACATTGTATTAGGTTACTTTCAAAATCTAATATCTTATATTTTTTAAACAAGATATATTGTATTTTCTTGTAACATAACCACTCATGTTACAAAGAGAATGAAGTGCATAGGATATAAGTTATCCTTTGTCAATCTATTGATATGAGAAATACATGTGATTTTGACTACGTCGTTCATGAGAAAAGTCCACATAAGTGTTTGCTCGGGTTTGGTTTTTCGGAAATGACACATTTACAAATTACTTTGCAAAGTAAATTTCTTGAATATTTGGGACGAAACATTCAAGTCGTCAATCCTACTTCATTATGTATTTTATGCATCTTTTAATATATGGAACACAACCAACGGGCAAGAAGACTCAATATAACATCATCAACACAAGTGTGAGTCATGATCCGATGCATATTCTTTTCGTCTTGAAAAGGACGTCATTATTTTCATTACAATCGAGTGTGATTGAGTATGTAGGTTCAAGATAATATATTTCCTTATCTTTTTATTTTATCTTAAAGCCAGACAAGTAATAACTCCAATTTCATGTCCATACTCGAAAACTTGTCAATTAGATTGGATATTGATAGCAGTTATAATTTAAATAATGAATTGATATATACTCGAATCTTTCTTGACCCTCATGACCACTCTTTTTAATAAAGAAAATAAATAAGGATTTATGGAATTTGCTCCATTAAATTTAATACTAGTTGTATGTGTAAGGTTAATAATAATGACATGCTAGCTTACTACTTCAAGATTGATATTTATTTTTGTGTGCGATAAACTATTTATTATTACGTATAATATACTACATATAAAATAAAAATAGTCAAAGTTGAAAAGTTGAATTGTTAAAAATGGACAATATTGAATGATAAATTTGCTAATTTAGCAAATAAGTACACATACTTGGCAACACAACTGACAATTTATGAAACTTATGAAACACATATGCCATTCACAACTAATAAAAACAATACACAAACACACACAAACCCTCCAAAATACACACTCCTCTCATCTATATCATCCTTACAGCAAACCCCTCCTCCTTGGCCCAACCTCACACCACCGGATGCCCCCACCAGACCCCATAACCAGAAAAATAAACCACCATTGGACATCACCACCATCGAACCCCACGACCTCCAAAACCAAAACACCCCCGCAACCCATCCCACCATTGAAACCCAACCACCACGGAACCACCTAGATGAATCATCAGTTCTTGAAGTAATTTTTGTGTTTTTTTCATAGATCTATGTATATTATTAAAGTTTTGAAGGTTTTTGATAATAGATCTGTAGGTTTTACTTGTAGATCTAAGTTTTTAAACATTTTTGGTACATTTTTACAGCCGCCGCCGCCTGAAACAGTTGTGACAGTCATTGTTTCACCAGAAAAACTGTTGCCACCGTCTATGTTGCCGGATTTTTATGCTTCTTTGAATTTTTAATTGATCTATATGATTTATCAAGTTTTGTGGATTTTTTTTGCCTCAAATATGAGTGGATATGGATTTTTTAATGGTATCTGCATGTAAATCTTCATATGTTTTTTTAGATGTGTATTTTTATTAAATTGTTAAAGTTCTTTAACAGATCTATAGATTTTTCTTTGTAGACCTGAGTTGCCGAAATATTCTTATGTTGCCGCCAGACTTTCTATCGCCATCGGAAATTGTAACCGACTGCCGAAAATGTGTTTAATGTAAACTTTATTGTTTATTTTATTATGTAAATGTGTTTGTTGGTGTTTGTGTAAATATTGTTGTATAAAGTTTAAGTAAAAATTGTTGCGAAGTGTGTATATTTTTTGTTGATCTATTTTATATTTTGGTGTGTAAATTTGTTTGTAATTTAATTTGTAAACGTTTTACTTTTATTGTATTTTGTTTGGTAAATTTTGTTACAATAAATTGTATGTAATTTTGTTGTAAAAAATCTTAGTAAGTTGTGTTTAGTTAAATTTTTGTTGATAAATTTTGTTAGGTAATTCTTTTTGTTTATTTCGTGTATAAAAGTTTGAAATTTATTGATAAATAATGTAGTTAAAGTTTTAACATTGAAAAGTTTTGAAATTTGTAGTAAGTTAAGATTTTGTATTAAAAAATCAAATCTTTTGTTTGAAAGGTTTTGAAATCTGGAAACAATTAAAAATTCAAATATTTTGTTGGTAGTTTTGGTAGTGGTTTTGGTGGTGAAAAAATGTGGGTTGGATTTGGTGGTGTTGGGGTTTTGGTGGTACGGATTATGACCGGATATGGTGGTGGTACGGTGTTTCGTGTTAGTTGCATCGTTTTGGTGGTGGCGGTTTAGTGAGTATGATTGGAGAAATATGATTAAAGTGGTGGTGGTTGGATGTTTTGCAAGTACATGGTGGTGGTGGAGGATTATGACCTTTTTTTTATTTATTTGAAGTTTGCTATATTCTTGAAAAAATGATGATGATGTTTGTAGAGAAAGATGATTAGAATGAGATTTTCTTGTATGTATGTTGTATTTGATTAAATGATGTTTGTAACAATATGGTGGTTGTTGTTTGTGCTTGTGGTTGATGTTTTGGTTTTGATGAAAGATGATTATAAATTTGATGGATGTTGTTTTTAGATTTTATATTTTATTGTATTTTTAGTTGTACGTGACAAATATTATTATGTTGAAGGCGGTGACACCACTATAATGTTAAATGAAAAAAAAAATGAATTGGGTGATTTTGTGATCTTTATATGTACAAAAGGGATGAAGATGAGTAGTTGCAAAAGAAATAATAATAATAATAATAATAATAATAATAATAATAATAATAATAATAATAATAATAATAATAATAATAATAATAATAATAATAATAATAATAATAATAATAATAATAATAATAATAATAATAATAATAATAATAATAATAATAATAATAATAATAATAATAATAATAATAATAATAATAATAATAATAATAATAATAATAATAATAATAATAATAATAATAATAATAATAATAATAATAATAATAATAATAATAATAATAATAATAATAATAATAATAATAATAATAATAATAATAATAATAATAATAATAATAATAATAATAATAATAATAATAATAATAATACTAATAATAATAATAATAATAATAATAATAATAATAATAATAATAATAATAATAATAATAATAATAATAATAATAATAATAATAATAATAATAATAATAATAATAATAATAATAATAATAATAATAATAATAATAATAATAATAATAATAATAATAATAATAATAATAATAATATAATAATAATAATAATAATAATAATAATAATAATAATAATAATAATAATAATAATAATAATAATAATAATAATAATAATAATAATAATAATAATAATAATAATAATAATAATAATAATAATAATAATAATAATAATAATAATAATAATAATAATAATAATAATAATAATAATAATAATAATAATAATAATAATAATAATAATAATAATAATAATAATAATAATAATAATAATATAATAATAATAATAATAATAATAATAATAATAATAATAATAATAATAATAATAATAATAATAATAATAATAATAATAATAATAATAATAATAATAATAATAATAATAATAATAATAATAATAATAATAATAATAATAATAATAATAATAATAATAATAATAATAATAATAATAATAATAATAATAATAATAATAATAATAATAATAATAATAATAATAATAATAATAATAATAATAATAATAATAATAATAATAATAATAATAATAATAATAATAATAATAATAATAATAATAATAATAATAATAATAATAATAATAATAATAATAATAATAATAATAATAATAATAATAATAATAATAATAATAATAATAATAATAATAATACTAATAATAATAATAATAATAATAATAATAATAATAATAATAATAATAATAATAATAATAATAATAATAATAATAATAATAATAATAATAATAATAATAATAATAATAATAATAATAATAATAATAATAATAATAATAATAATAATAATAATAATAATAATAATAATAATAATAATAATAATAATAATAATAATAATAATAATAATAATAATAATAATAATAATAATAATAATAATAATAATAATAATAATAATAATAATAATAATAATAATAATAATAATAATAATAATAATAATAATAATAATAATAATAATAATAATAATAATAATAATAATAATAATAATAATAATAATAATAATATAATAATAATAATAATAATAATAATAATAATAATAATAATAATAATAATAATAATAATAATAATAATAATATAATAATAATAATAATAATAATAATAATAATAATAATAATAATAATAATAATAATAATAATAATAATAATAATAATAATAATAATAATAATAATAATAATAATAATAATAATAATATAATAATAATAATAATAATAATAATAATAATAATAATAATAATAATAATAATAATAATAATAATAATAATAATAATAATAATAATAATAATAATAATAATAATAATAATAATAATAATAATAATAATAATAATAATAATAATAATAATAATAATAATAATAATAATAATAATAATAATAATAATAATAATAATAATAATAATAATAATAATAATAATAATAATAATAATAATAATAATAATAATAATAATAATAATAATAATAATAATAATAATAATAATAATAATAATAATAATAATAATAATAATAATAATATAATAATAATAATAATAATAATAATAATAATAATAATAATAATAATAATAATAATAATAATAATAATAATAATAATAATAATAATAATAATAATAATAATAATAATAATAATAATAATAATAATAATAATAATAATAATAATAATAATAATAATAATAATAATAATAATAATAATAATAATAATAATAATAATAATAATAATAATATAATAATAATAATAATAATAATAATAATAATAATAATAATAATAATAATAATAATAATAATAATAATAATAATAATAATAATAATAATAATAATAATAATAATAATAATAATAATAATAATAATAATAATAATAATAATAATAATAATAATAATAATAATAATAATAATAATAATAATAATAATAATAATAATAATAATAATAATAATAATAATAATAATAATAATAATAATAATAATAATAATAATAATAATAATAATAATAATAATAATAATAATAATAATAATAATAATAATAATAATAATAATAATAATAATAATAATAATAATAATAATAATAATAATAATAATAATAATAATAATAATAATAATAATAATAATAATAATAATAATAATAATAATAATAATAATAATAATAATAATAATAATAATAATAATAATAATAATAATAATAATAATAATAATAATAATAATAATAATAATAATAATAATAATAATAATAATAATAATAATAATAATAATAATAATAATAATAATAATAATAATAATAATAATAATAATAATAATAATAATAATAATAATAATAATAATAATATAATAATAATAATAATAATAATAATAATAATAATAATAATAATAATAATAATAATAATAATAATAATAATAATAATAATAATAATAATAATAATAATAATAATAATAATAATAATAATAATAATAATAATAATAATAATAATAATAATAATAATAATAATAATAATAATAATAATAATAATAATAATAATAATAATAATAATAATAATAATAATAATAATAATAATAATAATAATAATAATAATAATAATAATATAATAATAATAATAATAATAATAATAATAATAATAATAATAATAATAATAATAATAATAATAATAATAATAATAATAATAATAATATAATAATAATAATAATAATAATAATAATAATAATAATAATAATAATAATAATAATAATAATAATAATAATAATAATAATAATAATAATAATAATAATAATAATAATAATAATAATAATAATAATAATAATAATAATAATAATAATAATAATAATAATAATAATAATAATAATAATAATAATAATAATAATAATAATAATAATAATAATAATAATAATAATAATAATAATAATAATAATAATAATAATAATAATAATAATAATAATAATAATAATAATAATAATAATAATAATAATAATAATAATAATAATAATAATAATAATAATAATAATAATAATAATAATAATAATAATAATAATAATAATAATAATAATAATAATAATAATAATAATAATAATAATAATAATAATAATAATAATAATAATAATAATAATAATAATAATAATAATAATAATAATAATAATAATAATAATAATAATAATAATAATAATAATAATAATAATAATAATAATAATAATAATAATAATAATAATAATAATAATAATAATAATAATAATAATAATAATAATAATAATAATAATAATAATAATAATAATAATAATAATAATAATAATAATAATAATAATAATAATAATAATAATAATAATAATAATAATAATAATAATAATAATAATAATAATAATAATAATAATAATAATAATAATAATAATAATAATAATAATAATAATAATAATAATAATAATAATAATAATAATAATAATAATAATAATAATAATAATAATAATAATAATAATAATAATAATAATAATAATAATAATAATAATAATAATAATAATAATAATAATAATAATAATAATAATAATAATAATAATAATAATAATAATAATAATAATAATAATAATAATAATAATAATAATAATAATAATAATAATAATAATAATAATAATAATAATAATAATAATAATAATAATAATAATAATAATAATAATAATAATAATAATAATAATAATAATAATAATAATAATAATAATAATAATAATAATAATAATAATAATAATAATAATAATAATAATAATAATAATAATAATAATAATAATAATAATAATAATAATAATAATAATAATAATAATAATAATAATAATAATAATAATAATAATAATAATAATAATAATAATAATAATAATAATAATAATAATAATAATAATAATAATAATAATAATAATAATAATAATAATATAATAATAATAATAATAATAATAATAATAATAATAATAATAATAATAATAATAATAATAATAATAATAATAATAATAATAATAATAATAATAATAATAATAATAATAATAATAATAATAATAATAATAATAATAATAATAATAATAATAATAATAATAATAATAATAATAATAATAATAATAATAATAATAATAATAATAATAATAATAATAATAATAATAATAATAATAATAATAATAATAATAATAATAATAATAATAATAATAATAATAATAATAATAATAATAATAATAATAATAATAATAATAATAATAATAATAATAATAATAATAAGGAAGCCCCAACGGGGTTTCTTTCGAGGGATGGGAAAGAGTTACGCCCGACAGACTTGCTATTATTCAACTGGATCCAAGGTAAGGACACATGTTTGGATGTCACTGAGATCTCTCCTTTTGCGGGTATTGATGCAAATTTGTGGGCTCCAGGGGTAGCCTTACATAACGCTGTGGAGAAGAAGAAAAAAACAATATATGTCCAAATGTGAAGAAAATGGCTACAAGTTCGTCCCATTTGCCTTTTCTACTTTCGGGGAGCTTGATGCAGAAGCCTTGGATACACTTTCACGTATCAAGACTGTTGCTGTTAGCCACTCGAATAATGTCAATAGTGGGGCTTTTATTTTTCATAGGCTAAGTTTTTGTATTCAGAAAGGAGTGTGAGCCCAACTAGTGTTTCGGCTTCTCACCAACTTCTTCTAATATCCTTTTGGTTTTCTAATGAAGTGATGGTTTTAATTATATATATATATATATATATATATATATATATATATATATATATATATATATATATATATAATAATAATAATAATAATAATAATAATATGGATATTGACCTTTTGAGTAACCCTAGCGAGGTCGCTGCCCCCAAACTTATGAAGAAATTGGCAGATATATATTTCGATCGGGTTACCCAAACTGTTGAATCTACATTCCATCTATCTCCTCGACAGATGGCATTATGGAGCTCACTAAAGGAGGATCATACTTCAAATTTGCTTAGGGTGGCTCCGATATCTGGACTGGGACAAACTATGAATGCCAGGACTTATCGTTGTGTGTTGTGCTATCGGTTGGGTGTTCCTCTTTTCACTGTTCAGGTACCGTGTTCAGCCTATTCTAGGGGTTTTACTGGAGATATTTATGGGGATCACGCTGTTTCGTGTGCGGGTATTGTTGGCATTAAACATCGGCATAACATTGTGCGTGATGTTCTTGTTGATATATCTTCTCGGTCCGGAATTTCAGCTCGTAAGGAGGTGGATATTGGGCTTTATGGAGATAGGGACAGATCCTTACGACCAGCTGATATATTACTTTACTCTTGGGATGGTGGGCGTGATATATGTGTTGATCTTACGGGATCGTCGCCCTTGACACTATCTGGGATGATTGATTTTATGCCAGGGTGTGCGGTTATTGATGCTACACAACGTAAACGTGTCAAGTACGATGCTAAATGTGCGGATATCGGATATGGATTTCTCCCCTTTTAATTCTCTTCTTTTGGAGAACTTGAGAAGGATGCAGTAACATTAGCGTATTCGACGATTCTCTTTGACTCAAGACATTGGGGCACGTGTTGCGGTTCATATTTTTAATAGGATTGGTTTTGCTATTGCTAGAGGTGTGGGGGCCCAGTTGGTTTCTCGGCTTCCCACTAATTTTTTGTAAATCCTTTGAGTTTTTAATAAAGTGATGATTTATAATAAAAAAACAACAATAATAATAATAATAATAAAATAATAATAATAATAATAATAATAATAATAATAATAATAATAATAATAATAATAATAATAATAATAATAATAATAATAATAATAATAATAATAATAATAATGAGATGGAGGCTATTTCTGTCATTTTATATTGTTTATTTGGTCAAACTAACTGTTAGGTCACCATATTAGTAACACAAGCATCAATATAAGAAAGAGACAAGAAGAGATCGGATGAACAACTACCAAACACTATGCATATGAATGTAAGAAAGATTATGCGTAATAGTGAAAGAGTAATTTGAACAACCAACCCTCAAGTGAGGGTTATACAAGAGTATTTATAGGAGGGAACTAGGGCAACACTCCAAGTTCCCATCCTTTTACTTATTGGGCTTGGCCTAGGCTTATGGGCTTTCTACATAAGCCTAGCCTTGATTACTAACATAAAAGCCATATTAAGCTAACTATTACATATGAATCACTAACACTTGAAATATAGTTTAGGAGTGATTCCAACAATCTCCCCCTAAGTGTTATTGATGAATGATAGAGTGATAAACGATGTAGGTGCTGATGTAATAGTAGCTTTGACGTCTTCTGACATTCTTCTTTCTTGTGAGAAGAAGTGTCATGATTCGAACAATCTCCCCAGTGTAGAGAAATTGTTTCCTTTGAAGAGTTCTGCTTTGACGTCATCTTTTTCTTTGTTCTTTAGTTCTTTGTTCTTTGTGGTGAAAGTGATAGTATGTTGTTGTTGTCTGCATCAGGTCTTCTTCGTTGCTCCAGTGTCTCCACGTCTTTCTCCAACATGCTCACACGCTCTTTAACGTTGGATTACAGTACTGATGAAGTTCTCTTAGTCTTTAAACTTTGTAGATTCTTTGATTTGACGAAGAATCATTCTGACTTTTGTGTTGCCTTTTGAGAGAACTTGAATTAGTGATGATGTTGGTATGAACATGTGAAGAATCTGCATGATCAGTCCGCTCCAGAGCTTCCATAAGAGGAAAACATACACACAGTTAGTAATAAGCGGATTCCGGCACTTACAAGTTTGAATTTCGAGGGTGTTAACAGCATAGTGTAAAAACACATCTCTAATTCTCACAAAGGCCGTTCCTGAACTGGAGTCCCACAAATGAGATAACACGATGTACCGAAGTACACCTACAGTTCAGATGAGTCGCTGAGGTATACCGAAGCATCACCTCACGACTGTAGACCGTTTGAGACACACTAAGCGTAATCCACGGGGAGTTACCGAAGTGACCTGCTTTCAGGGCTGTTTGATGTTGACCCTGGCAGGAGTTTCCATTCAATCACTGAGGATCACATATGTGAACCTCTCATTAATGTTCTCGACAGATTGCTAAGATCTGTGAAGGACAAGATAATATATCACTTGCGTTCTTATTGTTGAACGACAAGCGATGAATTGTCAAGTGTACCTAAGAGATCTTTTGATGAATCTCGTGGCTCTAGACTCAATAGTGCACTTTGGTTTTCCTGAGCGGAGACTAGGGAGAGGGTCTCCTTCTTCAATACCAGCAATCTCTAAGAGAAAGCCGATAGTTTATGTAGTGTTCCTTGTGAGAATGAAACAAGCTTCTATTGGGAGAAACTTGAGTGGCTAAGAAGGTTTAGTGCATGCATCACTGGGTCCATGACGACTTTTAATCTTCAATACCGGTGTCATCTAGTGACGACCAGTAGCATATGAATTGAACCCGGTGTCTGCCCTAAGTTGAATAATCTGGAGGGCTATTTCTTTTCACCCTTTTCTTTGCATTTCTTTTTAATTCTTCAACTCCTTCTTTCTTCGATTCTCATTTTCTCCTTTTTATATTCATACCTAAGGACTTCTAAGTACTAACTATTTGTGATGTCCTTGGGTAGATCCCTCTGGCTCTGGCGGATCATAGGACCGTTATTCCTAACCTTAGTCACCTTATAACTCCATGACTAACCTATGTTGCCATAAAACCATTTTTTTTAAATCTCTCAAAGTGGTTATGATTGAAAAACATTTTGTACCACTGTAAGAGTTTGATCAATTGCAGAAATACTCCCCCTCCACACGTGCTTAAGAAGAGTGTGCGCTTTTGAATTGATCGACTCAAGATAGACAATTCCCCGAGGGACACGGTTACGTTGCATAGTTAAAGAGTTACATTGTCAGCTTTTAGGTAACAACTAGCTCTAATAACTACCTTGAAGGTGTGGACAAACCTCGAAAGGTTGTCAAACCCGTCAAAGTTCATGTCTATCAAGAGTTTCTCGAATAGGTACAATTTACTTGGATAAGTCTTTAGAAGACAAATCTTTTCAATGTATGGCTGTTCAGATCCGTCAATTCATGGGTTAAGTCTTTTCACACGACGATTTAATAGCAAATCAGCATATTTCTTATCACAATAATTCTCTCCCCCTCAAAAATGGCATATAAATGTTATTTTTGATAACGTTTTGATATTAAATATGACCATTTCGAGTTTTGTGGGAAGATTATCACGAAGAACAATTTTGTGAAAAAAGTTTTTGCAAATACTCCCCCTTAACAAGTAATACTTACTTTTGAGGTTTTGAAAACGTAAGGGGAAGTACTTGTTCTTTTTGAGCAAAACCTTGAAAAGTGAAAGGTTTGATAGGTTTTACTCAAAAGTAAGAAGCTTTCGCTCATTTTATAAGGATTGTGGCACTGAAGCGTACCACAGGGTCCTTTCATTACAAGAACGGGTTGTACACTGTTATGTGTGCACAAGCCATTGTCATTAAATAGTCGCACATCCAAATTAGTATGAAATTGAAACAGTTTAAGGGGTACCAGGTAGTCCAGCAATATCTCCAGGAATGCGAACAGGGCGTTGATAGCCTGTGAGAGTAATCCTGGGACGACCACCTACAAAGCTCTCCAGATTTCTGAACTGGTCCCTTCTGTACAACATTTCATCGATCCGAGTGATGATCCTCTTAACATCCCATTTTTCCTGAGAATTCCATCGCTTCTTCGACCCGATGCCTTTATGTATCTCCTTTAACCGATAAGCTAACCCATCCCTAACCTTCTTCAGTGTGTGATCCCCAAACTTATGAAGATCTCGACACGCCATCAAGCAGTTGCGTTGTAGTTCACTACGGTAAACTACTCCGAATGGTTTTCTGACGAGAGTGTATTGTGGAAGATGGTTGATGTCAGGAAGTTCTAGCTGAGGTCTGGTGAGATTGACACGAGTCTGATATGATTCAACAGCAAGTTGTAAATCTTCTACACGTTCCTGGATCACTATGCTTCTGATGAAGATGAGCAAGGACTTGATGTATTCACGTTGAATTTCAGTAGAGAATTGTCTCATTCTTCCCTGTACCTTGGCAAGATACAGATCTTCAATGTCGTTAAGAGACAATTTCTGAAAGTCCGCTTCACAGAATTCATAGTCCCTTTCGTCTTGTCTTTTGACCACGACAGTCTTGAGGAAGGTGTAATCCCATTTAGACGAAAGAGTGACATGCTTAACAACAACGATCCCTTTATCACTGTACACTTCATGTTGAGACTTTCGAACCTGGCAGCTTTTGTAGTAGATTCGTTGGCGTTCCGGCCAATGGTGAATCCTGTACATTGCATCAATGTCATACCTTTCCTCGCTGTTGGAAAACATGTGGGTAGCCTTTTCTTCGATGGCTATGCAGTTGGAGTATATGGCTGCCGGGAACGGAAGTGTAAGTGATGTAGTGTATTTCTTTGAAGCATCGCTACCGTGTAGAAAGAATTCCAAGTCATTGTTGAAGAAGTAGCGGAATGGAATCTTAGGTTGATCTGGTTGACCAATCGTTGGTAGAGGTTTAGACCAATCGGTGTAGTATGGAGCCTTGTCTCTTCTGGTGAAGTCGATGTTTGCTTCAGGGTTGAGCCAATCAATGTTGTTAGACATGGCTCGTGCTATATTTTCAAGGTGATATTCAACTTCAATATCACTTTCCGAGCTGCCTTTGAGTAGTTGAAATGCTTCAATCTTGATTCGTTTCAACACTAATTTCGTCATCTTCTTCACACGGAACTTTTCTTGTAGTAGCTTAGCATGCTCCAACGTACAACCTTCTACCATATCTGGATCATCAGTTAGAGCGGGAGTAGCATCAACAAGTGTGGAGAACCAATCATACTCAGTGTCGTCTTCGTCTAGCCATGAGACGACATCAACCTTGGGCGTCTTCTTCTTTTTCTTTGGCCTTGATGAGGATGATGGTTTCTTTGTTGAAGCGGGAGAGGTGGGTTGTTGTTGGGGCTCAGGGACTTCCTCATCATTACCACCAGTATACTCGAAGTGATCACTGGTTTTCTCTGTCTGAGGTGGTAACTCAGAGTCCTGAGGTTTTTCAGTAGAAGAGTGTGGAGGAGATCGTTGTTGAGCTGGAGTCCTTAGGGGTGGAGGTGGCATGGAGGATGATTCAACAGTTTTCTTCGGGCGTTTAGGCTCGTTATCTTTATCTTTATCCTTATCTTCATCGTCTCTTGGACGTTTAGGCCTTTGAGCTTCTTCTTTGCATGCTGATTTGAGTTGGTATTCCAACAATGCTTCAAACAATTTACCTTCGTAAGAAGTAAATGTTGCAGATCGTTTAGACATTTGAGTTACCAGCCTAGAAACCAATTCAGCATCTGAGAACACTATAGGATCAGTAGGGTTAATTATCACGGTCATAGGCGTTGATCTTATAGTTTGCTTGGCGATATGCATCAGATTTGGATAGATTTGTCTGTTGAACATCTCTCTTGTCACGCCCGGAACTTTGTCAAGTAAGAACTGATGAGTATAGCCCTTAATCATCTCGTTCAGTTCTCCTTGGACATCACGTTGCATGAACTTCTGAATATACTCCCTTTCATTAGACATCTTTTCTATCTCGTCATTAAGATGTTTGATGTTGTCAGCGAGTATATCTAACTTTTTATTGGTCACATCTTTCTTCCTGACCTGCTTGACAGCTTTAACAATCCTTGTCTTTGCCCGAGATATCCAAGAGTCGGATGGTTTCTTCACAGATTTGGATGTGGATCTGGTTGTTCCTTTAGATGGTGGAGGTGAAGAGTGAGAAGACGAATCTGATGATGAAGAGTCGTGAGGTGATTCAGGGTCCTTAGGAGGTTCAGAAGTTTCCTCCTTAGAGCGAGTAGGACTGTCAAGAAGATAATCATCATAATTCACTTTGTCATCTTGTCCAGATTTAGCCTTTACTTCAGCCTGAGTCTGGGCCTCTTCATCTGCTTTGGCATGAGCTGCAGCCTCTTCATCAGCTTTTCCTTTCTCAGGCTTTTCCTTTTAAGGTTCCTCAAAGTCATAATCAATAGAATCCTCCAGGCGCTTTTGTTGTTGCTCAAGAGTGGTAGCACCAATTCCCTTATCGGGTTGATTAACCGCATCAGGAATTGGTGTAGATTGGACACAACCACTTGACCCTCCGGGGCCACGCATTTGTTGCTGTTCAAACTCTTTAGCCACGTGTTGGAGTCTAATGATTTTGAACTTCTTCCTGTATTCAGTATCCAGTGGCTCTTTGATGAGTGTTTAATACTCATTATTTTTTGGTCAAATCTGAACTGCAAAACACTTAAAAACGCTCAGAAATGCATCAAAATACTGAAAATATCTCAAAAGTGTATTTTATATGTTTCAGATGCAAAATGTTTAAAATCAGATGAAAAACGAGCTAAGTTTGCATAATTGGCAGTTTCAGTCCCCCGACTTTCAAATCTTGTCAAAAATAGTCCCTGAGCACTTATTTTAAAAGAAAAGTCACCAAAGGTCCTTTTGGAATCATAAATTGTCATAATTAGTCCTTTGGTGAAAAGTTCCAAAAGTTTTGAGAAATTACAGTTTTGATCCCTGGATTTTAAAAATGGTCATGTTTAGTCCTTGGAATTTCACAATTGGCAAAAATGGTCTTTAACTTATTTGAGATTTACAAGTTTGACCCTTGGACTACAACTTCATAAATTACAGTTTTGGTCCCTGGAATTTCGAATATTACACTTTTGGTCCCTTAACTACTAAATGTGTCCAAGTTAAAGCCTAAGTCCAAACCCTTTTAACTCATAACCCAAAATAAACCCAAAGCCCAACCTATACCCGGTCCAATCCACAAATCCAACCCGTTACCCAAACCTTTTACCCGGTCAACCCGCAAACCCGGTCAATTATTAACCAAACCCACCCTTTTCCCTCCAAAATCCCTTCCCCTTCACCCACTCCTCTGCCAAACCAGATATCCCCTCACCTCCAGCTCACACTCCTCAACCTTATCACTCCACCTCCACAAACCAACAAGAAGCATTTAAAGCTTCTCCTCCCTTGCACTCAAACCTTCCACATGTTGATATCTCATTTTGGCGCCAAATTCATGAATCAATGGCCAAGATCAATTCAACCCACATCAATGGCCAAGAATGAAAGAGAAGAGCTTTGTGAGAGCTATAAAAGAGAGAGAAGACAGAAGAAACAAGTGGTCACTGCTTTAGATCATTTTATTAATTTTAATGTAATCGTTTTTAATTTATTGATGTTTAAGAATTTTGGGTTTCATTTTTATGGTAGTGTTTGAGTTAATTCAAGTTCAATTTCAAAGTTTTAGCAATTAATTGCCTGTTTCTGTCAATTTTCTTTTTCCCGCCATTTTTATCCTTATCACAATATCAAGTTTAAATCTGTTTGGAGTAATTAAGTTAGCTTATTTATGTTATCTTAATGTTACTAAAACAATTTGGAGCAGTTTCTTGTTCTTAATTGCAATCTTCTAAAAAAATCAATTCCAGTCAACAAAAGTCAACTGCTGAAGCTGATTTGGATTTGGTCATGATATTTGGTGATGCAGAGCTGGATTTGGTTACATTTGGGTGTAGTTAGTTTAGTTTAGTATGGCATTGGTTCTGTTTGAACTTCTCCACAGTTGGGCTTCAAGTTAGTAATCATTTTCTTCTCTATTTAACTGTATTTAAATCTGCATAATTGCTTAAAGTATTAGTGGTTAGTTATTATTGTTAGAAGTTGATTTCATTTAGCTTATAAGATAAGGATTGATCTCTTTCAAGCATTAATAAGGATTTTAGACTTAATTTCTAGTTAGGATTAGTGAGACAGTCCTATCAAGGGGTGTTTGGATTGAAGCTGCAAACTGTGTAGAGGTTATAAGCCAAGGTTTTAGTAGAATTAGCTATTTGTAGGATATTAGAGGTAGTGTAGATGGTAAACTTGCATCTCTAATCACTATAAGTCAAATTTATGTTAGATCACTCCTAGTTTCATTTCAGTTTAGAGTCTAGATATCATAAGCTCAATCTGGGTGTAGAATGCATTAGAGTAGCTTAATGTAGTCTTAGTATAGCTTAACATATCATTTTTAGTTCAAGCATTGGAATCAAATCTCATTAAAGTCAACATTTCAGTTCTGTGCTTAAAAGTCAAAAGATGGAAAAGCAGTTTTTCACCAAGGTTGGAGGAATTTTCATTGATTCATTATTGGATCAATTCAAGTGATATTTTGGATTACTCAAGTTCAGTTGGTCAAGTTCCTTAAAATGATTTTTGGGTAATTTTTGGAAGCTTTTATAAGGTCTGAATAAGCTCCTCAATTAGCACCCTTTTGCCCTGTTCACACTCAGTTTAACTGAGTGTGAATCAGGCCTTATTGCAGGCCTTGCACAAGCTTCAAAATAGCTTGTCCTTGGCTGAGAATTAGTCTAATTGATATTTAGCTGGTGGTCTTGAGGACCTCAGTTCTGGTTTTCAGCTTGGCTTATTAGATAAGCAGTTATACTAGCTTAAAGTAGGAGAGTAAAAGCTATTTGCATTTTAAAATCCAATTAAGTCAATTTAGTTCATTAAGCACATAAGAGGTTAAAAGCAGTTGTATTTAGTTGCTTTTGAGTAATATTAGTTTACCTTAGTTGCTGTAATCATTTGGTGCACTTAGATAGCTTTTAGCTTATTTTGTATAGCTTATTCATAAGCTTTTTCACTACAGCTTCATAATCCTTCACTTAAGCTATTGTTTTTATATTTTTCTTAGAATTAGAACTTTATTTTAGACTTTTCCTGAATTTTTCATAATTTTCCATTACTGTTTACTATTTTTCTTTATTTTAATCAGTTTTTAGGCATTTTTAATTAGCTTTTAATACAATTAATTCAGAAAAGCTTCAAAAAAATAAGTTTTCATTTTTCCTAGGTTAAGAAAAATATAAAAAGCAAAAAAATAATTTTTCCAGATTTTTCTTAGTTAAATTTGTAATTTTTAGCAATTTAATTAGTTTTAAATAGTTTTTAATTCTTAGAAATTAGAATATAAATCCGAAAAATATAAAATTAGTTTTGAAAATTATTTTTAGTTGTTTTAGATTTTTCTAAGTCATAATTTCACTTTTCTAGCTTTATTTCATATTTTCTTATATTTTAGGGTATTATTAAATAGGTAAAAATAGTTTTTAATTAATAATAATTAAATAAATAGTCATAAAAATAATTTTCTTTTTCTCAAAATTTTCTCTTATCATTAGGTTTGTAAAAATTTCATTTTTATATTTTTAGGATTAATACTGTTTCAATTTCACATTTTCTTTTGTATGTTACGTAGTTTTTAATTTAAATTTATAAAAGAAAAATCAAAAACATCATTTTAAAAATAGTGATAGCATTTATTTAATATAACTTAGCTTTTTAATTTTCTTTAATTTGCATTTAAGCCCCTGTAATTTATAAACTTTTTCTTTAGGTATAATTATTCATAATCCATAAACCTTTTCCCGTTCAAATTCACCCGATCACTATACGTTTGGTGATTCAGTCGCACAGCTCGTTGAGACTTAACGACCTGGGGAAACACTAAACTCCTCTAGATCTTCATTGCATTGTTTCTGAGCTGTTTGAAGTTTATTACGGTTGACCATTCACAAGTGGTTAGCTTGTGTGATAAACTTGACGGTTTGGACTCGATCAAATTTTGGCGCCGCTGCCGTGGAGCTGTGCTAATTATCTTACGTTTAGCAGATTAGTGATTTGAATATTCACTCCTTGTTCATACCATCTATAAATATTTATATTTTCTTATAAAAATCCAAAAATCCAAAAACATCTTAAAACATATAAAACACAAAAATATTTTTCTTTTGTTTCTACATATATATAAATCAAAAACCCAAAAAGATTTTCTTTCTTATTTTTACAAAATGTTTATCCAAAAATTCAAAAATATCCATCTTTACCCTCCCACATCTTTGATTCTTCATCCCTACCTCTCTGAAAACATTTGATTCTTTCTATGTCTCATCCTCACCCTCTTGGTTGTCAATGGTGTGGTGGTCCTTATAATGGTGGCAATTGCCCCAGTTGTAGCATGGTGGAATCAGGAAACGGGTCTGTCTATAACCAGGATCCCTATTCCTACCATAACACAACTGATTTATTCCATCAGCTACCACACTGTGAGACTCAGCAGT
This sequence comes from Chrysanthemum seticuspe, assembly GCA_019973895.1. NCBI lineage: Eukaryota > Viridiplantae > Streptophyta > Magnoliopsida > Asterales > Asteraceae > Chrysanthemum > Chrysanthemum seticuspe. The sequence continues at coordinate 213,498,270 of BPTQ01000008.1, read as the reverse complement.
TTTACTGTTGTGAGTACTGTGGTGGTTCACACTCCAGTTCTGATTGTCAATCGGGAAACACGCTTGTCTATGAGCAGGTTCCTGATAACAATTATGACTACCACACATATAACTCACAGCCACATCAGTTTTACTGTTGTGAGTATTGTGGAGGTCCACACTGTAGCTCTGATTGTCAAACAAGGAATCCATTTCATTGTAACAATTACGACTCTTCGTATCATAACCAACCTCTACAGTACCAAATGAATCAGGCACCACCTCAGCCTGAGCCACTTCCTCAAAATCTTCTCCTTGATCTTTTGGATTTAGTGAAAGATTTGAAGGAATGTAAACATTCCCAAGATAATCCAAATCAAAAATCCATGGAAGAATTGTTAGCTGAAGAGCAGGCTGCTAAAATAAATTCCCAAATTGCGTTTGAAAAATCTATTAGGGAATCAATTGCAAAAGAAAAAGCAGCCAGATCTAGCTCTCAATTTCGTTTTATTCCTGATGACAGTGATGATGAGGATACACTTGATATCCTTCAATTCTATAAAGATTCATCAAGTTCATCAGATGATATCCCAGCAGTTGAGATTCATTCTCAAACAACTGCTATCACACCCGAGGTTCACACTCACTCTCTGAGCATGGGGGACGAGCATCTTGACACTGTTCCTGAAAAGGAATCGGACGAATTCATAAAGTCTAGTGTTGAGAACCTTGTCCCAATCCCAAGAGAGTCACAGGGAATTCTCGAGCATTTGTGTGATATCCCTACCCCTCTTGTCTTCCCAAAAGATCATGTTGAGATGTTCTCCGATTCTGATGATGATGATTCGTTGTCTTGTGGAGACATCGTTTATGTGGAAGATTTACCTTCTGAGCTTGTTAGCTTAGAAGAAGAGAACGATGAAGTTACTGACACTGAAATCAAAGATGAAGCACTTCGTGCAACATTATTGAATGTTAATCTTCTCATTTCTAGAATCGAGGTTTTTAATGAAAAGCCTATTTCATCTCCTATCCCCATTAAGGATAGTGACATTCTTTCCGATGATTCTATTCCGGAAATGAAAGCCTTCTGTTTTGATAATATGGGAGAGAAGATTAGTGGCAGTACCACTTTTCATTCTCATAATTCTCTCCCCAATTATGAATCATTTACATTGGAGGAGTTTACTAGTGAACCCACTCATATCAATTCTGAATATGATTCATTCACCTTCAAGGAGTTCTCAGATGAACTCACTCATATCATATCTCCGCCGGAGTATGATAATTTCTACTTTGATCTAGACACACCCATAATATGTCTTGATCAAGCGAGCTTAAGTGATGAGATTCATGAAACTATGAATTCTCCTATTGAGGATGAAGAGTTAGTCATGATTTTTATCATGATTTTCTTTCTTTTCTTCATATATTCTGTCACTTCTCCTGTTCTTCACTCCTTCGGGAATGAAGACATTATCTTTGATCCCGGCATTTCCATGTACCATTATCTTGAGCCGGGAATATATCTCATCGGTGTGGAACTTTCACGTGCTTCAAATGTTTGTCCAAACATCTTGAATGAAAGTCCGATGGAGATTGTTTCTTCCACTTTGCTTCCCCATGAACCAATGAATGCGGGGTCGAGTCAAGCTAGCGACTCGGGAATCAAAAACAGTAGCACACTATATGGGTTTTCACCCGTATTTCTGACTTCTTTCCATTTTCTACCACCCTAGTGTGGGGGAGTTGCCCCCGCTGTTGTATATAAGTTTCATGAAATGAAAAAAAAAAAAAAAAAAAAAAAAAAAAAAAAAAAAAAAAACTTTTCACAAAAAATGGCCGTAGTGTTTCCCTTTTACGTTCTCAGTTTCGGCATAACAGCCGGTATTTTGAATATTGAGGGCAATATTCATTTCTAGTGTGGGGGGGAATTCTCACGAATTTTATCACGTAATTATACCACCCAATTCCCCCATTTTTGGCCAAAATTTTTTGTAGTAAGTGTTTTGCACTTACTCAGCTTATGGTTATCAGTCCGCCATGTCTAATAAACAAAAGGATTGGCTAATCCAGGAGCAAACGGCTCTTGGTAAAGATATCTCAAATCCGTTAACGGCTTGCAATTTTCCCAAAATTGTATGGTGTTCAGCTCACCATATCTTTAATTAGTGAAGAGTTGGCTAGCCCACAAGTTTATGGCTTGTGGTAAAGGCAGTTGGAAAACCATAATTGGTAATCAACTCACCAAAGATATTTTATCTAAGAGTTGGCTAGTCCAGAAGCAAACGGCTTCTGGTAAAGACAAATCAAATCCGTTGAAAGCTGGTGATTTGCTCAAAATCATATGGTTATCAGTGTACCAAGGTTCTTACTTGAACTGAAACATTTGGCTACTCCAGAAGTAATGGCTTTTGGTAAAGAGATTCAAATCCATTAAGTTTTCTCGAAAGATTGCTAGGGACTAGCAATAGTTTAGTGTGGGGGATTGATGAGTGTGTAAATACTCATCATTTTTTGGTCAAATCTGAACTGCAAAACACTTAAAAACGCTCAGAAATGCATCAAAATACTGAAAATATCTCAAAAGTGTATTTTATATGTTTCAGATGCAAAATGTTTAAAATCAGATGAAAAACGAGCTAAGTTTGCATAATTGGCAGTTTCAGTCCCCCGACTTTCAAATCTTGTCAAAAATAGTCCCTGAGCACTTATTTTAAAAGAAAAGTCACCAAAGGTCCTTTTGGAATCATAAATTGTCATAATTAGTCCTTTGGTGAAAAGTTCCAAAAGTTTTGAGAAATTACAGTTTTGATCCCTGGATTTTAAAAATGGTCATGTTTAGACCTTGGAATTTCACAATTGGCAAAAATGGTCTTTAACTTATTTGAGATTTACAAGTTTGACCCTTGGACTACAACTTCATAAATTACAGTTTTGGTCCCTGGAATTTTGAATATTACACTTTTGGTCCCTTAACTACTAAATGTGTCCAAGTTAAAGCCTAAGTCCAAACCCTTTTAACTCATAACCCAAAATAAACCCAAAGCCCAACCTATACCCGATCCAATCCACAAATCCAACCCGTTACCCAAACCTTTTACCCGGTCAACCCCCAAACCCGGTCAATTATTAACCAAACCCACCCTTTTCCCTCCAAAATCCCTTCCCCTTCACCCACTCCTCTGCCAAACCAGATATCCCCTCACCTCCAGCTCACACTCCTCAACCTTATCACTCCACCTCCACAAACCAACAAGAAGCATTTAAAGCTTCTCCTCCCTTGCACTCAAACCTTCCACATGTTGATATCTCATTTTGGCGCCAAATTCATGAATCAATGGCCAAGATCAATTCAACCCACATCAATGGCCAAGAATGAAAGAGAAGAGCTTTGTGAGAGCTATAAAAGAGAGAGAAGACAGAAGAAACAAGTGGTCACTGCTTTAGACCTTTTTATTAATTTTAATGTAATCGTTTTTAATTTATTGATGTTTAAGAATTCTGAGTTTCATTTTTATGGTAGTGTTTGAGTTAATTCAAGTTCAATTTCAAAGTTTTAGCAATTAATTGCCTGTTTCTGTCAATTTTCTTTTTCCCGCCATTTTTATCCTTATCACAATATCAAGTTTAAATCTGTTTGGAGTAATTAAGTTAGCTTATTTATGTTATCTTAATGTTACTAAAACAATTGGGAGCAGTTTCTTGTTCTTAATTGCAATCTTCTAAAAAAATCAATTCCAGTCAACAAAAGTCAACTGCTGAAGCTGATTTGGATTTGGTCATGATATTTGGTGATGCAGAGCTGGATTTGGTTACATTTGGGTGTAGTTAGTTTAGTTTAGTATGGCGTTGGTTCTGTTTGAACTTCTCCACAGTTGGGCTTCAAGTTAGTAATCATTTTCTTCTCTATTTAACTGTATTTAAATCTGCATAATTGCTTAAAGTATTAGTGGTTAGTTATTATTGTTAGAAGTTGATTTCATTTAGCTTATAAGATAAGGATTGATCTCTTTCAAGCATTAATAAGGATTTTAGACTTAATTTCTAGTTAGGATTAGTGAGACAGTCCTATCAAGGGGTGTTTGGATTGAAGCTGCAAACTGTGTAGAGGTTAAAGCCAAGGTTTTAGTAGCTATAGCTATTTGTAGGATATTAGAGGTAGTGTAGATGGTAAACTTGCATCTCTAATCACTATAAGTCAAATTTATGTTAGATCACTCCTAGTTTCATTTCAGTTTAGAGTCTAGATATCATAAGCTCAATCTGGGGTGTAGAATGCATTAGAGTAGCTTAATGTAGTCTTAGTATAGCTTAACATATCATTTTCAGTTCAAGCATTGGAATCAAATCTCATTAAAGTCAATGATGAGTGTCTAAATACTCATCATTTTTGTACTATATAAACTGCAAAATCATCTGAAAACACTCAAAAATGAATCAAAATGATGAAAATATCACAAATCAGTGTTTTATGTGTTTTAAATGCAAAAATATCAAAATCAGATGAAAAATGATTCAAGTTTGCAAAATTGGCAGTTTTAGTCCCCCAGGTTTCAAAAGTTGTCAAATCCAGTCCCTGGTATATCAAAATAAAGAAAAATATCATTCAAGGTCCCTGAAATATTTTAAATTGTCAAAAACGGTCCTTGAATGAATCTTTAGTCAAATGGCGAAAAAGGTCCTTCAACTTTGAAATTTGGCAAAATTAGTCCTTGTAATTTTGAAAATGACAAGTTTGGTCCTTGTACTATTGAAGCTTGTCAGTTTTAGTCCCTTGAAACAACTTTGCTTAATTGGCAGCCTTGGTCCTTGAAGTTTCAGAAATTGCATAACAAGTCCTTGTTATTATAAGCCTTTACACCATTTAGACCCTTGTCAACAATTGTGACCCTTGCCTATCCTTGGACCCCCTGTCATTTGCATTTTGAACCCCCTTCTAATATTTAACACCCGGTCAATTTCTGGTCAAACAAATCACCCCCTTGGCGCCATTTTTTCTTCCCCTTCAACCACCATGTCTGCTCACTCAACCTCCCATCATTCCAGCTCAAACTTCACCCCTCCATGTCCCCCCACCTCCACACAACTACAAAAATCATTAAATGCATCACCCTCCCATTCACTCAACCCTCAACTGCTTAAAACCCTTTTTCCCGCCAAAAGCCATCAATGGCTAAAATCCACCCAAGTCATCCAATGGACCAAAATGATGGTGGGATCAAGTCAGAGACAAGTGGGGAGGTGATTTGCATATAAAAAGGAAGAAAGAGAAGAAAGGAGAAATGAAGTAGAGTAGTTTTAAATTCTGTTATGTCGTTTTAATAATTTAAGTTTCCAGTTTATGTTTAAAGCCTTCAAGTGTTGTGTAATCTTATTCCAGTGTAATAAAAATTTAAATTCAGTTTCAATTTCAGTTCTTAAATACAATTTCAGTTTATGCATATTTCATGTCTAAATTCTCAAAATTACTCAACTGTTGTTATTTGTTGTTGTTAAGGATTATTAAAAGCTCACATAAGCTCTTTTAAAGGTCTTATAAGCTTTTAGAAACAAATTAAGTCAGTTTATAGTTAATTCCCAAAAATTACTTAAAAATTAGCTAAAAAATAAAAAATCATGGGAATGGTGATCAAGACATTGAAGCAGAGCTAATCTTGGATTGATTCTGGTCTAGAGCTTCTTGGGAAGCAATAGGGTGTAATCTCAGACTTTGGTTCTCTGTTTTGAGCATTGGACTCATTTTGTAAGGCATTTTCTTAAACTTTGCATTTCTTAGTTCAACTGTTTAAATAGTGATAATTCTAGTTCAAATCTGTTTAATTATAGCTAATTTAAAATATGAAACAGATTTCTTGGTTTAAATACTTGTTTTAGTGTAAAAAGCTTCAAAACAGTTTGTTTAAGGGGTGTTTGGATTTGCTCAGTTATATGTGCTAGAGTCCTTTTGTGTTGTTATTTGTTGTTGCTCTGTGTTACATTAGCTCCTAATATCTCATTTCAACAAGAAAATTCAGTCCTAGTTTAGCTAAAAGTCAAAATCTTCCTAATCCCATCCTTCACAGTTAACTGTTAGGATTTTGGGATACAAAACTCATCACATTAGCTTAAAACTAGATAATTTAGCTTAAAATCATCTTCATATAGATTAATATAACTTATTGAATCCATAGAATTGATTTAAAGTTCATAAAAGTCAACTGCTTAGTGTAATAAAAAAGTCAAATTTTCTAAATACCCGTTTTTGAATAAACTTTGGAATTTTATTGTGTGCTCATTATTAAGATTTAGCTTAAATGCTTTTGGGAAATTAAAATATAGCTGCTAAAATAAATTAGAAAAATACTAGTTTAGTTTTAATCAGCTTATAGAGTGCTTATTCTTTAGCTTCTTTTGACTGCCCTTTTCTGAAAAATGCCCTGTGCAACAGTGTTTATTTTGGCTTATTTTGTGCTTATTTTCAAGTTATATTGCTTTTTCAGTTTACATATTAGCTTATTTAAAGTTAATTAGTTTATTCCTAGTTTCCATTTGCTTATTGAGTAGCTCATTAGCCTATTTAGCTTAAAACTTATGCTTATTTCATTTTTTGTCCAACTGTTGGAATTGTAAGCTTATTCTAAGCTTATTAGTCGTTTTTAGAAAAAGTGGTAGTTATAAAATGTGCTTATTTTATTGTGCTTAATAAGTTTGAAAAAGAAAAATCGAAAAAAAAAATAAGTAAGCAAAAGGCAAGAGGTGGGATTCGAACCCAAGACCTCCTGCCCAACAGTCCACGCTCCAACACACAACACCAAACCCAACTCGCCCTTGGGTCTTTATTGGTTTTAATTTGCAAAATTAATCCCTTAAGGACTCTTTGGCAGTTTTAACCATAAGCCCATTTTAGCTTATTTAGTGCTTATTTTCTAAAGCAACCTCCAAGTTTTTTATTTTTCTTAAGACCAACATTGTTTAAAGTATTTTTTGTGATTTTTTCAGATTTTTCTCAAAATGTTTAGTATTTTTAATTAATTAATTAGTGTAAAATAGTATTTAATTCGTAATAAATAATTTAAGAGTCGAAAAAATACCCGGCTTTTTCCTAAAATTTTCTTTTGTTATATAGTACGTAATAAAATTGTTTTTACATTTGTAGAACTTTTATTTCATAAATTTTACGTTTTGTCTTGCGCTCCAGCGTAATTTTTATATTTAACGTACGTTTTCATTTTAAGTCACGTTTTTAGATAATTTAAGTTTACGTTTTAGTTAAAATAGTTTATTTAAGTTATTTTATTTTATAAAATCACAAAAACATCATTGTAAAAATAGTGATAGCATTTATTTAATATATTTTATCTTTTTAATTTCCTTTAATTTGCATTTAAGTCGCTGTAATTTATAAACTTTTTCTTTAGGTAATTATCCATCAAAATCCTTTCTGATCACTATCCTTAGTGATCATTCTATCATCTGATCAAGTGTTTACACACCATTGAGTCTCCGTGGGACTTAACGACCCGGGAATCCACTGTATTCTCTGATCTTCATTGCATTTGTGTTTTAAGCAGTTTTAAGTCTGTTACGGTTGGCCATTCACAAGTGGCCAGCTTGTGTGATTAGACTTGACTAGTTCAGCACAGATCAAATTTTGGCACCGCTGCCGGGGAGGCTTTAGCGTGTGTTTAGCCTTTTTCAGATCCATTCTTGCACATATTCCATTTTTTGTAAAAAGTTTTTTTTTGTAAAGTTATTAGATAATCCAAAAAGTTCATTAACACTTTTCCTGAAGTGTTAACAAACCCAAAAATATTTTCATTCTTTGTTTTTGCAAATGTTTTTCAAAAATTCAAAAATATCCATCTTTACCCTCTCACATCTTTTGATTCTACATTTCTTTTACCCTCTATCCATTTGATTCTTTCTATGTCTCATCCTCACCAATTTGGTTGTGAATGGTGTGGGGGACCTCAAAATGGTGGAAATTGCCCCGGTTGTGGCATTGTGAATCCGGGAAACGGGTTTGTCTATGACCAAAATCCCTACAATGAAACAACTAATTTCCTCAACCAACCCCCGCACTATGAGATGGAGACATATTCTTGTGAGTACTGTGGAGGTCCTCACCCGAGTTTTGAGTGTCAAACAGGGAACACGCTTGTCTATGAGCATAATCCTTGTAACAATTATGACTACTCTTATCATGACCAACCTCCACAGTACCAAACGATTCAAACACAACCTCTGCAAATTCCTCAAGAACTTCTCGAAAATTGTCTAGATATACTCAAAGATTTGAAAGAATTGGTTAAAGAAGAGTCTCGTCAGAAAACGTATGCTGAAGAACAAGCAACTAGAGTAAATTCCCAATATTGGAAACCTCTCGTGTACGATTATGATGACGACGACGATGATGATTTTGATGAGGAATCTACGACTCCGAGTGGCAATCCCACTCCCGTTGAAGAAGGAAAGAGTATGGGAGAATTGTTGGCGGAGGAGAATATGAAGAGCATAGGAGCTATATATGTTTACGATAAAGTCGATGCTCCGAGTGGCAATCCCACTCCCGTTTCAGAGCCTTTCATTTCCGACTCTTCCCCTTCACTCACGCCGGTTGAGAGAAGTGAATTCCTTTTAGAAGAGGTCGATGATCCTATTTCTTTGAAATTTTTTGATCCCAAAGACTCTCTCACCATGGGGGATAAGCATCTCAGCACTATTCCGGAAACGGAATCGTCTAATGTTGAGAACTTTATCCCGATCCCAAGTGAGTCTGAGGGAATTCTTGACCATGAGTGTGATGTGTCTTTTCCTCTTACAAATGATCTTGTTGAGACTTTCTCAGATTTTGACAGTGATTATAGTGATGCCGATTCTTTATATTCTAAAGACATAGAATTTATTGATGCATTACTTCCACATTCCGAGATCGTCAACTTAGAAGAGGATGTTGACCATGTTGTTTCCACAACAATTAATACGACTATCACTAATCCCTTATTCGAATTCGATTCTGAATTTACTCTAAATTCAGTTAATCCAATCTTTGATAGTGATGAGTCTGACACGGAGACTATAATGGACGAGGTGCATATTTATAGCCCACAAAGTACCGCACATGTCCCACCTCCGTATACTCTTCATGAGGAGTTCTCCAGTGAACTCACTCATATCATATCTCCGCTGGAGTATGATTGCTTGGATGGCAAAGATCATGATCGGGGGGAGAGAATCTCAATTTGCATAGTTATGACAAATCTTCCCACCCTCCCAACCGAGATGCCTTCCAACCCAAAGAGCTCAACCAATAAAATCCAAATAAGTGCAACTGCACTTAATCCCGAGGAAGAAGATCTAGTCATGATTGTTATCATGATTTTCCTTCTTTTCTTCACCTACTCGGTGACTTCCTCTCTTCTTCACTCCTTCGGGAGTGAGGACACTATCTTTGACCCTGGCATTTTCATTTATCATCTGTGAGCCGGGTCTTTCTCTGTATATCTCGTCGGTATGGAACTTTCGCGTGCTTCAATGTTTATCCAAACATCTTGAATGAAAGTCCGATGGAGATTGTTTCTTCCACCTTGCTTCCCCATGAACCAATGAATGCGGGGTCGAGTCAAGCTAGCGACTCGGTAACCAAAAACAGTAGCACACACCATATGGGTTTTCACCCATATTTCTGACTTCTTACCCCTTTCTACCACCTAAGTGTGGGGGTGATGCCCCACATGTTATATATATATATATCTCTAAAAAAAAAAAAAAAAAAAAAAAAAAAAAAAAAAAATCCTTTTAAAATAATGGCCGTAGTATTTCCCTTTTACGTTCTTTGTTTCGGCATAACCGCCGGTACTTTGAATATTGAGGGCAATATTCATTTCTAAGTGTGGGGGGGAATTCTCACGAATTTTATCATGTATTATCCACCCAATTCCCCCGTTTTTGGCCAAAATTTTTTTTTTTTTTTTTTGAGTAAGTGTTTTGCACTTACTCAATTGGTTATCAGTCCGCCTTGTCTAATAAACAAAAGGATTGGCTAATCCAGGAGCAAACGGCTCTTGGTAAAGATATATCAAATCCGTTTACGGCTTGCAATTTGCCCAAAATTGTATGGTTCTCAACTCACCATATCCTAAAAAGTGAAGAGTTGGCTAGCCCGCAAGGTTATGGCTTGTGGTAAAGGCAGTGGAAAAACCATAATTGGTAATCAGCTCACCAAAGATAATACAGATAATTTATCTAAGAGTTGGCTAGTCCAGAGCAAACGGCTTCTGGTAAAGACTAATCAAATCCGTTTACAGCTTATGATTTGCTCAAAATCATTTGGTTATCAGTGTACCAAGGTTCTTACTTGAACTGAAACATTTGGCTACTCCAGAAGTGATGGCTTTTGGTAAAGAGTTTTTAAAATCCATTAAAGATCTAAATCATTGCTAGGGACTAGCAATATCTCAGTGTGGGGGATTGATGAGTGTCTAAATACTCATCATTTTTGTACTATATAAACTGCAAAATCATCTGAAAACACTCAAAAATGAATCAAAATGATGAAAATATCACAAATCAGTGTTTTATGTATTTTAAATGCAAAAATATCAAAATCAGATGAAAAATGATTCAAGTTTGCAAAATTGGCAGTTTTAGTCCCCCAGGTTTCAAAAGTTGTCAAATCCAGTCCCTGGTATATCAAAATAAAGAAAAATATCATTCAAGGTCCTTGAAATATTTTAAATTGTCAAAAACGGTCCTTGAATGAATCTTTAGTCAAATGGCGAAAAAGGTCCTTCAACTTTGAAATTTGGCAAAATTAGTCCTTGGAATTTTGAAAATGACAAGTTTGGTCCTTGTACTATTGAAGCTTGTCAGTTTTAGTCCCTTGAAACAACTTTGCTTAATTGGCAGCCTTGGTCCTTGAAGTTTCAGAAATTGCATAACAAGTCCTTGTTATTATAAGCCTTTACACCATTTAGACCCTTGTCAACAATTGTGACCCTTGCCTATCCTTGGACCCCCTGTCATTTGCATTTTGAACCCCCTTCCAATATTTAACACCCGGTCAATGTCTGGTCAAACAAATCACCCCCTTGGCGCCATTTTTTCTTCCCCTTCAACCACCATGTCTGCTCACTCAACCTCCCATCATTCCAGCTCAAACTTCACCCCTCCATGTCCCCCCACCTCCACACAACTACAAAAATCATTAAATGCATCACCCTCCCATTCACTCAACCCTCAACTGCTTAAAACCCTTTTTCCCGCCAAAAGCCATCAATGGCTAAAATCCACCCAAGTCATCCAATGGACCAAAATGATGGTGGGATCAAGTCAGAGACAAGTGGGGAGGTGATTTGCATATAAAAAGGAAGAAAGAGAAGAAAGGAGAAACGAAGTAGAGTAGTTTTAAATTCTGTTATGTCGTTTTAATAATTTAAGTTTCCAGTTTATGTTTAAAGCCTTCAAGTGTTGTGTAATCTTATTCCAGTGTAATAAAAATTTAAATTCAGTTTCAATTTCAGTTCTTAAATACAATTTCAGTTTATGCATATTTCATGTCTAAATTCTCAAAATTACTCAACTGTTGTTATTTGTTGTTGTTAAGGATTATTAAAAGCTCACATAAGCTCTTTTAAAGGTCTTATAAGCTTTTAGAAACAAATTAAGTCAGTTTATAGTTAATTCCCAAAAATTACTTAAAAATTAGCTAAAAAATAAAAAATCATGGGAATGGTGATCAAGACATTGAAGCAGAGCTAATCTTGGATTGATTCTGGTCTAGAGCTTCTTGGGAAGCAATAGGGTGTAATCTCAGACTTTGGTTCTCTGTTTTGAGCATTGGACTCATTTTGTAAGGCATTTTCTTAAACTTTGCATTTCTTAGTTCAACTGTTTAAATAGTGATAATTCTAGTTCAAATCTGTTTAATTATAGCTAATTTAAAATATGAAACAGATTTCTTGGTTTAAATACTTGTTTTAGTGTAAAAAGCTTCAAAACAGTTTGTTTAAGGGGTGTTTGGATTTGCTCAGTTATATGTGCTAGAGTCCTTTTGTGTTGTTATTTGTTGTTGCTCTGTGTTACATTAGCTCCTAATATCTCATTTCAACAAGAAAATTCAGTCCTAGTTTAGCTAAAAGTCAAAATCTTCCTAATCCCATCCTTCACAGTTAACTGTTAGGATTTTGGGATACAAAACTCATCACATTAGCTTAAAACTAGATAATTTAGCTTAAAATCATCTTCATATAGCTTAATATAACTTATTGAATCCATAGAATTGATTTAAAGTTCATAAAAGTCAACTGCTTAGTGTAATAAAAAAGTCAAATTTTCTAAATACCCGTTTTTGAATAAACTTTGGAATTTTATTGTGTGCTCATTATTAAGATTTAGCTTAAATGCTTTTGGGAAATTAAAATATAGCTGCTAAAATAAATTAGATAAATACTAGTTTAGTTTTAATCAGCTTATAGAGTGCTTATTCTTTAGCTTCTTTTGACTGCCCTTTTCTGAAAAATGCCCTGTGCAACAGTGTTTATTTTGGCTTATTTTGTGCTTATTTTCAAGTTATATTGCTTTTTCAGTTTACATATTAGCTTATTTAAAGTTAATTAGTTTATTCCTAGTTTCCATTTGCTTATTGAGTAGCTCATTAGCCTATTTAGCTTAAAACTTATGCTTATTTCATTTTTTGTCCAACTGTTGGAATTGTAAGCTTATTCTAAGCTTATTAGTCGTTTTTAAAAAAAGTGGTAGTTATAAAATGTGCTTATTTTATTGTGCTTAATAAGTTTGAAAAAGAAAAATCGAAAAAAAAATAAGTAAGCAAAAGGCAAGAGCTGGGATTCGAACCCAAGACCTCCTGCCCAACAGTCCACGCTCCAACACACAACACCAAACCCAACTCGCCCTTGGGTCTTTATTGGTTTTAATTTGCAAAATTAATCCCTTAAGGACTCTTTGGCAGTTTTAACCATAAGCCCATTTTAGCTTATTTAGTGCTTATTTTCTAAAGCAACCTCCAAGTTTTTTATTTTTCTTAAGACCAACATTGTTTAAAGTATTTTTTGTGATTTTTTCAGATTTTTCTCAAAATGTTTAGTATTTTTAATTAATTAATTAGTGTAAAATAGTATTTAATTCGTAATAAATAATTTAAGAGTCGAAAAAATACCCGGCTTTTTCCTAAAATTTTCTTTTGTTATATAGTACGTAATAAAATTGTTTTTACATTTGTAGGACTTTTATTTCATAAATTTTACGTTTTGTCTTGCGCTCCAGCGTAATTTTTATATTTAACGTACGTTTTCATTTTAAGTCACGTTTTTAGATAATTTAAGTTTACGTTTTAGTTAAAATAGTTTATTTAAGTTATTTTATTTTATAAAATCACAAAAACATCATTGTAAAAATAGTGATAGCATTTATTTAATATATTTTATCTTTTTAATTTCCTTTAATTTGCATTTAAGTCGCTGTAATTTATAAACTTTTTCTTTAGGTAATTATCCATCAAAATCCTTTCTGATCACTATCCTTAGTGATCATTCTATCATCTGATCAAGTGTTTACACACCATTGAGTCTCCGTGGGACTTAACGACCCGGGAATCCACTGTATTCTCTGATCTTCATTGCATTTGTGTTTTAAGCAGTTTTAAGTCTGTTACGGTTGGCCATTCACAAGTGGCCAGCTTGTGTGATTAGACTTGACTAGTTCAGCACAGATCAGTCAACATTTCAGTTCTGTGCTTAAAAGTCAAAAGATGGAAAAGCAGTTTTTCACCAAGGTTGGAGGAATTTTCATTGATTCATTATTGGATCAATTCAAGTGATATTTTGGATTACTCAAGTTCAGTTGGTCAAGTTCCTTAATATGATTTTTGGAAGCTTTTATAAGGTCTGAATAAGCTCCTCAATTAGCACCCTTTTGCCCTGTTCACACTCAGTTTAACTAAGTGTGAATCAGGCCTTATTGCAGGCCTTGCACAAGCTTCAAAATAGCTTGTCCTTGGCTGAGAATTGGTCTAATTGATATTTAGCTGGTGGTCTTGAGGACCTCAGTTCTGGTTTTCAGCTTGGCTTATTAGATAAGCAGTTATACTAGCTTAAAGTAGGAGAGTAAAAGCTATTTGCATTTTAAAATCCAATTAAGTCAATTTAGTTCATTAAGCACATAAGAGGTTAAAAGCAGTTGTATTTAGTTGCTTTTGAGTAATATTAGTTTACCTTAGTTGCTGTAATCATTTGGTGCACTTAGATAGCTTTTAGCTTATTTTGTATAGCTTATTCATAAGCTTTTTCACTACAGCTTCATAATCCTTCACTTAAGCTATTGTTTTTATATTTTTCTTAGAATTAGAACTTTATTTTAGACTTTTCCTGAATTTTTCATAATTTTCCATTACTGTTTACTATTTTTCTTTATTTTAATCAGTTTTTAGGCATTTTTAATTAGCTTTTAATACAATTAATTCAGAAAAGCTTCAAAAAAATAAGTTTTCATTTTTCCTAGGTTAAGAAAAATATAAAAAGCAAAAAAACAATTTTTCCAGATTTTTCTTAGTTAAATTTGTAATTTTTAGCAATTTAATTAGTTTTAAATAGTTTTTAATTCTTAGAAATTAGAATATAAATCCGAAAAATATAAAATTAGTTTTGAAAATTCTTTTTAGTTGTTTTAGATTTTTCTAAGTCATAATTTCACTTTTCTAGCTTTATTTCATATTTTCTTATATTTTAGGGTATTATTAAATAGGTAAAAATAGTTTTTAATTAATAATAATTAAATAAATAGTCATAAAAATAATTTTCTTTTTCTCAAAATTTTCTCTTATCATTAGGTTTGTAAAAATTTCATTTTTATATTTTTAGGATTAATACTGTTTCAATTTCACATTTTCTTTTGTATGTTACGTAGTTTTTAATTTAAATTTATAAAAGAAAAATCAAAAACATCATTTTAAAAATAGTGATAGCGTTTATTTAATATAACTTAGCTTTTTAATTTTCTTTAATTTGCATTTAAGCCCCTGTAATTTATAAACTTTTTTTTTAGGTATAATTATTCAGAATCCATAAACCTTTTCCCGTTCAAATTCACCCGATCACTATACGTTTGGTGATTCAGTCGCATAGCTCGTTGGGACTTAACGACCTGGGGAAACACTAAACTCCTCTAGATCTTCATTGCATTGTTTCTGAGCTGTTTGAAGTTTATTACGGTTGACCATTCACAAGTGGTTAGCTTGTGTGATAAACTTGACGGTTTGGACTCGATCACTCTTCATCTGAGCTTTCTTCTTCATGCTCAAGTACGGGAGTCTTCCCTTTACCTTGGTCAGATTTTGGACTGGGAGGTTTAGCTACTGTTGGAGTGACATCGGTTGTAGTTTCAGAGTAGGTGACCTCCTCGTCTGATTCGGTTTCATCAGAGCTTTCATCCCCTAGCTTTCTTTGTGGTTCAGACTTGGGAATGGGAATAGGAACAGCTTCCTTAGAGGGAACTGTCCTTTTGAGTGGAGGTTTCCTCTTTCGGAACTTTCTTTGACTCTCAGTGCTTGTAACACTTCCTGCACTGCCTCTTCTGGTTTTCCTTGAAGGTGTACCAGCGGACTTTTCATTGAGAAAACCTACTTTGCCTTCTTCAACCGCTACCAGATATCGTTTGTACGAGTACAGTTGTTTGATATCATCGGTTATAAGGTGATCTGGCAGCACTGCACCTTGTTTCTTTGTTGTAGAGTCCTTAAATCTGACTGAGAGTGTGGGCTCATACAACATGGAGTGTTGTTTGGGGTCATCGAGTCTTAAGGGAATATCAGGATTATACCCTAGAGCTCGTTGGATCAACAGTTTGGTATATCTGACATACGGGATTTTGGTGCCAAGCTTTTTAAGGAATGACATCATGTCGTCCCATATCAGAGCTTCAACTTCAATGTGTTTATTGTTGACTAAAGCCCAAAAGATCTGCAGTTCCATGAGCTTGGGATGCTCATAGCCACTATCACGTCCAGAAACAGATTTGGTGATTATGATGTAGAGAGTTCTCCATGGCTGAGGAATATTCTTAAGATCCACGTATGAATGCTTAGTGATTACTCCTGTATCTTCGTCATAACCAATGTTGATCATGAATTTCAGAACAGTCTCTTCAGTTGGTGCGGCATTGTATTCAGTTGATTCGATGACAGGGATGAGAAGAATAGCCCTTAAGTCTGCAGGTGTGATGGTGACTTGTTTGTCATTGAGCGTCACTGTCACAACATTTTGTCCTTTGATCTTTTGCATTGTATTCCAGAACTGGTGAATATAGATCTCAGGCACTGTAGCAGAATTGGTGAGCATGTTCTGATAAGGATGATTCTTCAGAATATCCACAGCAATTAAACAAGAAGATTCCGAGCAGGTGAGAGTATCAAAATCAACACGAAGGTTGTTCTTTCCTATCTTCATTGGATAGCCATTAGGGAATATATCAGCAATGGTGAGAACATTTGGTGCTTCCACGTTTTGTAATTGAGCGTCCATGTCGTGATCTGAAAGATATTTAGCCAAAAGAACCAACATATCGAAATACATTATGTTAGTCAACAGATGGTTTTATTGTCTAATTATTGAATGAGATATGTCGATGATTGTTACGAGTCCAATGTCACTTGTTTATCCAATAGTCCAATGACGTCTTGATAAGTTTCGTGAGTTGATTAACTTTAAGTTTTAAAGTCCATGTTTTCACTTATTTTTCACAACATATTACACGATTAAGTTTATTGGTGACATTATAGGTTTCGTGGTGTTATGATATATTTATTTACAAGTTTGTACGTGTAACAATTCATAATTAAGGTTAAAACTAGGCTTAGGCGTAGAAATGGCAAGCTTATACGTAAACAGGAGTGTTATACGCGTAAGCATAAGCTTATGCGTAGGTTCTTGACTTACGCGTAAGAAATATTACGCGTAGGAAAAGAGAGCCTTATGCGTAAACCTTACGCGTAAGCGTATATGGAACCTTATGCGTAAGGCTTACCCGTAAGAGTCAACCTTATGCGTAGAGGTCACTGTTTACGCATATCCTTCACAGGATGCGCGTAGTCCCTTATGTAGAACCTTACGCGTAAACGTTACGCGTAAGATTTCTCTTACGCATAACATGCTACGCGTAAGGTGATCCTTATGCGTAGATGGCAAATACCCTTGATTCTGAATTTTCATGCGTATTAAACCTGAAATAATTTCATCATAGCACCAATATTAACACATACATTCAGTTATTTTTCAGATCAAATCATGAATACTCATAGAACAGTTACGCGTAAGAAGACTTATGCGTAGACCTAAACCCTAGGAATTACGACTAAGAATTCTAGCCATAGGAAATGCACAAAACTTGTTCTGGTAATACTAAGAAGTCAAGTGAGTTGTTCTGTCCAAGTTTTAACATCAAAATCATAGCGAATAAATTTTAAGAACATAAACCCTAATTTCTTATTCAAGATCAATTAGTGTTTCTGGGTTGGTTCTGAGCCTAGATATCATCAATTCATTATGAGAACAACATCAAACAAGCAACTAATTAACCAGAAACGTTCACACAAGGAAGTACCCAATTTCACGCATAAACCCTAGTTTTTCAAAATCAATCAATTCGTGTATCTGGGTGATGTTTAATAGAAAAAATGAGATCATTGAAGTAAGAAAAACTTTTTGACACAATCATTTTAACCATAAACACACACACTTGATTAGGTGTTCATACGCTTATGCGTAGAACACCAAATCAATCATAAGTGAAGATTTAACCGTTAGTTTTTACCATAAATCAAAACCTTTGTTTAAAATCTTGTTACAAACACAGAATCACTTACAAATTGATGATCAAGTAACCGGATTTGATGAATGATTTATATGCGTAGGATGAGTTTGGTGAGATATTAAATGTAGTGAATTAAATGAGTTTGGTGGAAGTTTTATGAAAAATAACTTTGAGCTTTTGACAGTTTTAGCCCCTCCACCTTTTCCATTTACATCCATTGTCCATAACTTCCATTTTGGTTACCAAATGAAGGATATTTGGAAAGATATTTTGACGACACTCCCCCTTGACTTAAGAAATAATGAAGTTTTATATATTGTAGTCCAAGGAGTGTCAGTAAACCAGAAAAGTGACCACCATTTAAAGAAACAACCGGGATAAAGTAACATGCAAGTACAAGGTTTTATGAAACTGAAAAATATTTGCTTTCTCCCCCTCAATACTTGATCGGAAAAAATACTGAATTTGGAAAGATTTGAGTGTTGACGGAAGATTTGTACTAGCCACGTTAAAAGAAGTATAGATAGAAGAATATTTTTGTTGTTTTATCAGATTTTATAATTTTGTATTTTGTTTTTGAAAAATATTTACAAAAGAGGTTTTGGTGTTTGACTGGTTTTAAGAATGTTTTAAGAGTTCATCCAGTTCCTCTTGAGTCAAACACCGCATACCAATCCGGTGGACCAACTCATTAAACCTAGCAGGAGCTAAGGCTTTGGTTAGGAGATCTGCCAATTGGTATTCTGTACCCACAAAGTATAATTCAACTGTACCCTGTTCCACATGGTCCTTGATGAAATGATATCGAAGATCGATGTGCTTTGATTTCGAATGTTGTACTGAGTTGCACGAGATCGCAATAGCACTCCGATTGTCGCAGTACATCGGGATTTTGTCAAACACGTAACCATAGTCTTTGAGTTGTGTTCTCATCCAAATGACTTGAGCACAACACGCAGACATGGCTACATATTCAGCTTTGGTTGATGACAGCGATGTATAATCCTGCTTCTTCGATTGCCATGACACCAGTTTATCACCAAGAAATTGTAATACTCCTGAAGTACTTTTCCGTGAGTCTAAGCATCCTGCGTGATCAGCGTCTGAAAAAGCTATTAGTTCAAAACCAGAATCCTTCGGATACCAGATCCCCAAGTTAATGGTTCCCTTGATGTATCGGAGGATTCTTTTAGCCTCAAAGAGGTGGGTTTCAGTTGGTCTCGACTGATAACGGGAGCAAAGATATACGACAAACACAATATCAGGCCTGCTAGCTGTTAGATACATGAGAGACCCAATAATACTACGGTATTTGGTAGGGTCCACCAATTTCCCATGTAAATCAGCATCTAGCTTCTTGGTATGAGCCATTGGTGTGGCATAGGTGTCACAGTTTTGCATTCCAAATTTGTTTAACAATTCAAAGGCATATTTGGACTGACTCAAGAAAGTACCACGGGGTGATTGGTGAACTTGCATTCCAAGAAAGAATGTGAGTTCACCCATCATTGACATTTCAAAATGTTTTGTCATTAATTTTGCAAAAGCATTTGAGTATTTTAAGTGTGTTGACCCAAAAATGATGTCATCCACATAAATTTGAACAATTAAGATGTGAGCCCCTTGATATTGTATGAAGAGTGTAGGATCGACCGAGCCTTTGGTGAATTTATTAGCAATGAGGAAGGATGATAACTTATCGTACCACTCCCGAGGAGCTTGTTTGAGACCATACAGAGCTTTGTTCAGTTTGTAGACATGGTTCGGGAACTCGGGATCAACGAATCCTTCTGGCTGGCTGACACAGACTGTTTCTTTCAGTTGACCATTCAGAAAAGCACTTTTGACGTCCATCTGAAAGACCGTTATATTCGAACGCGAGAAAAATCCGAACAGCCTCAAGACGAGCAACCGAAGCGAATGATTCTTCAAAGTCAATACCCTCTTCCTGTCTATAACCCTTAGCCACCAGACGTGACTTATTTCTGATTACGTTCCCTTCATCATCCAATTTGTTCTTCCAAATCCATTTGAGATCAATGACGTAGACCCCTGTTGGTCTTTTAACCAGTTCCCATACTTCAAGACGTTTGAATTGGTTGAGTTCTTCTTGCATGGATTCAATCAAGTTGTCTTTTGTCATTGCGTCTTTAATGTTTTTAGGCTCAGATTGGCAGACAGTGAGTGCATAAATGCAATGTTCACCATCTGTGTGAAGACGTTGTCTTGTAACGACTGGTTGATTCGGGTTGCCAATAATATTCTCTAGAGGATGGTTTTTTGTCCAACGATGTGTAGAGGGTTGATGTTGGTATACATTGTGCAGATTTTGAGGATTCAAATGGTTTGTTGATGATTCCGCGACATCAGGTGCAGCAGTTTCATTGGCAAACGGGTTAAAGAACGCATTTGGATCAAAATCTGCAAGTGGGGTGATGAGTGTGTAAATACTCATCATTTTTGGTCAAATCTGAACTGCAAAACATTTAAAAATGCTCAGAAATGCATCAAAATACTGAAAATATCCCAAAATTGCATTTTATATGTTTCAGATGCAAAATGTTTAAAATCAGATGAAAAACGAGCTAAGTTTGCATAATTGGCAGTTTCAGTCCCCCAACTTTCAAAAATGGTAACTTTAGTCCCTGGAATTTCAAAGATTGACAGAATTTACCCCTGGACATTTTAAATTGGAAAATCAACATTTTTAGTCCTTTGGTAATTCTAACTTGTCAAATTTGGTCATTTTGATAATTTTTGGAAAATTACAATTTTGGTCCCTCAACTTTCAAAAATGACAAGTTCAGTCCTACAACTTCATAAATTACAGATTTGGTCCCTTGGAATATTGGAGATTGGCAAAACAGGCCCTTGGATTACTTTTCAGAATCTACATGTATGGTCCTTGGATTTTCAGAATATACACAAATGGTCCCTAAGCTACAAAATGGATTCAAAATAAATCCTAAGTCCAAATCCTATAACTAATCCCAAGCCCAATAATCCCACAACCCGGTCCAGTCCAACCCTTTTAACCCGATCCAACCCAAATACCCACGGTTTAAAACCACCCAACCACCCTTTTCCCTCCACTGTCCCCTCTTCACCCACCTATACCTGCAACTCCACCCTACTCCACGCTTTGTTCCCCCTCCAAGCACCTAACAGCCAAACGCATTTAATGCTCCTTCCCCCTTGCACTCAAACCTGTCCCAGTTGCAATATCTCACTTTCCCGCCAAAAGTGAATCAATGGCTATAAACCACTAAACTGATCCAATGGTTAAGATTATTAGTGGGATTTGCTCAGAGGACACGTGGAAGCTTTATGGTGTATAAAAAGAGGAAGAAGAAGCAAGAGAAAAGAGTACTTAGTTTAATTTTAAAATGTATGTCGTTTTTAAATTCTTAAGTCTTAAATAGATTCTTAGTTGTTATTTCAAGTTTCATTGTATCAAACTAACTTGTTTCAGTGTATTACAACTATTTTCAAGTATCAATTCAAGTTTGTGTTCACATTCCATGTTTCATGTTCACTGTTGCAAATTTCAATTTCAAAATCTTATGTACAAGCGTTTAGTAACTTATTTTTAAGCTCAAACAAGCTTATATAAGCTTCTTATAGCTTTTTGTAAGCTTATATATCAAATTCAAGCAATTTTGGATTTTGGTCAACATAAGTCAACTGAATCATCATTTGGTCTTGGAAATGGATATGGGTGTTGCAGAGCATGGAAATGGGTTGAATTAGAATGATTTGGGTTGATAGAAATAGGTTAGTGGTTCTTGTGTTCTTTGGCAAGCCATAGTGGCTGGGACCAAATGTAAGTCATTTTCCAGATCCTTTGCCTAATCTGTATCTGTGGTTTAAATTAGTTTCCTTCTGTTGATTAAGTTGTATTCAGGTCAGTTAGATTCAGTTTGATTGACTGCACAAGCTAAATCAGTAGTTGGGGTAATTAAAATTGCATATCAGTGGTTTGAATGGTGTTTGGATTTCATAGCATAACTGTATTAGAGGTTTGTTCAGTAGTTAGGACTTGCTGTTTTAGGCTTGTTTAGCTCATTTGTACTCAATCTAGTCATTACATTGTGCCTACACACTCTCAAAGTCAAAATCTTCATTAATCTGTCTTATTTGCTTAACTGTTGAGATTTAGTAAAAGCAAAAACTTGTTTTGTGCTTAGATATCATAGACATAGATTGCATTAAGTTCATTTCATCATTTAACATCAAGATCAGTCCACAAATTGGTCTCAAAGTTCATCAAAGTCAAAATCTCCAAACTATTTCAAAAGTCAAAAACATGAAAAAGTCAGTTTGAGCCCACCTTGGATGATTTTTCATGGGTTCAGTTTTGGGTCAAATCAAGTGAAACTTGGGGGTTTTCTAGTTCAGCTGGTCTAGTTACTTATTGTGATTTTTATTGAATTTTTGTAATTTTTTACAAGCCCCAAATCAGCTTGTCAATAAGGGCTTATTTGCCCTGTGCACTGACTCAGTTAATACTGAGTCTGCACAGGTTTTAAGCAGGGCTTGCACAGAGCTCAGTTTAGCTCATCAAGGTCTGGTTTTTGGTTTACAAGTTCTTAGCCAGGTCTAGTTTAGGTTCCAACTCTTGGTTTTAAGTCTCAGCTTATTAGGTAGTTTATTTTCTAGCTTAAAAGTAGTAGCCTCAACCTGTTTTTGCACTTAAGCTCAATTCATCAAATCTGTTTAATCAGCACAATAGAGGTTAAGGATAGTTATAACTTGTTGAATTTGGGTATTTTGAGCATATTGTAGCTTCTGTATAAGTTTGGTGGTCATTTGGTGCCTTTGGCTTATTCTAAGTGCTTATTTATAAGCTCCTTGCATTGCAGTTTCATTTTCTTGCACACAACCCTCTGTTTTTATATTTTTCCTAGATTCATAATATTAATTTAGACTTTTCTTGAATTTTTCATATTTTTCTAGTACTGTTTGGTATTTTTCTTGATTTAAAACAGTTTTTAAGTCTTTTTAATTAGCTTTTAATACAAATAAATCAGAAAAGTTTCAAAAAAATTAATTTTTCATTTTTCTTAGGTTAAGATGAATATAAAAAGTCAAAAAAATATTTTTCCAGAATTTTCTTAGTTAAATTTGTATTTTTAAGCAATTTAAGTAGTTTTAAATAGTTTTTAATTCATAAAAAATACAAAAATAATCAGAAAAATATAAAATTAGTTTTGAAAATTCTCTTTAGTTATTTTAGATATTTCCAGGTCATAATTTCATTTTTCTAGCTTTATTTCATATTTTCTTGTATTTTAGGCTATTATTAAATAAGTAAAAATAGTTTTTAAATAATAATAATTAGATAAATAGTAATAAAAATAATTTTCTTTTTCTAAAAATTTTCTTTTATCATTAGGTTTGTAAAAATGTCATTTTCATATTTTTAGGATTAATATTGTGTAAGTTTCACATTTTCTTTTGTACGTCACGTAGTTTTTAACTTAAGTTTTATAAAAGAAAAATCAAAAACATCATTTTGCAAATAGTGATAGCATTTATTTAATATATTTTATCTTTTTAATTTTCTTTAATTTGAATTTAAGCCCCTGTAGTTTATATACTTTTTCTTTAGTTATAATCAATCAACTCTCTTTCCGTTCAAATTCTCTCGATCACTACACGTTTGATTATTCTCGCACAGCTCGTTGGGACATAACGACCTGGGGAAACACTATACTCTCCTAGAATTCATTGCATTGGTGTCTGAACTGTTTTAAGTTTCTTACGGTTAGCCATTCACAAGTGGCTAGCTTGTGTGAGATAACTTGACCGTTTGGAGCCAATCAAATTTTGGCGCCGCTGCCGGGGAGCTGTGCTAATTATCTTCCGTTTAGCAGATTAGTGATTTGAATATTCACTCTTTGTTCATACCATCCATCCATCTATATCTATATATATATTTTCTTATAAAAAAATCCAAAAACCCAAAAACATCCAAAAACGTATAAAACACAAAAATATTTTTCTTCTGTTTCTATATATGTATCAAAGATAAAAATACAAAAAGATTTGTCGTTTTCTTTAATAATAACAACATAAAAAAATAACCACCGCAAACCAAGGCAGTGTACTACCTAACTGGGGGTACGACCATAATAAGTTCCCGAACCAAATATTTAAAACTTGCCTTTGTGTCCTTGTGGGTGGTGTACCTTTTTCAAAGGAGTCATTCATCTTGTGATTATTGGTTTAAGTTCACTGTTGTTTTGCCTCGATTTTGTTTTAATTGGATTTGTTGTTATATATACGTTTCAGAACCAGAAAACCCAAAAAGATTCTTCTTACCTCATTTTCATAATTCCCATTCTCATCAGAAATATTTTCATAATTCCCATTCCTTTCCTTAACTCTGAGGTCTCTTAGAGTTAACTCTAGTGTATGCGCACTCGCTCTTCTAGATCTGTAAGCCCATTTCGTGAGCTTGTCAAGATTCCAAGAAGGCGTGTCCGTAGACTTTCTGCACCATCAGTCGGATCTGAGATCCGGACTGCTCACACTACTTCCGTTATCATGGCGGAAGAACGCCCTATGTGTGAGCTTCTCCAGGCACCCATCGACGGGTATGGAGATGCTATTGTTATCCCAGCCATTGTGGCTGAAAATTTTGAACTCAAAACCGGGTTACTGAATCTTGTAACCTCAAGTCAGTTCTATGGTTTTGAGCGGGATGATCCTCATGCTCATATTCGATGGTTTAACAAGATTGCATCTACCATCAAATACAAGAATGTCCCTACAGATGCTGTCAAGCTTCTTCTGTTCCCATTTTCTCTTGAGGGGCAAGCCCGAATTTGGCTTGAAAAACAACCCCCTCAATCAATCGAGACATGGGAAGACCTGGTGAAGAAATTTGTGAACGAGTTTTATCCACCTTCCAAAACCACGAGTCTAAAAAATGAAATCATCAAGTTCACTCAAAAGTTTGATGAATCCTTCAGTGAATCGTGGGATCGTTTTAAGGAATTGCTCCGCAAATGTCCTCACCACGGTTTCTCCGAGTTGATGCAACTCGATACTTTCTATAATGGAGTGAGTCAATCTGATCAAGATTCTCTCAATTCCTCCGCTGGAGGAAATTTCTTGAGCAAAACTGTAAAAGAAGCTTTAGCGATCATTGAAAACAAGTCTAAAGTCCGCACTGCACGAAGCAAGCCGGTTGTTTCCCAAGTCAGTGTTGGTCCTTCTACTTCATCGCCCGTGAGTCAGTCTAGCACCGATGCTAAGATTGACAAACTCACGGAAGCAATTCAAGCTTTGGTTCTCTCCAACCAAAAGAAAGTCTCTTTTCCACAAACTTCACCTCCTACTGAAGTTAAGAAAGTGGAAGTCTGTGTTACTTGCGGTGGCCCCCATGCCTACTACAACTGTATGGCCACCGATGGTAACCTCTTTGAAGAAAATGCTGTGGGCGGGATTTCTAATCCAGGAGGCAACCAATATCGTGCTCCGATAGACCCAAACCACCGTCCTAACCACTACCCTGGACCTCCCGGTTTCAACCAAAACCAAAACCGTAATCAAAATCAGAACAGAACAAACCAAGGTTTTCAAAACCAAGGTAACTTTAGTCCAAACAACGGTTTTCAAAATCAAAGTCAAAACTTCCAACACCAAGGAAACTTTAATAGAAACCCAGGTCAGGGAAATTTCAACCCAGGGTATTTTCATGGCAATAATCAAGGAAATTTTCAGAATCAAGGCCCTAATCCAAATAATAGAGGCCAGAATTTTCCTGTGCAAACTCAAGCCATTGTTCCAACTGGACCATCATTTGATGAGTTGTTGAAACAATTCATGAAATCCCAAGAGAAAATGAACAGGTTGTTGGTTAGCCAGATTTCTGACATTAAGAAATCTTTAAATGATCGACCCTCGGGCTCAGGTACTTTACCTAGCAACATGATCGCTAATCCGAGGGGCGATGCAAAGGCGATCACAACCAGAAGTGGTGCTTCGTATGATGGACCCGCTATTCCTACTACCTCTTCTTCTTTTCTCCCGAAGGTAGTGGAAAGTGAACCTGAGGCGACAAAGGACAAGGAACTTCCTACTAATAACGGAGGTACCAGCAATGTCCATCCTCAAGTTGTCCCGAAACCCACAACCAAACCTGGAGTTGTTTTTGAACCTCCAGTTGGCAAACCCAAATCCAAAACTTCTATTCCTTACCCCTCACGTTTAAATGAGCAAAAACTCCGCGAAAAAGCCAGTCATCAAATGGAAAAATTCTTTCAAATTTTCCAAGAACTACATTTTGACATAAGCTTTGCGGATGCTATCATGCTGATGCCCAAGTTTGCATCAACTCTCAAACACATGTTAAGCAATAAGGAAAAACTTTTTGAAATGGCTAAAACTCCTTTGAACGAGAACTGCTCAGCAGTTCTGTTAAAGAAGCTTCCTGATGAGTGTCTAAATACTCATCATTTTTGTACTGTTAGAATGCCAAAAACATCTGAAAACACTCAGAAATGCTTCAAAATGATAAAAATATCACAAACAAGTGTTTTATATGTTTTAAATGCAAAAACATCAAAATCTGATGAAAAACGTATCAAGTTTGCATAATTGGCAGTTTTAGTCCCCCAAGTTACAAAAGTTGTCAAAAACAGTCCCTAGTAATTCAAAAACTTGCAAAATATCATTTTAGGTCCATAAGATTCAAAAGTTGTCAAAACAAACCCTTTAAAGTTTAAAAATCACAAAATGACAACTTTAGTCCCTGAACTTTGCAAAAGTGTCAAAAATAGTCCTTAAGGTTTTAAAATTGGAAATTAATCAAAATAAACCTTATACTATTTATAAATGGCAATATTGGTCCTTCATGATAACTTTGGAGAAAATTACATGTTAGGTCCTTTAAGTTTGAAAAATGTCATAATTAGTCCTTGGAATTATAAAAAATGGAATTTTATGCAATTGGTCCTTGTACTATTCATGATTTACAGGTTTAACCCTTGTGATATGATTGGAAAAGTTTCAATATCAGCCCCTTAACTTTGGCAGATTTACACTTTTGGTCCTTATGTTTAATACAAACCAAATGGACCTAAATTAAGCCAAATCCAAACCAAAACCCTTTAACCCAGCTCTGGCCCAACCCCAAGCCCAAAACCAGACCCGACCCAATATTTAAATCTGATAAGAGCGCGCCTACTGTTCACCCTCCCTCAACCTCCACCTGTTCCACTCCTGCAACCACACCTGCCCTTCCACCTCACCCCTTCCACCTTTACAGATATCTACCCACTCCCCTCCACATCCAACAAAGTCCAAGAAGCATTAAATGCTTAAACCTGCTCATAAGACTTTTCCCGCCATTTTTACACTTGGACGATTTGGATGAAATATGAAGATCCAATGGCTGCAAAATGGTGGGATTAACTCAGAGGTCGACAAAAAGTTGAAAGAAACATTATAAATGGAAGAGGAAGCAGAGATGAGAGGGTAGTAGTTAGAAGTAGTGTAATCTTAATTTTTATAATGTCGTTTTAATAAATTTAAGTTTTCCAGT
Source organism: Chrysanthemum seticuspe (assembly GCA_019973895.1). Classification (NCBI taxonomy): domain Eukaryota; kingdom Viridiplantae; phylum Streptophyta; class Magnoliopsida; order Asterales; family Asteraceae; genus Chrysanthemum; species Chrysanthemum seticuspe. Next base: position 213,470,933 of record BPTQ01000008.1, on the reverse strand, counting down.
GTTTAATTAAGCTTCAAAGTACTCTTTTATGTAATTTCAGTAATTTATGAACCTTTTTCAGTGTTTAATTTCAAGTTGAATATCATTTTCAGTTTTATGCCTATTTTCTTGACTAAATTCTCAAAATACTCAATTGTTGTTATCAAGTTGTTATTATTGCTTCTTAAGCTCTTATAAGCTCATGACAAAGCTTATGAGCTCTTAGAACCATTAATGAACCAGTATTACTTAATAGTTCCAAAATTACCAAAAATTCCAAATAAATTAGCTAAAAATAAAAATCCCATGGGAAATGATCAAGAGACCTGTGCAGTGCCTATTTTGGATTGGTTTATGGTTTAGAGCTTATTGGTAAGCTATAGGGGTGTTTCTCAGTCCTTGGTTCCATGACTTGTGCTTGAATTTCATTTGTAAGCTTTTAAATACATTTTGGCATTTTATTGTTTTGGTTGCTCATTAGTTCTAATTTCTGTTTGATCATGTTAATTAGGTGTAGTTAAGTTAAATTAAACATTAAAACCAGTGGGTAGTTTAATAGAATTGATAGTTGCTAAAATTTTCATCTTAACAGTCAAATTAGTATAATTGTCATTTATAAGTTTAATAATGTTATTATTGGTATTTAATGCTTATTTAGCTATATTATATGATAATATAAGCTTATGGGTCAGTTTCATAGTTTTAATCTATGTTTAGCTTTGATAATCACAAAAGCAGTTTCTTTAATGGATGTTTGGATTTGCTGATTCAAAACTGCTAAAGGCCAGTTTGGTTGATGTTCATTATTGTTTTAAGTCTTAATAAGTCATATTAGCTCAGACAAGTCATAAAACATAGTCCTTACTTTTATAAAAGTCAAAATCTCTTTTGAAATCATCTTAGCAGTCCACTGTTAAGATTCAAGAAGGCAAATTGCATCATAGCTGCTTATAACTCAGTACTATAGCTTAAAATAACCTTATTGTAGCTTATTACAACTAATTCAATCAGCTAGGATCATTCAAATCTCAGTTTAGTCAAAGTTTAATTTCTGTCTTCAAAAGTCAAATATAGAAAAACCAGGTTTTTGCAAATCTTTCTTGATCTTTCATGTATTCATTTCTTCATTAAAATCTATGAGACTTTGGGATTTGCTAGTTCAGTAGGTCTATTTTACTAATATCAGTTTTGTTTTACTTTTATTAAGCTCTAAGAAGCTTTTAATCAGCTTTTAATCAGGCATGATATGCCCTGCACACACTCAGTATTCACTGAGTGCACAGGCACTTCTTGCAGACCTCTCACAAGCTTCATTCAAGCTTGTGAGGAGCTGGTCTTTGGTCCAAGTATAGTAGGCCAGGTCTACTTTAAGTCCTAATAACTGTTTTCCCTTTTAGCTTATTTGTTTAGATTGTGCATGTGCTTAAAGTAGCCCCCTTGATCACTGTTTTGTATTCTTAATCTCATAAGCTCATTCTTAGTTAATGCATCATTAGTGGTCTAGAGTAGTATTGATTAGTTGAATTAGGCTTATTATAGTGTACTTTAGCTTCTGTCTTGCTTTGGAGGTCTTTAGTGCTCAATTGCTTATTTTAAAGTGCTTAATCATAAGCAGTTTAACATCAGATCCCATATCCTCCACATAAGCATATGTTTTTCTATTTTTCCTAGGTTCTAAATAATATTTTAACATTTTCCTGAATTTTTCAGATTTTTCCTACACTGTTTGCTATTTTTCTTTATTTTAAATAGTTTTTAATCATTTTTAAATAGCTTTTAATACTAAAAAATCAGAAAAAGCTTAAAAAAATGATTTTTCAATTTTCTTAGGTTAAGATAAATATAAAAGTAATAAAAAGTATTTTTCCAAAATTTTCTTAGTTTAAAAAGTATTTTTTAGCATTTTAATTAGTTTTAAATAGTTTTAAATTAATAATAAATACATAATAAGTCTTAAAAATATATTTTCAGTTTTAAAATTAGTTTTATCATATTTTAGATTTTTCTAAGTCTTAATTTTATTTTTCTAGTCTTATTTCATATTTTCTTTTATTTTAGAGTATTATTAAATAGTTTAAAATAGTTTTTAATTAATAATAATTAATTAAATAGTTATAAAAATAATTTTATTTTTCTAAAAAGTTTCTTATATCATTAGGATTGTAAAAATGTATTTTTCATATTTCTAGGATTTATATTGTATAAGTTTCACGTTTTATTTTGTACGTTTACGTTATTTTATTTAAACGTACGTTTTAGGATTTAAACGTTCATCACTTTAAAAATAGTGATAGCGTTTATTTAATAGATTTTATCTTTTATTTCTTTTAATTTGCATTTAAGTCGCTTTTATTTGTAAATCTTTTCTTTAGGTAATTATCCATCGAAACCCTTACTGATCACTATCCTTAGTGATCATTCTATCATCTGAAGTTGTTTAAACACCAATTCATCCTCCGTGGGACTTAACGACCCAGGAATTCCCTATATTCCTCTGATCTTAAATTGCATTTGTGTTTAAGCTGTTTCAAGTCTGTTAGACTTGACGGTTCGGACACAATCAAATTTTGGCGCCGCTGCCGGGGAGGCTGTAAGCGTGTTTTAAGCATTTCCAGACCCGTACTTGCACATATACCACATTTTTGTAAACAGTTTTTTTTTTAAAAAAAAATCAAAAAGTTCATTAACACTTTTCCTAAAGTGTTAACAACACCAAAAACATTTTTTATTCAAGTTTTCAACAAACACAAAATCCAAAAATATTTTCATCCTTTGTTTTTTCAAAATGTTTATTTAAAAATCCAAAAATATCCATCTTTACCCTCTCACATTTTTGATTCTTCATTTCTTACCCTCTGTAAACCTTTGATTCTTTCTATGTCTTATCCTCACCCTCTTGGTTGTCAATGGTGTGGTGGTCCTTATAATGGTGGCAATTGCCCCAGTTGTAGCATGGTGGAATCAGGAAACGGGTCTGTCTATAACCAGGATCCCTATTCCTACCATAACACAACTGATTTATTCCATCAGCTACCACACTGTGAGACTCAGCAGTTTTACTGTTGTGAGTACTGTGGTGGTTCACATTCCAGTTCTGATTGTCAATCAGGAAACGTGTTTGTCTATGAGCAGGTTCCTGATAACAATTATGACAACAACACACATAACTCACAGCCACATCAGTTTTACTGTTGTGAGTATTGTGGAGGTCCTCACTCTAGCTCGGATTGTCAAACAAGGAATCCATTTCCTTGTTACGATTACGACTCTTCGTATCAAGACCAACCTCCACAGTACCAAATGATTCAAGTGACTCCTCATGAAACTACGACAGATCTTCTACTGAAGACTCTGGAGTTATTAAAAGAACTTAAGGAGGAGTCGGCTATGTCCTCCCAAGATAATCCAAATGAAAAATCCATGGAAGTTTTGTTAGCTGAGGAACGGGCTGCTAAATTAGATTCCCAGATTGCTATTGAAAACACTGTTAGGGAATCAATTGCACTACAAAAAGCATTCAAATCTAGCTCTCGATTCCGTTTCATTCCTGATGATGATGATGATGATGTTACCCTTGATATTAGTGAATTATATACAGATTCATCAAATTCATCAATTGAAATTCCTTCCGTGGAAAATCAGGGAGAAAAGACTATGATGGAATTACTAGCAGAAGAACAAATGGAAAGTATAAAACATTTGTATGCTAGTCCTTCTAAACTCCCTCAGTCTGTTGTTATCACACCCGATATTCCCATTCACTCTCTCACCATGGGGGATAAGCATCTCAGCACTATTCCGGAAACGGAATCGTCTAATGTTGAGAACTTTATCCCGATCCCAAGTGAGTCTGAGGGAATTCTTGACCATGAGTGTGATGTGTCTTCTCCTCTTACAAATGATCTTGTTGAGACTTTCTCAGATTTTGACAGTGATTATAGTAATGCCGATTCTTTATATTCTAAAGACATAGAATTTATTGATGCATTACTTCCACATTCCGAGATCGTCAACTTAGAAGAGGATGTTGACCATGTTGTTTCCACAACAATTAATACGACTATCACTAATCCCTTATTCGAATTCGATTCTGAATTTACTATAAATTCAGTCAATTCAATCTTTGATAGTGATGAGTCTGACACGGAGACTATAATGGGCGAGGTGCATATTTATAGCCCACAAAGTACCGCACATGTCCCACCTCCGTATATTCTTCACGAGGAGTTCTCCAGTGAACTCACTCATATCATATCTCCAACGGAGTATGATAACTTCTATTTCGATCTAGACACACCCGGGATATGTCTAGACCAATTGAGCTTAACAGATAAGATTCATGAAACTATGAATTCTTCTGATGATGATGAGTTAGTCAAGATTATTATCATGACTTTCTTTCTCTTCTTCACCTATCCCGTGGCTTCTCCTGTTCTTCACTCCTTTGGGAATGAAGACATTATCTTTGATCCCGGCATTTTCATTAATCATTTTTTGAGCCGGTTCTATGTATATCTCATCGGTGTGGAACTTTCATGTACTTCAATGTTTATACAAGCATCTTGAATGAAAGTCCGATGGAGATTGTCTCTTCCACTTACTTCCCCATGAACCAATTTAATTCGGGGTCGAGTCAAGCTAGCGACTCGGAAATCAAAAACAGTAGCTAAACATGGGTTTTCACCCGTGTGTACCACCTTAGTGTGGGGGAGATCCCCACATGTTGTATATAGACCTTAAAAATGAAGGAAAATTGTAAATATTCAAAAACAGAATAATTGTTGTGTTTCTACACTTAGTTAGTAAATGTTATCTTTTTACGTTCTAAGTTTCGGCATAGCAGCCGGTACTTTGAATATTGAGGACAATATTCATTTCTAAGTGTGGGGGGGAAATTCTGGCGAATTTGATCATAAATGTACCCTTTTAGTCCCTTTTTCCCCCAAAATGGCCAAATTTTAAAATTTTTTATTTAGTGGAAGTACTATGTACTAAACACAACAAATGGTAATCAGTCCACCATGTCTAACCCACATAAGGATTGGCTAATCCAGGAGCAAACGGCTCTTGGTAAAGATATCTCAAATCCGTTTATGGCTTGCAATTTGCCTAAAATTGTATGGTGTTCAACTCACCATATCTTTAAACTAGTGAAAAGTTGGCTAGCCCGCAAGGTTATGGCTTGTGGTAAAGGCAGTGGAAAATCCATAATTGGTAATCGACTCACCAAAGATAATATTGATAATTTATCTAAGAGTTGGCTAGTCCAGAAGGGTACGGCTTCTGGTAAAGACAAATCAAATCCGTTGACAGCTTATGATTTGCTCAAAATCATTTGGTTATCATTGTACCAAAGTTCTTACTTGAACTGAAACAATTGGCTACTCCAGAAGTAATGGCTTTTGGTAAAGAGATAAAATCCATTAACTTTTCATAAATCATTGCTAGGGACTAGCAATATCTTAGTGTGGGGGATTGATGAGTGTCTAAATACTCATCATTTTTGTACTGTTAGAATGCCAAAAACATCTGAAAACACTCAGAAATGCTTCAAAATGATAAAAATATCACAAACAAGTGTTTTATATGTTTTAAATGCAAAAACATCAAAATCTGATGAAAAACGTATCAAGTTTGCATAATTGGCAGTTTTAGTCCCCCAAGTTACAAAAGTTGTCAAAAACAGTCCCTAGTAATTCAAAAACTTGCAAAATATCATTTTAGGTCCATGAGATTCAAAAGTTGTCAAAACAAACCCTTTAAAGTTTAAAAATCACAAAATGACAACTTTAGTCCCTGAACTTTGCAAAAGTGTCAAAAATAGTCCTTAAGGTTTTAAAATTGGAAATTAATCAAAATAAACCTTATACTATTTATAAATGGCAATATTGGTCCTTCATGATAACTTTGGAGAAAATTACATGTTAGGTCCTTTAAGTTTGAAAAATGTCATAATTAGTCCTTGGAATTATAAAAAATGGAATTTTATGCAATTGGTCCTTGTACTATTCATGATTTACAGGTTTAACCCTTGTGATATGATTGGAAAAGTTTCAATATCAGCCCCTTAACTTTGGCAGATTTACACTTTTGGTCCTTATGTTTAATACAAACCAAATGGACCTAAATTAAGCCAAATCCAAACCAAAACCCTTTAACCCAGCTCTGGCCCAACCCCAAGCCCAAAACCAGACCCGACCCAATATTTAAATCAGATAAGAGCGCGCCTACTGTTCACCCTCCCTCAACCTCCACCTGTTCCACTCCTGCAACCACACCTGCCCTTCCACCTCACCCCTTCCACCTTTACAGATATCTACCCACTCCCCTCCACATCCAACAAAGTCCAAGAAGCATTAAATGCTTAAACCTGCTCATAAGACTTTTCCCGCCATTTTTACACTTGGACGATTTGGATGAAATATGAAGATCCAATGGCTGCAAAATGGTGGGATTAACTCAGAGGTCGACAAAAAGTTGAAAGAAACATTATAAATGGAAGAGGAAGCAGAGATGAGAGGGTAGTAGTTAGAAGTAGTGTAATCTTAATTTTTATAATGTCGTTTTAATAAATTTAAGTTTTCCAGTGTTTAATTAAGCTTCAAAGTACTCTTTTATGTAATTTCAGTAATTTATGAACCTTTTTCAGTGTTTAATTTCAAGTTGAATATCATTTTCAGTTTTATGCCTATTTTCTTGACTAAATTCTCAAAATACTCAATTGTTGTTATCAAGTTGTTATTATTGCTTCTTAAGCTCTTATAAGCTCATGACAAAGCTTATGAGCTCTTAGAACCATTAATGAACCAGTATTACTTAATAGTTCCAAAATTACCAAAAATTCCAAATAAATTAGCTAAAAATAAAAATCCCATGGGAAATGATCAAGAGACCTGTGCAGTGCCTATTTTGGATTGGTTTATGGTTTAGAGCTTATTGGTAAGCTATAGGGGTGTTTCTCAGTCCTTGGTTCCATGACTTGTGCTTGAATTTCATTTGTAAGCTTTTAAATACATTTTGGCATTTTATTGTTTTGGTTGCTCATTAGTTCTAATTTCTGTTTGATCATGTTAATTAGGTGTAGTTAAGTTAAATTAAACATTAAAACCAGTGGGTAGTTTAATAGAATTGATAGTTGCTAAAATTTTCATCTTAACAGTCAAATTAGTATAATTGTCATTTATAAGTTTAATAATGTTATTATTGGTATTTAATGCTTATTTAGCTATATTATATGATAATATAAGCTTATGGGTCAGTTTCATAGTTTTAATCTATGTTTAGCTTTGATAATCACAAAAGCAGTTTCTTTAATGGATGTTTGGATTTGCTGATTCAAAACTGCTAAAGGCCAGTTTGGTTGATGTTCATTATTGTTTTAAGTCTTAATAAGTCATATTAGCTCAGACAAGTCATAAAACATAGTCCTTACTTTTATAAAAGTCAAAATCTCTTTTGAAATCATCTTAGCAGTCCACTGTTAAGATTCAAGAAGGCAAATTGCATCATAGCTGCTTATAACTCAGTACTATAGCTTAAAATAACCTTATTGTAGCTTATTACAACTAATTCAATCAGCTAGGATCATTCAAATCTCAGTTTAGTCAAAGTTTAATTTCTGTCTTCAAAAGTCAAATATAGAAAAACCAGGTTTTTGCAAATCTTTCTTGATCTTTCATGTATTCATTTCTTCATTAAAATCTATGAGACTTTGGGATTTGCTAGTTCAGTAGGTCTATTTTACTAATATCAGTTTTGTTTTACTTTTATTAAGCTCTAAGAAGCTTTTAATCAGCTTTTAATCAGGCATGATATGCCCTGCACACACTCAGTATTCACTGAGTGTGCACAGGCACTTCTTGCAGACCTCTCACAAGCTTCATTCAAGCTTGTGAGGAGCTGGTCTTTGGTCCAAGTATAGTAGGCCAGGTCTACTTTAAGTCCTAATAACTGTTTTCCCTTTTAGCTTATTTGTTTAGATTGTGCATGTGCTTAAAGTAGCCCCCTTGATCACTGTTTTGTATTCTTAATCTCATAAGCTCATTCTTAGTTAATGCATCATTAGTGGTCTAGAGTAGTATTGATTAGTTGAATTAGGCTTATTATAGTGTACTTTAGCTTCTGTCTTGCTTTGGAGGTCTTTAGTGCTCAATTGCTTATTTTAAAGTGCTTAATCATAAGCAGTTTAACATCAGATCCCATATCCTCCACATAAGCATATGTTTTTCTATTTTTCCTAGGTTCTAAATAATATTTTAACATTTTCCTGAATTTTTCAGATTTTTCCTACACTGTTTGCTATTTTTCTTTATTTTAAATAGTTTTTAATCATTTTTAAATAGCTTTTAATACTAAAAAATCAGAAAAAGCTTAAAAAAATGATTTTTCAATTTTCTTAGGTTAAGATAAATATAAAAGTAATAAAAAGTATTTTTCCAAAATTTTCTTAGTTTAAAAAGTATTTTTTAGCATTTTAATTAGTTTTAAATAGTTTTAAATTAATAATAAATACATAATAAGTCTTAAAAATATATTTTCAGTTTTAAAATTAGTTTTATCATATTTTAGATTTTTCTAAGTCTTAATTTTATTTTTCTAGTCTTATTTCATATTTTCTTTTATTTTAGAGTATTATTAAATAGTTTAAAATAGTTTTTAATTAATAATAATTAATTAAATAGTTATAAAAATAATTTTATTTTTCTAAAAAGTTTCTTATATCATTAGGATTGTAAAAATGTATTTTTCATATTTCTAGGATTTATATTGTATAAGTTTCACGTTTTATTTTGTACGTTTACGTTATTTTATTTAAACGTACGTTTTAGGATTTAAACGTTCATCACTTTAAAAATAGTGATAGCGTTTATTTAATAGATTTTATCTTTTATTTCTTTTAATTTGCATTTAAGTCGCTTTTATTTGTAAATCTTTTCTTTAGGTAATTATCCATCGAAACCCTTACTGATCACTATCCTTAGTGATCATTCTATCATCTGAAGTTGTTTAAACACCAATTCATCCTCCGTGGGACTTAACGACCCAGGAATTCCCTATATTCCTCTGATCTTAAATTGCATTTGTGTTTAAGCTGTTTCAAGTCTGTTAGACTTGACGGTTCGGACACAATCACTTCCAGAGAAGCTAGGAGATCCTGGAAAATTTCTTCTCCCTTGTGTTTTTCCAGGAATGATTGAATGCTTTGCCCTCGCCGATCTTGGTGCAAGCATCAATCTGATGCCTTATTCAGTATGGAAGAAACTTTCTCTTCCAGAACTTGTTCCTACCTGCATGACTCTTGAGCTTGCAGATCGTTCTATATCGCGTCCTCTTGGCATCGCCGAGGATGTATTCGTGAAAGTAGGAAAGTTCCATTTTCCAGCTGACTTTGTGGTTGTTGATTTCGATGCCGATCCTCGGGTTCCCCTCATTGTTGGGCGAGGATTCCTGAGAACGGGCCGTGCTCTCATTGATGTATTTGAGCAAGAAATCACGTTACGTGTGGGTAATGAAGCTGTTACCTTTAACCTTGATCAAACTTCGAGGTACTCCTCAAATTATGATACTGAATCAATTAATCGAGTCGATGTAATTGATATTGCTTTAGAGGAGTACTCTCAAGAGTTTCTTGGTTATCTTCATAATTCTGTGAGTGGGGATTCCACCACATCTTCTCAACCAATCATTGCCGACTCTTCCCCCTCTCTCACTCCGTTTGAGGGAGGTGACTTCTTTCTGGAAGAGATCGATGAGTTTCTTGCTATTGATGAATCAATTCCGCCGGGAATTGATGGTGTTTATGATTCGGAGGGAGATATCCTTTATCTTGAGCAATTGTTAAATGAAGATCCATTACCTTCACTCCCTCCGAAAGAGATCACAATTGAGGAAATCAAATCAGTACAAACATCTACTGAAGAATTTCCCGAGGTTGAACTTAAGGACCTACCTCCTCATCTCGAGTACGCATTCTTGGAGGGTGATGATAAATTACCCGTCATAATTGCTAAAGACTTAACTGAGGAGGAGAAAACTGCTCTCATAAAGGTCTTGAAGTCACACAAGCAAGCAATTGCTTGGAAACTCTCCGACATTAAGGGTATCAACCCTGAATTTTGTACTCACAAAATCTTAATGGAGGATGACTTCAAACCAGCAGTCCAACATCAGAGAAGGGTGAATCCTAAGATTCATGAGGTTATCAAACAAGAGGTTCTCAAACTTCTTGATGCCGGTTTAATTTACCCGATCTCTGATAGTCCTTGGGTCAGTCCAATTCACTGTGTTCCAAAAAAGGGTGGCATTACTGTTGTCACAAATGAAGAAAACGAGTTAATTCCAACTCGATTGGTTATGGGATGGCGTGTGTGCATTGACTATCGCAAGTTAAACGAAGCCACCCGTAAAGACCATTTTCCTCTACCCTTCATGGATCAGATGCTTGAGAGATTAGCAGGGAACAAATACTATTGTTTCCTTGATGGTTTCTCGGGTTACTTTCAGATCCCCATTGATCCGCTGGATCAAGAAAAGACCACATTCACCTGCCCATACGGAACTTTTGCCTACAGACGTATGCCTTTTGGCCTATGTAACGCTCCTAGCACGTTCCAACGATGTATGATGGCAATTTTCCACGACATGATCGGGGAAACAATGGAGGTGTTTATGGATGACTTCTCGGTCATTGGGGACTCATTTCAAACATGCCTCTCCCATTTAGAAAAAATGCTTCAACGGTGTGAAGACACCAATCTTTGTCTAAATTGGGAGAAGAGCCACTTTATGGTCAAAGAGGGCATAGTCCTTGGCCATAAGATTTCCAAAAACGGGATTGAGGTAGATAGAGCAAAAGTTGATGTTATTGCTAAATTGCCTCATCCTACTACCGTCAAAGGTATTAGGAGTTTTCTTGGTCATGCCGGGTTTTATCGTAGATTCATACAAGATTTTTCTAAAATCGCTCGGCCTATGACCCATCTTCTTGAAAAAGATGCTCCTTTTATCTTCTCACCTGAGTGCATCGAAGCTTTTGAAACATTAAAGAAAAAGCTTACGGAAGCACCCATTCTAGTTGCCCCCGACTGGGATTTACCCTTTGAGCTCATGTGCGATGCAAGTGATTTTGCTATCGGTGCAGTCTTGGGGCAACGAAAAACCAAGCATTTTCAGCCTATCCACTACGCGAGTAAAACTATGACTGAAGCTCAAACCCATTACACCACTACAGAAAAAGAATTATTAGCTGTGGTGTATGCGTTTGAGAAGTTTCGGCCATACCTTATCTTGACCAAATGCGTGGTGTATACGGATCACTCGGCTCTCAAATATCTCTTTGCAAAACAAGATGCAAAGCCGAGATTGCTCCGTTGGGTTCTCCTCCTACAAGAATTTGATATCATTATACCTGATAAAAAAGGAGCTGAGAACGGCTGCTGATCATCTGTCCCGTCTAGAAAACCCTCACCAAGATGTGTTCGAGAAAAAGGAAATAAACGAAACATTTCCTCTCGAAACACTTAATGTGGTTTCTTTTCGTGGAGACTCTTCTACCCCATGGTTTGCTGACTTTTCAAATTACCATGCGGGTAACCTTGTGGTGAAAGGGATGTCGTCCCAACAGAAAAACAAATTCTTTAAAGATGTAAAACATTACTTCTGGGACGACCCCTACTTATTCAAAATTTGCGCGGATCAAGTCATCAGGCGATGTGTGTATGGTCAGGAAGCTATTGACATTCTCAAGGCTTGCCATTCTGGACCTACTGGGGGACATCATAGCCCCAACTATACTGCCAAGAAGGTGTTTGATTCCGGATTCTATTGGCCCACGATTTACAAGGATGCCCATGAATTTGTCAAAACCTGTGACGCTTGTCAACGTCACGGGAATATCTCACAAAGAAATGAAATGCCGCAAAACGCCATTCAAGTGTGTGAGATTTTTGACATCTGGGGCATTGACTTTATGGGGCCATTTCCTTCGTCTCGCGGAAATAAATACATACTCGTGGCCGTTGACTATTTGTCAAAATGGGTTGAAGCAAAAGCTTTACCTACCAACGATGCCCGAGTTGTTGTGAAATTCTTAAAATCTCTTTTTGCTAGATTTGGAACTCCACGAGCTATAATCAGTGATCGTGGTACGCATTTTTGCAATGACCAGTTTGATAGAGTCATGCAAAAGTATGGTGTAACTCACCGTCTCTCTACTGCGTACCACCCCCAAACAAGTGGGCAAGTGGAATTTTCCAACCGAGGGATTAAAAGAATTCTTGAGAGGACAGTAGGTGAAAACCGTGCCTCTTGGTCGGATAAGTTAGATGACGCACTCTGGGCCTTCCGTACAGCTTATAAAACACCCATCGGGTGTACTCCATACAAGCTTGTGTACGGGAAGGCATGTCATCTGCCGGTTGAGCTTGAGCACAAGGCATACTGGGCCTTGAAGCATGCCAACTTCGATATTCAGACAGCTGGTGATCACCGGAAAGTTCAAATGAATGAATTAAATGAACTCCGTGATCAAGCATACGAGAACTCTTTGATCTACAAAGAAAAGACAAAGAAGATTCATGACTCAAAAATCAAAAACCGCGTTTTCAACGTCGGTGATCGAGTCCTTCTTTTCAACTCAAGATTGAAGATTTTCTCGGGAAAACTAAAATCCCGCTGGTCTGGACCATTCACCATCACTAAAGTATTTCCATATGGAACCATTGAGTTATTTCAACCCGATGGTCCAAACTTTAAAGTGAATGGTCATCGATTGAAGCATTATTTTGGAGAGGACATTCCTCCTGTGGTTGTCCCGGATCTACAAACTTTCCCCATGAACCAATGAATGCGGGGATCGAGTCAAGCTAGCGACTCGGGAATCAAAAACAGTAGCTAAACATGGGTTTTCACCCGTGTGTACCACCCTAGTGTGGGGGAGTTGCCCCCCGCTGTTGTATATAAGAGTTTCAAAAAAAAAAAAAAAAAAAAAAAATCTTGCTAAATAATGGCCGTAGTATTTCCCTTTTACGTTCTTTGTTTCGGCATAACCGCCGGTACTTTGAGTATTGAGGGCAATATTCATTTCTCGTGTGGGGGGGGAATTCTCACGAATTTTATCATGTAATTATACCGCCCAATTCCCCCATTTTTGGCCAAAATTTTTTTTGGAGTAAGTATTTTGCACTTACTCAACATACGGTTATCAGTCCGCCATGTCTAAAAAACAAAAGGATTGGCTAATCCAGGAGCAAACGGCTCTTGGTAAAGATATCTCAAATCCGTTGACGGCTTGCAATTTGCCCAAAATTGTATGGTATTCAGCTCACCATATCTTTAATTAGTGAAGAGTTGGCTAGCCCGCAAGTTTATGGCTTGTGGTAAAGGCAGTTGGAAAACCATAATTGGTAATCGACTCACCAAAGATAATATTGATAATTTATCTAAGAGTTGGCTAGTCCAGAAGCAAACGGCTTCTGGTAAAGACAAATCAAATCCGTTGGAAGCTGGTGGTTTGCTCAAAATCACATGGTTATCAGTGTACCATAGTTCTTACTTGAACTGAAACATTTGGCTACTCCAGAAGTAATGGCTTTTAGTAAAGAGATTCAAATCCATTAAGTTTTTCTCAAAAGATTGCTAGGGACTAGCAATAGTTTAGTGTGGGGGATTGATGAGTGTGTAAATACTCATCATTTTTGGTCAAATCTGAACTGCAAAACATTTAAAAATGCTCAGAAATGCATCAAAATACTGAAAATATCCCAAAATTGCATTTTATATGTTTCAGATGCAAAATGTTTAAAATCAGATGAAAAACGAGCTAAGTTTGCATAATTGGCAGTTTCAGTCCCCCAACTTTCAAAAATGGTAACTTTAGTCCCTGGAATTTCAAAGATTGACAGAATTTACCCCTGGACATTTTAAATTGGAAAATCAACATTTTTAGTCCTTTGGTAATTCTAACTTGTCAAATTTGGTCATTTTGATAATTTTTGGAAAATTACAATTTTGGTCCCTCAACTTTCAAAAATGACAAGTTCAGTCCTACAACTTCATAAATTACAGATTTGGTCCCTTGGAATATTGGAGATTGGCAAAACAGGCCCTTGGATTACTTTTCAGAATCTACATGTATGGTCCTTGGATTTTCAGAATATACACAAATGGTCCCTAAGTTACAAAATGGATTCAAAATAAATCCTAAGTCCAAATCCTATAACTAATCCCAAGCCCAATAATCCCACAACCCGGTCCAGTCCAACCCTTTTAACCCGATCCAACCCAAATACCCACGGTTTAAAACCACCCAGCCACCCTTTTCCCTCCACTGTCCCCTCTTCACCCACCTATACCTGCAACTCCACCCTACTCCACGCTTTGTTCCCCCTCCAAGCACCTAACAGCCAAACGCATTTAATGCTCCTTCCCCCTTGCACTCAAACCTGTCCCAGTTGCAATATCTCACTTTCCCGCCAAAAGTGAATCAATGGCTATAAACCACTAAACTGATCCAATGGTTAAGATTATTAGTGGGATTTGCTCAGAGGACACGTGGAAGCTTTATGGTGTATAAAAAGAGGAAGAAGAAGCAAGAGAAAAGAGTACTTAGTTTAATTTTAAAATGTATGTCGTTTTTAAATTCTTAAGTCTTAAATAGATTCTTAGTTGTTATTTCAAGTTTCATTGTATCAAACTAACTTGTTTCAGTGTATTACAACTATTTTCAAGTATCAATTCAAGTTTGTGTTCACATTCCATGTTTCATGTTCACTGTTGCAAATTTCAATTTCAAAATCTTATGTACAAGCGTTTAGTAACTTATTTTTAAGCTCAAACAAGCTTATATAAGCTTCTTATAGCTTTTTGTAAGCTTATATATCAAATTCAAGCAATTTTGGATTTTGGTCAACATAAGTCAACTGAATCATCATTTGGTCTTGGAAATGGATATGGGTGTTGCAGAGCATGGAAATGGGTTGAATTAGAATGATTTGGGTTGATAGAAATAGGTTAGTGGTTCTTGTGTTCTTTGGCAAGCCATAGTGGCTAGGACCAAATGTAAGTCATTTTCAAGATCCTTTGCATAATCTGTATCTGTGGTTTAAATTAGTTTCCTTCTGTTGATTAAGTTGTATTCAGGTCAGTTAGATTCAGTTTGATTGACTGCACAAGCTAAATCAGTAGTTGGGGTAATTAAATTTGCATATCAGTGGTTTGAATGGTGTTTGGATTTCATAGCATAACTGTATTAGAGGTTTGTTCAGTAGTTAGGACTTGCTGTTTTAGGCTTGTTTAGCTCATTTGTACTCAATCTAGTCATTACATTGTGCCTGCACACTCTCAAAGTCAAAATCTTCATTAATCTGTCTTATTTGCTTAACTGTTGAGATTTAGTAAAAGCAAAAACTTGTTTTGTGCTTAGATATCATAGACATAGATTGCATTAAGTTCATTTCATCATTTAACATCAAGATCAGTCCACAAATTGGTCTCAAAGTTCATCAAAGTCAAAATCTCCAAACTATTTCAAAAGTCAAAAACATGAAAAAGTCAGTTTGAGCCCACCTTGGATGATTTTTCATGGGTTCAGTTTTGGGTCAAATCAAGTGAAACTTGGGGTTTTTCTAGTTCAGCTGGTCTAGTTACTTATTGTGATTTTTATTGAATTTTTGTAATTTTTTACAAGCCCCAAATCAGCTTGTCAATAAGGGCTTATTTGCCCTGTGCACTGACTCAGTTAATACTGAGTCTGCACAGGTTTTAAGCAGGGCTTGCACAGAGCTCAGTTTAGCTCATCAAGGTCTGGTTTTTGGTTTACAAGTTCTTAGCCAGGTCTAGTTTAGGTTCCAACTCTTGGTTTTAAGTCTCAGCTTATTAGGTAGTTTATTTTCTAGCTTAAAAGTAGTAGCCTCAACCTGTTTTTGCACTTAAGCTCAATTCATCAAATCTGTTTAATCAGCACAATAGAGGTTAAGGATAGTTGTAACTTGTTGCATTTGGGTATTTTGAGCATATTGTAGCTTCTGTATAAGTTTGGTGGTCATTTGGTGCCTTTGGCTTATTCTAAGTGCTTATTTATAAGCTCCTTGCATTGCAGTTTCATTTTCTTGCACACAACCCTCTGTTTTTATATTTTTCCTAGATTCATAATATTAATTTAGACTTTTCTTGAACTTTTCATATTTTTCTAGTACTGTTTGGTATTTTTCTTGATTTAAAACAGTTTTTAAGTCTTTTTAATTAGCTTTTAATACAAATAAATCAGAAAAGTTTCAAAAAAATTAATTTTTCATTTTTCTTAGGTTAAGATAAATATAAAAAGTCAAAAAAATATTTTTCCAGAATTTTCTTAGTTAAATTTGTATTTTTAAGCAATTTAAGTAGTTTTAAATAGTTTTTAATTCATAAAAAATACAAAAATAATCAGAAAAATATAAAATTAGTTTTGAAAATTCTCTTTAGTTATTTTAGATTTTTCCAAGTCATAATTTCATTTTTCTAGCTTTATTTCATATTTTCTTGTATTTTAGGCTATTATTAAATAAGTAAAAACAGTTTTTAATTAATAATAATTAGATAAATAGTAATAAAAATAATTTTCTTTTTCTAAAAATTTTCTTTTATCATTAGGTTTGTAAAAATGTCATTTTCATATTTTTAGGATTAATATTGTGTAAGTTTCACATTTTCTTTTGTACGTCACGTAGTTTTTAACTTAAGTTTTATAAAAGAAAAATCAAAAACATCATTTTGCAAATAGTGATAGCATTTATTTAATATATTTTATCTTTTTAATTTTCTTTAATTTGAATTTAAGCTCCTGTAGTTTATATACTTTTTCTTTAGTTATAATCAATCAACTCTCTTTCCGTTCAAATTCTCTCGATCACTACACGTTTGATTATTCTCGCACAGCTCGTTGGGACATAACGACCTGGGGAAACACTATACTCTCCTGAACTTCATTGCATTGGTGTCTGAACTGTTTTAAGTTTCTTACGGTTAGCCATTCACAAGTGGCTAGCTTGTGTGAGATAACTTGACCGTTTGGAGCCAATCAGGGGGTACTACATTAAGAACATCAGCAGCTGGTTCAGCGTCGTTGGAAGCAGTTTGTTCAACTGTTGTTGTAGAGTCAACTGGTGGTGCTTCTTCAACAGTAGTTGTTGTAGCAGGTGTATCAGGTATAAGAGTATGATCAGGTTGAGCAGCGGAAACAGCGGATACACCTGGAGCACGTTCATCAATGTCATCACTAAACAGCGGAGCAAATAGCTTTTCCATTTGTTGACGAGTAAGCTGGGGGCTTAGTTCAGCTGATGATGGGGTTTGAGGGAAGTTTAAACGGTTGTGACCGGGTTCCAAGTTGTTATGCTCAGAAGCCATTTCTGTAAGTTCATCAAAATTAGCATGAATCGTTTCCATAACCTACTTTGTACGACGATTCCAGATCCGGAAACCCTTAGAATTTTCACAATATCCTATAAAGACTCCAATGTCAGCTTTGGCTTTGAGCTTTCCAAAGTCATCACGATCATTATTTGGGTAGCGAAGGGATCCAAATACATGAAAGTGTTTGAGATTCGGTTTATGGTTGTGGATAAGCTCAAAAGGTGTTTTGTTGTGGCGTTTAGTAATCATTGAACGATTTTTAGTATAGCATGCAGTTGATACAGCTTCTGCCCACAAGTAATCTGGAAGTTTAGCATTGATTAACATTGTTCTTGCAGCTTCCACTAACGTACGGTTTCGTCTTTCAACAACTCCGTTTTGTTCTGGTGTACGTGCAATAGATGTTTGATGCTCAATTCCCACTTTCTTATAAAATTCTCGAAGAGTTTGGTTTACAAATTCAGTTCCTTTGTCTGTTCTGATTTGGCGGACGGTGTTCCCGAGCTGAACTTGAATTTTTGTGAGAAAGGTGATGATCATCTGTGGAGCTTGATCTTTACTTCGAAGAAAGTAGACCCAAGTCCATCGTGAGTAGTCATCGACAATTACCAAGATGTAATGTGAAGAAGATGAAGCACGTGTTGAGAGTTGTGTTCCACCTTTGAAGGAAAATGAGCACGAGTGCTTTTCCCTTGTTCACAAGCTGAACATAGGTGATCTTTGGAATATCGGAATCTCAGGAGACCTTCAACAAGTTTGTGTCGAGCAAGGTTGGTGATGGTTTGAAAGTTTAAATGTGAGAGACGACGGTGCCATAGCCAGGATTTTGTTGATGTTGCCTTTGAAAGTAGACAGATGGGAGATGAAGCAACCATGTCTTGCATTGAGATTGTGTATAGACTAGAATTGCGAGCCAGACATTAGATCGTTTCCTTGTAGATCACGAATGAAACAAGTTTTCTCCCGAAAAGCAACTTCCAAATCTCCATCACAGAATTGACCGACTGAAAAGAGATTGTGACCGAGGCCTTCCACATAATAAACCCTGCTAATTTCGATATTGCCATTGATATAATCTCCGTAGCCCATGATAGCTGCGAAGTGATCATTCCCGAATCTGACAGTGCCAATGAACTTTGCAATAAAGTTTGATAACAGTTTAAGATTGCCTGTCATGTGTCGGGAACATCCGCTATCAACAATCCAAAGGATGATCTGTATCACCTGCATTACACACAGACGACATAGATGGAATAGAAGTAGATGTGGAACCCGAAGTGTTAGAGGGTTCCGAAGCAGTTATAGTAGAAATACACACATCAATGACTTTAGGCATCCATTTAAATCCTAGTTTATTATGTATCCATTTCTGCCATCTCCAACTAGTCTTAGCTTTAGTCTTAGTGAATGCACTATGTGGTACTACATTCCTTGGAGGTGATACTGGAACTACAGGGACATCAATGTGTTTCTTAGAATCTAAGGAGGGCGGTTTACCAAGCACAAACTTAGAAGCATTAGTGGGCCTAGAGGTATTCCGATTCTTAGGATTCCTTAAACGAGACAAGATAGCTCTAGCAACACATTTGTCATGACAATCAGAAAGCATAATTTTACCACAAATAACACAAGAAGCATCAGACTGAATATCAAAAGTACTTAAAGGTTTAGCATTCGTTACAACACTTTTTCCATTACATTTGTCAGACGCAATATCTAAAGTGGGTGCAACTTGAGTCTTATTCAAAGTCCTAGGGTGTTCTTCTACTTCAGCATTCTTTATTGATCTTTTCTTAGGTCGCAACTTCCAATTCTTCCTTGTATTGCTCCTAGGCTGTGAAGTGCAGGCGTTTAGAAAAGAGGCAACTATTCATGTTTCAGTAGAGGGAAGCACATTAGTATCTTGTGTTTTGTCAGTAGGCAATCTGGGTTCACGTTTGCTAAGTGTTACAGGTGCAATTTTCTTAATGATGCTAGGCTGAACTTGTTCATACTTTCCTAACATTTCCCTTAATTTAATGATAGTGTGCACCAAATCTTGATTTTCAGAACGAAGATTTCCAGAAAAATTCATGACTTCTTTAGTGTGTGCAAGATAATGATCAAGTTCGTTTGATGCTTCATTTCGAGTCTGTTTGAGTAAATCAAATATGACACCATATTCGTTTTTAACTTTTGCAAGTTCTTGTTCATATTTTGAGATTTGACATTTCAAAGACATGTTTTGACCATCCAGTTGCTCAATTTTAGGATTAAACGTTTTTTATTTCAACTGGTGGATTTTGTTTTGCAAAGCAAGTTGTTGATTATCAGGAATTGACTGTGAAGCCGGGAGTCCACGGATAGTCCTTTCTTTGTCAACTTCTTTTTGGTGAGGCTTCAAATAGTCGTACAACAATCCGTATGTAGCATGATGAAGATTCTTAGCTTGACGGAGAAAAATGACATACTTCTCCCATTCCGGACCAAGACTACTTAGGAACTTAGTGTTGACAGCAATTCGTGGCATGATGATGTTGTGTTTGTCAAAATCATTAATGATGTCTGAAAAGCGATGATGATATGACTCTAAGGTCTCTCCTGGTTCAATCATGAAGTGTTCATAAGCCAAGTAGATTTTGGATTCCATGTCTTCCTGATTGAGTGTAGTGCCTTGCATAAGAAGATGAATATGTTCCCACATTGCTTTTGTAGTCTTTTGAGCATCAACACTTTGAAGGATTGGATTGGGTAATCCTAAAAGGATGTATTGCATTGCTAGTTCATCAGCTTCAAAGTGTAGAAGTTCATCAGCAGTGAGATCTGAGATAGTTGCAATGTTGGTGACAGCATCTCTTGGTGGATTGGCATCTGGATCTGCAGGTGTGACAACAGTAGGCATCTGAAATGGACCTTCCATAATGACCTTCTTTAAGAACTTTCCATGTGGCTTCTTTAGATCACAAACCTAAAGAACCTTATCACCCATTGATCATAATTTCCGGGAGTGAGCATTGGAGGTCTATCAAGTGAGCCAGCTTCATGATCTGATTGTTGGCTACTTAAGGCTTCACACATCTTGCCAAACCATTTTGGTTCCTTCATAGTACTCCTGGATGGATGTTGATTGTAGAAGTTTGTGTAAGGTTGTACTTGAAGACTAGGTGGTGGTTGAACCATTTGTGGTGGTGGAATTGCTCCAAGTTGTGGAGTATGATGTTGATTAAATTGTTGTTGATAAATTTGTTGTTAATGATTAAATTGTTGATGTTGTGGACTTAGTTGTTGTTGTTGTTGTTGTTGTTGATAAGTGTAAGGAAAATAGTTAGTGTATGGTGGTTGTGACATGTTGAAAACTTGTGTTGTTAAATGGATCTTTGTAGTCGAATGAAACGTTGTTGATGAATTATCCTTAAGCGTAGAAACCAAGTGAAGGCAAAGAAAACTTAAGCGTAAAAACACCAATACTTACGCGTAAAAGTGATATTTACGCGTAGGATTAGCTTACGCGTAAGAGTTGAGAAACACTAAAGTTAGGCGTAAACTGAGAGTTAAGCGTAGAAAAATTAGGCGTAGGATTAGATTATGCGTAAGACAGAGCTTAGGCGTAAGATAAATCTTATGCGTAATAAGTTCTACGCATAAGTTTGAGCTTATGCGTAAGATTAGGGTTTTGCCCAAAAGATCTTTTACACTATCACAGTGTAAAGGATATCCAAAGTCGAAGTGTTTTCAGGCTTATCCAAGCAAGAAAACACTGAGTAAACCATGAAAACTGAAGATCGATCCAAGGATGAGTTACGCGTAAGAATAGGGTTTTCTTATGCGTAGAAATTAGCCAAAACTGATTTCTGCCAAATGATGTTTCTAAACCAGATTTTTGTGATGAAATAGCTTCAATATCACCAAAATAACACAAAAGTGTGAAACTTGATGATCCAAAACTTCTAAACACCTTATGCGTAGAAAGTATCCCACGTATAAAACCAAACTTAAAAACAATGATCCACACTTAAAGTTTGAAATTTTTTGCCAAAAACAGATATTTTAACACCTAAAAACGTTGAAAGTACAAGAATCTTGGATTGAAAAGTGTAAAAATTGAGTTTTTAAGCGTGACAAAGTATGAAACGTTATTACGCGTAAGACCAAAACTTCAAAAACAAAATATGTTCACCCAACTATTTGGCGAATGATACCACTGTTAGGTCACCATATTAGTAACACAAGCATCAATAGAAGAAATAGATAAGAGATCGGATAACAATCACACAAACACACACGTATGAATAAATGAAATGTTATGCGTAGGAGTGAAATGTGTAACTTGAACAACCAACCCTCAAGTGAGGGTTATACAAGAGTATTTATAGGAGGGAACTAGGGAAACACTACAAGTTCCCATCCTTTTACTTATTGGGCTTGGCCTAGGCTTATGGGCTTTCTACATAAGCCTAGCCTTGATTACTAACATAAAAGCCATATTAAGCTAACTATTACATATGAATCACTAACACTTGAAATATAGTTCAGGAGTGATTCCAACACTAACAGTCCCATGTCACAACCGTTTGTAATATATTTTCATCTTTTCACGTTCTATTTTGAACGTTATACGAAACACTTACCACGATATCGCATATCGTTAATTGTTTGTCGCTAGAAACCGCTGCCGCTAGGCGCGGGTACTCGCCTAGTTACGTATAATATGCATAGTTTTTGACATTTAATGAGTGTAAAAATAATTATCCCAACCATTTTTATAAAAATAATAACTTTTGTACAATACTACATGTTTGAATCAATTTGTGTGTTCAAATATATGCAAGGTTCAAAAATACATTTTCTTTTACTTAAATACTTATGTATTATTATAAACCTTTCTCTTGATTAGACAACCCATGACCAACCAAGATAAGTGCATGTAATATTTTAGAAATCATGTTGAAATTTTGATGAAGTGTTAACTATTTTTGTGGTCATATTTTAGCACTTGAACCTTTGGAAAGAAAATTGTGTAAGACAATTATTTTCAGCATAAATGATTTATCAACTTAGTTTACATCTCTAAGTGAGTTACTAAAACATTACAAGATAAGAAAGCAATCAAAAACACATAAGCAAGTAAAGTGATATTTCTTAATGCAAGAACAATTTCGCAAACTTAATGCAAGAAATGTAACATAAGTTCAATTTAGCCCTAATCCGGAAAGCTAGTGACAAACAGAGTACATGGAAAATGTATTTAGATATATAAGTAGCCCAATAGAAATTATTACTTAATAATATCTAATAGCAAATTTATAGTACAAGGAAACACATAATCATTTAGCATAACATACATAAATATATTTGTTATCGTTTTGTATGCTAGATACAGCAATGTATACTTGCTTAATTTTGTTTTAAAATAAAATAGTTTCCTCCCCATTTCAATGATACATCGACTAGAAGTGTCTGACTCGAAAGAAAGAGTAAAATGCAAGTTTACGTTAAAACGTAACACAAGGTTTTGACCACTATGTAGTACTTTAAATTTATGATCTAATTAAGTTTGGAATCAATACTTGGAAGTATTTTTAAATGAAAGTAGACTCCATTATGTGTCACACCCCCAAATACCTGCTTTGCAGCGAAATGGAATACCTGGGGGATGACTACCATAGCATCACAGTTACAGTTACACTGAATGACCTAAAGTGTCGTTTTAAAAGCACATCGTTTGATATATTAAAACATTCAGAGTTTACAAAAGATAGGTCCCAAAATATAGTCAACATTTGCGGAAATAAGTTTGTTACAAACCAAACGATGTATTTAAGTGCAATAATATGCAAGTGAGACGTGTCGTCACCGCGACTCTATGATAAGTCCTCATGCATGTCATGAAGTATATGCCTTAGATACATGAAAATACATTGCTAAAACGGTCAACAATAATGTTGGTGAGAATCATAGGTTTATGTAAATGTTTTGTACGGCTACCACAAGTATAAGTTATGTATGAAAAAAATGCCACATGAAATGATACAATTGCTATAAGCTCATGACCCCGAAGCTAGACTGATTATGATGTTCGCCCCAACAGAGTGTTTGCCAAACAACTCTCATTCTGATATTAAATGAAATGCATCCGTTTGACCAGTTGGAACTACCAACCCGGATGGAGGAGTCACCTTCAATAGATCTATTCTCTCACTCTCGCTTGCTCCGTAATTAACGGTTCATGATAAAGAAATGGGGACATTAATATGGCAATGCGGTAACTTAAGCAATGTAAATGAATTTGATATACTTGGGCTCATAATAAAATGATGTGTAACGTATTCTCGCTAGTAGGTTTGAAATGAAATATTAACTTGAAAAACGGGGCTATGAAAACTCACTTGTATTCTCCCTATTATGAATGATATGATCTAATATAAGTCATGAAATAATGTTGTACATGCAAATTCATATGATATCCATACCACTTATGCATTTTTGAAAATGTAGTTTATCGTCGAAATATATTATTATGGCATCTTGTCAAGTTATAAAATACTTTACGCGTATTTACGTTGTAACATTAACCCACGGTAGTCGTTTAGTGAATAATCAAGAAATTATAGTTTTTCGTCGTAAAATAATATACTGACAATTCATGAAAATGATTAAGTAGCCTCGCAAAGCTAGTCGTAACTCGGTGAATATTGAATGTTAGGAAACAACTCAGTGGTTTTAGAATGTTTGTAGCAATATCTAAAAGTCGTAATACTGAACATTTTTTCATAGGAGTCTCGATCATAGATAAAAATATAGGTGAAGTGAGGTAGTTGGGCTAATATTGTAGTTTATGGGTAGTTTTCGGGAAAGTTTGAGAGATTGAATTTTACCCGTTACAACTCAGTTTGACGAACAGTTGGTCATTTTGGAAAATAGGCCGGGTGAACTAACTTTTACTCATAGATGTTATTTTACCAAAACTGACTCGATCATTGAGAAAAACGGCTCCATACCTGGTTACCCGAAAAGACTGTTTTAACACTTCAAAAATATTTTTAGTAGAAGCTGATGGATTTTTGTTGTGAACGTCGGTTTTGTATCGCTTGTATCTCGGTCGTTATAAGCTCGTTTTCTACGTTCTATATATCATCAGTTTCGTGTTAATGTATACTAATAGATTTTTGATAAGTCAAATCATGTAGTTTATGTGTTGGGAATTATACGTTTGAGTTGATAAGACATAAAGAATGAAACAAGAGGGACTTAATATGACAAGAAGGAAACCTACAAAAAGATGGAAGGACTTGCTTGTAAAAGAAGTTTTATTTATTAGTCCTTAGTAGAGATTTGTAAACCCTAATCCTCTAGTATATAAAGAGGACATAGGTGTAGGTTTTATACAAGTCTTCCAAGATGTAGTCGACTTAAAGGTGTGTGTGTGTGTCCTAGGCGTATAGTCTTGTAAACGCCTAGGTTATTAGTTTAGTTAGTAGTTTAGTTATCTAGACGTGTTCCTATAAACGTCTAAGAATAGTTAGTGTTAGTGATTGAAAACCTTGTGTCAATAACAATTATGTTTTGATTTATCCGCTGCGTATTGTCATTGTTATTGTTAAACCCTAAGGCTCATAAACGATCAAGAAACTATCTTCATCACGTTCTTAGTTTCTATCAATTGGTATCAGAGCTTGGGGAGCTCGTTACCTAGGGATTCACAAGGTTTCTTGGCGAAAAAGAATGAAGAAAATCGATTTTTTGCAAAATTCGCAACTTTTCTGCAGCACAGTTTTCAAGAGGGTATAACTTTTTAATGAACCGTTGGATCGGGCTAAAATTCGAACTGGAGCTTCTTGGTATATCTATCTTTAATCTCACCAAAGGTATCGTTGATCTGAGATCTCAATCAAAAGTTATAAGCCGTCGAAGTCTGCTGCTGAAACTGAAAAAACATTCGTAAGGTTACTACAGCACTGTTTTGAAACGATCATAACTTTTTCGTTAACCATTGGATCGTAACGAAATTTTAGGTGGATGTTCTCTATATCAAAATCTAACTTTTCACTGGAGGGATTGTGAATTTGAGCGTTTATGTGAAAGATATATGCTGTCGAAGTTGGCTGCAAAGAGAGTTTTCAAAGTACTGTTGTGTGTTTCAAAGTACTGTTAGGATTTATTCAAAGTACTGCTCTTTGATCAAAGTACTGCTTTTTATGTTCAAAGTACTGCTCTTTTGGTCAAATTACTGCTGATTTCACAAAGTACTGTTCGAGGTTTCAAAGTACTGCCCGTATAGGTTGAAAGTACTGCTCGTTGTTTTAAAGTGCTGATAGTTTTGATCGATATCGGATAGAACGAATTGTTTTTGGTTCTAGTATGGTTCTGAATTTGAGGGGAAGTTCAGATGGTTTGAAGGATATCAAATGACACACACGAGATTGGTTCACACACACAAGGAGTTTGATTTTTGTTCTTAAAAGATTTTAAAAAGCTCGAAGTTGATTTTATTGAAGAATTGATTACAAAGATTATTTATCACTTATTTGAAGGTGAAGTGGAATTACTTGGATACGTGATTTATCATACCTTTTAGCAGGAGGTAAGTTGTTCGTGCTTCAATGATCATGACAAAGAATTGACATAACACTTAAAGGAGTGACGTTATTATGCTCAATGATTATCGTCAAGAGATTGAGGTCTCCCTATACATAGGTATACGTTCAATGTCATCTATAGTGCAAGATATAAGATACAAGTTTGGGATATTTTACTGCTTCATCAAATTCGTTATATTTGGTTTTCTTTACAAGTGATCATTACAAGGAGCTTACAGATTTGAAGAATCATTTGATGTTCATGCACCACTCAAGGGGAAGTGTTTGATTTTTACTACTGTTAATCATTATTACTACTGCTAGTTGGAGTTTTCTACTGCTTTGAATCCATTTTTCTTAAGGTGCGTAATGGTGGGCGATTTTAAACATTGGAAGTATGATATTGGTTCGTGGTGGTCAAGATCATTATTTGCATACGTTCCCTATTTGGATAATAACAAAAAGGGGAAGAGATATTGGAGTGGCGTAGCATGGATTAAGGGGAAGACAAAGAAAGACATACTTGTTTCATTCATGGTGAGATCCCTGATCTCAATTTCTCTACTTCGTCTAGGGAAGTTCGTTCAAGAATGGTTTTGTCATTATCAACTAGGGGAAGATTGTTGGGAATTATACGTTTGAGTTGATAAGACAAAAAGAATGAAACAAGAGGGACTTAATATGACAAGAAGGAAACCTACAAAAAGATGGAAGGACTTGCTTGTAAAAGAAGTTTTATTTATTATTCCTTAGTAGAGATTTGTAAACCTTAATCCTCTAGTATATAAAGAGGACATAGGTGTAGGTTTTATACAAGTCTTCCAAGATGTAGTCGACTTAAAGGTGTGTGTGTGTCCTAGGCGTATAGTCTTGTAAACGCTTAGGTTATTAGTTTAGTTAGTAGTTTAGTTATCTAGACGTGTTCCTATAAACGTCTAAGATTAGTTAGTGTTAGTGATTGAAAACCTTGTGTCAATAACAATTATGTTTTGATTTATCCGCTGCATATTGTCATTGTTATTGTTAAACCCTAAGGCTCATAAACGATCAAGAAACTATCTTCATCACGTTCTTAGTTTCTATCAAATTCTTGCCTCAACGCTCCCTGCATGAAAGGAACATTTCCTAGGGACGTGTTCATTGGAAGGGTGCAAGTATCACTTCCCGACTTCCGTGACATAAGGAAACGTTCTTTTGGTTTTAAACCGGGATCGAAAAGTCCTTATCCCCGACACTTCAATATTCCTAGAATCCCCGTTAAAAGACAATTTGACATGTGTGTTGCTCACCTTTGTGGAGATTGCAAGTGGATTGACAAAATGAATTTTAAAATAAAAACCAAAATCTTTGTCAAAAATAGTAACAAGATTTTTGATCCAGTCGGGTTCATAAAAACAGCCTCTTTCGCAAAAATTTGGGCCTGACGCCGTCACCACGCAAAGGGTGACGTCGTTGCTTAGCCAGATCAGACAGATAAAAACACCAAACATCTCTTTCATTCTCTATCCTACACATTTTATCCACCCCACACCTCACTATCACGATTTCTCCACATCAAATTCACCACTTTGCATCATTAATCTCCACAAGGTAAGTAATTTTAATTGATCTTTGTCTATTTAATTGCTCTATTCCGCGTTCAATTTTGATTTCCCCTTTCAATCTGAAACCCTCCCGATTAATTTGATTAATGCTAAATGTCGGCTATTAATCTTGTTAATTAGGCTTTAGATTAGGCAAATAGTGGTGTTAACATATGGGTTTGATTTTGCGAGAAGCCTTAGACGGCTTAGGGACTAAACCACCTAGCCAATGCACCATTGTTGCTGTAGCGGGGGTGTTTGGGTTAAGGGTTATGGTTAAAAACCTGGATTTTTCCCTCGCAAATGTCGGATTTGAATTTTTCTCGGTGGGACGACGTCAGCCCGCTGGCGTGACGCCGTCAGAGCCTTCTAATGTCATTTTAGCAGCTTGATTATTACTCATTTGTTCCCGATATTTTTTGATTTCCTGTTTCAGAAAATGAGCACGAGATCAAGGAGATCAAGGGGCAATCTTCTGGCACCCAAGAGAGTGTAGCCTCCATCGTTTCAGGTTGGGGAGTTTTTATCGAGGAAGGAGCCCAAACTCGCTACAATGAATTGCTCCATCAAACCATTGAATTTGATTGGGATTTTATTAATGAGCATGATCTTGCAAGGGATTTTAGAAACAGCTTTAGGAAGGATAAGTTTACTGATCCTCAATGGGAGAGATTGTTTCGGATGCGTGAGCCCGTTTATAGTGAGTTGGTGGGTGAGTTTCACGCTTCTTATTCTATGAATGTTCTTTCATGTCGGGGTAGCATTGATTTTCAGGGGATTCGGTTTAGACTGGGTGGAGTTTGGAGGAGTATGTCTGTGCTGGAGTTTGGTTGGAGAGTGAGGTTGTATTCTGAGAGGGACACTGAGAGTGATGTCTTTAGAGATAGTTTAGGTGCTGGATTTGCCACTAGGGAGGACGCGTGGGGGATTCAGTTTTGGAACACATTGGCCAACAGGGAATATGTGACTGGGAGTACCTTTGCCTCGCAGATCCGAGACCCACGAATGACTCTCGCGCACCGTTGCATTGCCTTCCCTATAACGGGGCGCAAGGACACGACTCATCATGTCACTTTACCGGATATGTTCTATCTCTACTGCATGTTTGCTGAGGATGTGTACTGTAACATCCCGTTTTGGTTGGTCGATTACTTGAGGAGTGCTAGCGGTATGAGGCAGGCAGATAGGGTGTATGGTGGTATGTTTGTCACCAGGTTGGCTCAGTCCTTTGGCATCCTGAACGGGGAGGTACCTATGTACCTCAATGTTGTAGCAAAGCCCAAGGTTGTCAGAGCTAAGTCCTTGAAGGCCATGGATATTGGAGGTGGCTACGCATGGTACCGCCCTCGTCCCGCAGCTCAGGATGATAATGATGATGATGATGACGAGCAGCAGATTCAGCCGTACCAGCAGGGGGATGGAGCAGGTGGCTCCGCTGACGCCTACATGCACATGTCCAGTGGGGACTGGCAGGCCCACCAGGGAGCGTGGATGGGCCGGATGGACACGTGCATGGCTCAGCAGGACCAGAGGTCCAGCTAGACATATGATCACACCGTCAAACAGATGCAGTACTTGTCTATGCGCGATCATCTTGACCCTCACCTGCAGATCGACCCGTTCCTCGGGCGGGAGGAGGATTACCCGCCTTATGGATACATGGGCCACCTCCCCCTGGCTATGACTACCGCTATGGACCCCTCCTTAGTGATTTATGTGTTTATTTGTGATTTGTTTATGGACAATTGTGGTTGGATGTTGAACGAGACAATTTGATTTGGGTTTGTAATAACTTAGTACTATCTTAACTATGTGATGATGTGGTGACTTTGAACAATTTGTTATGTATATATTTATATGTGGTGTGGTTTATCTATTTCTTGTTTAGTTGTTTTATCTTTATGTGTGTCATATATCCTTTTTATTGTTGTTTATTCTCATGTTTGAATTTGTGAAAATGCTTTATTTTGTCTTTAACCTCGTCTTAATTACATATAAAGGTATTCTACAAAATGGATAAGTGTAGGGAAGATTACATACGTTTTTAAAAGAACGTGAACGTGAGAATTACAATTAGTGAAATTGATGTATATGTGTGTTTGTTAGAGTCAAATGCTTGTATCGAGTCACAATGGATGTTTTGCAGGAATTTTTCCAGATTCTAAAGATGTAATTTTTCCAGAATTTTTCCAGGAAAACGCAGCAGACCAGTTTCTGTCATGACAACCTGACGGCGTCAGGATTAGAACCTGACGACGCCAGGTCAAGCAGAAATAACTTATCAAAATTTCCTCGTTTTCTGTGCTATGTATAAATTTTTGGAAATTCTCAGGTCTTAATTTTCTAGAAAATCTGCAAACATCCATTCCACAAGCATTATATCCTAGTGTAGTTGTGTCATATATAGTTTTACCGCCGATTTTACGCGAATGTTTCGTCTATTTTCTTAAAGTGTGCAGGTTATATTTGGCAAGAAGAAGAAACTCAACATTGGATGGAGCTTATCACGTATACATTCTTCTTGGGAAAGAATTTAACCACTACTTCACACGGATCCTACCAAGCTAATCAGGGGAGTACTAGTTTCTTTTTCTTTTACTTACCTTCCTTTATCATAACTTTGATACTTTCGGGGAACATTGGGGACAATGTTCAGTTTAAGTGTAGGGAGGAAGAATAAAACGGGAACTTAGAAATTATGCTTATCCTTGAATATTTGTCTTGTCCTTGGTCATTTGTGTAATAAACTATGACAAATATTTGTTTGGGCAGTTTTAGCACCAAATTTAAAAAATTTTGTGACATGTACGAGCAAAAACTTTAGTCTTAATAAAGCGTCTCATAGATAGGAGTTATATGACTAGCACAAAAACCGTTTACCACTCAAATTCCACCCAAAAAATGTGATGTTCGCCCCTAGATCTTTCGAAATAAAAGCATTCACCTTTAATGCTTAGAGAGTGTATCGGTAGTATAATAGATTCTAGAACTTGTTTTGTGATGCATTCCGAGATCGCTAGTGAGACTACACTTGTGTAGTTAGAAATAACTAAATGATAAAGGCATTAGGATAACCCTTGTTTGAAACTCGTATTATCATTACTTCTTCCACATCGGTCGAGTAATTACCCCACACCCTTGCGATGTACTCATCTTTAGTACACGATACCCCTAGTTAACCCTTCAGAGCCTATCCTTTTTGCGGTTCTCGTGGTGTTTCGGTTTTCCGAAATATCAATGAAGAGCATTGTTTACAATCCACCCCCAAATGTACACCCAAAAATCATCTTAGCCTACCTTGTATGCATTCACCTTTATTGCATTATTGTTATCATTACTAAACCCTTAGTTCAATTATCTAGTTACTTGCATGGTTGCTAAGTCGAGTCATATCTTTTGTACACAGTTTTGGGATTATTGGGACTCATGGGTAAAGTAAAATTTTATGGAGTGACGGGAAAGAACGTTAAATTCAAATTCCCTTTATTTACGTAATTAAATACTCCAAGTGTTTTGATCTTTTCAAATCGGGTCAAATTAGTGTTAGAGTAATAAAAACTCAAGTGTAAGGATGCTCCTATAAATCCCTTATATTTTGATGTTATCTTAGAGGATGGTAGAGTAAAAGTGTATGCAAAAAAAAAAAAAAAAAAAAAAAAAAAAAAAAAAAAAAATGGCTACCATCCTACATCTATCTTTATATTTATGTATGTATGTTTCAAGTTATCTAGAGTTTAGTGAGTCGAGTCTTGGCTTAGCAACGCCATTCTTTTCATGCTTGTAACATAAGATTTTTGACTTGCCACCACTAAATCGCCTATCCAACAAAACCCTTTGTTTCCCTACTGTAAGCCTAACATTACAACCCTTTTAAAGACCTCTTAGATAGTTGTTCCTAGGTGCTTACGCCAAAGCGGTGGAGGTTTGATCTAGTCTCAAGCCTATGGTAATCTATGTACTATGCCAGGTACTGATAGTTTATCTTCCATTTCCATTTATTATATTTCATATACACCCGAGAGATGAGAGAATCCAAACGCCTCTTGTGAGGTGCTAGTATATAATTTCCTTACTTGTTATGACTATTGCGGTGCTTTTACTTGTTGTGAATTATGTTAAATCAATGTTTCATGCCCCCTAACTTATAAATTGATTGGCCAAAAGCACATTTGCTTGAAGACAAGTAAATACCAAGTGTAGGGATATTTGATAAGGATTTAAAACATACACTTTTAAGGGGTCATTTAAGCCCTTAATCGACCACTTTTATATCCGTTACTGCTTAATTTCTTTCCTTTTCACTTTTTAGGTCTCTTGGAAGCAAAATGCTGGAATGATGCATATTTTGACGAAAAGGAGTGAATACATGATGAAAATGGTTAAGTCAAAATCGAAGACACTCAAGCTGCTAAAATTGAACCTGACGGCGTCCCAACTAAAGGGTGACGCCGTCTCCCTCTACAAATTTGATAATAGATGCACATGACGGCTCAGTATACTTTTTGCTCAAATGCACCTGACGGCGTCAGGCTTTGAAGAGGAAGGGCATCATTAAGACTTTTCTTCTCAGACGGCCCAGATCCAGAATCAGACGACGTCCCTGCTGAAGCCTGACGGCGTCACAACTACAACGTGACGCCGTCCCATAGATAACTTGGCCAAGACGAAAACCCTAATGACGGCGATCTGACGGCATCCCACCTATAAGGCGACGCCGTCGCAAGTGTAAATCTATATATAGAATTTGATTTTTCAGTATTTTAAGAGGTAGATTTATAGAGTAAAAACCCTAAATGTATGTAGTCTGACTTAGATAGTATCTTAGGGTCCCAAAACCTATTTTACACATCAAGATAAGTGTTTTATTCCATTAGTATCATTATGTCTTCCATTGAATATGTGTATGCTTGCTTGTTTAACATGTGTAGCTAAATTTCTTGTGTGTTTGCTTAGATCTATGAAACCTAGTTGTTGATTATTGATTGGTTGTCTCTTATCTTAATTGTAAATGGCTTAGGAGTGCACAAGGCTATCATTGTGTTTAAATGCTTGAGTAATCTTTGTGAACATTAGTTTATGAATCATTTAGTGGATTTCGTAGTCTAAACATCCAAAGATAACCTTAAAGTTAGTTTATGAATCATCTAGAGGACTTCGTAGACAATAACCTAAAGGTATTCTCAAAGAGTTAGGGCATAAGCATTCCCTACAACCTTAGAAAACACAACACGTTAAGAATAAGGACGTGACAATTCAACCAACAATAAAAGATAACTAGTTAGTAATATTATCTAGGTAAACACATTTTTAATCATCATACGAGCACACAATCAAAAAGACATAGCTACCCGTAGTATTAGATAATTAGAATAGTAGAGTAATCGGTAGAGAATACCACCCCAAACCAATTGCCCCGAGATTTTACTCCTAGCTTTCTAAAAAACATATAAAAGATAAAAAAGAATCATCCTCAACCCCAACCTTAGCGTAGTACACTTCTTGCTAGCATTCCTATTCCCCTAGAGAGTGATATCAATACCCGAGGCTTACCCCATACTACACTACAATGATTAGGTTCACTGCCTAGGGTGTTGAAAAACTTGCTCGACGAAAAGGAAGTTCCTTTGACCTCGAACGCGCTTCGTACGCGCATCAACCCCTACCTTGGTGTAGGGGATATTTATAGTGACAAGATAGCGAGGTAGGCACGACATAATTATTGGTTAGTGCCTCCTTTAGTTACAATTGGGACCTAAATGGGATTATCTACTTAACGAGTTCTAATACAAGACCAAGACTTTAAACGTAAATTATAAGACCCATAACTAACACTTTGAACGATTTCTAACAATGGAGAAACAAGAATTAAACATAATGAAACAATTAAGGGTACACATAATTGACTGATTGAGGAACATACTTATCTTAACAATACATGAAGCCTTCAATGGCCAAAGTGGCCTAAAGCAACTAAGAAATTGCCCAGGGTTCGGACTCCAAGTTACATAAAAACTTGCACACACAATAATGAAAAATATATGTTTGTATATATATAGATTTTAGGCCATAATGCCGTCGGGTTATGCGTGTGATGCCGTCTTGTCATCCACTTAGGGTTTCAATTGTCCACCGCTATATACGACGACGTCACCTTTTGGCTGTGACGCCGTTAGCCTGCCTTTGACGTCATGATTGGAGCCGTCTATACACACTGATCCTTTACAAATAATCACAAAATTGCACTTTCTAGGAGGAGTTGGTGACCACGTCAGAGATGTTGGTCGCGTTGCTTATATTTTCGTTCTTTGTCCAGTCGAGCCTAAAACATGTACATTTTCAACATTTGCTCTGTCAAGTTTCTAAAACTAAAATAGAAGCAATTTAAGGCAATATATGATTAAAAATACACAAGTTTAGAAACTAAATGACCCCTAAAATATGTATGAAGAATTTATGATTTATATTTAATTAAGTTAGTTTCATAAATGGCCACTGTGGTTTGTCGGGTTTAAAAGAAATAGTCCTTAATCTTTTTTATAACGGATCCTCTCCCAATGGTTGTGACCCGTATTGGGTTTGGTCCCTTGACCAATAATTTTGTTAGTTCGACCGTCAAAGTTACATAAATGACATAAATACCCTTAAAGAAAGGTCCTTATGGTTTCTGGGGTATCACGAATTTAGTCCATAGTTTTTTTTATTACGTTTTCGTTCGTTTTCATACGTTTTTATCCGTTTTCGTCCGTTTTTTTACGTTTTTGTTTGTTTTTCTTATGTTTTATACGTTTCATCCGTTTTTATACGTTTTCGTTCGTTTTCATAGGATTTTATTTGTTTTCATCCGTTTTATACGTTTTCGTCTGTTTTTTTCTTTTTTCATACGTTTTTATACATTTTCGTCCGTTTTAAACGTTTTCATCCATTATTATATATTTTCGTCCGTTTTTATACGTTTTCATCAGTTTTTATACATTTTCGTCCGTTTTTATACGTTTTTTCGTTCGTTTTTATACGTTTTCATCCGTTTGCGTTCGATTTTATACGTTTTTATCCGTTTTTATTCATTTGCGTCCATTTTTATATGTTTTCGTCCGTTTTCTTAAGTCTTCATACGTTTTCTTATGTTTTATCCGTTTTCTTCTGCTTTTTACGTTTTCATCCGTTTGTCTTACGTTTTATACGGTTTTGTCCATTTTTATACGTTTCCATCAGTTTTTATACATTTTCGTCCGTCTTTATAGGTTTTTATTTGTTTTCCTCCGCTTTTATACATTTTCGTCCGTTTTTATTTTGGTTTTATACGTTTTTGTAAGTTTTCCTCCGTTTTATGCATTTTCATTTTTTATACATTTCCGTCTGTTTTTATACGTTTTCCTCTGTTTTTATACACTTTCCACCGTTTTATACGTTTTCATCCATTTTAATACAAAACATATAAAATGGAGTAAAACTTATAAAAACGGATGAAAACAAAAGAGAAATGGATAATAACGTATAACACGGACGAAACCGTATAAAAACGGGTGAAAATGTATAAAAACGTAAGAAAAACGGACGAAAACGTAAAAAAATGGACGAAAACGGATAATAACGGATAAAAACGTAGGAAAACGAATGAAGACTTAAGAAAATGGACGAATATAAAAACGTTTAAAAATGGATGAATACGTATAAAAACGGATGAAAACGGACGAAAACGTATAAAAACGGGTGAAAACGTATAAAACGGACAAAAACGTATAAAATAGAAAAAAGATGACAAAAACGTATAAAAACAGACGAAATGAATAAAAACCTATGAAAACGAACGAAAACGTAAGAAAAACGTAAAAAAAAAGACGAAAACGGATAAAAACATATGAAAATGAACGAAAACATAATAAAAAAATTAGGGATTAAATTTGTAATACCCCTCAAACCATAGGAATCTTACTTTTAAGGGTATTTATGTCATTTCCTGTTAGTTTAAAGGTCAAATTAACGAAAATATTGGTCAAGGGACCAAACTCGATGTGGAAAACTAGAAGGGGGGGTTGAATAGTTTTGCCGATTTTAAGTTAGTTTCAAAAACTTTAGATTTGATATTATGTGAAATCGTATGGATGATGAGAAAGTATAGATCTAATGATAATGCAAGCAAATAAAGTAAAGTAAAGGATAGAAATGACACAACCGATTTATAGTGGTTCGGCTACAAGGACACCTTCCTTGCCCTACTCCACTCCCCGAGTCACCTACTCGAGAGTTCAAGCACTATGTCAACAAACTCCTTCAACTTGGCGGAGAAGCCTTCACAACGTTGCTTACACCTTTTTCCGGTACAAAGCTAAATACCGAGTCCGTAACATGGTGGACCAAACCAACACGACTATTACATAACAAGTATGTGAAATATCAAATACAAGATCTTTGCTACAGAAATCTTGTGGAGGAGCAAATCAATCAAGGACCCCTTGCTTGGATGACTTGTAGAGTGCTCGTGATCTCGCCTTAGAGAAGGACCTATATGAGAATCACTAAAGAAAGAAAGAAGAACTACTCTCTAGATCAAGTGATCTTTTGTTAGAAGAGAATGAGAGTATATGAGAGAATTAGTAAGAAGAGGGGTGAGTTAGAATGAAGAAATGGCTCTCTATTTATAGGCAAAACTTGCCACTGTTCCCCGGATCCCACGGATCCCTCCCTTAAGGGATCCGTCTAGCGTAAAGCTAGGGATCCGTGGGACACTCCTCTTTGCCCATGGGTTTTTTGGTTATGGGTCATGGGTCATGGGTTATGGGTTGGTCCATGGGTATTTCTTTAGATACAATGTATCTAATGAGTACAATGTATCTAGTCAAGTGGGTATGGGTCAATACCATGGGTTATGGATATGATCCATGGGTTGTGATTTTTACCCATCCTAATAAACTATTACAACAAATGATTTATTATTACAACAATTTGTATTAAATGGCTATATGTAAATGTTTTACAAAAATAACATGTATCCTTATAATTGTACTTAAGATAACATTATATTTGTTATCAACAAAACACAAAGAGATCGCAAAATATTAATAAACGTTTTTGCGGTTTATTTGTATTAACAATCTCCCCCTTTTTGTTGATGACAAAATATAATGTTATGATGAGTAAAACTTAAGAATAGATGTATGTTTTGAAAGCCCCTAAGTTTTACTTCTTCTCCCCCTTTTTGTCGAAACAAAAAGTTAACCCATCGAAGAAATAAAATGTGGGAAAAAAAATAGACCACGTATTGCTTACTCCCCCTTGACGGTAGCTCCCCCTAGTTTGGGGCGTCAAGTGAAGAAAAATAAAAAATCCTACAAAGAAAAGGTTAGTAGTAACATGCATAAGTAATCTTGTGATTGAGTTTGATGATGATATCAGGAGTTTCATCCTTTGTCCTTAAGAACTTGACCCAGGTGAATCTAGAGTAATCATCAACCACAACCAACACATATTTCTTACCAAAGATGTTCTGCACTCTCATTGGTCCACACAAATCCATATGAAGGGTATGAAGAACTTCTGTAATTGAGATTGTAGGTTTGGGTTTGTGGGCAAACTTTTTGCTTTTACCCAATTGGCATGCTGAACAAAGATGATCCTTTTCATACTTTAGTCTAGGTAAACCTACAACTAAGTCCTTTCTGGAAAGATCGTTGATGGTGCCGAAGTTCAAATGATTGAGACGACGATGCCATAACCATGACTTTGTTTTTGAAGCCTTTGATAACAAGCAGATTGGAGAAGCCCTCATCATGTCATCGATAGAGATGGTGTAAAGATTTGAGCCACGAGTTCCTTTTAACAGTTCCTTACCATTAAGATCTCTAACAAAGCAGGTATGTTTTCTAAAGGCTACTTCTAGATCAGAATCACAGAATTGACCAACAGAGAACAGATTATGACCCAAACCTTCCACATAGTAAACTCTAGAGATGACGCTATCACCAACAACGTAATCTCCATAACCCATAATAGCACCGAAATGATCATTACCGAATCTAACAGTCCCGATGAATTTGCTCACGAAGTTCATGAGCCGCGACCGGTCTCCAGTCATATGCTTGGAACAGCCTGAGTCCAGGTACCACAGAACGATTTGAACGATCTGCAGTTGAACACAGACAAGAATGGATAACTGGATAATTGGGATCCCCATGCAAGAATGGGTTCCATTTGGTTAGTAACAATGATTGGAACACCCACATCAGAAATAGAAGCATTCATATCAGAAAGTGAGGCAATGGAATCATTGTGAATAGATGCAGTACTAGTGTCTGTATTAGCCCTGTTCACAGTGTGATCACTTCTTAAGGGAATAGTTCTACCAGTAGGCATCCATTTTCTAGTGGGCATTATCTGATTAGTCTTATGACCAACAGGTATCCAATAAAAGCCTATTTTACTGAATGTTCTTCCTGTGGGTTTCCATTGTTTTCTAACTTTCTTTCGTTTTTGCC
The DNA here is from genome assembly GCA_019973895.1 of Chrysanthemum seticuspe. NCBI lineage: Eukaryota > Viridiplantae > Streptophyta > Magnoliopsida > Asterales > Asteraceae > Chrysanthemum > Chrysanthemum seticuspe. Next base: position 213,432,953 of record BPTQ01000008.1, on the reverse strand, counting down.
TTTTAGCCTTCTTAGCATGAATTTTAGCATTAACAATATTGACTGGACAACTAACATCATTAGGCAAAACATTAACACCACATTCATGATTAGAAACAGAATTCAAGCAGACATCAGTACAAGGTTTGCAAATAGTATCGGAATTCGAATTAATTACAGTACGCCTATGGCTAATACTAGAATCAACACGATTCGTTTTATTCAATTCAAGCTTAAAGTTCCTAGATTGTTCTTCTACTCTCTTCCAGTGCACATTCTTAGCTTGAGAGGTCCTATCATTCCTTGTATTGTCTTGAGACTTTGACTTGCTCCGTTTAATGTCACTGATTACTCCTGTAGAGGGAATGGGAACATTAGTTGGTTTAACTACTCTTTGCATCACCTGTTTAGATGCGCTGGGATCTGAACTACATGCAGGTGCACTAAGGTTTACTTTCTTAAAACTAGAGGTACTGAGATTTGTACTCCTAGAAGCCACACTTGAGTTCTCTTTCTTAGCATTGACAGATCTGGAATCTGAACTACTTAAAGGCACACTACGGTTCATATTCAAAACATTGGGAATCGAATGCATATCATACTTGGCATTAGGCATCGAGCATGGAATCAAAGGATTAACTCTCTCACCTAATGACTTTGGGCATATTGTGATCAAGCATTCTAAGATTTCTTGAGATCGTTTGGCATATAAGCATGCATGTCAGATTGCATTATCATGAGGTTTCTCTAGCTTATCCTCTTCAACAATCTCACGCAGACATTTTAAGCAATCCTTAAGAGATGAGAAGTATGTTTGAATAGCAAGTTTGTTGTTCCTTAGATGAGGAGGGACATATGTCACAGACAAAGCATATTTATTACAAGAGTGAACCTTTGATACACCATTCTCCCCATTGGTCATTGGCATTTTTCCTTTTACCTGACTTTTCAGATTCTCAATTTCCTTTTGCAATGAATCTATTTGTTCGTTATTTTTGTTACGAGTGACCTTAATTGATTCAAATAACTCATTGAAATGACGTTTAACCTTTTCATTTTCTTCTAGAAAACTTTCGTTTTCCTTTTGTAAAGCATTTACTAGGTTTTGAAGATGAAACGTTTGAGAATTCTGAGAATCTAAAGGAGGAGGCATTTGGGAGCCTGTCATATTGTTCGTTTGACCCTTTAATTGAGAGATTTGGGCTTTCAACTTTCTGATCGTGTTGCACTGAGCTTGAATCTGTTCATCACGTTTGTTAATTTGAAAAACTGCATCAAACTCTGGAGCATCTGATGATGTCTTGATATTTGAAGTTTTGAAATTTTCTTTAAGATGTTGATATTTTAGTTGTAAATTAAAATGCTCAACTTCTAGTTTAGAAAAATGTTTAACAAAATTGTCATGATCATCCAGTTCAATTTTCTCGTTTAGTTTAGAATTAGTTTTTTCAAGCTCAATGACACGATCATGGGAGACTTTCAGGGCAACAGATAGTTCATGAAATTTGGAAGCATTAATAGAGCAATTTGAAGCAGTAAAAAACATATCTTGAGCAACACATTCAGTAATAAGAGTCTCATTCAATGTATGCAAGTTCTTCCTCTCAATCTCATTATATTTTAGTGCACGCTCATAGTTACTAACTTCAACTATCATTGCATCAAATTCCTTTTCCATTCCCTTGATATCAGTTTCTATCCCCTTTTTAAGACTCTCAAAGTGATCCTTTAGGAGTTTAAAGAAAGGCATGACCTCAGTTAAATAACATTCTTTCATTTGCTCAAAACCCCTTTCTCCTTCAGTTATACCAGTGGGTGTGATCCTTTTCTTGCAAGTTTTCTCAAAATCAACAAATAGTTGAAATATAACATATTGGCTAATTAAGGTCTTTCTTTTAGTGGCAATTGTTCTAGGAACAAGATGCATTGGTGTATTAGGAGGATACACAGTTGCTCTAGGCATTTTCCAAAGGGGAGGGTTTGTTTCAACAATATTTTCAGCTTTCTGCTTATCTAAGTCCATTTTCCAGAAGACTTGTTCGGGAGTCAACAATGTCTGAGGCTTAAACTTGTTCAAGGAAATCCAGTTTTCCTTCTTGTAGTCATGAGGGGTGATAATTACTTTTTTCTCTTTGCATTTAGGATCATTTAGTTTCTTATTCATCTTTTCCCTAGTGATTTCATTTAGTTTCTTATCATCCTCTGTGCACTCAACGCAACTAGGTTTTTGTCTAGGTTTAAGAATCTCATTGCCATCATAGATCACACTTTGAGCTGCTTTTGCTATCTTTCCGTACTCAGGGTTGGGTTTATCTATAATGGGAACACTATGCTTATCGCTTAGAACTCTATGTTTAGTGACCATGTGAGCAGTCTGAATGGTGTTTCCTTGTATGTACAACTTGTTTTCAAGTTTGTTTTTCAAAGTTTTCAGATTAGAAAAGTCTCTCAAGAGTTTTGATTCCTTTGCATTAAATTCTTGCTTAAGCATTTTCACATTATCTTGAAGTTCTTGTTTTTGCTTAGCTGTTTTAGAAAGTTTTTCTTGCAAGGAATTTAATTCTTGTTTCAATACTTCTTCTCTAAAATTACTTTTTCTAATGATTGTACGCACTTGGTCATCCATTTCCTGCTCACGAGTGGTCAACTCAAATTTTGCATGTTGTTCATAAATAGCAACACGTTCTTTATAGGCATTTAGTTCAGAGATTACAGAATCATCAGGGGCACATGCAGTGTATTCATCAAAAACATAGTCATTGTTGACTGCAGAAGATGCATCACTTGGTACAACTTCACTTTCACTTTGTTTCACATATTGATCATATGGGACAATGTCGGTATTACCCATATTTTCAATATTTGATTCAATAGTTTCAGTTGATAGTACTTTGTCATGCATCTTTTGCACATCAGCATCATCGTATAGTTTTAGTACCTCTGAGATGAGTTTGTCTTTGGAAGGGCCAGCTTGTGGTGAAGAAGAGACCTTGGGAGAAACCATTGGAGAAATGCTAGCCATAAAAATTGTGTGTGCCGTAGGTCCATCATCCACATCAGAGTCGTATGCATCACAATCAGCGACTTGAAAGGCATTCTGATGATTGTGACCTATCTCCTGAATAGGCTGCTCATCCACATCTGCATCATAGGTCTTGGCATTGCCCTCAGCAAGAAACAGCAATTCCTCTTCATCCAAAGCAGCACCATTGTCCTGAGCTTGTACAAGCAGCATCTTATCTCTGAAGTAATCAGCATTCTGTGGACGCTTTGGAGATGTGCAGTTTCTTGCAATGTGTCCCTCACCACCACAGTTATAACATTTGATCGGCTTAGCTTGACCTTGGTTACCATTCCTTCCTCGATTCTGGTTGCCAACATAACCTCTACCAGCTCCACCTCTTCCCTGATCATACTGTCTTTCCTGAACTGGTTGCCCCATAATTTTCCCATCTCTGATCAAAGCATGGTTGTGAAGATTGGAGGCGGTTCGGATCTCATTGCAGGTGTGAAGTTTGTTGGTGTGAGGTGAAAGTGTCATGTTCTCTTTAACCATGAGGGTCAGTTGAGTGATGAAATGTTCCATGACAGCATTTGCATCAGGTTGCTTGAACCTTGGATCAGAAATGGGTTTGTGATTATCATCTTTCGTGTGTGCAACTTGAGAAGCATTTGTGGTAGTCCCATCATTTGTGAAGAAGGCAGTTGAATCATTTGTAGAGCTTGTTTCTCCCTGACCTTTGAACTAATCAAGAATCCTCTTTTCAAACATGGCATGTCTCTCATTCTGAAGGAGGAAGGCATAGAGTTGCTCATAGTTTGTATTCTTCAATCCTTTAGTGAGCTTCACAGAGGTGACAAACTTGTGCCATTCGGGATTCATGTTGTTCACAAATTTTGAGTTCAACTGAATGTTAGGCATAGTCATCTTGATGTTCCTCATATCATTCACCAACTTATGAAATCTCACATAGTACTCATAGACACTCTCATCTGGTTTCATCTTGAAGTGTTCAAATTCGTCATAGAGTTGTGATTCTTTGTCTTCCATAGTTAATTCTGAACCTGAGAGAAGCATCTTGACATTATCCCATACTGCCTTTGCTTCGGTGTTGTGATTGATCAGCTTGTAGATGTCTTTAGGAAGACCTTGAAGAACAATGTTAGAAGCCCTGATATCTGCATCGAATCTCTTTTTCTCCTTATCATCAAGCTCATCATACATTTTAGGTCTGTCCATTCCGTAAATAGGAGTTCCATCTTCATTAGTATCAAGTATATCTCTAGTCGTCTCAACTCGATACGGTCCTTCATCAATTGATTTGAGAATGTTGACACCATTTTCCTTTCCAAGGCAGTACAATCTGATTCGTTGAGCCCAAGAATCGTAGTCAGTTCTGTCAAGCATGGGTGGACGAGTATCTGAGCCAGCTGCTTGAACATCCTCGGCAACAGTGGAGATGATAGTAGGAACGTTGGTAGACATGTTAACAGATTATACGGGATTTTATAACTCTATGATTAAACCGGGAAATAGATTCTTTCACGGGATTTTACTAAATCAAGAGAAAACCGTAAACAATCACCCAAGTTGCTAGAAGATAATGCACCAAGTCGCTAATACCTAATTCGCTACACCACTAAGTCGCTAGAGTCCCAAGTCGCTAGACGAATGCAAGTCGCTAAGTAGTAACTCGCTAAGCCTCAAGTCGCTAGCAAAATTTTGGCAGCAATTCGCTACTCAAGTCGCTAATGATACAAGTCGCTAAAGAGCAACTCGCTACAGACCAAGTCGCTACCACCAAGTCGCTACCCGTAGTGGAGAGTCCACTACTTGTACTGTTAATCGCTAGATCTAAGTCGCTAGCTCCAAAACTGTAACTCGCCACGAAATTGCAAAGCAAGTCGCTACGAAGAATGAAGTCCGAATGTCAAGTCGCTAGCAAGAAAACCACAAAAACATCACTTTCAATCCAAAAACTACCCACCCACGATGATTCAAGCTTACCAAATCAAAACCTAAACACTTGTGATGATTCTAAACATAAAAGTACTATCAAAATCCAAACTTTAACACTAGAAATCACCCAAATGATGCAAAAACCACTAAGCTTTTTCAAACTCAAAAAACCACCTAAAAACTACTAGAAATCCAAAGATGTGCAAGATATGATCAAACCTTGGCTCTTGATACCAATTGTTAGATATTAGTTTTCACATACACATCAAACCATTAACATAAGTAGGCGTATAAGTGGAATTCTAGAGAGAGAAAGTTAGAGGTTTAGGGAACTTAGTGAGAGAAAGTGAAAGATATTATTATGAGCTCCAACTCTCTACCTTGGGAGGTAGAGAGTATTTATAGTCTTACATAAATCGCCACACATCGGGCTGTGGATCAGGCATACAGTGGGTGAAGACCCGTCCGTCCTCCACGGTGTTACATAACTAAAGACTACTTAACTAAAAAGAACTACGACTACGAGCTTTCTAACGATTACATATACTTGAGGTGACCGACTCTTTAATACCTGGAATTTCTAATTCCTAACAAGGTCGAAGTATCATCCATAGAGGTAAGACAAAGTTTGTGTTAGCCTCGCTAAAGTGAAGTCATTACGGGAATTGCATTAGTTTCTTCTTTTACTCATTCACAAGGACTAGTTTAGTCAATAGTGCTAAGTTAGGCTTGTTGAAGTATAAATACCCCTCCTAGTCCCAACTAGGAGGGTAGGAAGTTCATTTTTTGTAAAGAAGTGTGTGTGGTTTCTTCTTCTTCTCTCTAGAAACACACACATCTTCCCTTTACTTTAATCTAAATAATACCATGTCTTATTCATTCTTTGAGCTTCCCCGACCCCCCGAACCACATGAATCACTAGTATTTTCGGTCCTACAATTGGTATAACGAGCCAGGTTGTTGTTTTAATAGATTTGTGTGGTTTCGAATGTTTGTTTAAACTGTTTTTCACCAATATTTTTGTCTCGGAAATTTTTTTTTCCATCTTTTGAGGTTAACAGTTTATTCACTTGTATTTGTATCATATTGGTCCAAAATGAAAAAAGTCAACAAATTTTATTAGCAGTCCCAAGGTTCTGTTTCTTGTCCAAGATTCAGTCTTTAGGTATCATTTTTGTGACTTTTTTGTACCAAATCCGTGGAAAATATTGTGGTCAAACCTTGGTCAAACCGTCATCTTCTTGGTTAACTGGTCAAAATAGAAGCAGTTTATATGCTTTTCTGGGTTTTTGTATGAAGATGGTCGGAAAAACATGGTCGAAAAACTCGCCGGAAAAAGTCAATTGGGTCAAAACCCTAGTTTTCTACGCTTAGGAATATCTACAGTTGAGATACGCGTAGCTGTGAAGTTACGCGTAGGAAAAAGCTACGCGTATGCGTTTACGCCTAAGTCTGGCTTACGCTTAAGCAAACTTACGCTTAACTTGCTTTACGCGTAAGGCTACGCATAAGCACGTTACGCGTAAAGCTACGCATAAGGTTTAGACCTGTTTTACGCGTAAGAATGTCATGAGCAGAAAAGAAGATAAGCGTAAAAATGACCTTGACCACAACATACCATTATACCAAAACAACTTTCGACTTCAGCTACCATTTACCTCATCAATCCGAAAAACCAAAACAAACTTATCCTACATCTAGACTCACCAATTGACCCTCACATATCACTCCCCAACTCTCAAACAACAAAGATAAACATAAAAAAAAAATCTCAGACTCGATTCATTTTTTACAACCTTTTTAAAGATTGTTTCAATTGAATCTTTATCCTCACAGATCCACTTTTGAAGACGAAGCTTCAATTAATTTTCGAATCTTAAGAAAGATTATAACAAGGATGTTATATCTCTTCTTAGTTTCGTTCAAGAGTAAAACCCAAAAACGAATTACAATAACAAAAATTAACACCTACCCGAGACCTTTTTTTAAGATCTTGAAGTCTCTTTCGTAGATTTCTTGGTTCGGATTAAAGACCACATAATGACAAGGTTTGGATTAGGATATAATCTTGTGATTCGGTTATAAAGGTTCGGTCATATTAAGATTGAAATGGAGATTCGTTATATGTACTCAAATGAGATGAGATTTATGTGTTGTGACAATAGTTTGGAGATGAGAAGAGTTTGGGTGAGAGAAAAGATATGTGGTAGGCGTTTGTTATGTGGGATGTCTGTTAGGTTTAGGTCAAAATGACTTAGTGATATCATTTATATCCGGATGTGATGGTTTGTGAATGGATCGGGCTTTATCTCCTATTGGATCACGTGACTTACTGGAATGGGCCCGGGAAGAATATATATTGGATCGTGGATGTCACTTGGATGTTGGTATCTTTGGCTTCTACATGGACAATTATATTTTGGTTAAATGATGGTGACGTTTCTACTCAAAGAATATTAAAGAGCTATAATCCGAAATTATTATAAACATTTAATAATTTTGATACTTAATTGAGTTGGTAATTTTTGGTATGGTAAATTTCACGGAGGATATACGTTCACGGCTAAAGTTTTCGATGAATTTTAACGTGACCACGGAGATGACTCTTTATTATTTATTTGGGTGTGAAGTGAAGTTTGACGGGCGAGTTTACTTATTTCATCTTCTTTCTTTCTTCCCTTCCGCGAAGATGACTTGTCTGGGCAAATATGTTGAGTGTGATGAAGACTTGCTATCTAGTTACTTTTGTGATTCTTTCTCTCTTAACCCACAAAGTAGCTATCACTTCGGTGTCTCACGTAGTTGAGGATACGCCAAGAGGTTTTGTACAATGGGTACACCGTTCTTTTTCACAAGGATAGTACAAGATTAAGTAACTATTCCGGGAGAGTTTACTTCATCCTCAAGTTCGTCATATTGGGTTATCCTCACATGTGGTTACTACAGACAGCCGTTGAATTTTGATACAGGGGGTTGAGATGAGTTAGACAATTTCAAATGGTATTGTTCATCGACATCTTCTCACGGGCTGATTTGATTTATGATAGAATGCTTCCAGTTAATGCTTCATGTACACAATTGTATGCTGATTCCGATAAATCGTAACCATCAGGGGAGAGAAATGTGTACATTATGGGCTGATTTGATATATGAAAGATAACTGGAATGCATTTGGTGAGATGAAGATGTTGATATCTTATTCCCCCGAATGGACAATCTTGAAGAAGGTCGAGTCGACAGTCTTTTCTACATTTTCCGCTGCGTGTTAGAAGACTAAAGACGGTTCTAATTTAATTATCGAAAGACTTCTTCGAATTCAGGAAATTCATCAGAAAGGTTGTCAGTTTGGGGGAGAGCACTAATTAGGGGAGAGCAAAAAGGCCAGATTTAATCCCTAATTAGATTTGCTCGCATTGTTCTTCTACAAGTAAAGAGATAGCAGCTGAGAAGATTCATGAAGTTTGAAGACTGTGAAGACTCTCTTGGAGCTGCTGCGCTTATCTGTTGTATTTAATTTTGCTTGTAGGGAACATTGTAAGCAACTCCCGTATGACATCACTTGGGGAGAGATTGTTAGCCTCGCTAAAGTGAAGTCATTACGGGAATTGCATTAGTTTCTTCTTTTACTCATTCACAAGGACTAGTTTAGTCAATAGTGCTAAGTTAGGCTTGTTGAAGTATAAATACCCCTCCTAGTCCCAACTAGGAGGGTAGGAAGTTCATTTTTTGTAAAGAAGTGTGTGTGGTTTCTTCTTCTTCTCTCTAGAAACACACACATCTTCCCTTTACTTTAATCTAAATAATACCATGTCTTATTCATTCTTTGAGCTTCCCCGACCCCCCGAACCACATGAATCACTAGTATTTTCGGTCCTACAGTTTGTCTTTAGGTTCATTACCGATTTTAATGACATAGACTCCATGTTTCCTAATTCCTATTCCTATGGTTATGCCATTTTTAATATCTTACTACCGGTTTCGGTAAAAAGTACATTGCACTTTTTATCACATATTTGTCTTATACTTAAGAGGTTAAAGTTTAGGTTTTCTACGTGACACACATCGTTAATGGTTAGAGATTTGTTAGAAATCGTACCTTTACCGATGATTTTACTTTTGCTATTTCCAAACACCACATTTCCTCCATTGAAGGATTCATATGTGGAGAATAGATCTTTATTGCCAGTCATGTGCCTCGTGCACCCGCTATCCTTGACCCATTCATCCGGATCTAGGTCGACCTTTAAGCACACCTAAGAAAACAATTAACTCAAAAGTTTGGTCCCCATTTGTTCATGGGTCCATTAGTGTTAAACATTCCATTCATGTTAGACATGTATGGATAAGGTGAATATGCATTCCATGGTGCAAAGTTTTGAAAAGGAAAACCATTTTGCATATTTGGGTTCCATCCCATTTGATGGTTACTTCTCGGGTAAACATTATTAGGCCTCCTAGATGGATTAGGTTTCGAAAAAGATGGAGCTTTGTTTCTTGCAAAAATAGGATTATATTTTGGAGGTGGTTGTCTAGTGGTAAAATGAGTTGGTTTCTTTTTATTAACAATAACAAAATCAGTTCGAGATGAAGAAGCTATGTTATTACCACTGTTTGCTTCAGCAGACCCACGGATCCCTGGCTGTACACTAGACGGTTCCGTTTTTGTGGGATCCGTGGGATCCGCCACAACAGTGGCTTGTTTTTCTAGTGCTTTAACAAATCGTGTTTCTTTGTTTTCACTAGTTGACGCATCAATTTGTTGAATACCTAAACCTTTTTCGTTGTTTCCGGTTTTAACGCTATCTAATATCATATCTAAAGTATCCGTACTCATTCTAGAAATTTTAGAATCTAGTTGATCAACTAGTGTTTGAAGTTGAACGCAAAGTTCACATTCACCACTTGCTATTTTACCCTTTTCTAGACGTTTCAATTTTGCTTTTAATTATATGACTTCCTTATCTAAACGTTGGTTTTGATTTTTCAAAAGCTTGTTTTTGTTAATTAATTTTAAGTTAATATTGCAAAGTTTGTCATATTCATTATGCAATGAGTCATCATCTAGTGATGAGCTACTATAGTATTCGTGACATACCTCGTCATTTGCCATGAGAAAAATTTCTTCGTCCTCCTCGTCGCTCATTCCCCACGTGCCACTCACGAATGCCTTTTGATCATCCCGTTTGGGACACTTACTAATAAAGTGGTTTGGGTCCCCACATTTAAAGCAAGCACGATCATTCTTTGGCTTCTCGTCCTCTTTGCTTTTCCGGAATCCTTGATTGTCGTCATACGGTTGTTTGACGTATCTTCCCTTCCTTCTAAAGAACTTTTTAAAGTCCCTTACAGCCATAGCATACTCCTCGTCGTCACTATCCGAAGAGGAGTTCTCTTCATCGCTTGAGGCATTCTTGGCTTTAAGGGCAAGAGATTTGTGTTTCTCTTTCACCTTTGAAGCTTCGGAATCCTTATCAAGGACAAGCTCATAGACTTTTAAGTTGCCTATGAGTTCATCAAGGGTGAGGATTGTCAAATCTTTTGATTCTTCGATTGCCGTCACCTTGGAACTCCACTTGGATGGAAGTGCCCATAGATATCTCCTAACATGGTTACGGCTAGAAAAATATTCATCAAGTGCTTGTAAAGATGTAATAATAGTATTAAAATTAGCAAAAGAATGATATATAGTTTCCTCATCAGATATTGAAAATTGTTCATATTGTTGAACAAACAAATCAATTTTATTATTTTTAACTTGTTGATTACCTTGATGAGTTACAACTAAAGAATTCCAAATTTCTTTAGAGGTTTTAAGCATAGAAATTCTTTCAAATTCCTTTTTGGGTAAAGCATTATATAAAACCATTTTAGCTTCACTATTTTTAGAAAGCTTTTTCTTCATGTCATCGTTTAGTTTATCATGAGGTATGTTAACTAAATTTCCTTTATCATCTTTTGAGGTAGCCTCAAAATCGCCTTCAACAATAATGTACTAAAGATCAATATCTTTAGACTTCACATACGTTTCGAATCTATTTTTACAATATATAAAACCATTAGTTTCAAGTAGTGGTGGTCATTGCATAGATTGCCCTTCCCTGTAGTTTTCAGAACCCATAGTGATTGAAAAGTTTTTAAAATACGATTTACTTTAAAACTTTTATAAACTTAGCTCTTGATGCCAATTGTGAAAAACTAGAAGGGGGGGGGGTTGAATAGTTTTGCCGATTTTAAGTTAGTTTCAAAAACTTTAGATTCGATATTATGTGAAATCGTATGGATGATGAGAAAGTATAGATCTAATGATAATGCAAGCAAATAAAGTAAAGTAAAGGATAGAAATGACACAACCGATTTATAGTGGTTCGGCTACAAGGACACCTTCCTTGCCCTACTCCACTCCCCGAGTCACCTACTCGAGAGTTCAAGCACTATGTCAACAAACTCCTTCAACTTGGCGGAGAAGCCTTCACAACGTTGCTTACACCTTTTTTCGGTACAAAGCTAAATACCAAGTCCGTAACACGGTGGAGCAAACCAACACGACTATTACACAACAAGTATGTGAAATATCAAATATAAGATCTTTGCTACAGAAATCTTGTGGAGGAACAAATCAATCAAGGACCCCTTGCTTGGATGACTTGTAGAATGCTCGTGATCTCGCCTTAGAGAAGGACCTATATGAGAATCACTAAAGAAATAAAGAAGAACTACTCTCTAGATCAAGTGATCTTTTGTTAGAAGAGAATGAGAGTATATGAGAGAATTAGTAAGAAGAGGGGTGAGTTAGAATGAAGAAATGGCTCTCTATTTATAGGCAAAACTTGCCACTGTTCCCCGGATCCCACGGATCCCTCCCTTAAGGGATCCGTCTAGCTTAAAGCTAGGGATCCGTGGGACGCTCCTCTTTGCCCATGGGTTTTTTGGTTATGGGTCATGGGTTGGTCCATGGGTATTTCTTTAGATACAATGTATCTAATGAGTACAATGTATCTAGTCAAGTGGGTATGGGTCAATACAATGGGTTATGGATATAATCCATGGGTTGTGATTTTACCCATCCTAATAAACTATTACAACAAATGATTTATTACAACAATTTGTATTAAATGGCTATATGTAAATGCTTTACAAAAATAACATGTATCCTTATAATTGTACTTAAGATAACATTATATTTGTTATCAACAAAACACAAAGAGATCGCAAAATATTAATAAAAGTTTTTAAGGTTTATTTGTATTAACACCCGATACGGTTCATAACCATGGGGAGATGATCCATTAAAAAAAATATTAATGACTATTTTCGTTAAACCCGACAAACCACAAGAACCGTTATGAAATTAACTCTATTGAAGTTTTCAATAAGCTATATATCTATCACAACTTCTCTTGTTTTTTTTAGTTAAATATTAAATACTTTAATATTTATAAGAGTTTTGTTATATCCTCTTACATTATATTCTTACATATGCTTTTACACACAATAATATAATATGTTTTTTCTTTACTCATTATCTATTTGCTTTCAAACCGTTTATTCAGATACTTGTCAGGATCATGTGTAGGAATATGAGTAACAACATGGGGTAGTAAATATAGTTTCTCTATTTATAGCTAGCAAGGTACCCGCGTAACCAATGATGCTTTAGTCCATTGGTAAGAGCTCTTGGGCTTGATTCAATAAACCCGAGTTCAAGCCTCTTCTATGGCACTAAAGATCATTTGGTACCGTCTTCCCACCGCAAATACTCAGATTGACTGGTCAACGAGGGGCCTATTGGAGAAAATGGCTAGGGTTCAAAACCCACATCCTGATAAGTACAATCACTGGGACAAGTGCTCATTGCCTGGGGTCGGGTACTTGGAGGAGGGTCCGGTTGGCATCCATAGGATGCATGAGACAAGGGTGATCCCACCGATCTTCACCTTTTAGAGCAAGGTACCCGCGTAATGTGACGGCGGGTATCCTATGACCAGATTTTGCGGCGAACAAATGTTATTCGGTTACACATTTTTTCTAAAAATAATTGTACGAATTAATGAATTGGTGTGTGCTGTTACAATGTTTTGAAGTTATAATATTGTGTATTTAATTTTCAACAAGATAGCTGAATTTTAAAGTTGTATATCTATATCTATACTACTTATAATGCATCTTGTACCTTCCTTTCTATTAATTTTTTAAGATTTCCTAATATAAAACTTTTAAGCAAATACAAGTAAAAAAGCATAAGTTACAACTATTTGAAGCACAAATAAAACTAAAAAAACACTATTTAACATATACAATTAATACACTATTTAATTTACTCATTCACCAAAATATACAACCATTTAAGCATAATGTACAATCTAATCAAGCTACTAAGCCAATCACTTAAAAATAAAGCAATTAGGTTGCCTGCAGTGGTCGGTCGACCGATTCGGTCACCATTGCGCCGACCGAGTCGCCGCCATTGCAGCATGAGGGTCGAACTGGGTCGGTTGGCTCCAAAATTGACGAAAGGTTCATCCCCTCAACCGATAACTCACTCGACTAAAAAAAAAAGTGAACCGTTACATTATTGAAAAACCATTTTTAACTTTGTAAGATTTTCCCTTTCTTTTTGTTTGTTAGGCTACCCACTGGTCACTCTCCAACTCACAGTAATAACAAAGATCTTTCTAGACTCGAAAACGAAAAGGAAACTAAATAAGATCTCCGTTATTATTATTTATAAATTAGTTGTTAAAAAAAGTATGGTCGTATAACATCACATTATCAGAAAATTCAGTCACAGAGTACCCGCCGCTGCATCGCACGAGTACCCTGCTAGTTGAATTAATAGTAAAATTAACACAATTAATACAATCTTATAATTTATTTTAGAAAGTAATACTTCATTTTATAGTAAATGTGCAAGCTTATTTTGTTAAAAGTAAATACATAAAGTATTGTAAAGAGCACGAAAGAGTTTAAAGACATACACGGCCGCCAATTAACCAGGTAGCACACACTCACATCACCTTCTAAAACCTTCGCCCAACAAAAATATTTGACCACATAAGTCAACATGAGACGCGCCAGCACAGTCGCCGCCGCCACCACCTCTCTCTCACGCGCCATCTTCACCACCTCCGAACACCAATACCTTGTCCAATCAGCTTCTTTTTACGCCACCAATGTGGGGTCATCCCGGCGTTGGTTTTCCACGTCTAACGGATCCGATAGTGCTGAAGCTATGAAGTGTTTTGGATATCTGGCTGGTGCTGGATTGGTGGCAGCTGGAGTGGTGGTGGAAGATGAGGTCTTTGCGAAAGAAGCGGTGAATGGGGATCTCGTTCCGAAAGATGTCGTGCTTTATCAGTATGAATCTTGCCCTTTTTGTAATAAGGTTAAAGGTAATCTTTTTAACTTTTTATTTTTTTATTTTTTTTATTTTTAACATGTTATTATGGTTTAGGGGCTGTTTGTTTAACCTTATATTTAGCTTATTTGATTTCCTCTTATATTTCATAATCTCATTTTTTTTCCTAAGCTCATGGGTTTCAAATTATGAAACATAAGCGATATCATGCCCTTAACGGCACCTTTTTTAATGTTTGTGTTTGTGAGATGGGAATGTTATGCTTGGTTGAAATTATGACGGCTATTTTTGGGATTGTGTTATGTAGCTGATTCTTGCGTTTTTAAAAACAACATAACCAGAAAATAGTTTTTGGCAAATCATTTAATAGAATTGCCTATTAGTAGCATTTCTTAGAGACAAAATGAAGTTTTGAAGAAGCTGGTTGAGACCTACTTTTTGAAAATGGCTTGTTGTAAACGCTTAATCTGTTTCACAAACGCAATTCCAAACACCCATTTGATGAAGGGCATTTCATCAGTGGTTATGTTTGGATGAGATTAGCATTGTGTTTTGAAAGTTTTAATTAATTATTTAATTCATATTGAAATTGATTATTGGCTATCTGATTATGTTGGGTCATATGATCACTTAGCTTCAACAAAACTGACTTTAACAGTCAACTATTATATTCTAGCGTTACACTGTTTGATTAGTTAAGTCTTTTAGCTACAGTTACTTACACTACTCTTTTACAGAGTATCTACTTAGTAGTATAAATAGGTGTTATGACGTTTTCTTCTCCATTGCTGATCTAACTTGTGAACTACATATTACAATTCTTTATATGTCTATAGGATACATAAGCATAGTGACTAGATTAGCTTAATACATAAACAGTATTTACGTTCAATTGTGTCTCTTAGGATTTTGGGACCAGGATCAACTAAAAGACAACTCTAAGCATAGAAAGCCCTGAAAATAACGCACTAATGCACAAAGTTAATAATCCAATGAACACATATTCCATCTGTGCAAGTATTTCATATTAAAAGTTAGACATGTGTGAGTATTAGTGTTACATTTTTTGATAATCAATGCCCTTTTGGCGTTCTTATAGTTGCCCCCACGGATGTTCTTATATAGCGTATATTTTCCAAACGCGGATAGTATCTGATTGCCTCATTCTCCTTTTTTACCCTGTTTTCTGTTTTACACTAGACTTTAATAAGTGTTTATGCGATGAAAATTTAATAAATGAGGGTACAAAAATGAACTCTAATGCGCTATACTGAATGCATGCGTTTTCTCTCTCTTGAAGTTACATAAAGCACTTGGCTAATCTAACATTTGGAACAATTAATTGTACAGACATTAATGAACCATTGTTTGACACAGATATGCTTCAAAATAACGTTAAGTTAAATGAAAAGTACTTATGAAGGTGTGAAAGTACAGGTATAAGAAGTCTAGAATTGATTCCAAGACTAATATGGACCATGTTGAAGACTTGTAGCTTTATGTTGTGGTTTGATTGTAGTCATGCTTGTAGTGTTCCTTAGGTTTGGTATTACAAGCTGAATTTGTTGAGATAGATTCTTCTCTCTCGCACGAATGTTGCGCAATGCCAATAGAGCATGAAGCCATGGAGTATGGATGTGGGAGGCATTTCATAAACATGAGGCATTTAGTTTTTGATTAACTTGGAGAATAGTTTCACTTACATTTTTACCTTTAAGTGTGGACTTTAACCATAGAAACTGTAAGAGAGGCTTGTAGTGGTTCACTTTTGAACTTATTCTCTCTAGCATTAGGGGATGAAATTTGCGAGACCAATTTTGATTGATTAGCTTACATTTCATCCATGGGTGTATATAAGTGTGTATCTTTATCATGTACATAGGAAATACATTACAGCCGTGCTACATATAAATTGCAGACGGGCCACATGCAAGAATGTTAAAAACCTTATAGTGTATCAACCTAATACATAAATAATACCTTAATTTTAACACTTTACAAGTTGGATCATATGTATCAAACATGTCCACCTTGTCACAAATAAGATTTATCTCATACATAAATGCAACCTAGTTAAAGAACCTAAACTGGCGCATTGGTTGGAAGCTTTTGAGTTGTAGCTATCTTTTCATGAACATAATGGCAGTTGACCTTCAATATGTTTTGTTCATTCGTCAAAAGTGTGTAAAATATGTACTCACGCTGTGTCATCACTGTAAATTTTTATTCGACCAGCTAAGAAATTTCGCTGCTCCTATGTCATGTTTCATTTTAACTGGCAGTCGCGTTTGAGGCATTGCTAGATATTCTGCTTTGTGCCTTTCCATGATATGATATTTTCACTACAGAGATTACAATATGCAATCGTAGATCGCCTCTTATGAGGAAATCTTGATTAGCTAACATCTAAATATCTTGTTTCATATTGCATTATCATGTTACTATTTCATTTTTTTGTTTGTCTTCAAGGTTTAGGAGGATGGTCGATGGTGTTTGAATGACTGCTATCCTTTCACCTGCTACATTTCAACCTTATTTTGCTTCCAACTGAGTTGTTTTAATCTTAAGAAAAACATTTTATAAGTCCGGTGAAAATTCTGTACGACTATAGTACCATACATCCAATTAAAAAATCTTTGTACAAATATCAACATCTCCATCATCTTATTATTGTTGTAATCATATGCTAATGCCAAGTAGTTACCCTGAAATATTTCAGTAATATACAAACATGCGATATATATCAAATCAACATGTTTGTTATCAATTTGGCTAATTGTGATAGCAATAACTAGTTTATATTAGGTATGCATTGCATGAAGGATAGATGGTTATATGATATTTACTTGACTTGTTCTGTTCTTTTCAGCATATCTGGATTACTATGACATACCATACAAAGTTGTTGAGGTGAATCCACTTAGTAAGAAGGAAATCAAATGGTCTGATTACAAGAAGGTGCCTATACTGATGGTGGATGGTGAACCACTGCAAGATTCATCAGGTTTCTCTTAAAAATTGATCAGAGCAGTTTTTATTAATGATTGGTTATGAGATTGATGTCCTCTAAGGGTATTATGTGTTTTGCTTGCAGCTATTATTGATCAGCTGACAAACAAGATCAATCCTGTGAAATCTTCTTCAGTGGTCAATAATGATGATGATGAAGAAAAGAAGTGGCGTCGGTATGTTTTTTCTAATCCTGATATAATCAAGCTTTGTAGTATGCTAAATTGTAATCATGTTATACTAGTACATGTACATGATATTTTCGAACAAGTTTTATTGGCTATTACCTGCTAATAAAGTGTGGGACTATGCAGGTGGGTTGATGATCATTTGGTGCATATGCTATCACCAAATATTTACCGCAATACTTCTGAGGCTCTGGAATCCTTTGACTATATCACTAGCAATGGTAAGCATATGCTGAAGCTAGTTTTAAAGTAATTTACATATGGTCTCCTTGTGGTCATGCTCAAATTACATATTTGCTCTTAAAAGTATGAAGTGCAATCCTAAAAATTTTGCTCACCTCTTGCCATTTCAGGTAACTTCAGCTTTACTGAAAAATATACGGTTAAGTATGCTGGGGCTGCTGCTATGTATTTTGTGTCCAAGAAACTGAAGAAAAGATATAACATCACTGATGAAAGGGCGTCCTTGTATGAAGCTGCAGAAACTTGGGTTGATGCACTTGATGGCAGGGACTTTTTAGGTCAGTTGTTGATGTCATCTTGATTTCTCTAAAATATCGTACAAACTTCGGAATAATTTTTTTCCCCAAGATCATAGTAACACTACTAACTTTGTGCTTATTACAATCACAACAGGGGGCTTCAAGCCCAATCTAGCTGATCTTGCTGTCTTTGGAGTGTTAAGACCTATTCGTTATCTAAGGTCAGGTAAAGATATGGTTGAGCACACCAGAATTGGCGAATGGTACACAAGAATGGAGATTGTTGTTGGTGAATCATCAAGGATAAAGGAGTAATTACAATGCTTTTGTTGCATTTATACTGAGGGCGAAATGATATGCAAGAAGCAAAGTATATATAAATTTTACCTTCAATTGATTATTTGTGTGAAAAACTCGGTCAAATTTGTTGCTATGAAGTCATAGCATGATATGTACTTTTATTGATGTTCTACTTCAAAAGTTGAGAACCAATGCCACATGTAGCAGGCTAGGATAGAACAATAAATAGAAAACATTCATCAGGTATGAACCGTATGATCATACTAGCAGTGATGCTATGAAACCCATTGTTACTATTCAATTAAATGTGCGTGAATGAGATTAGTACATTTTATATTTTGTACTTTGATTTGAGTTATCGACTTGTTGAACAATCAATTTTCTAATAACTCGAGTGTTTGTGCAGAAGCATTCGGGCGTTACACGAAGTATGTGTTTTTTTGTTTTTCTTTTTGAACGGCAAATCCAAAAAAAAAAAAAAAAAAAAAAAAAAAAAAAAAAAAAACAAACTAGCAAGAAGCTAGAAGAAAATTACAAGAAAATTAAATGGGGATTTTTTAACCAAGAATCCCAAGAAATCACCCTATTATACTAGAACACCAATTAAAAGACAGACATGATATCGTCAAACATCATCGATCTTCTAGGAGGCGTCGCATTGAAAATAGAACGATTCCTGAAACCCCAAATAGACCACCACGCTAGATAGAAAACACTTCCAGCAGAGACTTAACTTTGGACGAAAGACGAATCGAAAAAAACCATAAGTTCCAATCCGAAAATGACGACATAACCTGCCAATCTAACTCCCACCAACGACATATCCGATGAAAGATGCTCTGAGCCAAATCACATCCAAATAGAACATGGTTGACGTTCTCCTCCGAAGATAAACATAAATGACATGTAGAAGAATCCAATAAAATTCCTCTACGAGCAAGATTAACTCTAGTTGGAAGATAATCTCGACGGGCTCGCCAAGCAAAGACATTGATTGTTGAAAACACAAAGACCTTGATAGATCTTAAGCACTCGGAGATCGTTAGTGTTGCCTATGTAATCACAAGCAAACTAATAGAAGATCTCTACAACTCGTATTCTTTAGCGGAATGTAAATACAAGTTATAATAACTAAGAACTCTTAGATCCTCTATCGATCTTTTGATTATAGAAACTCTATGTTTCAGATATTTTACAAGACTTGAAAGACTTAGAAAAACTTATCTAATACAAACTATTATGGTTTCTTTTATAGATAAGAAACCCTAATGACTCACGAGCGTTTACAACGTACGCTCCTAATACAAACATAGACAAAGCATGCATCTAGACAAGCATGCAATTAATCATATTGTTTTGCTAATCATATTGTTTATTCTGAGTAAACTCTATATAATACGGCGCCAACCTATCTTTCATACGGCGCTGACTTTTCCTACATACGGCGCTTATCTCTCCTACGTGGATTCGCACTTTCAGCAGAATCACGATTTCTGCTTTAACACTTCTGCTGAAGTATAACTTCAGCAGAATCCATTCTTCTTCGGCAGAAACTCTTCGGCAGATACTCCAGCAGATCCAGTAGTTTACCGTAATTCCCAACAATCCTCCCCTAAACTGGAATTTGACTAGGTTAAGTTCCAGTTTCCTTGATAGATCGTTAATGCTGTTGAGGATTGTACCATCTTATGAGAAAATTTCCAAACAATATCCCCCCCATTCCGTAAACACTTCTGAGCTAGGAAGGTCCATTTTCTTGAGCACAAATACTTCACATTAAGAGGATTGCATTCGAACATCAGCAGCAAGAATCAGAAGAAGAACATCTCTATGATGACTGAACTGTTATAAACCAGATCTTTGCAGCAACATATGACATCATGTACATCAAAGCATATAAGTTTCATACTATTCTCATCACTTCCAGGTGTGTTAACTCCTGTGAGAGGTGAATCACTGAAAATGATGGGTTTGATGTCTCTTTACCAATAGCCATCACTACTGGAGTAGCCATATGTTTGAGTTCGAAAACTATGGTACATTGATAACCATCTGATTTATTGGCAAACCAGCAACCACATAAACGGATTTGACTTGTCTTTACCTGTAGCCGTTTGCTCAGTACTAGTCAATTCTTAGAAGTGGTGAATTGAGGACCAATTATGGATTCAGTTGCCTTTACCACATGCCATATACATGTGGGCTAGTCAATTCTTGGATTCCAAAAAGGAATAGACCATGGTGAATTGATGACCATACAACCCTCAGCAGTTAAGCATGGGTGGTTGTAGACCCTATGATTTTGAGCAAACCATTACAGCTATCAACAGATTTGTTGTGTCTTTACCAAAGCTGTACCCTTTGGACTAGCCAACTCTTTGACATACACAAGGTATATCTGGTGAGTTAGAAACCATCAGAATAGTACAGCAAACAAACCTGCATAAAAGTTAGTTTTTTTTTTTTTAAAACTAAGAACTTGAAAAATAACACAGAAAGTAACAAACAACATAAATAACACAAAGTAAATGCAACAAAACAAGGTAATGCAGAGAGTACCAAGTACCATGATAAGGATGAGGATGAGGCCTATTGCTGTTGTAGAAGTTGAGTCTTGATCAAACCCACCAATGTTAAAGCAGACAGTCTTTCATTGCCCACTGGATCTGGAGGAATCTCCAATTTCTGACTAAGCATCCTTTCCATAAGTCTCTTGGGCAATGGATACTTTATTTCAGCAAACATGCAGACAGTGATTCCACCCTTAGTCTCAAGCACATGCACACGAGGTAGAGGGTAGAATCTCCAGGATGCAACCTTCCACCGATGTGAGTTCTCCCAAATTGAATGTGCTTTACTATTGGGAGAATGAGAGTTTAACAGGACTTGAAGATCTCCCGGTAAGAACATCCCAGAACCTTGTGGTTTCTTGTTGTGGTAATGGGTGGTAACACGAGTGTACAGAGAAAGTAAATCTGCCATGTCTACCAAGTGTAGAATTTCCTTCAGAAAGGTGAATTCCATTGAGGTGGAGTCCTTTCGATGAATGACATTCATCTCATCATCCTTCAGTTTCCAATCAACCAACACATTTTGATCTCCCTCAGGAAAATCAACAGCAGAGCCCTCTATAATGAAAGTTGAGTCATCAGCTTCAAGATCCAAGGGAGATCTTTTGGCCATTCTCTTCGTCCTCCTACCAGGCTTATAGATTTCCCCAGAGGGATCATTTTCATCTTGAACAGTTGTGGTAAGACTTGAAGAAGTGGAGGGAGACTTAGTTGGAACACGAAGTGCATTCATCCTGTGAAGCATCTTTATCGCCCTTTTTGTTTTTATTTCAGCGAGATCAGCTTCCTTAACTTTAGAATCTTCTTGCGCGTCAACGGTTGCCACAGATGAAGTGGGAGCTGATACATCAGGTGTTTCAGGAGAATTGGTAGATGGATCAGCAGATGGACCCTTGTCAGTAGAGGAAGCAACTTCAGTAGTTGCTTCAGCAGGAATGACTGGAGTAGTTGCCTTGGGTGGAGCATCATCAGACTTGAGTTTTTTTGGCTTCTTGAGCAACTTCATTCTCAGCAATCCTTTTCAAGTTGGTAGAATGTGTTGAAGATGATGATTTGTCCCACATGATCTGGTTATATTTGCGAAACAGGACATGATCAGGAAAAGCCTTGACTTGTTTCATTGTTAAGCCAGAGTTGTACATCGAGCATTGATTTTTCACCACCATTCTCATTTCAGATTTAGTAGGAGGTTTCTCTTTGTTCTTCTGAGCTTTAATGGCTCTCCTTCTTGCAATAGCTTCTTGCTTCCTTTGTCTTCCCTGAGCCATCATTTGATCCACATAACTTTCACTGTTGAAATCTCCACCCAGTATACTTTGAGCAAGAGAAGGTCTTGAAATAACTTGCTCAGTTAGAGTATCCCAGTATTCAGCAGGCATCTGAACACGCATTTCATCCAGTTCTCTTCTTCTCTCAGGAGGTAAAGATGAAAAGTCCTCTCTTTCAAGTTGTTGAGCCAATACTTCACTTTTCTTTGACTTCTCAAACTCCGCCAATCTACTTGCTTGACCTAGTCTTTCCTCCTCACTTACCAGGTCTGGACCAAGCTCATCTTCAGTTATGACATCTTTCCCTTTATCATCGGGCTTCTTAGCATACTCATCTTCAGTTATATCAACGAAAGGAACCTCAGTAGCAATACCCAGGTCAACTGTAGGAGAAACATGTTGATGCAGATTATCAACTGGAGTGATCATGCCAACAACATCAGAAAGATCTGCTGAAGGTGAAGGGCCTGTTGGTTCTTGAACAGATGAAGATTGACCATGATCCGAAGATACATCCTCCATTTGCACATCAGCAGATGCAGCCTTGTCAACACCAGGTTCCTTTGAAGCTTCAGAAGAAACCTTATGTAAATAAGATCTCTTTCTTCTTTTGTAAAGAACAGGTTCCTTCTTCTTTGAGGAAGCAGCAACTACTGATGAAGGATCATTGAGAGACACATCAGCCAACATATCAAGAGACCCAAAATGAGGTACTTCTTGTTCTTCATCAGAGGAAACCACAAGCTTCCTTTTGGAGCCCCCTTTAAGTTTGTCCTCTAAGTCCTTGACTTGATTCTGCAGTTCTTCAATCTTACTACCAAGAGAATACTTGGTCTCTGCAAGCTCCTTTTTCAGACTAGTCACCTCAGTAGCATACCTGTTGACAAGAGCAAAGACAGATGAGAGTGTAATAGGGTCCTCAGCTCCACCAGCAGATTGCTCTGTGGTTAAGGGAGCTTTATTGGACCTTTCAGTAGAATCATGGTCATGCTCAAAGTGAGGAAGATCTTCATTGAGAGGATCCCTAACAGAACTTGGTGTGGGTAGTCTATTAAGATCAGACTCATCATGAGTAACTAGTGTGGGTGGTGGGCTGGGACAAGGTGGCTGGTCTGGAGCAACATGAGTTGCTTCAACAGTTGATGAGGGTCCCTCATCAATGTTAACTAATGGATTACCATCAGTAGCAACAGGTGAAGAAGGAGGATTATTAGCCACATTCTCCTCATCAGCAGCCTCATTGTCTTGGGGCAACATGGCTGCAAGCAAGGGATGATGTTCCCCCTGAAAGTGAGTTCTCATGGTTGCAAACAATTTAGCAGTTAAAACACCTATGGGATAAAAGGATTGGGCTTGGGTAGTGGTGTCTAAAATCATTTGCAGAAACCTTGGGTACATTAAAAACTTATTCTTTTTCTTTTGAAGATTTTCAACCATGTTTTCAAAAATATACTTAGAAAAATTGTAAGTTACCCCTTGAGAAAGACACACAATACCACATCCTAGTTGGGTAGAGAACTGGTCCCATCCTCCTGACTTGTTGCTTATGCATTGAAGCAGCGTGTGAACCAGGAACCTCCACTTCGGGCAAAGTTCCTTTTTCAGCCACATATCAGTCCTTGTACCTCGATAGCCAATTGCTCTTAGCCCAGTAAGCACATCTTCCTGATTAGAGTGAAATTCTCCATCAGCATCTTCCAAGCGAAGCTTCCTCCTTATTAGGTCCTCTGTCACTTTGTGCTCTGTTCCATCAATCACAGCCCTAATCTCTGTCTCATTGCTCTTCTCGGCCGATTCCCAAAACTGAGTAACCAGTGATTCATATATCTCATTTGGAGAATGTGTTAGAGCATAACAAATCTTGGACCTTTTCAAGAATTCCACCATTGGTTCGTACAATTCATATCCCTTACCGTTTCCCAGAAATGCAACTTTGTTGTGATCATGTTTAAATTCAAGAGCCATGAGGGATATAAGTTTTTAGGGTTATGTTTCTCGTAATAGTGAGTGTTTGTGGATGCAGGATGAGAGGGAATTGGTTTGTTCTGAAGAGTGTGATGGTGGAGTGATAGTTTTTGCCCCAAATATAGTCAAAGAAAATTGGACCATTTGGTTGACCGTCGCTGACGTGTGTTTCAACTTTGACCAACCCCAAAATAACGCTTCAGCATAAACACATGGTCAATCTGCTGAAGTTATACACTTCAGCAGAAACCATCAAAGATAAGAATATCTTCGGTAAGTTTCTAGAATTACTGTGCCACCCACTCGCATTAATTTTCATTGAACCTCGAACCCGTCTATAAAATGATCCCAATGTATACTTATCTCTTCATCAAAAGATCCCCAAATATTTACCACAAACCCTAGATTCAAAAACAAACCCCAATTAACCAAATTGTATCATGAATACCAAACCTGAGATCATAGATCTCACAACATCATCTTCATCATCCTCTTCATCATCGTCAAGTGGTGATTCAAACCCATGGCTACATTACTTTCCTCAACCCTATCCACGACCAAATAAATCACCCTTTCTCCCTTCTTCAGAAGATGATAGTGTAGTGAATCCAAGTGAATCTGCTGATGATTCTGATGACTCCTATAAGGAGGGAACATCATACTCCCAACCTCCAGCACCTCGGCCTCAACAAAGGCCTCGTGCCAGGAATCCGCCACTCCCCAAAGATAGAGAGGTGGTTCTTGGTCTCACTGCACCATCTTTTGGTGCATCAACACACATCGTATAAGAGAAGGGCTTAAGGAGGGTGGATGTATTGCATTTTGGTTGAAATACATAGATGAAGCACACATGAGACGTTATTTTTCTCCATCATCATGTGTGGTCATCGTCATCATCAACGTTTGCATCAATCCATCCTCTCCATTTTGGTCCTTAGCATCTTCAAACGCATATCCAGCATCTAATGCATATCCAACATTCACTTAGATGTTGGAATAGATGATATGTACTAGATTAGGATTAGCGTAATTGTACAGCTCGTATCTTGAAGATGCATTTGTAGTAGGTTGACTTTTGTAAGCTGTAAGCTGTAAACTGTTTCTTGAATGAATGAAAGATCAATTTGACTTCAATATCTTTTCTTTAGCATTATAACTTCAGTGGAATCAAATTGTTTGCTTCAGTACTTTTAATTTCAGAAGAAACAAGCAACAATCTTTTAGCTATCTTGACCATATACCAATGAACCACACTTGATGAATTTGATCTTGATCATGGAACAGACAAACTGCAATTCAGACAAGGAATAGACAAAAATGCAATCCAGACAACTGCAAAACAGACACAAAAACACACAAGAACAACACAAAGACAAACAAACTAAAGAATTATTAGAAAGTTAGAGTTAGTAAACAAGAATAACACACAAAAAACAAGAATAACACACAAAAATATGCAGAGTTTGCACAAATCCTCCCCTGAGGCATATGCCTCCCCTGAGGCCTATGCCTCCCCTTAAACTTTGCAGTCAAGGGTTTAGCATTCCAATATTGACCACAAGGTGTTGAAACCTTGGTCCATCAAAAGCTTTTGTTAACAAGTCTGCCACATTATCATCCGTATGAATTTTAGCCACTTTTATCAAATGTTTTTCATATGCATCTCTTATAAAGTGGTGCCTGATTTCAATGTGTTTTGTTCGACTGTGAAAAACTGGATTTTTGACTATGCAGATGGTACTTTGATTATCAATAAAAATTGTTGTGTTCATGAAGTTGTACCCATAGTCCAGCAATTGGTTTTGAATCCAAAGGACATGTCCACAGCAATTTGCAGCAGCAACATACTCTGCTTCAGTAGTTGAGGCAGCCACAATGGTTTGTTTCTTGCATTGCCAAGAAATCAACCTTTTTCCCAGAAATTGGTAGCCTCCAGTCGTGGATCTTCTATCCAGATTGGCACCAGCATAATCACTGTCACTATATGCTTCCAACTTGAAAGGAGACTCTTTTGGGTACCAAAGGCCTGAAAGAGGTTGGCCTTTGAGGTACTTAAAGATCTTCTTGACAGCATTGAGATGGGAAGTAAGTGGAGTGACTTGATGTCGAGAACAAACACTCACAGCAAACGTAATGTCAGGTCTTGAAGCTGTTAGATACATCAATGAACCAATCATGGACCTGTACAGATGAACATTCACAGGTAGATCTGGTTCATTATTTGCTTTTTTCTTTGGAGCTTCATAAGGTGTTGTGGCAGTCCTAACACCTTCCATACCAAATTTCTTCAAAATGTCCCTCACATATTTATCTTGACAGATAAAGATGCCATCTTGTTTCTGCTAAACTTGGAGACCCAAAAAGAAAGTAAGCTCTCCCATATCACTCATCTGAAATTCTCCCTTCATTAGTTCCTCAAATTCCCTGCACCAAGCTTCGTTTGTGGAGCCAAAAATAATGTCATCCACATAAACTTGCACAAGAATGATGTCTGAGTAATTCTTCTTTAGGAACAGAGTTTTATCAATAGCACCTCTCCTATAGCCATGCTTCAGCAGGAAGGATGAAAGCCTAGCATACCAAGCTCTAGGTGCCTGATGTAAGCCATAGAGAGCTTTAACAACCTTGTAAACATGATTTGGGTGATCTGGGTCTTCAAATCCCTTGGGCTGAGTGACATAAACCTCCTCTTCAATCTCACCATACAGAAAAGCGCCTTTAACATCCATCTGATACACCATGAAACCCATGTAAGAAGCATAAGCCAAGAAAATTCGAATGGCTTCAACTCGGGCAACAGGTGCAAACACTTCATCATAATCAATCCCCTCCTCTTGTCTGAAGCCTTGAGCCACTAATCTTGCTTTGTTTTTTATCACAACACCCCGAGCATCTCTCTTATTCTTCAAAATCCACTTTGTCCCAATGGCATATTTGCCATCAGGGAGTGGAACCAAAATCCAAACCTGCTGATTGTGAAATTGTTGCATCTCTTCTTGCATTGCTTCTAGCCAGCTTGAATCGTTAAGAGCTTGAGAAACACTTGTTGGTTCCACTTGAGAAAGAAAACAAGCAAACAGACAATGCTTGAAGTCTGTGTGATTGTCTCTTTGCTGGTTGGAGACATAAGAGAGAAAAGCAATCTGTCCAAATTGAGGACTTGATATAGCCCTTCGAGTTCTAACAGGTGCCAGAAGATCACCGATAATATTGGATTAAGGATGAGCAATGTTGATCCTCTGAGTAGCAGTGGGGCTGACTTCAATGGATGAATCAAGATTAGTGATAGTTGGTTCAAACTCAGCATCATAAGAGGGTGAGGTGAAGATGCCAGCTTTGGGTTGATGATTTCCAAGATCTGAGGGTCTTGGAAAGCGGGTATAAGGTTCTCCAAAGTCTGAAGACACTTGAGAAGGAACATGAGAAGAAACAGCATAGCCTTCAGCGGATTTGTGGACGGTAGGTGTGACAGAATCAACTTCAGCAGAAACATGGTTTCTACTGATTCCTTCATTAGCAACCTCTCCATTCAGTTTCTCTGCTTCAAGCTTAGCTGCAAATTCTTGAGTCTGAAGCCTAGCAAGGTCCTCAGCATAATGTGATTCATCTTCATCACTCTTATCAGCAATATCCTTGGAGGTGGTACCTGCAATATTGTTAGGGGAGAAAGAAGGCACAAGTATAGGTTGTTCACCATCTTCCAACTCATCTTCAGAGTCATCATCCAAGGTACCTGCATTGTTAGTGGGAGACTCTTGAGGACCTGCATTTTGGTTAGATAGATGTCTAGTGTAACCCAAATAATCAGTTAAGTAGTCAAGGTCAAAAGACCACGTATGACCCTGTCCTTGAACATTAGGCTTATCTTCCAAGAATCTCAGGTTCAAAGTCTCCTCTATCTTCTTGGCTTGCAAATTGTACACCCTGTATGCCTTACTATGAGCTGAATAACCCACAATATAACCATCATCAGCCTTCTCATCAAACTTTCCCAACGGATCACTGGTGTTTAGAATGGTCACTTGACAACCAAAAGGTTTTAGGTAGTGAATGACAGGAACCTTCCCAAAGAGAAGTTCATATGGTGTTTTGAGTTGAGGTCTAGTAATGGAGACCCTGTTTAGCACATAGCACGCTGTGCCAACAGCTTCAGTCCATAACATAGTGGGCAGTTTAGAGTCTGCAAGCATTGATCTTGCAGCCTCTATTAAGGTCCTATTCTTTCTTTCAGCCACCCCATTTTGTTGTGGGGTTCTTGGATTACTATAGTCCCTTTTTATACCTTTTGACCCACAGAGTTCTATAAGAATAGCATTCTTGAACTCTGTCCCATTATCACACCGAATTACCTTAACCTTTTTGTTCAACTGATTTTCAACGAGGGTGATGAATTCAGTCAGCACTTGAGATGTTTCATCTTTGGTTCTTAGAAAGAAAACCCAACAAAATCTGCTATATCCATCAGTGATAACCAAACAGAAGAACTTCTGATCAATGCTTCTGACTTGAGTTGGACCAAACAGATCCATGTGGAGCAACTGAAGAGGTTCAGAAATGATGCTCATAGCATTGATAGCTTTGTATGAGGCTCTGTGTTGTTTTCCTTTGTTGCATGCAACACAATTATGATCATTGGTGAAAACTTTGGAGGGAAGACCTTCAACAAGACCCATTTTGGAGAGTTTGTTTATGGTCTTGAAATTCACATGAGCCATCCTCCTATGCCATTTAGTAGACTCATCAAGGGATGCTTTAGCCACCAAACAGGTGAGGTCACCACCAGGTTGAACTTCATTAAGGTTGAATGTGTATAAATTGTGAGTTCGAGGGACTTTCAGCAGAATTGAAGTATCTTCTGGGAGTTTGAAGTCTTTAGACAGCACAAGACATTCATTCTCAGAGAAGAGTACTTTGTTCTTGGTGTCACAGATTTGTAAAACGGAGAACAAGTTGAAATGCTGAAGTTCCTTAACATAGTACACATTTTCAAAATCCAGATGAGGTGTCTTTATGGTGCCTTTCCCTGTGATACTTCCATCACTTCCTCCAAAAGTCACATTGCCTCCTCCTTCTATGGGAACAAAATTGTGCATCATATCTCTGTTCCCTGACATGCTTCTGGAATAGCCACTATCAACAATACCAATATCTTTATGCTTAAGGGGATGATCCTACAAACAACAACAAAATATATACATACAGTTAGCAACCAAAGAAGGTTCAAGTCATTACTGACTTGAACCTGCCTTGTGGATCACAGGTTTAGGCCATGAAGATCTAGAGGATCCACCATTGTTCTTGGTCCTCCATTGATGATTGGGTCCCTTGATAGTCCAAGAACAACCTGCTGAGGGCTTCACAGCAGTACTCCCACATCCCATCCCAGCATACATAGAGTCAACATATGTAGGCCAATAACCATGATTAAAGTATGGGCTAGTTGGTTGCACATAAGGTCTGGCAACTGAACCTCTCCAATGAGAGTCAGTATTAGCTGCCTGTGGGACATAAGGTGGAATATTATTAACATTGGTCCACTTTGATTTATGTTTCTGCTGAGTAATACATGCACCCAATCTTTGCTCATAAAAATCACAATCCTTAATTAAATGAAATTTACTTCCACACACAAAACATGTCTTCTTCTTGGAAGATTTATTCAAATAGGGAGATGTTTGATTACATGCAGAAGTACTTAAATCAGAAACATTCAAGGAATTGTTTTTAACAGACTGATTATGCAAAGCTTTAAAAGATAAATCTTCAGAAGAAACTGTCTTGGAAGATGATTCCTCAGCAGCTTCCCTAGAAGGCTTGTAAGTAGACTGGGGTGCAGGCTTGGGTGTAGGCTCAGGTGAGGGCTTGGGAAGGTCAGACTTCTCATTTGAATCACAGCTTTCATAGGAAGTAGACCCTTGATCCGATGAATTGTCACTGTCAGAGCAAGAGACAAAGTCATTAGATGAGGTATCAGGGTCTGGCAAGTCTTTTGACTTTTTGCCATATAGATGATGTGATCCATCAAAGTCAACAGTGATGGATAGGTCTATGGGCATAAATTCACCTCTAATAGGTCCAGGGACAACATGCATTTCACCTTCTTTTACAAAATTTGCTAACTTAGCTGGTGTAGATTTACGACCATCATACCTAGCTTCTAATCCTACATACTTTTGAAAGCCTAAACCTAAGCCAGAGGTCACTGATTGACTGTTATAGATTTCTCTAGCCAGATTATCACCTGAAATTAACCATTGTTTATTCCTAGCTATTTTCTCAGCTACTTTTTCTTTAAGCTCTAGGTTCTCAGACACAGCTTCATCCTTTGCTTTCTCAGACAGTTTTAAGTAATTATTTGCAACTTCTAGATCAAACTATAACACTTTTATCTTTTCTTCATAAGCTATTTGATTCTTTTGAAACCATACTTTTTGTCTTTCTACTGTTTTTAATGCTAGTTTATGAGCTTCATTTTCAACATAGCATTCATCAAATTTAGGTTTCATAGCATCATACTCTTCTTTAAGTTCATTGTATCTTAGACTACAACCAAATATACAGTTGTGTACCTGAGATAGTCCCATCAAGGCAAATTGATC
Organism: Chrysanthemum seticuspe; assembly: GCA_019973895.1. Taxonomy (NCBI): domain Eukaryota; kingdom Viridiplantae; phylum Streptophyta; class Magnoliopsida; order Asterales; family Asteraceae; genus Chrysanthemum; species Chrysanthemum seticuspe. The sequence goes on along the minus strand of BPTQ01000008.1, from coordinate 213,402,278 downwards.
ATGCCTTTCATCCGAAGTGCACCTTGCCAGCAATCCAAGCTTATCAGTATCATGAGCTTCCTCATTCACAGGTTCATGTGCAGTCCAGTTGACCTGTTCATCCATGGTGAGAAGGGCTGCTGAAGCTCCAGCTTCCTGCTATTTCTGCTGATAGGAAATGTAGTTAGCTCCATCTCCACTCTTCCTGTCTTTGCATTCCCTTGAGAAATGCCCCATCTGGTGGCAAGTGAAACACTTGACTTTTCTCCTGTCAAAGCGAGCTGGTTCCTTTCCCTTGAAAGCAAACTTCCTCCCTGACTTCTCTTCAAACCTTTTGATGTCTACTGACAGCAATGCGACCTGCATTTTCAGTTTCATCTCCTCCATTTCAAGTGGGTCCAACTGATCAAAGTCTTCATATGCAAGATACTGCTGAGTATCATAATCAGCAACAAATGAATGAAGAACATCCTCCATCACACTACTAGTCTTAGTTTGAGAACATGGTGGAGTGGGACGAGTGTTATGTGGTGGAGTGGGAGCACAAGATGATGATGGAAAGTAGTTGGAACTAGGAGCATGTACCATCATGTTGGAGTGAGATGTCCCAACAAAAGCTGCATGGCCAAAAGAAGATGTACGGTAGGGAGTTCTGACATCAGGTTCAAGAGTTCTGAGTCTGTTGTACAGCTCATCAAAGGTGAGCATGTCCAACCCACCTTTAGCCTTGAGGGCTATACTTACATGTAACCATGATGGAGGCAAGGATCGTAGGAACTTTGAGTTGCAATCATCATTATCAGGTTTTGCATTCAGCTGGTTTAGTTGACTCAAAATCCTATGGAACCTGTCGTATCCCTTGTGGATACCTTCTTCTTCGGAGATGTTAAAGTCTTGAAATTGTTGTCTCAGCATGGACTTCCTCATTCTCTTCGATTCTTCATTTCCACCGAACCTTGCTTTGAGAGCCATCCATATGTCCTTTGCATCATCCATATGGTGAAAATCACACAGGTGATCTTCAGGAATGGCTTGAAGCAGAATAGTTTTTACTTTGTGCTCTCTCTGCATAGCCAGCACCTCTTCAGCAGTTTTGGGAGGAGCCATGATAAACTTCCCATCCCTGTCTGGAATCATTTTCTTTAGACTCTTTCCTTTCTTCACTACCTCCCACAGATTCCAATCAATATTGGAAATCCAGTTTTCCATCTTCATAGTCCAAAGATCATACTCTTCCCTTTTTAAATAAGGAAATTTACCATTGCTGTTTGAAAGACTAAGCTGTTGCATGGAAGTGGTGTTGGTGTTGTTTGTGTTGGTGACTTCAGTTTCATTATCAGATCCAGGCATGGTGAGGGTATGTTTGGTTGTATGGGGGTGAGACTGGTTCTTAGTATCGTAGAGACTTTCCCGAGGCTCTGATACCACTTGTTGAAAACACAAAGACCTTGATAGATCTTAAGCACTCGGAGATCGTTAGTGTTGCCTATGTAATCACAAGCAAACTAATAGAAGATCTCTACAACTCGTATTCTTTAGCGGAATGTAAATACAAGTTATAATAACTAAGAACTCTTAGATCCTCTATGGATCTTTTGATTATAGAAACTCTATGTTTCGGATATTTTACAAGACTTGAAAGACTTAGAAAAAATTATCTAATACAAACTATTATGGTTTCTTTTATAGATAAGAAACCCTAATGACTCACGAGCGTTTACAACGTACGCTCCTAATACAAACATAGACAAAGCATGCATCTAGACAAGCATGCAATTAATCATATTGTTTTGCTAATCATATTGTTTATTCTGAGTAAACTCTATATAATACGGCGCCAACCTATCTTTCATACGGCGCTGACTTTTCCTACATACGGCGCTTATCTCTCCTACGTGGATTCGCACTTTCAGCAGAATCACGATTTCTGCTTTAACACTTCTGCTGAAGTATAACTTCAGCAGAATCCATTCTTCTTCGGCAGAAACTCTTCGGCAGATACTCCAGCAGATCCAGTAGTTTACCGTAATTCCCAACATTGATCTTGATTAGAATAGAACACGAAGTATGTGTTTATGTTGGGATCAACTTTGGTTAACCAATTCTTAACTTTATTATCGAAATGAAGAAGAATATGACCGTTTAAGTCTTTCCACCCAACTTTGGCCGTGTTACATCTTTACATAACTTTATAGTAGCTCACATGGTTTTGTTTTTTCCACCCTTTAAATCAGGGCTGTTAAAACCTTATGCGAGTTATTTGGGTTAACCCGAACTCCTATTATGGTCGGGTTTCGTGCGAGAGATTTGAGCTTATTTGGGTTGGGATAATAACTCGCATAAGAGATTTCTAAACAATTTTTCATACATTCCTTTGGTTTTTTATAAAAATTTACACACGTTTCATATTTTTATGTTAAATTTGGCTTATTTCGGGTTTACCTGAAACACGAATAACCTAAACCCGAATAACCCGAACCTTATTAGGGTCGTGTACAGGTAAGGTTTTTCTTCCCCGAAACCCGAATAAGCCTTATTCGGGTCGAGTTTACCCGAATAACAACCCTACTTGAAGTATGCAACTATATATTGACCGTAAATTGATGAGGACAAGAATCGAGGAGATGAGCTTGAAGAAGATCAAATGAAGCAACAATGGTATATAAATCAAAGTGATGATGTTTGCCTTAGTATTCTGCTTCGGGTATAGAACTTAAAAACTATGCCCAAGTCAGAATTTCAGCTCACAAAAATTATGTCGTGGGCATACATCTTAAGATCTATACTCAAGTCTGAAAATTTTCAGTTTTGTTATTTATGAAAGTTTATGGATTGTTTAGGAGCAATTTTTTTTTTTTTTTTTTTTTTTTTAATGCAATTAATCCACGTTCAACAATAGGAGGGTTGATGAATGGAAGGAAATGGTGAAGATGGAGATTCGACTACCAACAATCAAGCTCTTTTATTTGAAAATTTTGATCAATAATAAGGTTAGTTCTTTGATGACGATTATGGTACTAGGAGTTTGGTGTTGAGAAAATTGGTTAAATATCTTAACTACATAAACTAGAAAAATGGTCAAAAAGTCAAAAAGCGAAAATGTGAAAATGTGAAAAATTATTTTTGGTAACTTGAAAAATTATCTTTGGTAACTTAGAAAACTTATCTCTACTGCAGGTACAATCTCTATTGCATGAGGTACAAATCTCTATTACAAGGTCATCTACTTCTTGGTACATTTCAAATAATCGAACAACAGTTCCAAGTAGCAAAATACGTTATTGGGATTCTTTATATAATTTTTAAGCAGCAAAAAAAAAATCTTATTTAATTATGACTAACTTTTATAATTATAAAGTGAAAACAGAAGCCCAAACTATCAATCAATGTTTTAAAACCCGTTTTTTTTATCGACTCGGTTTAGTCACTGGTTCACCGGGTCACCATTTCTATACATATATATACTTTTTCTATATTTAATAATGGGCTGATTCTTTGAAAATGCATTATACTTGTCAAAACATCATCTTTAGTGTAGCGAACTATAAAAAATACTATTTTTAACGCTAATGTTGACCTTTTATCTTCATATATGTAATAAAGATAAATAAATATTTTGCGATGACCGTTTTACCCTTAGATTTTTGAAAATTACATCAACCGTCCCTAGGGTAAATTACATAAATTGTCCTTGTAGTTTAGCGAAAATTGTATCCACTATCCCTAATTTATTAGAAAAAATTCAAATTTATTAGAAAATATTGAAAAACAATTATTAAAAAATATTACGAAAAGAATTCAAATTTTTTTTTCGTGGTTTTTTTTTCACATACCACGAAAAAAAAATTCTATAAAAAAATATTTCAGAAAAACTTTTGAAAAAAAAAAAGAATTTCGAAAAAAAGAATTTATTTTCAAAAATAATTACTTTCTAAAAAAATTATTTTCGAAATAAAAATTATTTCTAAAAATAATTATTTTCGAATAAAAATTTAATGTTCGAAAAAAAATTATTTCTAAAAAAAATTATTTTCGAAAAAAAATTATTTTCGAAAAAAATATTATTTTCAAAAAAATTTATTTTCGAAAAAAATTATTGTCGAAAAAAATTTCTAAAAAAAAGAATTTCAAAAAAAATTTGGAAAAGAAATTTCAGAAAAAAATAGGGACGGTGGACACAATTTTCTCCAAATGACAGGAACCATTTATGTAATTTAGCCGAGAGACGGTGGATGCAATTTTCGCAAATCCTCAAAGACCATTTATGTAATTTAAAAGGGTAAAATCGTCATACTACATACAGAGAGACAAAAGTGTCTCAAAAGAGTTTTTTTTTTAGTTCCCTACATTGAAGATGCTTTTTTGACAAGTATAAAGCATTTTCAAAGAATTACCCTTTTAATAATTAGTATTGCATGATCCCATAATTTATCTGCATTTATTTATACATTCAATTAAACCAATGAAAAAGATTAAGACTATACCGATAAGTTTTGCTTTTTAATTCTATATCTATAATAATATAGCAAAAAATTCAACAAGTGATTCTAAATTATAATGGTATAGTAAAACTATATTAAATGATGATTCAAAGATACTGTAACTATAATTTACTATTTTACAAAATTTTAACAAACATTAGCCACACCACTTCAACTTTTTAATTAAACTTAGAAAAGTTAATGGAAGAAAATATCATATTGTTACATTTTTTAATAAAAATTCAAAAAATTGTTAAATTTTTTAATAAAAAACCATGACCCGGCCAGGTTTAAAAAACCGGGTAAAAAAAACCGGCGATTCATTTTGATTCTCAAACAAGCAAAAACCCGGCCCTATCCAGCCCGGTGTCCGAGCCGGTTTCCGATTCAAACGGCCATGTCAACCCGGGTTTAAAAACATTGCTATCAATCATATTACCGACAAGTACGCTCATAAGTATTACTATTATTTCTTTGTTTATTACTGTAATTTTAAATCATTAACTTTTGGTTATGAGTATTACTTTATTCTTGCAATTACATTTTCATCTTTTCACGTTCTATTTTGAATGTTAAACGAAACACTTGCCACAATATCGCATATCGTTAATTGTCTACCACTAGGAACCGCTGCCGCCAGGCGCGGGTACATGCCTAGTTTTAATAATGGAGATTTGTGCGATTAGAAGAACGCAAGTTTGTTGGATTCCAATATCTATTGGTAGGCCTTATAATCGTGAAGGATATTGTGAGGTAACATATCGTGAGGAGAGTCATGTTCTATTGGGAAAACGTAGCGATAATAAGTACAAAGAACATATGCTTTACAACGCAATATTTATATTTTCATGTGGAATGGTAAAAGAATGGTAATTGGTGCAACCAAAGAAGAGGCAAAAATTCTGAATGTAGAAGTTAAAGTGAAGCAAACAAACATAACAGAAGGGAGTAAAGAAAAACATGTTTAACTCAATATTCCAAAATCTTCAAGTTTAGGAGCAAATTAATCACAAAGTTTCAACGTCAAAGTTGGAAACAGAAACTGGAGTTGGCAAGTTAGTGTTTTGAAGACCTGTGAGGAGAAAGTTGCGGGTTCTAAAGATGATGAAGATGTGAAGATATTTGAAGTTTTCCAAGCCTCATCAACTCAAGCTATTTATCACAAGAACTCGAAGACGAGTTCTTTTCAAGAGCGGGAGAATGATGAGGGAGCATTATTCCTACATTTAGTATCATTTATAGATCGTTGGGAATGTGAAAATCGTGTGAAGAAGCATGAAGAAGTGAAGGAAAAGAGTTCTCGAGTTGATGTGAAACGAAAAGTAATTGAAGATAAGACTCGTCGTGAGAAGTTGTTCGAGGTAGATGAAGACCTTGATGGTGAGAACTAGAGCGCGAGTTATTTTCAAGTGAGGGGGAATGACGAGGAAAAGAATCGAGGAGAAGAGCTTGCGGAAGATCATTAAACAACAAGGGCATATAAAGCAAAGTGATGGTGTTTGCCTTAGTATTCTGCATTGGGTATTGATCATAAGAACCATGCTAAAGTTAGAATTTCAGCTTATAAAAATTATGTCGTAGGTATAGATCTTAAGATCTGTTAGGTCACCATGTTTGTAACACAAGCATCAATAAAAGATATAGAGAAGAGATGATCGGATGAACACTACCAAAACACACACGTATGAATAATATAGGAAGGTTATGCGTAAGATGTATTGATAAAATGAACAACCAACCCTCAAGTGAGAGTTTACAAGGATTATTTATAGGGCAACACTACTAGCATCCTTCCCTTCTTATGGGCTTGGGCCAAGGCTCATGGGCTTTCTACATAAGCCTTGGCATGATAACTAACATAAAATCCATAATTAAGCTAACTATTACATATTAATTACTAACACTTGAATTCTAGTTTATGAGTGATTCCAACAATCTCCCCCTAAGTGTTAGTGATTATTGGTATAAACGTTGAAGGTGCTGATGTAATAGTAGCTTTGACGTCTTCTGATATTCTTCTTTCTTGTGAGAAGAAGTGCCTTGATTCGAACAATCTCCCCAGTGTAGAGAAATTGTTTCCTTTGAAGAATTCTGCTTTGATGTCATCATTTTCTTTGTTCTTTGATCTTTGTTCTTTGTGATGGTAGTGATAGTATGTTGTGGTTGTCTGCATCAGGTCTGCTTCGTTGCTCCAGTGTCTCCACGTCATTCTCCAACATGCTCACACGCTCTTTGACGTTGGATTTCAGTGCTGATGTAGTTCTCTTAGTCTTTAAACTTGGTAGATTCTTTGACGTTGACGAAAAATCATTTTGACTTTGTGTTGCCTTTTGAGAGAACTTTCATTAGTGATGTTGTAGGTATGAGCATGAGGAGAATCTGCACGATCTTTTCCACCCGCAAGCATCCATAAGAAGAAAACATAAAACATGGCTTAGAAATAATCCAGCGCTTACAAGTTTGAACTTCGAGAGTGTTAACAGCATAGTGTGAAAACACAACTCTAATTCTCACAAAGGCTGTTCCTGAACTGGAGTCCCACAAGTGAGATAACGCGATGTACCGAAGTACACCTACAGTTCAGATGAGCCGCTGAGGTACACCGAAGCATCACCTCACGACTGTAGACCGTTTGAGACACACAAAGCGTAATCCACGGGGAGTTACCGAAGTGACCTGCTGTCAGGGCTGTTTGATGTTGACCCTGGCAAGAGTTTCCATTCAATCACTGAGGATCACATTTGTGAACCCCTCATAAATGTTCTCGACAGATTGCTAGGATCTATGAAGGACACGATAATATATCACTTGTGTTCTTATTGTTGAACGACAAGCGATGAATTGTCAAGTGTACCTAAGAGATCTTTTGATGAATCTCGTGGCTCTAGACTCAATAGTGCGCTTTGGTTTTCCTGATCGGAGACTAGGGAAAGGGTCTCCTTCTTCAATACCAGCAATCTCTAAGAGAGAGCCGATAGTTAACATAGGGTTCCCTGTGAGAATTAAACAGGCTTCTGTTGAGAGAAACTTGAGTGGCTAAGAAGGTTTAGTGCATGCGTCACTGGGTCCATGACGACTTTGATCTTCAATACCGGTGTCATCTAGTGACAACCAGTAGCATATGAATTGAACCCGGTGTCTGCCCTAAGTTGAATAATCTGGAGGGCTATTTCTTTATACCCTTTTCTTTACTTTTCTTTTTAATTCTTCAACTCCTTCTTTCTCCGATTCTCAATTTCTCCTTTTTATAATCATACCTAAGGACTTCTAATTCTAACTATTGGTGGTGTCCTTGGGTAGATCCCTCCGGCTCTGGCGGATCATAGGACGGTTATTCCTAACCTTAGTCACCTTATAACTCCATGACTAACCTATGTTGCCATAAAACCATTTTTTATGAAAAATCTCTCAACGTGGTTATGAGTAAAAAACATTTAATACCACTATTGAGAGTTTAAGACTTTGCATAAATACTCCCCCTCCACATGTGCTTAAGTATTTTTACAGAAATCTGCACAGTGAGAGAAGAGCGCGCACTTTTGAATTGATCAACTCAAGATAGACAATCCCCCGCGAGACACGGTTACGTTGCATAGTTAAAGAGATACATTGTCAGCTTTTAGGTGACAACTAGCTCTATTAACTACCTTGAAGGTGTGGACAGACCTCGAAAGGTTGTCAAACCCGTCAAAGTTCATGTCTACCAAGAGTTTCTCGAATGGTACATTCTACTCGGACAAGTCCTTTCGAGTTACTAACATTTAAGATCTCGTCAATTCACTGGTTAAGTCTGTAGTACAATGATTCATTTGCAATTTCACAACATATTTCTTATCACATAATTTTTCTCCCCCTCAAAAATGGCATATAAATGTTATTTTTGACGAAATTTTGATATCAAATATGTTCATTTCGAATTTTGTGGGAAGATTACCATGAAGAACAATTTGTGAATAAAGGTGTTGGAATCACTCCTAAACTATATTTCAAGTGTTAGTGATTCATATGTAATAGTTAGCTTAATATGGCTTTTATGTAGAAAGCCCATAAGCCTAGGCCAAGCCCAATAAGTAAAAGGATGGGAACTTGGAGTGTTGCCCTAGTTCCCTCATATAAATACTCTTGTATAACCCTCACTTGAGGGTTGGTTGTTCAATTTACTCTTTCACTATTACGCATAACATTTCTAACATTCATACGCATAGTGTTTGGTAGTTGTTCATCCGATCTCTTCTCATCTATTTCATCTATTGATGCTTGTGTTACTAATATGGTGACCTAACAGTGGTATCATTCGCCAAATAGTTGGGTGAACATCTTTTGTTTTTGAAGTATTTGTGGTCTTACGCGTAAAAACAGTTTCTACTTTGTTACGCTTCAAAATGTATTTTTTACACTTTTCAATCCAAGATTCTTGTACTTTCAACGTTTTAAGGTGTTAAAATAACTGTTTTTAGCAAAAAGTTTCAAACTTTACGTGTGGATCATTGTTTTTATGCTTGGTTTTATATGTGTGTTCATCTTTACGCATAAGGTGTTTTGAAGTTTTGTATCATCAAGTTTCACACTTTTGTGTTATTTTGGTGATATTGAAGCTATATAATCACAAAAAAATCTGGTTTAGAAACATCATTTGGCAGAAATCAGTTTTAGCTAATTTCTACGCGTAAGAAAACCCTATTCTTACGCGTAACTCATCCTTAGTTTGATCTTCAATTTTCGTGGTTTACTCAGTGTTTTCTTTCTTGGATAAGCCTGAAAACACTTCGACTTTGGATATCCTTTACACTGTGATAGTGTAAAAGATCTTTTGGGCAAAACCCTAATTTTACGCATAAGCTTAAGCTTACGCACTACAAGAATTCTGTCAATTTCCCACGGACCAAATTTGTGGCTAAAACACCTATATCCGTGGGTAATTGGCTAATACCCACGAATTACCCACAAATTCATATACATGGGCAAAACCTCCGAGGCTAATTGTGCACCCACAAAATATTCAAGTGGTGGGTAAATTTACCCTCAGTAACTTGGGTGGGTGATCGTATTAAATCGTGTGTAATTTCTTTGTGGGATTTCATAAGGTACCACGAGAATACCCATGGACATAGTTGTGGGTTTTACTTGGGTAACATTTACCATGGAATACAATCGTGTGTAAGCACGAGGGTAACTATATTAAGCATGCCCCATATATAATTTGTGGGTGTGACTGAAGTAACACAAATTTTCATGGGCAGGTCATCGCCACCACATGCTCACAATAGTATATAGTATGATACTATAATGGATATATCCTAACTTATTAATAATTTGAAAGCATGTATAGATATAATCAAAAACACAATTATGAAAATAAATTGTATTTCATTAATATACATTCAATTACAATCTACGAATGGTTTCACCCATTATTCATTATAGAAAAAACCACATAAAAGTGTAGCTGCTTAGAAGTATTGATAGACAATAACATAATCAACAAGTTGTGTATGTTACTACTCAATAGTGCATTCAAGAACCATCTATTAATCCGAACAACTTTCTTTTGTGAGTGGATTGCTCAAACATGATGCCAAATCTCTCCATGCATTGGTTTATTGATCAATAATGTTCATCAAACCCTACAAATCATACACAAGTAATCAGTTGTAAAAAATATCAAACAACCATGACTTGAACATGTTAATATATTCAAATGATCAACACTCTGAACATTGGCTAAAAAGGTAACCATTATGAGAGTTAAATTTGTTTCAAGAATGAAATCTATAAGTGATGCCAAAAAGAAAATCGACAAGAATGTATAGCATATTCAACAAGACTAGCATCACTTGCTACTTTTGTTTACAACATTTCTATATGTGTGAATGAGGGGCAGATATGAACAAAAACAAGGAAAGAATTTACCAAAGAGGGTGAACATGACTTTAGCCATTAGTTTATACCAAGAAATTGTCGAAGCATTCACTTTGGCATCCTTAAGCAAATATGACTGCAGACACAAATCAAAACATCTTATTAAATATATAGAGATAGATTGCTCAACAGGAACATAAATATCAAAACAAAATTTAACCTTAACTAAAAGTTATGGACTTATGGTTATAACTCTTTGGAAACTTGACAGTCCTTATGGTGAAGGACATTTAATCACTAACAATGTTTTAACTAAACAAAGTTTAATGTTTTTTCATGGATAGAATTGACTTCTCTTTAATAAAACACAACAATATTTCCCCTATCAAGTTGATAATCTACAAGAACATTACTTATATTGTAATATGGCATTTTAAACTTGGTTCAGGAATTACACCAAACACTTGTTGGACGTGATGCTCGGTTTTTAAATTCTACAAAAATACTTCTTGCCTAATCTCACAAACATCAAACGATATATAAATAACATTTCGATAACGTTAAACTTAATACAACAAAATGGTAACCGAGACAAAGGGAAACAACGAAGACCATCTGTAAGACTAAATATGATAAGTTCGGGTCATATGGTCTACAAAACATAAACTCGTTCAATAATGATATCCAATATAAACATAATAGATTTATAAGATAAGTTTTACCAAACCAGAAACATGCCCATAGGACAATAACTCTTCACGAACATGAACTTGATATGATATGGATGTTGTCAAAATAATAGGATAACTTGGTATGATCTTGTTAATTAGCGAAGAAAATATTGTTGTTGGGTTTTGAATTACAGAGAGTGGTAAATTGAGATGCGAGTGGTCAGTTAAAAAGGGGGATGGAATCAAAAAAGTTGGGAGGGAATTCAAAAATTTTCAGAGGAAGAAGAGCGGGAATATGAAACTTGATTTGGAGGTAAATGAAAAGATACATATACTGTATCAAAATGATTACAGTAAAAAAAAATATCATGTAAATATGAATTAGATAATTAGAATGATGATAGTTTTATAAATTGTCTACCAAAAAATATATTAGTAACTATTTTATGTGGTTTTAAACAAAAAAGGAATTTATATGGCGAGTAAGACAAGTGTTAACGGTCTCGTTGGTTTTTCAACCGATGAGCATCGGTTTTGAGACATCGACAGCACCAACTCGTTGGTGGTGCATCGGTTGGGTGTTCTTCAGTTTAGCGATGAGCAAGGGACAAGGTGGTGCAGGGCCATTTGTGTTTTGTGTAGGGGTGAGCAAAAAAACAGAAACCACACTGAAAATCAAAAAAAAAAAAAAAAAAACGACCAAAACTTAAACCGATAGTTTGGTTTTTACTTTTTCAAATACCAAATCGTAATAACCGAGTCGAACCAATTTTATTATATAATAATTCAGTATATATCTAATATGATATAAACAAATTAGTAAGTGAATCAAATTTACAAATTCATATTCATTTTGTGGGCGGATTTGTAATATATTTATCTCAACGTTTATGTGTGTGCTCAACTTGTATGTGAGTTTACTTGATGATATTTTCAATATGTATTCGACAATGATCATACTATGTGTGTTTGACTAGCGAGTGTGTGTGTTTCATCTATATGTGTGTATGCGTAAAGACTTGAGATAACATTATTAGGCTTAGATTAAAAAAAAAGTAAAGAATATTAACCAATTGTCTTATGTAATACAAGTTTTTTGGTACAAATTGGCTACGCCCATATATAAACGGTTGAAAACCGAAAAAACAAACCGACAAAAACCGGTCGTTTTAGTTTTGGGTTCTCTAAAAGGCGTATGTTTTGATTCAGTTTTAGCCAAAAACCGACCTAAACCAAACTGTGCTCACCCGTATTTTTTTTGTATGTGAGTGTTTTGTGGGGTATATTTGTGTTTAAAGAAAGAGACACACCATTGGTTGTAGGTGTGTTGTTTGTATGTCAGTTGTGAAGTGGTGATGTAGCGTTGAAATGACACAACTAACACACAAAGAGACATGTCACGGTTGAAAGTGGTGTTAATATTTTGAACGGACTGACTTATATTTTATTAACTTGGCCCCCTATACTGTAAACGGACGGACTTATATTTTGTGTGTTGTAGCGCACATTATTATGAATCTTTCTAACCATATAATTCAAATTACTCAAATAAAGGCCGAGGGATATGGTGATTTCGTGTGGTTTTATCTAGAGGTGCACAAACCGGTTCTAGCCAAACCGGTTCTGTTTCAAAACCAGATCGGATAGACTCAAAAAGTCAACCGATTTGACCCAAAACTGGATCGGTTTCAAACCAATTTTAGAAGAGAAAAGGGAGATCGGTACTAACCGGTTTGTAGCCAGTCTAAACTGGTTTACATCAAACTGGTTTTTTGTAAGGCTGGTACAAACAGTGGGGCAGTGGCTAGGCTAGAGGTGCACAAATTACATTTTTGAACTTTTAATAACAAAACATATTTAAACATTCAATTATATAGGATAAACAACCATATAGCTTAAACTCGGGGGACAATTCGCGTAAATAGTTTGTGGGTAAATATGTGTGTATATACTTACCCACAAACTACCCATTAAAAATTACACAGGAAAAATAAAATGTGGGAAACATAAATATAGCCACGAAATTACCCACATATTTACCCATGGTAACATAATCCATAGTTAATTCGTCAGAAATATTATTCCCGAAATAATTTACCCACATATTACACATGAAGTAACTTTTAGTGGGTAAATTCATGGGTAATTTGAGGGAATATTTCATCAATGTTTCAATTCTATAATCATGGGTAATCGGTGGGAATTTTGTGGGTAGATACTCACGGATCAGATTTCATGGGTAATTTTAGTGGCTAATTGACTGAATTCTTGTAGTGACGTGTAGAACTCTTTACGCATAAGATTATTCTTACGCCTAAGCCTTGTCTTACGCATAAGCTAGTCCTACGCCTAAGTTTTCTACGCCTAACATTCTGTTTACGTGTAACCTTAGTGTTTCTCATATCTTACGCGTAAGCTAATCCTACGCGTAACTATTTCTGTTACGCGTAAGTTTGGTGTTTTTACGCCTAAGTGTTACCTTGCCTTTACGTGATTTCTACGCCTAAGGATACTTCATCAACATCGTTTCATTCGACTACAAAGATCCATTTAACAACACAAGTTATCAACATGTCACAACCACCATACTCTAACTATTTTCCTTACACTTATCATCATCAACAACAACAACAACTAAGTCCACAACATCAACAATTTAATCATCAACAACAAATTTATCAACAACAATTTAATCAACAACATACTCCACAGCTTGGAGCAATTCCATAACCACAAATGGTTCAACCACCACCTAGTCTTCAAGTACAATCTTACACAAACTTCTACAATCAACATCCATCCAGGAGTACTATGAAGGAACCAAGAGATGCTGTCACCAACATTGCAACTATCTCATATCTCACTGCTGATGAACTTCTACACTTTGAAGCTGATGAACTAGCAATGCAATACACCCTTTTAAGATTACCAAATCCAATCCTTCGAAGTGTTGATGCTCAAAAGACTGCAAAAGCAATGTGGGAACACATTCATCTTCTTATGGAAGGCACAACACTCAATCAGGAAGACATGGAATCCAAAATCTACTTGGCTTATGAACACTTCATGATTGAACCAGGAGAGACATTAGAGTCATATCATCATCTTTTTTCATATATCATTAATGATTTGGACAAACACAACATCATCATGCCACGAATTGCTGTCAACACTAAGTTCCTAAGTAGTCTTGGTCCGGAATGGGTGAAGTATGTCATTTTTCTCCGTCAAGCTAAGAATCTTCATCATGCTACATACGGATTGTTGTACGACTATTTGAAGCCTCACCAAAAAGAAGTTGACAAAGAAAGGACTATCCGTGGACTCCCGGCTTCACAGTCAATTCCTGATAATCAACAACTTGCTTTGTGGGTTCAAACTAGTCTTCCTCCTCAAACAGCTCCTCAACCCGCTCCTCAACCAACTGCAATCATCACACCATATGATCAGTCACAGCAACAACCTCAACAAACTCAATTGGTTCTATACAACAACAACAATGCTCAAGCACTTTACAGTGAAGCTGATGAGGACTCTGATGCTTTTGATGAATTGCAACAAGGATTTGTTATGATTGCTAAAGCCTTCGGTCGGTATACAAACAAATCCAACAATCGCATTCGTTCCTCATCCAACACAAGGAATCAAGCTGTTGTGAACAATGGACGCGTTGAAGTTCAGAACCGTGGTTATGGTCGTCAGATGGGAGGTGGTCAAGGGTTTAATGCTATTGGAAGGAATAACATGGGTGCTCCGCAACAACAAAGGGGTCAAGTGGTTGAACAGGGGAATGCTCAGAATGGGGTTAATGGTCTTCGTTGTTATAACTGCAATGAGAAGGGTCACCTGGCTAATGCATGTCCTAAGCCGAGGACAAGAGGCAGTGCTTATCACAAAGAGGCGTTGCTCTTGGCTCTTAAGGATGAAGCTGGTGGAACTCTTACCAACAAGGAACATAGCTTTATGGCAGATGCAGATTCTGATGATGATATGGAGGACTTGCAGGCTAATGCAGCAGTGATGTTGATGGCACAAATGCAAGCTCTACACATGAGTGACACAGGCCCAGTGTATGACACTGATGGCTTGTCTCAGATACCGGAACAAAATATACTCATCCCTGATCTGATATCTCCGCCAATTTCTCCATCCGACAAGGATCAGAGTGTTCACCATGAGCCATCCACATCTCATTCCGATGATTATCAAATAGATCCCGTAGTTATATTTGACGATCAAGATAACCTTTTGGTCAATATTGATAATCAAGTTGACTCCGTGGTTATATTTGAGGATCTAAATAATGATCATGATGAGACTCACGTTGAACAAGATGAGCTTCTGTCTAATAGAGAAATTGAGCTCCTGACCTTAATTAAAGACCAACACTCTCGGTTGGAAATTTGCACGAAATTAAAAGAGAAAAATGCACTGTTAATTAGGGATAATGAATGCTTAATTCGACAAATCAACTTTTTTAAAACTCAAGAAAAACGTGAAGAAGGTTTTGAAGTCGCTTTTGCTAAATCTCATCAAAACGAAAAATCATTAGAACGACAGATACGTGATCTAGCCGCTTCCAAGAATGCTTTGTTGTCTCAAATAGAACAACTGAAACATGAACATAAACAACAACTTAACGCTCTTACTTTGGAAACTCAAAAAGCCAAGGCTGAGTTGTTAACTTATCAAAAACAGTTCTCTGAGTACAAACAGCATTCCACGAAACGAATAGATAACTATCTTGAAGAAATTGTCGACTTACAACACAAAATCCAAGAGTTTCGAAATGTTGTTTATAAACATGGTGAGTCAATCACAACTATTCAAAAGTTTACTTTTAAACCAAATCCAAATGGATATGGACCAATTCTTGCTGACTACAAACCTAAGTTTTCAAAAAGAGCATTCAAACCAAATCCTGAAGTTTACAGTGCAGAACATAGAATTGATGATTCAATTATGACTGTTGTTGAATATAATCGTATGGAGGAATTAGATGCAGATGACGAGAGTCGGTCAAAAATGGAAAATGTCGTTTATAACAAACCATTTAACTATTCAAAAGCCGTAACGTTTGTCACACAACAAGATACTTCTAACAAACCTTTTGTTATCACACCAGTTTCTGAAGTTAGTCCCAAACACAATGGTGCACAAATTAATGGTCCTCTACCTTCACTTAGTGAAGTTAAAACAAAAGCCGAAAGTTGTCGAGTTATAAAATACTTTGAAACTTTCTTATCTGACCTTAAAATTTTGGAACGTGAGATTGAATTTCATTCTGAAATAAAAGTTGAACATTTTCAATCGCCAATGGCGCGAGAACAAAGAGATATTCTTCAGAAAAGAATTTTACCCCATGTCAAAAATTTGAAAACTTGTGCACTATATTGGGAAAGGGATTTTCACAAGGAACTTGGTCTCATGAAAACAGTTTTCGAGAAAACAGAAACATCGATTTCAAATACTAAACGTAAAAAGAAATTGTTGAGAAAAGATGTTGATCGACTCTTGAAAAATGTTATATCTGTTGATATCAATAATCTTGTGTTATTACAATCTGTTGCATATCCATCTGATCATATCTCTGCTGATTCTGTTAATTCTGTTGATACTGTTGAGAATATTGATAATGTGCATCAGATCGAGTCTTTAAAAGTTGATAATGAACGACTGTTAAACGAACTTTCAAATTTAAAACGTCGTCTTCAATGGTGTCAAAAAGATTGTCAAAATCGTAAACTTGCTTTGCAAAACAAAATCCACCAGTTGAAATCAAAAACGTTTAATCCTAAAATTGAGCAACTGGATGATCAAAACGTGTCTTTGAAATGTCAAATCTCAAAATATGAACAAGAACTTGCAAAAGTTAAAAAAGAATATGGTGTCATATTTGATTTACTCAAACAGACTCGAAATGAAGCATCAAACAAACTTGATCATTATCTTGCACACACTAAAGAAGTCATGAATTTTTCTAGAAATCTTCGTTCTGAAAATCAAGATTTGGTGCACACTATCATTAAGTTAAGGGAAATGTTAGGAAAGTATGAACAAGTTCAGCCTAGCATCATTAAGAAAATTGCACCTGTAACACTTAGCAAACGTGAACCCAGATTGCCTACTGACAAAACACAAGATATTAATGTGCTTCCCTCTACTGAAACAGGAATAGTTACCTCTTTTCCAAACGTCTGCACTTCACAGCCTAGGAGCAATACAAGGAAGAATAGGAAGTTGCGACCTAAGAAAAGATCAATAAAGAATGCTGAAGTAGAAGAACACCCTAGGACTTTGAATAAGACTCAAGTTGTACCCACTTTAGATATTGCGTCTGACAAATGTAATGGAAAAAGTGTTGTAACAAATGCTAAACCTTTAAGTACTTTTGATATTCAGTCTGATGCTTCTTGTGTTATTTGTCGTAAAAGTATGCTTTCTGATTGTCATGACAAATGTGTTGCTAGAGCTATCTTGTCTCGTTTAAGGAATCGTAAGAATCGGAATACCTCTAGGCCCACTAATGCTTCTAAGTCTGTGCTTGGTAAACCGCCCTCTTTAGATTCTAAGAAAGGCATTGATGTCACTGTAGTTCCAATATCACCTCTAAGGAATGTCGTACCACCTAGTGCATTTACTAAGACTAAAGCTAAGACTAGTTGGAGATGGCAGAAATGGTTACATAATACACTAGGATTTAAATGGATGCCTAAAATCATTGATGTGTGTATTTCTACTATAACTGCTTCGGAACCCTCTAACACTTCGGGTTCCACATCTACTTCTATTCCATCTGTGTCGTCTGTGTGTAATGCAGGTGATACAGATCATCCTTTGGATTGTTGATAGCGGATGTTCCCGACACATGACATGCAATCTCAAACTGTTATCAAACTTTATTGCAAAGTTCATTGGCACTATCAGATTCGGGAATGATCACTTCGCAGCTATCATGGGCTACGGAGATTATATCAATGGCAATATCGAAATTAGCAGGGTTTATTATGTGGAAGGCCTCGGTCACAATCTCTTTTCAGTCGGTCAATTCTGTGATGGAGATTTGGAAGTTGCTTTTCGGGAGAAAACTTGTTTCATTCGTGATCTACAAGGAAACGATCTAATGTCTGGCTCTCGCAATTCTAGTCTATACACAATCTCAATGCAAGACATGGTTGCTTCATCTCCCATCTGTCTACTTTCAAAGGCAACATCAACAAAATCCTGGCTATGGCACCGTCATCTCTCACATTTAAACTTTCAAACCATCACCAACCTTGCTCGACATAAACTTGTTGAAGGTCTCCCGAGATTCCGGTATTCTAAAGATCACCTTTGCTCAGCTTGTGAACAAGGGAAAAGCACTCGTGCTCATTTTCCTTCAAAGGTGAAACACAGCTCTCAGCATGTGCTTCATCTTCTTCACATGGATTTGTGTGGCCCGATGCGCGTGCAAACGATTAATGGCAAACGCTACATCTTGGTAATTGTTGATGACTACTCAAGATGGACTTGGGTTTATTTTCT
Organism: Chrysanthemum seticuspe; assembly: GCA_019973895.1. NCBI lineage: Eukaryota > Viridiplantae > Streptophyta > Magnoliopsida > Asterales > Asteraceae > Chrysanthemum > Chrysanthemum seticuspe. Next base: position 213,383,761 of record BPTQ01000008.1, on the reverse strand, counting down.
TCGAAGTAAATATCAAGCTCCACAGATGATCATCACCTTTCTCACGAAAATTCAAGTTCAGCTCCGGAACACCGTCCGCCAAATCAGAACAGACAAAGGAACTGAATTTGTGAACCAAACTCTTCGAGAATTTTATGAGAAAGTGGTAATTGAGCATCATACATCTATTGCATGTACACCAGAACAAAACGGAGTTGTTGAAAGACGAAACCGTACGTTAGTGGAAGCTGCAAGAACAATGTTAATCAATGCTAAACTTCCAGATTACTTGTGGGCAGAAGCTGTATCAACTGCATGCTATACTCAAAATCGTTCAATGATTACTAAACGCCACAACAAAACACCTTTTGAGCTTATCCACAACCATAAACCGAATCTCAAACACTTTCATGTATTTGGATCCCTTTGCTACCCAAATAATGATCGTGACGACTTTGGAAAGCTCAAAGCCAAAGCTGACATTAGAGTCTTTATAGGATATTGTGAAAATTCTAAGGGTTTCTGGATCTGGAATCGTCGTACAAAGCATGTTATGGAAACGATTCATGCTAATTTTGATGAACTTACAGAAATGGCTTCTGAGCATAACAGCTTGGAACCCGGTCACAACTGTTTAAACTTCCCTCAAACCCCATCATCAGCTGATCTAAGCCCCCAGCTTACTCGTCAACAAATGGAAACGCTATTTGCTCCGTTGTTTAGTGATGACATTGATCAACGTGCTCCAGGTGTATCCGCTGTTTCCGCTGCTCAACCTGATCATACTCTTATACCTGGTACACCTGCTACAACAACTACTGTTGAAGAAGCACCACCAGTTGACTCTACAACAACAGTTGAACAAACTGCTTCCAATGACGCTGAACCAGCTGCTGATGTTCTTAATGAAGTACCCCCACCTGCAGATTTTGATCCAAATGCGTTCTTTAACCCGTTTGCTAATGAAACTGCTGCACTTGATGTCGCGGAATCATCAACAAACCATTTGAATCCTCAAAATCTGCACGATGTATACCAACATCAACCCTCTACACATCGTTGGACAAAAGACCATCCTCTAGAGAATATTATTGGCAACCCAAATCAACCAGTCGTTACAAGACAACGTCTTCACACAGATGGTGAACATTGCATTTATGCACTCACTGTCTGCCAATCTGAGCCTAAAAACATTAAAGACGCAATGACAAAAGACAACTGGATTGAATCCTTGCAAGAAGAACTCAACCAATTCAAACGTCTTGAAGTATGGGAACTGGTTGAAAGCCCAACAGGGGTCTACGTCATTGGTCTAAAATGGATTTGGAAGAACAAATTGGATGCTGAAGGGAACGTAATCAGAAACAAGTCACGTCTGGTGGCTAAGGGTTATAGACAGGAAGAGGGTATTGACTTTGAAGAATCATTCGCTCCGGTTGCTCGTCTTGAGGCTGTTCGGATCTTTCTCGCGTTCGCGGCTCATATGAATATCAAGGTCTTTCAGATGGACGTCAAAACTGCTTTTCTGAATGGGCAACTGAAAGAAACAGTTTATGTCAGCCAGCCAGAAGGATTCGTTGATCCCGAGTTTCCGAACCATGTCTACAAACTGAACAAAGCTCTGTATGGTCTCAAACAAGCTCCTCGGGCATGGTACGATAAGTTATCATCCTTCCTCATTGCCAATAAATTCACCAAAGGTTCGGTCGATCCTACACTTTTCATACAATATCACAGGGCTCACATCTTAGTCGTTCAAATCTATGTGGATGGCATCATTTTTGGGTCAACACATTTAAAATACTCAAATGCTTTTGCAAAATTAATGACAAAACATTTTGAAATGTCAATGATGGGTGAACTCACATTCTTTCTAGGAATGCAAGTTCATCAATCACCCCGTGGTATTTTCTTGAGTCAGTCCAAATATGCCCTTGAATTGTTAAACAAATTTGGAATGCAAAACTGTGACACCTATGCCACACCAATGGCTCATACCAAGAAGCTAGATGCTGATTTACATAGGAAATTGGTGGACCCTACCAAATACTATAGTATTATTGGGTCTCTCATGTATCTAACAGCTAGCAGGCCTGATATTGTTTTTTCTGTATATCTTTGCTCCCGTTATCAGTCGAGACCTACTGAAACCCACCTCTCTGAGGCTAAAAGAATCCTCCGATACATCAAGGGAACCATTAACTTGGGGATATGGTATTCGAAGGATTCTGGTTTCGAACTAATAGCATTTTCAGATGCTGATCACGCAGGATGCTTAGATTCGCGGAAAAGTACTTCAGGAGCATTACAATTTCTTGGTGATAAACTGGTGTCATGGCAATCGAAGAAGTAGGATTGTACATCGCTCTCCTCAACAGAAGCAGAATATGTAGCCATGTCGGCGTGTTGTGCTCAAGCCATTTGGATGAGAACACAACTCAAAGACTATGGTTATGTATTTGACAGAATCCCGATGTACTGCGACAATCGGAGTGCTATTGCGATCTCGTGCAACTCAGTTCAACATTCGAAATCAAAGCACATCGATCTTCGATATCATTTCATCAAGGACCACGTGGAACAGGGTACAGTTGAATTATACTTTGTGGGTACAGAATACCAATTGGCAGATCTCCTCACCAAAGCCTTAGCTCCTGCTAGGTTTAATGAGTTGGTCCACCAGATTGGTATGCGGTGTTTGACTCAAGAGGAATTGGATGAACTCTTAAAACATTCTTAAAAACCAGTCAAACACCAACACCTCTTTTGTAAATATTTTTCAAAAACAAAATACAAAAATATAAAATCTGATAAAACAATAAAAATATTCTTCTATCTATATTTCTTTTAACATGGCACGTACAATTCTTCCGTCAACACTAAAATCTTTCAAAATTCATTATTTTCTCGATCAAGTGTTGTGGGGGAGAAAACAAATATTTTTCGGTTTCATAAATAACCTTGTACTTGCATGTTACCATATCCCGGTTGTTTCTTTAAATGGTGGTCACATTTCTGGTTTACTGACACTCCTCGGACTAAATTTTATAAAACTTCATTATTTATTAAGTCAAGGGGGAGTGTCGTCAAAATTCTTTCAAAATATCATTCGTTTGATAACCAAAATGGAAGTTATGGGTATTGGTTGTAAATGGTTAATGTGAAGGGACTAAAAATGTCAAAACTTCAAACTTTTTAAACAAAACATCTCTTCCACATTAACTCTTCTCATTTATTACTCAACAACCCAAATCTTACGCCTAACAATATACAAATCCGAGTTCTTGATCATCAATTTGTAAGTGGTTTCTTAATCTTAATGTGTTTACAAACAATGGTTTTGAATCTTTCATAAATCCAACGGTTAAAACGTGAGATTGATTGATTTTTGTGTTCTACGCATAAGCGTATGAACACGTAATCGAGTTTGAGTGTTTTTTGGTTAAAATGGTTATGTAAAAACGTTTATTTAATCACTATGATTCCATTTTTATCATCAATACTCGCCCAGAAATACGAATTGTTTGATTTTGAATATTAGGGTTTATGCGTATATTTGGGGGTTTACAAGTGTGAACATTTTTGGTTAAAAATATTGTTGTGTGATGTTGTTTACAAGATGAATTGATCATATCCATGTTTAGAATCAACCCAGAAACACTAATTGATAGTTAATTAGAAATTAGGGTTTATGTTCTTCATGTTTGGGTATTTTTGATTCATTGAGAATTTGATGTTAAAACTTGGACAGAACAACTCACTTGACTTCTTAGTATTACCAGAACAAGTTTTGTGCATTTCCTATGGCTAGAATTCTTAGTCGTAATTCCTATGGTTTAGGTCTACGCATAAGTCTTCTTACGCGTAACTGTTCTATGAGTATTCATGATTTGATCTGAAAATAACTGACTGTATGTATTAATATTGGTGCTATGATGAAATTATTTCAGGTTTAATACGCGAGAAAATTCAGAATCAAGGGTATTTGCCATCTACGCATAAGGATCACCTTACGCGTAGCATGTTATGCGTAAGAGAAATCTTATGCGTAACGTTTACGCATAAGGTTTTACATAAGGGACTACGCGTATCCTATGAAGGATATGCGTAAACAGTGACCTCTACGCATAAGGTTGACTCTTACGAGTAAGCCTTATGTGTAAGGTTCCATATACGCTTACGCGTAAGCTTTACGCATAAGGCACTCTTTTCCTACGCGTAATATTTCTTACGCGTAAGTCAAGAACCTACGCATAAGCTTATGCTTATTCGTATACCATTCCTGTTTATGCATAAGCTTACCATTTCTATGCCTAAGCCTAGTTTTAACCTTAATTATGAATTGTTATGCGTGCAAACTTGTAAATAAATAAATCATAACGCCACGAAACCAATAATGTCACTAATAAACATAAACGTTTAATAAGTTGTGAAAAATAAGTGTAAACATGGACTTTAAAACTTAAAGTTAATCAACTCACGAAACTTTTCACGACGTCATTGGACTATTGGACAAAGAAGTGACATTGGACTCGTAACAATCGTCGACATATCTCATTCAATAATTAGACAATAAAACCATCTGTTGACTAACATAATGTCTATCGATATGTTGGTTCTATTGGCTAAATATCTTTCAGATCACGACATGGACGCTCAATTACAAAACGTGGAAGCACCAAATGTTCTCACCATTGCTGATATATTCCCTAATGGCTATCCGATGAAGATTGGAAAGAACAACCTTCGTATTGATTTTGATACCCTCACCTGCTCAGAGTCTTCTTGCTTAATTGCTGTGGATATTCTAAAGAATCATCCTTATCAGAACATGCTCACCAATTCTGCTACAGTGCCTGAGATCTACATTCACCAGTTCTGGAATACAATGAAAAAGATCAAAGGACAAAATGTTGTGACGGTGAGGCTCAATGACAAACAAGTCACCATTACACCTGCAGACTTAAGGGCTATTCTTCTCATTCCGGTCATCGAACCTACTAAACTCAATGCCACTCCAACTGAAGAGGTAGTTCTCCAGTTCTTGATCGACATTGGCTAAGACGAAGCTACAGGAGTAATGACAAAGCACTCACACGTGGATCTTAAGAATACTCCTCAGCCATGGAGAACCCTCTACATCATCATCACCAAATCAGTTTCTGGACGTGATAGTGGTTATGAGCATCCCAAGCTCATGGAACTACAAATATTTTGGGCGTTGGTCAACAAGAAAGATATCGAAGTTGAAGCTCTGATATGGGACGATATGATGACTTTTCTTAAAAAGCTTGGCACCAAAATCCCATATATCAGATATACCAAACTGTTGATCCAACGAGCTCTAGGGTATAATGCTGATATTCCCTTGAGACTCGATTGCTAGACCCGTATCCCGGATACAAATAGGCCCCACCTTAGATGAAATTGACCAAGGTTTAACGTGATTGGTTAGTCAACGAATGTTAAATTGACTAGTCAATCCGATCGTCAAACTAATAGTTAACACATGCTATGTCATAGTTATAGAAAGAAGGGGGACCTAAGCTGCCAAGTGCTAAACATGTTATAAAGTATTGTGTGGCCAAATTAGAAAGAATGAGACTTGAGGGACCTAATGTGCCAATTAGGCAAACTTTCCTCCTACAATAATCAGGATACTTCTACTAGTATCATTAGATTTCCAGGAATGAGTGGGTGTGTGTGTGTGACGTGAAAAAGAAAAGGAGGGAAAAGACAAGATGGTTTTGGTGATCAATTGATGAAGGATTAAAGCTTTAGCTCATGTGATCTATCACTAACCATATCCATATGCAAGTAAGTAACCCTTAATTGAGGTTAATTAGAGAATTGAAAGTTAGGGTTCATATACCTAATTTGGGGAAATTGGGTAAATGATGTTTTTAAGCTAATTAAAGATGTTATGATGATTATGGGTTAAGTTTTATTAAGTTAGTAATTTATGGATTGATCATCATATAATCAAGATATGATTATATGATGATTAGAGGTGTGTAAGAAATGGGATATGGTTATATAAACCATTGTCATAATTATTTAATTATGATTATTAAGTGTTATGATAATTGACCTGGGATGTGAAGAAGAGGCTAATGATGGTATTGATGATAATGATTCTAGTTGGTATCACTATCTTGGAATCAAGGTAAGTAAACCGATTATGATGTGATGTTGTAATGATTTTATACATTACGTGTTATGTGACTTGTTATGTTAAGGTATTTAAGTGATTGAATGTATGTGCTTATGTGTATGTGTGTTTGAGACTAATTTGGCATAACTAGTCATGAGAGTTATCAAGGATGGATTAGGCTAAGATGTGTTGATGAAATAACCTGTAATGATTATTGGTGCATTAAGTGAGTTAAGGTATGTGTTAATGTTTAATGATTGTAATGGTTTAATGAGTTATGATGCGTTATGTATGAATGATTATAATATTATGTTATGATCGTTTTACTTACTAAGCCTTGCGCTTACGGTTTAAGATGTTAATGTTTTGTAGGTTTAAATGTGAGGGAAAGGAAATGCTTGGAACTAAGCGTTAAGGTTGGATTATGCGAAAGTTTAGAAGATTGATAAGAAGGTAAAGCTTAGGTAGATACCGAGCTCATGACAAGGTTGTCCCCCGAGAGTCATAAAGGGTTTAATGTTTATAGTGTCAAGTCTTTGAAATATTTTAAGAGTCATTTTACAGGTTTTAAAGCATGTTAAAGAGTTATGTTTAAGTGGTGTATGCAAACGGGTCAAAACAGGTGTTTGGCATAACACCCGTCACTTGTAAAGCACGTTTCCGTGGGTCATTATGACCAAGTTTATGCATATATTTGATATTTATAATGACCTAATGATTTCTGAAAGTTTTGGTGTCATGTCATGTTATAGAAGTCATTTTTCGGAAAATAGGTCAAAAGTATATAAAAGGGATATGCAGAAAATGGGGTGTTTGGGACAAGGTCTATTTTAACCCATTTTGGGTCAAACGGGTCAAGAATATTTGTAAAAACAAAGTATATGGATAAGTGTTTGTAAAGTGGTTAAAATAGTTGGAGAACTAGTGGAGAACTAGTTTGGAGAACTAATTTGGAGAACAAATTTGGAGAACAAATTTGGAGAACAAATTTGGAAAAATCATATCTTTTTAACCGTAAGTCGTCACGAGTTGAGCCACCCGTCATTTCGAAGATAATTAAGTCTAGTTTCATTCAAAAATACTTTCAAGGGTCAGTTTGTTACAGAATTTTATCAGTTCAACGATTAATAACAGCAGGTTAGTTTTAAGTCAAATTGTTTCCGCGTAAAAGTTTAAATTTCAATGATTTTAAGTCGTGTCGTTCACGGGGTGTTACAAATTTGTATCAGAGCTTCGGTTTAAGTGAATTAGGTTTCCACTTTAGGTTTCCTAGACTTAAACCACTATTACATGCGTTGAATGTAAGAGAAGTTAAAGCGAGAAAGTAAATGTTTAAGTTTTGAATCAGATCATGTGATAGTTTACATGAACCTAAGTTGATAATAATGAATGCGTGCTATAGTATTTATCTTTATGTGATATAAGTCCGTAGATGCCTTGAGGTATCAAAATGATTAGATTGGCGTACACCTTGGTTAGTGTCGGTGATCATATTATGATTATATGAATGTGTGTTGGAATAACGGTATGGAATGTGATTAGAAATGATAAATGATATTAGAGATGGGATAATTGTGAATTAAAGTATTTGACGCTTAAGGTGTGAAACGTAATAAATGATAAGTGTGCTAAAGTATAATGTGCGATAGCAAGATAAGAATTGTCACGCTAATTGTTAAGTGTCTATTAATGTGAAAAAGTAATGAATGAGATTAAGAAATGATGACAAGTAATGATGAAATAAAAATGGTATAGCCATTGTGCTAATTACTAAAAAAGGATGAGTTAAGAATGTAAGTAAGAACGTAATAATATGTTGTTTAGTAAAACGCGAAGAGATCTTGTTGATGTTTAAAATGAATGTAAAGGATAAACGTATGTTAACAAAGGTGTTATCAATCTAACCTATGTAAGGTTAGAAGTGGAAAAGAATCGAGTGGCCTAAAAGAGGTAATGGTAAAGATGTGGAAATGGTTAACTTGAGTTAAAAAATGTAAGTTGTAATGAGAAGTGTAAACACATAAAAATGTGTAAATACGACAAGCGGGTTTCATATACCAATGATGCTTGCTTAAACTTAATAAAAGGAATGAAAAGTGTGTCTGTTAAAATGTTAATGACTTAGATCTAATGTTAAATGTGAAAGGTTAAAGGTAGCTATCATATAACCGATGAATTAATGATAGTTAATGATGGTATCCTTTGGGATGGCCGAGCTAATGTTAATGGTGGTATCCTTCGGGAGACCAAGCTAATGATGTTAATGAAGGAATGTATTGCCTTCACCGGCAAAGGGTTGCCTATATCTTTGGCATTTAAAAATTCCCAAAGTAAATGTGATAATGGTATGGATCCAAGTCTAAAAATAAAAATTAATGTGAAGTGTTAAAGAACGAAGAGAAAAAAAGTAAAGTGAAAACTAGTAATAAGTACGAATGTTATGTCGAAAGTGTATAAGTAGTACGATTTATGATTTCCTTGATTAAATGGATTGGGACGCCTTTTCATTTAATTAAAGAAATTGTGAATCTCCGAACCATGAGTTTATGTTTCTTGATTTACATAGACTGGGACGCCTTTCTATGTAAATGAGGAAATATAAATGAGTGGGCTTATGTGTTCTCGACATGGCGTGAGTAAGGTAAAAAGGGTGGAAAACGAAAGCCTAGAATTAGTTAGAAGTCTTAAGAACTAAGATAGGTGGGATATAATTAGAATGCGACTTTAAATTGAGACATTAAGTGAAACCAATCGTTTAAGTGTCTTAAGTATGACTTGGAAAGATTAAGAATTTGTAATAATATTATAATGTACCTTGAGGAGTGGTACAAAATGTGAATAATGATAGTAATGGATGCTAACCTTTATTAGCACCCTTATGTGTAAATGCGATGATGTAAGTTAAAGTTTGACCTTATGAAGTCAAAGTATTGAAATTTCCTATGAGACTTGTAGTCCTTGACGAGAAATTATAGAAAGAAGTAAAGGAAACAAGGCCCTATAATAAAAATGTTAATGAAATAATGGAATGAACATAATAGAATGTGAAGGTATTAGTCAATGTTGACTTGTGAAAGTCAAATACGACCTAAGATTTCCTAAGTGACTTATAATACTTAGCGGAAATCCTTAAAATGAAGTAAAGAAAGTAAGGTGTTAAAAAAATGTTAAAAGGGTATTGAGATGACTACGGTAAAGATGAGAATCTTAAGTTGTATTAGTTTATATTTGACTTATATAAAGTCAAATTGGCTCAAATTTTCTCAAGTGACATATAATCCTTGATTAAAAGTTAGAGCAAAGCAAGTAAGAATGTGGTGTAATAGTGATAAAGTGATCAAATGATATTTTGGTTATAATAAATGTGTCTCGTTTGACATAATAACCTTAGTAAGAGCCGTATGCTCTTAGATAAATCAACAAGGAGTAGAGCGAATTTAGGATTTTTGGAATGTGTCAATTTGTGTTGCAGGATCACTTAGATCATTGCAATGAAATGTTTGAATGAAAGTGTGCTTAGTACTAAGAATGGGGTTAAGAAATGACTAAGTCATGGTTAGTAATAGACGAGAGATTTCGGGGACGAAATCTAAATAAGGAGGATAGAATTGCTAGACCCGTATCCCGGATACAAATAGGCCCCACCTTAGATGAAATTGACCAAGGTTTAACGTGATTGGTTAGTCAACGAATGTTAAATTGACTAGTCAATCCGATCATCAAACTAATAGTTAACACATGCTATGTCATAGTTATAGAAAGAAGGGGGACCTAAGTTGCCAAGTGCTAAACATGTTATAAAGTATTGTGTGGCCAAATTAGAAAGAATGAGACTTGAAGGACCTAATGTGCCAATTAGGCAAACTTTCCTCCTACAATAATCAGGATACTTCTACTAGTATCATTAGATTTCCAGGAATGAGTGGGTGTGTGTGTGTGACGTGAAAAAGAAAAGGAGGGAAAAGACAAGATGGTTTTGGTGATCAATTGATGAAGGATTAAAGCTTTAGCTCATGTGATCTATCACTAACCATGTCCATATGCAAGTAAGTAACCCTTAATTGAGGTTAATTAGAGAATTGAAAGTTAGGGTTCATATACCTAATTTGGGGAAATTGGGTAAATGATGTTTTTAAGCTAATTAAAGATGTTATGATGATTATGGGTTAAGTTTTATTAAGTTAGTAATTTATGGATTGATCATCATATAATCAAGATATGATTATATGATGATTAGAGGTGTGTAAGAAATGGGATATAGTTATATAAACCATTGTCATAATTATTTAATTATGATTATTAAGTGTTATGATAATTGACCTAGGATGTGAAGAAGAGGCTAATGATGGTATTGATGATAATGATTCTAGTTGGTATCACTATCTTGGAATCAAGGTAAGTAAACCGATTATGATGTGATGTTGTAATGATTTTATACATTACGTGTTATGTGACTTGTTATGTTAAGTTATTTAAGTGATTGAATGTATGTGCTTATGTGTATGTGTGTTTGAGACTAATTTGGCATAACTAGTCATGAGAGTTATCAAGGATGGATTAGGCTAAGATGTGTTGATGAAATAACCTGTAATGATTATTGGTGCATTAAGTGAGTTAAGGTATGTGTTAATGTTTAATGATTGTAATGGTTTAATGAGTTATGATGCGTTATGTATGAATGATTATAATATTATGTCATGATCGTTTTACTTACTAAGCCTTGCGCTTACGGTTTAAGATGTTAATGTTTTGTAGGTTTAAATGTGAAGGAAAGGAAATGCTTGGAACTAAGCGTTAAGGTTGGATTATGCGAAAGTTTAGAAGATTGATAAGAAGGTAAAGCTTAGGTAGATACCGAGCTCATGACAAGGTTGTCCCCCGAGAGTCATAAAGGGTTTAATGTTTATAGTGTCAAGTCTTTGAAATGTTTTAAGAGTCATTTTACAGGTTTTAAAGCATGTTAAAGAGTTATGTTTAAGTGGTGTATGCAAACGGGTCAAAACAGGTGTTTGGCATAACACCCGTCACTTGTAAAGCACGTTTCTGTGGGTCATTATGACCAAGTTTATGCATATATTTGATATTTATAATGACCTAATGATTTCTGGAAGTTTTGGTGTTATGTCATGTTATAGAAGTCGTTTTCCGGAAAATGGGTCAAAAGTATATAAAAGGGATATGCAGAAAATGGGGTGTTTGGGACAAGGTCTATTTTAACCCATTTTGGGTCAAACGGGTCAAGAATGTTTGTAAAAACAAAGTATATGGATAAGTGTTTGTAAAGTGGTTAATATAGTTGGAGAACTAGTGGAGAACTAGTTTGGAGAACTAATTTGGAGAACTAATTTGGAGAACAAATTTGGAGAACAAATTTGGAGAACTAATTTGGAAAAATCATATCTTTTTAACCGTAAGTCGTCACGGGTTGAGCCACCCGTCATTTCGAAGATAATTGAGTCTAGTTTCATGAAAAAATACTTTCAAGGGTCAGTTTGTTACAGAATTTTATCAGTTCAACGATTAATAACAGCAGGTCAGTTTTAAGTCAAATTGTTTCCGCGTAAAATTTTAAATTTCAATGATTTTAAGTCGTGTCGTTCACGGGGTGTTACATCGATGACCCCAAACAACACTCCATGTTGTATGAGCCCACACTCTCAGTCAGATTTAAGGACTCTACAACAAAGAAACAAGGTGCAGTGCTGCCAGATCGATATCAAACAACTGTACTCGTACAAACGATATCTGGTAGCGGTTGAAGAAGGCAAAGTAGGTTTTCTCGATGAAAAGTCCACTGGTACACCTTCAAGGAAAACCAGAAGAGGCTGTGCAAGAAGTGTTACAAGCACTGAGAGTCAAAGAAAGTTCCCAAAGAGGAAACCTCCACTCAAAAGGACAGTTCCCTCTAAGGAAGTTGTTCCTATTCCCATTCCCAAGTCTGAACCGCAAAGAAAGCTAGTGGATGAAAGCTCTGATGAAACCGAATCAGACGAGGAGGTCACCTACTCTGAAACTGCAACCGATGTCACTCCAATAGTAGCTAAACCTCCAAGTCCAACAGCTGACCAAGGCAAAGGGAAACCTCCAGTAATTGAGTATGAAGAAGAAAGCTCAGATGATGAGCCACTGGATACTGACTACAGGAAGAAGTTCAAAATCATTAGACTCCAACACGTGGCAAAAGAGTTTGAACAGCAACAAATGCGTGGCCTCGGAGGGTCAAGTGGTGGTGTCCAATCTACACCAAATCCTGATGCGGTTAATCAACCCGATATAGGAACTGGTGCCACCAGTCTTGAGCAACAACAAATGCGACTGGAGGATTCTATTGATTATGACTTTGAGGAACCGAAAAAAGAAAAGTCTGAGAAAGAAAAAGCTGATGAAGAGGTTGCAGCTCAAGCCAAAGCTGATAAAGAGGCCCGGATTCAGGCTGAAGTAAAGGCTAAATCTGGACAAGATGACGATGTGAAGTATGATGATTATCTTCTTGACAGTCCTACTTGCTCTAAGGAGGAAACTTCTGAACCTCCTAAGGACCCTGAATCACCTCACGACTCCTCATCATCATATTCATCTTCTCACTCTTCACCCCCACCATCCAAAGGAACAACCAGATCTACATCCAAATCTGTGAAGAAACCTACCGACTCTTGGATATCTCGGGCAAAGACAAGGATTGTTAAAGCGGTCAAACAGGTCAGGAAGAAAGATGTAACCAATAAAAAGTTAGATATACTCGCTGACAACATCAAACATCTTAATGACGAGATAGAAAATATGTCTAATGAAAGGGAGTATATTCAGAAGTTCATGCAACGTGATGTCCAAGGAGAACTGAACAAGATGATTAAGGGCTATACTCATCAGTTCTTACTCGACAAAGTTCCGGGCGTGACAAGAGAGATGTTCAACAGACAACTCTATCCAAATCTGATGCATATCGCCAAGCAAACTATAAGATCAACGCCTATGACCGTCACAATTAACCCTACTGATCCTATAGTGTTCTTAGATGCTGAACTGGTTTCCAGGCTGGTAACTCAAATGTCTAACTGATCTGTAACATTTACCTCTTACAAAGGTAAATTGTTTGAAGCATTGCTGGAATACCAACTCAAATCAGCATGCAGAGAAAAAGCTCAAACGCCTAAACGTCCAAGAGACGATGAAGATAAGGATAACGATAAAGATAACGAACCCAAACGTTCAAAGAAGTCTGATGAAACATCCTCCATGCTACCTCCACTCCACAGGACTCCATCTCTGCAACGATCTCCTCCACGCTCTTCTACTGACAAACCTCAGGACTCTGAGTTACCACCTCAGACAGAGAAAACCGGTGATCACTTCGAGTATACTGGTGGTAACAATGAGGAAGTCCCTGAGCCCCAACAACAACCCACCTCTCCCACTTCAACAAAGAAACCATCATCCTCATCAAGGCCAAAGAAAAAGAAGAAGACGTCCAAGGCTGATGTCGTCTCATGGCTAGACGAAGACGACACCGAGTATGATTGGTTCTCTACACTTTTTGATGCTACTCCCGCTCTAACTAATGATCCAGATATGGTAGAAGGTCGTAAGTTGGAGCATGCTAAGCTACTGCAAGAAAAGTTCCGTGTGAAGAAGATGACGAAATCAGAGTTGAAACGAATCAAGAATGAAGCATTTCAACTACTCAAAGATAGCTCGAAAAGTGCTATTGAAGTTGAATATCACCTTGAAAATATAGTACGAGCCATATCTAACAACATTGATTGGCTCAACCCTGAAGCAAACTTCTTCAACAATGGTCAACCAGATCAACCTAAGATTCCATTCAACCGATTGGTCTAAACCTCTACCAACGATTGGTCAACCAGATCAACCTAAGATTCCATTCCGCTACTTCTTCAACAATGACTTGGAATTCCTTCTACATGGTAGCGATGCTTCAAAGAAATACGTTACATCACTTACACTTCCGTTCCCGGCAGCCATATACTCCAACTGCATAGCCATCGAAGAAAAGGCTACCCACATGTTTTCCAACTGCGTGGAAAGGTATGACATTGATGCAATGTACGGGATTCACCATTGGCCGGAACGCCGATGAATCTACTACAAAAGTTGCCAGGTTCGAAAGTCTCAACATGAAGTGTACAGTGATAAAGGGATCGTTGCTGTTAAGCATGTCACTCTTTCATCTAAATGGGATTATACCTTCCTCAAGACTGCCGTTGTCAAAAGACAAGACGAAAGGGACTATGAATTCTGTGAAGCGGACTTTCAGAACTTGTCTCTCAATGACATTGAAGATCTGTATCTTGCCAAGGTACAGGGAAGAATGAGACAATTCTCGACTAAAATTCAACGAGAATACATCAAGTCCTTGCTCATCTTGATCAGAAGCATGGTGATCCAGGAACGTGTAGAAGATTTACAACTTGCTGTTGAATCATATCAGACTCGTGTCAATCTCACCAGACCTCAGCTAGAACTTCCTGACATCAACCATCTTCCACAATACACTCTCGTCAGCAAACCATTCGGAGTAGTTTACCGTAGTGAACTACAACGCAACTGCTTGATGGCGTGTAGAGATCTTCATAATTTTGGGGATCACACACTGAAGAAGGTCAGGGACGGCTTGGCTTATAGGTTGAAGGCGATACATGAAGGCATTGGGTCTCCAAAGCGATGAAATTCTCAGGAAAGACGGGATGTTAAGAGGATCATCACTCGGATCGATGAAAGGTTGTACAGAAGGGACCAGTTCAGAACTTTGGAGAGCTTTGTAGGTGGTCGTCCCAGGATTACTCTCACAGGCTATCAACGCCCTGTTCGTATTCCTGGAGATATTGCTGGACTACCTGGTACCCCTTAAACTATTTCAATTTCATATTAATTTAGATATGTGATTATTTCATAATATGGCTTGTGCACACATAGCAGTGTACAACCCGTTCTTGTAATGAAAGGACCCTGTGTTACGCTTCAGTGCCACAATCCTTATAAAAGGAGCGAAAGCTTCTCACTTTTGAGTAAAACCTATCAAACCTTTCCCTTTTAAAGGTTTTGCTCAAAAGAACAAGTACTTCCCCTTACGTTTTCAAAACCTCAAAAGTTAGTATTACTTGTTGAGGGGGAGTATTTGCAAAAACTTTGTTCACAAAATTGTTCTTCATGATAATCTTCCCACAAAACTCGAAATGGTCATATTTAATATCAAAACGTTATCAAAAATAACATTTATATGCCATTTTTGAGGGGGAGAAAATTATTGTGATAAGAAATATGTTGATTTGCTATTGAATCGTCGTGTGAAAAGACTTAACCCATGAATTGACGGGATCTGAACAGTCATACATTGAAAAGATTTGTCTTCCAAAGACTTATCCAAGTAAATTGTACCTATTCGAGAAGCTCTTGATAGACATGAACTTTGACGGGTTTGACAACCTTTCGAGGTTTGTCCACACCTTCAAGGTAATTATTAGAGCTAGTTGTCACCTAAAAGCTGACAATGTAACTCTTTAACTATGCAACGTAACCGTGTCCCTCGGGGAATTGTCTATCTTGAGTCGATCAATTCAAAAGTGCGCACTCTTCTCTCACCGTACAGATTTCTGTCGAAACACTTAAGCACGTGTGAAGGGGGAGTATTTCTGCAAATGATCAAACTCTTACAGTGGTACAAAATGTTCTTCAATCATAACCACTTTGAGAGATTTTCAAGAAAATGGTTTTATGGCAACATAGGTTAGTCATGGAGTTATAAGGTGACTAAGGTTAGGAATAACCATCCTATGATCCGCCAGAGCCAGAGGGATCTACCCAAGGACATCACAAATAGGTAGTACTTAGAAGTCCTTAGGTATGATTATAAAAAGGGGAAAATGAGAATCGGAGAAAGAAGGAGTTGAAGAATTAAAAAGAAAAGCAAAGAAAAGGGTGAAAAGAAATAGCCCTCCAGATTATTCAACTTAGGGCAGACACCGGGTTCAATTCATATGCTACTTGTCGTCACTAGATGACACCGGTATTGAAGATAAAAGTCATCATGGACCTAGTGACGCATGCACTAGACCTTCTGAGCCACTCAAGTTTCTCCCAACAGAAGCTTGTTTCATTCTCATAGGGAACCCTACGTAAACTATCGGCTTTCTCTTAGAGATTGCTGGTATTGAAGTAGGAGACCCTCTCCCTAGTCTCCGCTCAGGAAAACCAAAGTGCACTATTGAGTCTAGAGCCACGAGATTCATCAAAAGATCTCTTAGGTACACTTGACATTTTATCGCTTGTCGTTCAACAATAAGAACGCAAGTGATACTTTATCGTGTCCTTCACAGATCTTAGCAATCTATCAAGAACATTTATGAGAGGTTCACACATGTGATCCTCAGTGATTGAATGGAAACTCCTGCTAGGGTCAACATCAAACAGCCCTGACAGCAGGTCACTTCGGTAACTCCTCGTGGATTACGCTTAGTGTGTCTCAAACGGTCTACAGTCGTGAGGTGATGCTTCGGTGTACCTCAGCGACTCATCTGAACTGTAGGTGTACTTCGGTACATCGTGTTATCTCACTCGTGGGACTCCAGTTCAGAAACGGCCTTTGTGAGAATTAGAGACGTGTTTTCACACTATGCTGTTAACACCCTCAAAATTCAAACTTGTAAGTGCCGGAATCCGCTTATTACTAACCGTGTGTATGTTTTTCTTCTTATGGAAGCTCTGGAGCGGACTGATCGTGCAGATTCTTTACATGCTCATACTAACATCATCACTAAGGCAAGTTCTCTCAAAAGGCAACACAAAAGTCAGAATGATTCTTCGTCAAGTCAAAGAATCTACAAAGTTTAAAGACTAAGAGAACTACATCAGTACTGAAATCCAACGTTAAAAGAGCGTGTGAGCATGTTGAAGAAAGACGTGGAGACACTGGAGAAACGAAGCAGACCTGATGCAGACAACAACAACATACTATCACTTTCACCACACAGAACAAAGAACTAAAGAACAAAGAAAAAGATGACGTCAAAGCAGAACTCTTCAAAGGAAACAATTTCTCTACACTGGGGAGATTGTTCGAATCAAGACACTTCTTCTCACTAGTAAGAATAATGTCAGAAGACGTCAAAGCTACTATCACATCAGCACCTACATCGTTTATCACTCTATCATTCATCAATAACACTTAGGGGGAGATTGTTGGAATCACTCCTAAACTATATTTCAAGTGTTAGTGATTCATATGTAATAGTTAGCTTAATATGGCTTTTATGTTAGTAATCAAGGCTAGGCTTATGTAGAAAGCCCATAAGCCTAGGCTAAGCCCAATAAGTAAAAGTATGGGAACTTGGAGTGTTGCCCTAGTTCCCTCCTATAAATACTCTTGTATAACCCTCACTTGAGGGTTGGTTGTTCAATTTACTCTTTCACTATTACGCATAACATTTCTAACATTCATACGCATAGTGTTTGGTAGTTGTTCATCCGATCTCTTCTCATCTATTTCATCTATTGATGCTTGTGTTACTAATATGGTGGCCTAACAAAAGGTTTTAAACCAAATACTCCCCCTCAACAAGTGATATTAACTTTTGAGGTTTTGAAAATCATAAGGGGAAGTACTTGTTCTTTTGAGCAAAACTTTGAAAAGTGAAAGTTTTGATAAGTGTTACTCAAAAGTAAGAAGCTTTCGCTTCTTTTATGAGGATTGTGGCATTGAAGCGTACCACAGGGTCCTTTCATTACAAGTACGGGTTGTTCACTGTTATGTGTGCACAAGCCATAGTCATTAAAAATCACACATCTAAATGTTAAGATAATGAACCAAATCAAGGGTTACCAGGAGAATCCGGAAGGCCAACAATAACTCTAGAAATGCGTTCGGGACGTTGATAACCTGTGAGAGATATGTTGGGACGACCACCTACGAAACTCTCCAAAGTTCTGAATTGATCCCGTTTGAACAACCTTTCATCGATCTGCATGATGATCCTCTTCACATCCCGTCTCTCCTTAGAATTCCATCTCTTTGGTGACCCAATGCCTTGTTGTATCGCCTTTAACCGATAAGCTAACCCATCCCTGACTTTCTTGAGTGTATGATCCCCAAACTTATGAAGCTCGTTACACGCCATTAAGCAATTGCGGTGTAGTTCACAACGGTAGACTACGCCAAATGGTTTGCTGATGAGAGTGTATTGAGGAAGGTGGTTGATGTCAGGAAGGTCTAGCTGAGGTCTGGTGAGGTTGACACGTGTCTGATACGATTCCACGGCAAGTTGCAAGTCTTCTACACGTTCCTGGATCACTATGCTTCTGATGAAGATGAGCAAGGACTTGATGTATTCACGTTGGATTTCTGTCGAGAATTGTCTCATTCTTCCCTGTACCTTGGCAAGATACAGATCTTCAATGTCGTTGAGAGACAAATTCTGAAAGTCCGCTTCACAAAAAACATAGTCCTCTTCGTCTTGTCTTTTGACCATGATTTTCTTGAGAAATGTGTAGTCCCATTTAGACGAGAGAGTTACATGCTTAACAGCAATGATCCCTTTATCACTAAGAACTTCATGTGTAGACTTTTGAACCTGGCAGCTTTTATAGAAGATTCTTCGGCGTTCAGGCCAATGGTGAATCCCATACATCGCGTCAATGTCATACTTCTCCACGCTGTTAGCAAACATGTGAGAAGCCTTTTCTTCGATGGCTATGCAGTTGGAGTATATGGCTGCCGGGAACGGAAGTGTCAGTGATGTAGCGTATTTCTTTGACACATCGCTACCATGTAGAAGAAATTCCAGGTCTTTGTTGAAGAAGTAGCGAAATGGAATTTTAGGTTGATCTGGTTGGCCAATTGTAGGTAGAGGTCTTGTCCAGTCTGTGTAGTATGGAGCCTTGTCCTTTCTAGTGAAGTAAATGTTCGCTTCAGGGTTGAGCCAATCGATGTTGTTAGACATGGCTCGTGCTATGTTTTCAAGATGATATTCAACTTCAATAGCACTTTCCGAGCTGTCTTTGAGCAGTTGAAAAGCTTCATTATTGATGCGCTTTTACTCTGACTTGGTCATCTTCTTCACCCGAAACATTTCTTGAAGTAACTTAGCATGCTCCAATGTTCGACCTTCTACCATATCTTGACCTTCAGGTAGGGAGGGAGTAGCATCAACAAGTGTAGAAAACCAGTCATCTTCGTCTAGCCATGAGACGACATCAGCCTTAGTCGTCTTCTTCTTTTTCTTTGGCCTAGATGAGGATGTTGGTTTCTTTGCTGTGTCGGGAGAGGTGGGTTGTTGTTGGGGCTCAAGGACTTCCTCATCGTCACCACCAGTGTATTCGAAATGATCACCGGTTTTCTTTGTCTAGGGTGGTGACTCAGAGTCATGAGGTTTGTCAGCAGAAGAGCGTGGAGAGGATCGTCTTAGTGTTGGAGTCCTTTAGGATGGTGGTGGCATAGAGGAGGGTTCACCAGACTTCTTTGGACGTTTAGGCTCCCTATCCTTATCCTTATCCTTATCGTCATCGTCTCTTGGACGCTTAGGCCTTTCAGATTCTACTCTGCATGCTGTTTTGAGTTGGTATTCCAGCAATGCTTCCAACAGTTTACCTTTGTCAGAGGTAAATGTTGCAGATCGTTTTGACATTTGTGTTACCAGCCTGGAAACCAATTCAGCATCGGAGAATACTATAGGATCAGTTGGGTTGATTGTTACGGTGAAAGGTGTTGATCTTATAGTTTGCTTGGCCAATTGCATGAGATTCGGATAGAGTTGTCGGTTGAACATCTCTCTTGTCACGCCAGGAACAGTGTCGAGAAGGAACTTGTGAGTATATCCCTTAATCATCTCGTTCAGTTCCCATTGGACATCACGTTGCATAAACTTCTGGATATACTCCTTTTCACTTGACATCTTGTCTATCTCGTCATGTAGAAGATTGATACTGTCAGCGAGTTGATTCAGCTTTTTGTTAGTTACGTCTTTCTTCCTGACTTGCTTGACAGCATTGACAATCTTTATCTTAGCCCGGGATATCCAAGAGTCGGTTGGTTTCTTCATTGACTTGGATGTGGATCTGGTTGTGCCTTTGGATGGTGGAAGTGAAGAGTGAAAATACGAGTCTGATGATGATGAGATATGAGGAGACTCAGGGTCTTTTGGTGGCTCAGATGTTTCTTCCTTGGAGCGTGTTGGGCTGTCTAGAAGAAAATCATCATAATCAACTTTGTCATCTTGTCCAGACTTAGCCAATTCTTCAGCCTTGATCCTGGCTTCTTCATCTGCTTTAGCTTGAGCTTCTTTAGCAGCAGCATCTTCATCAGAAATCTTCTCAGACTTTTCTCTTTCTGGTTCCTCAAAGTCATAATTAATAGAATCCTCAATCTGCCTTTGTTGTATTTCGTGGGTGGTGGTACCAGTTCCCTTATCGGGTTGATTAACCTCATCAGAAACTGGTGCAGATTGTGCACCACCACTTGACCCTCTGGGGCCACGAGTTTGTTGCAGTTCGAACTCTTTGGCAAGATGTTTGAGTCTGAGGTTCTTCAACTATTTCTGATATTCTCTTTCTTCGTCTAATGGTTCTTCTTCAGAGCTTTCCTTTTCTTGCTCAAGCACTGGAGTTTTCCCTTTACCTTTATCAGCTTTTGGACTGGGAGGTTTTGCTACTGTTTGAGTGTCATCGATTGGAGTTTCAGAGTAGATGACCTCTTCGTCTGATTCAGTATCCTCAGAGCTTTCATCCATTAGCTTTTGTTGCGGTTCAGGCTTAGGAATAAGAATGGCTTCCTTAGAGGGAATTTTCCTTTTGTGAACATGTGTCCTCTTAGGAAACTTTCTCTGACTCTCAGTGCTCGTAATGCTTCCTGCACTGCCTCTCCTGGTTTTCCTATTAGGTGTACCAGAGGACTTTTCATCAAGAAAACCTACTTTGCCTTCATCAACCGCTACCAGATACCTTTTGTATGAATAAAGTTGTTTGACCGCATCAGTAAGAAGGTGATCTGGCAATACTGCACCTTGTTTCTTTGTTGTTGATTCCTTAAATCTGACTGTGAGTGTAGGTTCATACAACGTGGAGTGATTGTTGGGGTCATTGAGTCTCAAGGGAATATCAGGATTATATCCTAGAGCTCTTTAGATCAACAGTTTGGTATATCTGATATATGGGATCTTGGTGCCAAGCTTTTTGAGGAAAGACATCATGTCGTCCCATATCAGAGCTTCAACTTCAATGTGTTTCATGTTGACCAAAGCCCAAAAGATCTGTAGTTCCATGAGCTTGGGATTACTCCTGCAGCTTCGTCATAGCCAATGTCGACCATGAATTGTAGAACGACCTCTTCAGTTGGTATGGCATTGTATTCAGTTGGCTCGATGACAGGAATAAGAAGAATAGCCCTCAAATCTGCTGGTGTGATGGTGACTTGTTTGTCGTTGAGCGTCACCGTCATAGCATTTTGACCTTTGATCTTTCGCATTGTATGTCAGAATTGGT
Organism: Chrysanthemum seticuspe; assembly: GCA_019973895.1. Classification (NCBI taxonomy): domain Eukaryota; kingdom Viridiplantae; phylum Streptophyta; class Magnoliopsida; order Asterales; family Asteraceae; genus Chrysanthemum; species Chrysanthemum seticuspe. Next base: position 213,362,139 of record BPTQ01000008.1, on the reverse strand, counting down.
GAACGTAGATCTCCGGCACTATAGCAGAGTTGGTGAGCATGTTCTGATAAGGGTGATTCTTCAGAATGTCCACAGCAATCAGACAAGAAGACTCTGAGCAGGTGAAACTATCAAAATCAACTCTAAGGTTGTTCTTTCTGATCTTCATTGGGTAACCATGAGGGAAGATATCTTCAACAGTAAGAACATTTGGTGCTTCCACATTTTGCATTTGAGCGTCCATGTTGTGATATGAAAGATATTTAGCCAAAAGAACCAACATATCGAAAGATATTACGTTAGTCAACAGTTGATTTTATTGTCTATTTATTGAATGTGATATGTCGATGATTGTTACGAGTCCAATGTCACTTGTTAGTCCAATAGTCCAAAGACGTCGTGATAAGTTTCGCGAGTTAATTAACTTTGAGTTTTAAATTCCAAGTTTTCACTTATTTTTCACAACTTATTAAACATTTAAGCATATTAGTGACATTTTTTTTGGTTTCGTGGCGTTATGATTTATTTATTTACAAGTTTGCATGCGTAACAATTCATAACTTTGGTTAAAGCTAGGCTTAGGTGTAGGTTTTGCAAGCTTATGCGTAAACAGAAGTGGTTATACGCGTAAACATAAGCTTATGCGTAGGATCTTAACTTACGCGTAAGAAATATTACGCGTAGGAAAAGAGTGCCTTAGGCGTAAAGCTTACGCTTAAGCGTATATGGAACCTTACGCGTAAGGCTTACTCGTAAGAGTGAACCTTATGCGTAGAGGTTACTGTTTACGCATATCCTTCACAGGATACGCATAGTCCCCTTTGTAGAACCTTACGCGTAAAGGTTACATGTAAGATTTCTCTTACGCATAACATTCTACGCGTAAGGTGATCCTTATGCGTAGATGTTCAAGTAACCTTGATTCTGAATTATTCACGCGTAGAAACCTGAAATAAATTCACCATATCACCAATATTAACACATATATTCATTCCTTTTCAGATTTAAGCATGAACACTATTTAAGCAGTTATGCGTAGAAACTTAATTACGCGTAGAGTTTAAACCCTAAAGTTCAATTCCTACGAATAAGATTTCTGGCCATAGGAATAACACCAAACAGTTTCTGGGATATCTTAGAGGTCTAATGAAGTGTTCTGTACAAGTTTTAACATAAAAATGCTATGAATCAAAACGTACCCAAAACGTATGAACTTAAACCCTAAAATTTAATTCTTTCACAATTGATGTTTCTGGGCAAGTTATGAGTATGGATATGATCAATTCAACTTATATACAACCTCTCTTAACCATCTAATTACCCTAAAACACACACACATGAAAATAACCAATTCACGCATAAACCCTAATTTTTCAAAATCAATCAATTTGTGTTTCTAGGTGAGTATTAATGATATAAATGGAATCATTGTGATAAGATAAACGTTTTGACACTACCATTTTAACCAAAAACACTCAACCTTGATTATGTGTTCATATGCTTATGCGTAGAACACAAAATCACTCCTAGATTAACTTCTAGCCGTTAGTTTTCAAAACAACTCAAAACCATTGCTTATAATCATGTTAAAATCGTAACAACACTTACAAAATGATGATCAGAAACACGGATTAGCATGTAGACTTTTACGCGTAGGATATGGGTTAGTTGGATAATAAATATGATGAGTTAATGTGTTTTAAAAAAGTTAGGTGGGGAGTTTTGTTAAATGTACTTTGAACTTTTGGCATATTCAGTCCCTCCACCTAAAAGATTTACATCCAACGCCTATAACTTCCATTTTGGTTACCAAACGAGTGATATTTGAAAAGAAACTTGACGACATCCCCCCTCGACTTAAGAAATAAATAATTTTTATGAATTTGAGTCCGGGGAGTGTCAGAAAACCAGAAATATGACCACCAATAAACAAAGTAACAATTGAGATAAGGTAACATGCAAGTACAAGGTTTTATGAAACAGAAAAATATTTGCTTTCTCCCCCTCAACACTTGACCGAGAAAATACTGAATTTTGAAAGATTAGAGTGTTAACGGAAGATTTGTACTTGCCATGTTAAAAAAATATAGATAGAAGAATATTTTTGTTGTTTTATCAGATTTTATAATTTTGTATTTTGTTTTTGAAAAATATTTACAGAAGAGGTTTTCGTGTTTGACTGGTTTTTAAGAATGTTTTAAAAGTTCATCCAGTTCTTCTGGAGTCAAACACCGCATACCAATCCGGTGGACCAACTCAATAAACCTAGCAGGAGCTAAGGCTTTGGTGAGAAGATCTGCCAGTTGATATTCAGTACCCACGAAGTATAATTCAACAGTACCCTTTTCCACGTGCTCCTTGATGAAATGATATCGAAGATCGATGTGCTTTGATTTAGAATGTTGAACAGAGTTGAATGAGATCGCAATAGCACTTCGATTGTCGCAGTACATCGGGATTCTGTCAAATACGTAACCATAGTCTTTGAGTTGTGTTCTCATCCAAATGACTTGAGCACAACACGCCGACATGGCTACATATTCTGCTTCGGTTAAGGATAGCGATGTACAATCATGCTTCTTCGATTGCCATGACACCAGTTTATCACCAAGAAATTGTAATGCTCCTGAAGTACTTTTCCGTGAATCTAAGCATCCTGCGTGATCAACGTCTGAAAAAGCTATTAGTTCAAAACAGCCCAGGAAGAAAAACGTCGTCTAGGCGTTACCTGTTGCTCCGATCTACCCTACGCCTAGGACGTTGTCTGGGCCCACCAAGAGCCATAGTTAGTTGCTGTTTCCATTTGGGAGTTTTTTTCTCGTTGTTGATCCAGAATCCTTCGGATACCAGATCCCCAAGTTAATGGTTCCCTTGATGTATCAGAGGATTCTTTTAACCTCTGAGAGGTGGGTTTCAGTTGGTCTTGACTGATAACGGGAGCAAAGATATACGGCAAAAACAATATCAGGCCTGCTAGCTGTTAGATACATGAGAGACCCAATGATACTACGGTATTTGGTAGGGTCCACCAATTTCCCATGTAAATCAACGTCTAGTTTCTTGGTATGAGCCATTGGTGTAGCATAGGTGTCACATTTTTGCATTCCAAATTTGTTTAGAAGTTCAAGGGCATATTTGGACTGACTTAAGAAAATACCACGGGGTGATTGATGAACTTGCATTCTGAGAAAGAATGTGAGTTCACCCATCATAGACATTTCAAAATGTTTTGTCATTAGTTTTGAAAAAGCATTTGAGTATTTTAAATGTGTTGACCCATAAATGATGTCATCCACATAGATTTGAACGATTAAGATGTGATCCCCGTGATATTGTATGAAAAGTGTAGGGTCGACCGAACCTTTGGTGAAATTATTGGCAATGAGGAAGGAGGATAACTTATCGTACCATGCCCGAGGAGCTTGTTTCAGACCGTAGAGAGCTTTATTCAGTTTGTAAACATGATTCGGGAACTCTGGATCAAAGAATCCTTCTGGCTGGCTGACATAGACTGTTTCTTTCAGTTGACCATTCAGAAAAGCAGTTTTGACGTCCATCTGAAAGACCGTTATATTCATATGAGCCGCGAACGCCAGAAATATCCGAACAGCCTCAAGACGAGCAACCGGAGCGAATGATTCTTCAAAATCAATACCCTCTTCCTGTCTATAACCCTTAGCCACCAGACGCGGCTTATTTCTGATTACGTTCCCTTCAGCATCTAATTTGTTTTTCCAAATCCATTTGAGACCAATGACGTAGACCCCTGTTGGTCTTTCAACCAGTTCCCATACTTCAAGACGTTTAAAATGATTGAGTTCTTCCTGCATGGATTCAATCCAGTTATCTTTGGTCATTGCGTCTTTAATGTTTTTAGGTTCAGATTGGCAGACAGTGAGTGCATAAATGCAATGTTCACAATCTATGTGAAGACGTTGTCTTGTTACGACTGGTTGATTCGGGTTACCAATAATATTCTCAAGAGGATGGTCTTTTGTCCAACGATGAGTGGAAGGTTGATGTTGATATACATTATGCAGATTTGGAGGATTCAAATGGCTTGTAGATGATTCCGCAACATCTGGTTCAACAGTTTCATTAGCAAACGGATTAAAGAACGCATTTGGATCAAAATCTGCAGGTGGGGGTACGTCATTGTTCAGAACATCATCAGCTGGTTCAGCGTCGTTGGAACCAGTTTGTTCAACTGTTGTTGTAGAGTCAACTGGTGGTGCTTCTTCAACAGTGGTTGTTGTAGCACGTGTATCAGGTATTGGAATATGATCAGGTTGAGCAGCGGAAACATTGGATACACGTTGAGCACGTTCATCAGTTCATCATTGAACAGAGGAGCAAAGAGCTTTTCCATTTGTTGACGAGTAAGCTGGGGGCTTGGTTCAGCTGATGATGGGGTTTGAGGGAAGTTTAAGCGGTTATGACCGGGTTCCAAGCTGTTATGCTCAGAAGCCATTTCTGTAAGCTCATCGAAATTTGCATGAATCGTTTCCATAACCTGCTTTGTACGACGATTCCAGATCCGGAAACCCTTAGAATTTTCACAATATCCTATAAAGACTCCAATGCCAGCTTTGGCTTTGAGCTTACCAAAGTCATCACGATCATTATTCGGATAACAAAGGGATCCAAATACATGAAAGTGTTTGAGGTTCGGTTTATGGTTGTGGATAAGCTCATAAGGTGTTTTGTTGTGGCGCTTGGTAATCATTGAGCGATTCTGAGTGTAGCATGCAGTTGACACGGCTTCAGCCCATAAGTAATCCGGAAGTTTAGCATTAATTAACATCGTTCTTGCAGCTTCCACTAACGTGCGGTTTCATCTTTCAACAACTCTGTTTTGTTCTGTGTACGTGCAATAGATGTTTGATGCTCAATTCCTACTTTCTCATAAAATGCACGAAGATTTTGATTCACAAATTCAGTTCCTTTGTCTGTTCTGATTTGTCTGACTGTGTTCCGGAGCTGAACTTGAATTTTCGTGAGAAAGGTGATGATCATCTGTGGAGCTTGATCTTTACTTCGAAGAAAGTAGACCCAAGTCCATCTTGAGTAGTCATCGACAATTACCAAGATGTAGTGTTTGCCATTAATCATTTGCACGCGCATCGGGCCACACAAATCCATGTGAAGAAGATGAAGCACATGCTGAGAGTTGTGTTCCATCTTTGAAGGAAAGTGAGCACGAGTGCTTTTCCCTTGTTCACATGCTGAGCATAGGTGATCTTTAGAATATCGGAATCTCGGGAGACCTTCAACTAGTTTGTATCGAGCAAGGTTGGTTATGGTTTGAAAGTTTAAATATGAGAGACGACGGTGCCATAGCCAAGATTTTGTTGATGTTGCCTTTGAAAGCAGACAGATAGGAGATGAAGAAATCATGTCTTGCATGGAGATAGTGTAGAGACTTGAATTGTGAGTGCTAGACATAAGATCGTTTCTTTGTAGATCACGAATGAAATAAGTTTTCTCCCGAAAAGCAACTTCCAAATCTCCATCACAGAATTGACCTACTGAGAAGAGATTGTGACCGAGGCCTTCCACATAATAAACCCTTCTAATTTCAATGTTGCCATTGATGTAATCTCCGTAGCCCATGATAGTTGCTAAGTGATCATTCCCGAATCTGACAGTGCCAATGAACTTTGCAACAAAGTTTGATAACAGTTTAAGATTGCCTGTCATGTGTCGGGAACATCCGCTATCAACAATCCAAAGGATGATCTGTATCACCTGCACTACACACAGACGACACAGATGGAATAGAAGTAGATGTGGAACCCGAAGAGTTAGAGGGTTCCGAAGCAGTTATAGTAGAAATACACACATCAATGAGTTTAGGTATCCATTTAAATCCTAGTGTATTATGTATCCATTTCTGCCATCTCCAACTAGTCTTTGCTTTAGTCTTAGTGAATGCACTAGGTGGTACTACGTTCCTTGGAGGTGATAATGGAGCTACAGGGACATCAATGCGTTTCATAGAATCTAAAGAGGGTGGTTTACCAAGCACAGACTTAGAAGCATTAGTGGGCCTAGAGGTATTCCGTTTCTTAGGATTCCGTAAATGAGACAAGATAACTTTAGCAACACATTTATCATGAAAATCAGAAAGCATACTTTTACGACATATAATACAAGAAGCTTCAGACTTAATATCAAAAGTACTTAAAGGTTCAGCATTCGTTACATCCCTTTTTCCATTACATTTGTCAGACGCAATATCTAAAGTGGGTGCAACTTGGGTCTTATTCAAAGTCCTAGGGTGTTCTTCTACTTCAGCATTCTTTATTGTTCTTTTCTTAGGTCGCAACTTCCTATTCTTCCGTGTATTGCTTCTAGGCTGTGAAGTGCGGGCGTTGGAAAAAGAGGCAACTATTCCTGTTTCAGTAGAGGGAAGCACATTAGTATCTTGTGGTTTGTCAGTAGGCATTCTAGTGTCACTTTTTCTAAGTGTTACAGGTGCAAGTTTCTTAATGTTTCTAATCTGAACTTGTTCATACTTTCCTAACTTCTCTTTTAACTCAATGATAGTGTGCAACAAATCTTGATTTTCAGAACGAAGATTTCCAGAAAAATTCAGGACTTCTTTAGTGTGTGCAAGATAATGATCAAGTTCGTTTAATGCTTCATCATGAGTCTGTTTGAGTAAATCAAATATGACACCATATTCCTTTTTAACTTTTGCAAGTTCTTGTTCATATTTTGAGATTTGACATTTCAAAGACGCGTTTTGATCATCCAGTTGCTCAAATTTTGGATTAAAAGTTTTGGAATGCAACTGGTTGATTTTGTTTTGCAAAGCAAGTTCACGATTTTGACAATCTTTTTGACACCATTGAAGACGACGTTTTGCATTTGAAAGCTCGTTTAACAGTCGTTCATTTTCAACTTTTAAAGACTCGATCTGAGGCACATTATCAGTATTCTCAACAATTTCAACAGAATCAGCAGAGATATATTCAAATGCATATGACAAAGAATGCAATAACACAACATTATGGATATCAGCACAGATAACATCTTCCAAGAGTCGATCAACATCTTTTAATAACATTTTCTTTTTACATTTTGTATTTGAAATTGATGTTTCTGTTTGTTCGAAAACTCTTTTCATAAGTCCAAGCTCCTTGTGAAAATCCCTTTCCCAATATATAGCACAATTTTTCAAATTTCGGACATGAGGTAAAATTCTTTTCTGAAGAATATCTCTTTGTGCATGCGCAAGAGGCGATTAAAAATGTTCAATTTTTATTTCAGAATGAAATTCAATTTCACGTTCCAAAAGTTTGATGTCCGAAATGAATGTTTCAAAATATTTTATAACTTTACATTGTTCGGCTAATGGTTTTATTTCACTAAGTGAAGGTAAAGGACCATTAATTTGTACATTATTGGAAAGGGGACCCTCAGAAGTAGGTTTGATAACCCAAGGTGTGTTAGAAAAATCCTTTTGTGCAACGAAAGTGACGGCTTTTGAATAGTTAAATGGTTTGTTATAAACAACCTTTTCTAATTTTGATCGACTCTCGTCTTCTGCATCTAATTCCTCTTGACGGTTATATTCAACAACACTTATAATTGAATCATCAACTCTATGTTCTGCACTGTAAACTTCAGGATTTGGTTTGAATGCTCTGTTTGAAAACTTAGGTTTGTAATCAGCAAGATTCGGTCCATATCCATTTGGATTTGGTTTGAAAGTAAACTTTTGAATCGTTGTGATTGATTCACCATGTTTATAAACAACAGTTCAAAACTCTTTGATTTTGTTTTGTAAGTCGACAATTTCCTCAAGATAGTCATCTATTCGTTTCGTGGAATGCTTTTTGTACTCAGAGAACTGTTTTTGACAAGTTAACAACTCAGACTTGGATGTTTGAGTTTCCAAGGTAAGAGCGTTAAGTTGTTGTTTATGATCATGTTTCAGTTGTTCTATTTGAGACAACAAAGTATTCTTGGATGCGGCTAGATCACGTATATGTCTTTCTAATGATTTTTCATTTTGGTGTGATTTAGCAAAAGCGACTTCAAAACCTTGTTCACGTTTTTCTTGAGTTTTAAAATAATTGAGTTGCCGTTTTAAGCATTCAATATCCCTGGTTAACAGTGCATTTTTACTGTGTAATTGCTGATTCAGTGCACAATATTCTTCCATTCGGGATTGTTAGTCTTTAAGTAAGAGGTCAACATCTGGATTAGGCAAAGGTTCAGCATGTTCAACGTGAGTCACAACATGATCACTGTTCAGATCCTCAAGTATGACCACGGAGTCAATTTGATTATCAAAGGTAACTATGAGGTCATCTTGATCGTCAAATGTAACTACTGGATCTAGTTGAGAATCGTCAGAATGAAATGTGGACGGCTCATGTTGAACAGTCTGAGCCTCGTCGGATTCAGATGTTGGCTGAGATATTAGATCAGCGATGAATATGGTTTGTTCGGGTACCTGAGACAAGCCATCAGTGTCATACACTGGGCCTGTGTCACTCATATGGAGTTCGTGCATATTAGCCATCAACATAACTGCTGCATTATCCTGCAAGTCCTCCATATCATCATCTGAGTCTGCATCTGCCATAAGGCTCTGTTCTTTGTTTGTGAGAGTTCCACCTGCTTCATCCTTAAGAGCCAAAAGTAAAGCCTCCTTGTGATAAGCACTGCCTCTAGTTCTCGGCTTTGGGCATGCATTAGCCAGGTGACCCTTCTCATTACAGTTGTAGCAACGAAGACCATTCATCACATTCTGAGCATTCCCATGTTCAACCACTTGAGCTCTCTGTTGTTGTGGAGCACCCATGTTATTCCTTCCCATAGCATTAAACCCTTGACCACCGACCATTTGACGAACATTACCACGATTCTGAACTTCAACACGTCCATTGTTCACAACAGCCTGATTCTTTGTGTTGGATGAGGAACGAATGCGATTGTTGGATTTGTTTGTATAACGGCCGAAGGCTTTAGCAATCATAACAAATACTTGTTGCAATGCATCGAAAGCTTCGGAGTCCTCATTAGCTTCACTGTAAAGTGCTTGATCATTGTTGTTGTTGTATGTAACTAATTTAGTTTGTTGAGATTGTTGCTGTGACGGATCATATGGTGTAATTGTTGCAGTTGGTTGAGGAGCGGGTTGAGGAGGATAACTAGTTTGAGCCCACAAAGCAAGTTGTTGATTGTCCGGATGTGACGGTGGGGCCGGGAGTCCACGGATAGCCCTTTCTTTGTCAACTTCTTTTTGGTGGGGCTTCAAATAGTCGTACAAAAATCTGTATGTAGCATGATGGAGATTTTTAGCTTGACGGATGAAAATGACATACTTTTCCCAATCTGAACCAAGACTACTTAGAAACTTAGTGTTGACTGCAATTCTTGGCATAATGATGTTATGTTTGTCAAAGTTATTGATGATGTCTGAGAATCGATGATGATATGACTCTAATGTCTCTCCTGGTTCAATCATGAAGTGTTCATAAGCCAAGTAGATTTTGGATTCCATGTCTTGTTGATTGAGTTCAGTGCCTTCCATGAGAAGATGAATGTGTTCCCACATTGCTTTTGCAGTCTTTTGAGCATCAACACTTCGAAGGATTGGATTGGGTAATCCTAAAAGGATATATTGCATTGCTAGCTCGTCAGCTTCGAAATGTAGAAGTTCATCACCAGAAAGGTCAGCGACAGTTGCAATGTTTGTGAGATCATCTCGTGGTGGAATAGCATTAGGATCTCCGGGTGTAACGACAATAGGCATCTGAAATGGACCTTCCAAGATGACCTTCTTTAAGAACTTTCCATGTGGCTTCTTTAGATCACAAAACCTAAAGAACCTAATTACCCATTGATCGTAGCTTCCGGGAGTGAGCATTGGAGGTCTATCAAGTGATCCTGTCTCATGATTGGATTGTTGGCTACTTAAAGCTTCACACATCTTTGCAAACCAAGACGGTTCCTTCATAGTATTCATGGATGGATGTTGATTGTAAAAGTTTGTGTAAGGTTTTACTTGAAGACTAGGTGGTGGTTGAACCATTTGAGGTGGAATTGCTCCTTGTTGTGGATAATGTTGTTGGTTAAATTGTTGTTGATAAATTTGTTGTTGTTGATTGAATTGTTGATGTTGTTGATTGAATTGTTGATGTTGTGGACTGAGTTGTTGTTGTTGTTGTTGATTATACGTGTAAGGAAAGTAGTTAGAGTATGGAGGTTGAGACATGTTGAAAACTTGTGTTGTAAAATGGATCTTTGTAGTCGAATGAAACATTGTTGATGAAGTGTCCTTAGGCGTAGAAACCAAGTTTAGGCAAAGTAATGCTTAGACGTAAAAAACACCAAACTTACGCGTAAAAGCAATAGTTACGCGTAGGATTAGCTTACGCGTAAGAATTGAAAAACACTAAGATTAGGCGTAAACTGAAAGTTAGACGTAGAAAACTTATGCGTAGGATTAGCTTATGCGTAAGACAAGGCTTAGGCGTAAGAAAAATCTTAGGCGTAAAGAGTTCTACGCATAAGTTTGAGCTTATGCGTAAAATTAGGGTTTTGCCCAAAAATCCTTTACACTAATCTCAGTGTAAAAGATATCCAAAGTCGAAGTGTTTTCAGGCTTATTCAAACAAGAGAACACTGAGTAAACCAAGAAAACTGAAGATCAAGCCACGGATTTCTTACGCGTAACTTTAGGGTTTTGTTACGCGTAGGATTTTCCAAAACTGAGATTTTAGCCCAAAGTGTTTCTAAACCAGATTTTTGTGATGAAACAGCTTCAATATCACCAAAATAACACAAAAGTGTGAAACTTGATGATCCAAAACTTATATACACGTTACGCGTAGAAATGAACACACGTTTGAAATCAAGCTTAAAAACAATGAAATACACGTAAAGTTTGAAACTTTTTGCCAAAAACTGAAATTTTAACACCTAAAAACCTTGAAAGTACAAGAATCTTGGATTGGAAAGTGTAAAAAATGAGTTTTTATGCGTGAAAAAGTTTGTAAACCGTATGTTACGCGTAAAACCAAAACAACTTCAAAAACAAAAAAACTTTTCACCCAACTATTTGGCGATTGATACCACTGTTAGGTCACCATGTTTGTAACACAAGCATCAATAGAAGAAATAGAGAAGAGATGATCGGATGAACACTACCAAAACACACACGTATGAATAATATAGATAGGTTATGCGTAAGATGTATTGATAAAATGTACAACCAACCCTCAAGTGAGGGTTTACAAGGATTATTTATAGGGCAAGGAGCTAGGGCAATACTACTAGCATCCTTCCCTTCTTATGGGCTTGGGCCAAGGCTCATGGGCTTTCTACATAAGCCTTGGCATGATAACTAACATAAAAGCCATAATTAAGCTAACTATTACGTATTAATTACTAACACTTGAATTCTAGTTTATGAGTGATTCCAACAAGATCTATGCCCAAGTACGAAAATTTCAAGCTTTGTTATTTATGAAAGTTTAAGGGTTATTTAGGTTTATTTATTTTATTTTATTTAGGTTTCTTTTTTCTCAAGATTACTTCTATAAATATAGGGCTTATTCTCATTGTAAAACATATTGGTTTATTAATAAAATGAAGTGTTTTAGAGTTTTTTTCTTGTCGGGGTTTACTTCCTAAGGGGGGAGGGAGTGGTCACCTAATACCCAACACTACCCAAATTGCCACATCACCTCTATCCAATAAAAACCCTCCAACTCAAAACTACCCAATTCTACCCTAACACTACCCAAAGTGGAGGGAGTGGGTTGTGATTTTTTTGTGAAAAATGGGTTGTGATGATTTTGTGAAAAATGGGTTGTGATTTTGTGAAAAATGAGTTTTGGGTTAGTTTGGTTTTAAAGGCAATTTTTTTATGCAACTAGCCGTTGCATTCTTTCCTACCCAACGTTCACATTTTCAAAATTTTTCTCCCAACCACGATCGGCTTCCCAACCCGCTCCACTACCCGAATTGGCCTAACCGACTAGGTCGGGGCGGTGTTGCCGACGAACCCGATCGACACCGCCCCCTATACCGAGTCCACTCCCTCCCCTTTTAGAGGTTTATCTAGGGCTGAGCATCGGTCGAAAACCGACCCGAACCGACAAAACCGAAAACCGGAAATTGTAAAAAACTGAAACCGAACCGAATATGGTCGATCGGTTTGGTTATGTGTCGGTTCCGTCGATTCGGTTCGGTTTAGGTGTGTTTATGTGTGCTTTTGTCGGTTTTGGGCAGAGCCGAACCGAACCAAAACAACCCGAAACCAAAAATCGTAAAAACCTAAACGAAGCCAAACTGAAAAGTTGTGGGTCGGTTCAGTTTTTGTTGGTTCGGTCGGATTTGTCAGTCCGGTTTGGTTTTGAACCTTCCATGCTCAGCCCTAGGTTTATCCTCGTTATCAACCCTTGGATTAAGGTTTTTACCAAATTTTGCTTCCACGTCATGCATCACAAACTTCAATATATAAGCATGGAATATTGAACTGCATAGTAGTGGTCAAGTAAATACCAGACTATTGGCTCTATATAGCTACGATTCCATTAAAATTTTAAAATATATATCATGGATCAAACTATAGGTTTATATTTTTCACTCGAACAATTCCATTTAACCAAAATAAAATAAGCTCAAATATATCAAGATGAGTAGTTAACCATCCTCGTATTAAACTTTTCTTGAAGCTAATCTATTGGTATCATGATCATATAAAAAGGAGGGGAAAAAGCCACTCCCTAACTCATCTAAGCCCTACACGTGTCCCACTCATTTTTCCCATACATTCACCTCATCTTCCCTACCAGATAAAATCGCATATCCTGAATTTAGTTTTAAAGCATTTAAAATCACAAAATTAGGTTCTAATATATGTTTAATATCATATACTCGTTCAATCATTGCAAGTTACAAAGTGTTGTCATTATTTCAAAGTTCATTTATTTAAAAAAAATTATTATGGTTTCGTTAAATTTGAATAAAAACGAAATTACTAGTGCAATAATTGATTAACAAACCCTAAATTAACATTGAATACCATAAATCCTTCATATATTTTTTTCTTTCTATTTTCCTTTTTTTTTAAAGAAAAATAAAATAAAAATCTTTCTTTTAATTTTAAAACAAATCAAGTTTTCATGAAAGTGCTCATAAGATTAATTTTTAGCTTACGAGCTAAATTTTGAGCTTACGAGCTTATAGCTTAAATTTTTTTAGGTCAATTTTTCGACTTATTTAAAACTTATGAGCTTAAAACGTTCAAGTAAAGCCGTAAAATGAACTTATGAAAACATAATTCGAAGACAAAAGAAATAAGGCACGTTTGGTAGAGAGAATTTCAGAGATTAGAAATGAAGCAGAGAATAGAAATTCAGATAAATGAATTAAGTTGAGAAATTTTGATAAATTCCATTGTTTGGTAACTGCAAAGAATTGACATTAAAGAATTCGTTGAAACCAATTCTTTTGCTTGGTATGGACCGGGGAGAAATAAAAATTGATCTTAATTACGATAATGCCGTTAGTTTATTAATATTATGCCATCACTTGTTAACTGAACACTACACAAAAATTATACAGTTATCAAGAAATCTAACATCTACAAACTATCACAATATATTCTTCAAACATCAACACTCTCCTACTGAACTAGGACTATTCTCACAGCTGCACAACATGGAAAGCAAAAACAAAAAACAGCCTCAAAGCCATTTTGACCATTAACAAACAACAACAGCAACATGATTCCATTTCTAATAATAAAATGTAAAATATCCAATACACACAACAAATACAACTATATTGTATCCTGGTTTGAAACCATTTTCTGCGCCATACTTTCCAGACTCGTGCAAAAGCATCATTGCGTCAATCAGCTTTTGATCTTCTTCCGGCGTCCATGTTCTTTTATTTCTTACTTGGGCTTTAGCCTTAGCCTTACTAGTGCCAGCCATGCTTACAAAATACAAATGAATATTCCAATGATTTATATATACAAATGAGTGTTGAGATATTTACATATTAATGAGGCTTTATGGTTGAATTATCATATGACACTAAAAATTACTCCACAACAATATTAAATGAAACAATATTAAATCCACGACATTAAAATGGAGAAATTGCATATTCCAATGATTACTCCTAAATAGATTGGGCATAAATATTTAACGTAGCAACAGAAGTTTTATTAAGCAAAATTATGTATTTAACAACTTTTTATAAGCAATATATACAACAATCAAAGCCTTGAATGTAGCAATCTAGCAAAATTGAACCATCGTGTCTTGATTTTAAGGTGAATTAAAAAACATGGCCTAGATGTGAAAAGTGTATTAATTGGTGATTGCGTAATCAAACTATGGGTACACGTGAGAGGGAAGAACAACAAGACGAGATGTGTTATTCTTATCGGAGACGAGATCAAAATGGATGATGAAGACGCATAGATAAGATCTAACCAAATCACCAATGGAAGTTGTGGCTAAGGTTTAGAAAAGTGTGGTTACAATTGTGAGTAGCACGTGCTTCTTTGTTATCTATCTATACTAAAGCACCAGGTCGGTGGTAATATAAAAACCCGTCGGTGACTTTTAATATTAAGGCTAAGGTTGGGGGTAATATAAAAAACCCCGTTGGTGACTTTTAATATTAAGGCAACGTATTGAATATTTGTTTTATAACTTAGCCCATGAATGTAGCCACGTTTGCGTGACCCGGCTCAAAGTATCAGTGGTATAATTTGATACCACTTTATCAATTTGCACCGCTTTATCACATAGGTGTCCAGTGGCTCAAAAATCCCAGCCACCACCTCTCTCTCTATCGATTTGTTTTGCTCCACAAAACAAGAAAAATTTCGCAGATTCTGGACATAATTATATTCTTTTTTACTCTTCAGGTGCAGTGCAATGGATGATTAAAAGTGATCCATCATCTTCCAGGCCCGATTTCTAAAGACATGGCTTTTGACAGCTCTGATAATAAAAACCGTCTAGAAACATAAAAGAAGGTACAAATTATTTATACAAACGTTAGGATACATTGATTTTATATTAGGGTTTGGTTTCAATTTTGGGGTTTTGTTGATTTTATTTTTGTTTGTAGATTTAGTTGTTTTTATAAACTTTATACTTTTTTTTTGTTCATGAATTGTTAAATTTGTATTTTTTTTAATATTAGTTGTTGGTTATAATATGTGGTTTTTTGTTGTTTTGATAGAGAGATATTGTCTCTTAGGAAATTATGTGACGGGGATGGGAACGGAGGTAATTACCTCTTAGGCTTAAAGGCTTAAATCTCTTACTAAACGGAGTTAGTATGTTTTAACATTTTTTATTGTGTGTAAGGTCTCATATTAACAAAGGGGTTTGGTTTGGATTGTGTTTAGATGATGTTGCCATTAAATCAATTTTTAAGCAGGTATTGTTTTCTATTACAGAGTATTATTTTATTTTATTTTTTTATGCATTTCTTAGTTTGGGATTATGGTTTTGGATTTTGTTTTACATGCTTTGTATTTTGGGGGTGCTTAACGATAAGCACTTCAAGAAAGAATGTTTATATTTGCGAAAAAGCCAATAGTACTCGGAAAAGTTGAAATTCAATTTATCAAATGTTTAAGGTTAGATATCAAAGTAAAAAAGCAATTCTAATATTAAGCACTCTAAAATGCGCAACTTATTATCGGTAATTGCAACAGATATGCAGAAGTCGTTTTAGTTGACACAAAACTGCTTGTACTTGGATAAGCAGGAAAAAAATAAGCAAACTCCCCTAAGGACAAAGATGACGAGATTCTGATAATTTGTTAAGAAGATGCAATACGATGGATTTTTGGAGGAGATTATCTAAGTATTGAGTTCGCATAATGCAGATTATCCGAAATATAGTGTTTGGCAAATTATTTGTATTTTTTTATTATTTGTTTTTTCTTATAAAGGGATGAGGATCCTCTCATGTTCATTTGAACATGAGAGGTAATGTTGGGCTTTTGTGATTGTACATTGTCATTATTGCAAAACAAGCACAATATTATTTTAATTCAAATGTACAATCACAAAAGCACAACATTACCTATCATGTTCACATGAACATGAGAGGATCCTTATCCAACATAACACAATTTTAAAAAAGCAGTCTGCTTTTTCAAACTGCATAATCTATTTTGAGAAGCTTAAACACTTGTTAATAAATATTATAGGGGTGAATTGCTTTGTAGTCTTTTAGACTGATTTTATGCTTGGTTAGGTTCGTTTGAAAAGTTATAATACCTAACTTTAGAAAGATCGAATATGATCATGATTTTTTGTTGTTGCATATGTGGGTACTTTTTGTTATTGTTTTGTTGGTGATAGGATAACGTTTATTGACAATAATGTTACAGGTCCGCAGCCACTGAAATCTACTAGTACCGATTACATTTGTTCATGTTGTTAACGATAACTAGAGAACGGGTGAGTGAATGTGGTTGTTTTAAGGGTAAAATGAATCTTACATTAAAAAAGGCTTATATTAAATTTATTTGTAGGTTACAATTTTGTGATGGATGTTGGGTCACAGTATCCTCATCACTCGGGACCCACACCTCCTGATGAATCAGATTTGGACATGGAAAGAACGCCAGTAGAGTCTGCCACAACATCAGCTGGTCAACTGTCGGACACCAATGCAGCTTACTTCTCATGGCCTACTTCTTGCCGATTAAACGACGCTGCTGAAGATAGAGCTAATTACTTCGATAATCTTTTATAGGGTGTTTTGCCTGTAAGAATTGGTCGATTGCCTACTGGAGAGCGAGCAGTTACTTTGCTTGAACTTATGACTATTAGAGCATTTCATAGTAAAATTTTGAAGCAAGTTAGTCTTGCAACTGCAATTGGGTTCAGGATACGAAGGGGTTTGTTAACTGATATACCTCTCATTCTTGTCTTTGTTACTCGTAAGATCCACACTGATAAGGATCTAAAAGGTACGTTTTTAGGGTTACTGCTTAAATCGACACATTTTATATCCGTTACTGCTTAAAATCATTCCTTTTCACATTTTAGGTCTTTTGGAAGCAAAATGCTGGAATGAAGCATACTTGGACGAAAAGGTGCGAAAACATGAAGAAAATGGCAAAGTCAAGATCAAATGCACTCCAGCACACCTGACGGCGTCCCAACCAAAGGGCGACGCCATCCCTCTATAGAAGACTTGCTCAAAAGTTCACGCGACGGCTGAGCGGAATTTCTGGTCCTAAAGCTTGACGACGCCACGCCTAAACTCTGGATAGCGTCACTCACAAAATCTACACCAGACACCCAAGATCCAAGATTCAGACGACGTCGCTACTGAAGACTGACGGCGTCACACATCTTAAATGACGTCGTCCCAAAGATGACTTGGCCCAAACGAAACCCTAATGACGGCGACCAGACGACGTGATTGGTCCCGAACCGTCAAGATATATCACACAAGCTAGCCACTTGTGAATGGCTAACCGTAATAAACTTAAAACTGCTCAGAAACCAAATGCAATTTAGATCAGGAGAATACAGTGGATTCCCGGGTCGTTAAGTCCCACGGAGGATGAATGGTGTTTAACATAATCAGATGTCGAATAATCACTAAGGATAGTGATCAGTAAGGATTTTGAGTTATTTATACCTAAAGAAAATTTTTGTAAATTACAGGGGCTTAAATGCAAATTAAAGGTAATTAAAAAGATAAATTATATTAAATAAACGCTATCACTATTTTTAAACTGATGTTTATGATTTTACTTTTATAAAACTTTAAATTAAAAAACTATGTGACGTACACAAGAAAATGGGAAACTGAAGCAGTATTAATCCTAAAAATATGAAAATGATATTTTTACAAACCTAATGATAAAAGAAAATTTTTAGAAAAAGAAAATTATTTTTATAACTATTTATCTAATTATTATTAATTAAAAACTATTTTTAACTATTTAATAATAACCTAAAATACAAGAAAATATGAAATAAAGCTAGAAAAATAAAATTATGACTTGGAAAAATCTAAAATAACTAAAGAGAATTTTCAAAACTATTTTTATATTTTTCTGATTATTTTTCTATTTTTTATGAATTTTAAACTATTTAAAGCTAATTAAATTACTAAAAATTGCAAATTAAACTATGAAAAATCTGGAAAAATATTTTTTTGACTTTTTATATTTATCTTAATCTAGTAAAAATGAAAAATTATTTTTTTGAACTTTTTCTGAATTAATTGTATTAAAAGCTAATTAAAAATGCCTAAAAACTGTTTTTAATTAAGAAAAATAGCAAACTATTATGGAAAAATATGAAAAATTCAGGAAAAGTCTAATTTAATATACTGAATCTAAGAAAAATAGAAAAACAGGTGGTTGTGTGTAGGAAATTGAAACTGCAATGACAAAGGCTTATAAATAAGCACTTGAAATAAGCAATTGAACACCAAGGACCACCAACTGATTACAGAAGCTATATTATGCTAAAAGAACTCAAAAGCAACTTATAACAACAAGCTTAGACCTCTGAATTGCAATCTACACAGATTTGATTGTTTTGAGTTTAGTGCTAAATACAGTTTTGAGCTACTACTTTTGAGCTTAAGCACAATCTACCTAATAAGCTGAAAATGAAAACTAAAAGTTGGATCCTAAGCTAGACCTGGGTGACTACTTATAAACCAAAAACTAGACCTAGACAAGCTCTTATGAGCTTGTTGAGAAGCCTGCACAAACCTGTGCAAACTCAATGTTTACTGAGTTTGTGAACAGGGCATTTAAGGCCTGTTTGACAAGCTTATTTGAGGCTTATAGAAAATTTCTAAAAATCTACAAAAATGACAATAAGAAAATAGACCAGTTGAACTTTTAAAGTCCTAAGTTTCACTTGAATTGACCAAAAACTGAGTCAATGAAAAATCATCCTATTTAGGCTCAAACTGCCTTTTGCAAGTTTTTGACTTTTGACAGTTGTGAGAAGGTTGACTTTTGTGAACTTTGATCCAATTTTGTGGACTGATATTGATGAATTATGGTGAAATGAAACTTTATTGGGCTAATCTACTGATTTCTAAACACATATCAAGATTTTGATTTTCCAAAAATCTAACAGTTGAGAATTTAAGACAGGTTATATGGAAATTTGACTATAGAGTGTGCAGACACAATTTTATGACTAAAATCAGTACCAATGAGCTCAGTAAACCTAAAACAACAAGAACCTACCACTGAACAAACCTCTAATACAGATAAACCATCAGATCCAAACACCCTTTTAAAACACTGATTTGCAATGTAAACTAAGATACCTACTGAACTGGCTTGAATTCTTGATTAAAGTGAGTTTAATTATCCTACTTACAACTTAATAAACAAGTTTAAACTACTTATGACTGCTAATACAGATTGTGCAATAAATTGAGTTTGAACTTACATAAAGTCCTAGCCACTATGGCTTGAAATCAATCAACCAAAGTTCACAGGACCCACTATCCTAATTATATCAACCAAGGTAGCTCTGAATCAACCCAAAAACCAACACTGCATCATCCATTTCCAAACTTATACCCATTTTGCTTCATCAGTTGACTTTCGTTGACTTTATGACTATTTTGCTTGAAAATGACTGATAAGCTTATCAAAAGCTATACAAAGCTTAAATAAGCCTATGTAAACTTAAAAATAAGCCATTTGAAGCTTGAAGGTGAGAGTTTGAAACTAATATTTGCAACAGTAAACTTTAAAACTTGAAATGTTGTTCAACCTTTAATTGATACTTGAGAACAGTTTGAATACACTTAAACAACTTAATTGGATACAATGAAACCAGAGATTACAGCTTAAAGCTTAATTAAAAACATAAAAATAAAATACGACATACATAAAATTAAAAAAAACTAAAGACTGCTTCTTCTCTTGCCTCTCTTCCTCTTTTATGCACCAAAAAGCTTCCACGTGTCCTTCTGAGCAAATCCCATCTATCATTTGGGCCATTGGATGAGTTTTGAGTAATCTAGGCCGTCCACGTTTTTTGGCGGGAAAAGCTATATTCGACTGTAGGCTCTGAATTTGCAAGTAGGGGGTGGCATTTATTGTGGTGGGTTGTGATGATGAGGGGGAAGGTTTGAGGAGATAAGGGAGGCTGAGGTGATGGGAGAGAGCCTGTTGCAGTCAAGTGGTGGGAGATAAACAGTGGTGGAGGGAAAGGTTGGTTTGACTGTGGGTTTGACTTGGGTTCAAAACAGGGTAATGACAGGGGTCAAAAGGGATAAGTGGCAGGGGTCCAATTCCATTTTGACAGGGCTTGGTTTAGTATTAATGATAAGGACCAAATTTGTAATTCTGCCAAACTAGAGGGACCAAAGCTGCCAATTTCTCAAAACTGTTTCAAGGGATCAAAATTGACAAGTTTCAATAGTGCAAGGACTATTTTTGACATTTTCAAATTTTCAGGGACCAAACTTGACATTTTTGAAAGTTTAGGGACCTAAGTTGTAAATTTGCAATTTAAATTTCAAGGACTAATTTTGACAACTCATGAATCCCTAGGGACTTGAAATGATATTTTTCTTTATTTAGATTTACCAAGGACTGTTTTTGACAACTTTTTAAACTTGGGGGACTAAAACTGCCAATTATGCAAACTTGATACGTTTTTCACCAGATTTCGATATTTTTGCATTTAAAACACATAAAACACTTATTTGTGATATTTTTATCATTTTGATGCATTTCTGAGTGTTTTCAGATGTTTTTGCAGTTTAAATGGTACAAAAATGATGAGTATTTAGACACTCATCAATCCCCCACACTAAGATATTGCTAGTCCCTAGCAATGTTTTGAGAAAAATTAATGGATTTCATCTCTTTACCAAAAGCCATTACTTCTGGAGTAGCCAAATGTTTCAGTTCAAGTAAGAACCTTGGTACACCGATAACCAAATGATTTTGAGCAAATCACCAGCTTCCAACGGATTTGATTTGTCTTTACCATAAGCCGTTTGCTTCTGGACTAGCCAACTCTTAGATAATATATCTTTGGTGAGTCGATTACCAATTATGGTTTTTCAACTGCCTTTACCACAAGCCATAAACTTGCGGGCTAGCCAACTCTTCACTAATTAAAGATATGGTGAGCTGAACACCATACAATTTTGGGCAAATTGCAAGCCGTCAACGGATTTGAGATATCTTTACCAAGAGCCGTTTGCTCCTGGATTAGCCAATCCTTTTGTTTATTAGACAAGGCGGACTGATAACCATAAGATGAGTAAGTGCAAGACACTTACTCCAAAAAAAAAAAAAAAAAAGGCCAAAAACGGGGGAATTAGGCGGTATAATTACATGATAAAATTCGTGAGAATTCCCCCCCACACTAGAAATGAATATTATCCTCAATATTCAAAGTACCGGCGGTTATGCCGAAACATAGAACGTAAAAGGAAATACTACGGCCATTATTTAGCAAGATTTTTTTTTTTTTTTTTTTTTTTTTTTGGAACATCTTATATACAACAGCGGGGGGCATCTCCCCCACACTAGGGTGGCACACATGGGTGATGTAACACCCCGACCCGACAAGGGTAAAGATATCACGATACGGTTTCATATCAGAACTTTAACTAATGTACAAAAGCGGAAGCCTTTACAAAAACTTACAAAAGATAGTATAATTAACTTAATATTCAAAATAAATCTAAGATCTCTATGGTCAAAGTCTTGCTCTCAGCTCTACTCTCCACCCAGATCAGCTATCCCATAAGCTTATCTTGAACACTTAATACCTGCCGCAGGAAAAGTAAAGTGCGGCTGAGCTTACAAAGCCCAGTGAACAGATATAACGAAACAAAACAAAACAAATATACGAATAACAAAATAAAATGAAATATGACGAGGGATCTTTCAGGATTCTGCGGAAGCACAAATATACAGAAATCCAAACAACCACATAACAGTTAAACCATTTACTTATAAATCAAACGAAGAGTCTAATGACTAACAAAACAGTTACCAACAAACAAACATGGCATTCAACAAATTAATTAACCTTCACTTAACACATTTAAAACATTAAAGCAACAGCGGAAATAGCAGTCCAAAACATGGCAGTCTCACAAACGAATAGAAACATAGTAGACAAACTCTAACTAAATAAGCAAAAGACATAGCATAGCAATTATCAAGTTAACAGACCAGGCATCATAAATTGAATCATTTCCCAGATCAAATATTAGCATAAGCAGAACTTAACATGGCAGGTCACATAGGCAATAAAACACTAACGTATAAACAAAGTTCCCAATATTAACTGAACAAATTATACATACGAAACTTATAGAATACTCACTTTCATACTAGCACATTCATCTCACCGATTAACGAATCCATATAACGATAAACTAACATAATATCAGATGACAGCATGCGAATCATATTTTAACATATTAATCATATCTTAGCATAGCAGACGGTAGTCACATAAACATACAAAAGCATAAACACATATAATAGCATATAATAAGCCTTGCACATAATCATAAACCTTTAAACATTACAAATCAGAACCAGAACTTAACATAGAAATAACAAATACAGATTTAGTTAACTACCTCGAGCCCAGAACATATCATATCAGAATCATCATACATATGCATGAATAATCTTAGCAAATAATTTGGAGTAGCTAGCTCCCAGAAATTGTGAAGACGCGTATTGCACACGACATCATTCACCAGACAAATCATATCGGATAACAGATCAGATCTAGGATGCATCCATACGCCCCACAGACAAATATAGGTAATATAATACCAACTGAGCTCATAACAAATAACAGAGAAGGGACGTGGCAGAACATCACTCTACTGCCCTAGAGTCATATCAGAGGTGCATCACTGATACGGACATGGAACCCCCATGACTAGTGAAATATTTGGCTCGGGTGTCAAACTAACTCAGGTCAGACAAAAGTTCAATCATAACATAAGTCTTAATCAAACGCAAGGTTCAGCAGATAACATATCACTTACTCATATCATAAGGTTCATATTCAAATATTCAGAAGTTCATATCACAGTGGCATATCACACAATCATAAGCAGAAGTTCATAATCGGAAGTTCATAAATAACCATAGCAAAGTTCAACAATTGCATATCAAATTCTTCCTAACATAAGTTCACATCAGATATTGCATAGTTCACTAGATCATAAGTTCAGATAAGTGACAGGGCAAAAAATCAGAAAAGGGTTCATAGCAATGGCATTGGGAACCCTAATAAGTAAAACGGAAAGACTAACGAAAGAACATCAGAAGGGACCTTTACTAAGAAGGTCAGAATATATGTACGATAACATAAGTGTCTTAAGGTAAGACAGAATATCCGTACCTTAAAGCAAATGAAAGGAAAGCAAACGAATGTAGAAATACGAAGACGTAACGCCGCGTCTCCTCCAACGAATCTACACGGATTATGATTTATTTAATACTTATTAGAATCATTAATATTATAACGGATTTATCACATTAATACTTTTAGAGTTGTCAGAATATTCTCATTTTAGTGACAGACGAATTCTCAACATTTTAGGGTATTCCTCATTAATTCACCAACTTTCTATTTAGGTACTAGGGTTTCCCATACTCTTTAAATATTACTAAATACGCATTAAATTCACATATCACTTCTTTTAATGATTTCCCAATTTAACCTAGAACGTAAATGATAACAAACCGAAATTAACTTAAACTCATGCGTGTCTCTACAAAATCAATCTTACACTTGTTGAACCCATAATTGCTCAGAATTTCAAATCACACCCTTGACATCTTTAGTTTCACAATCTAACCTTACTTTATCAGATTTTACACTTTTAACCCAAAGGTTTTAGAATTTACAAAACGTACCCTTATAAATTAAATACAACTCGAATAGCCCTTTAAATATCCAAAATTACATGTTTAACCCCCACACTTATTTTTATATGTTTAGGACCTTTGTTTTACTGTTTACAAAAGTAACCCTTAAGTTTCATAATTTACAAAACCGACCCAAAACTTTTATTTAAAACCGAATAAGTAAAATCCAAGTACAAACCCTAAACCTAAGTTTAACCAATCATTAGTTCATCATTACTACTTCATTAATTACCTTCAATGATTCCAAGAAACCCTAACTCATGCAAAACCCTAATCGTCCCTTTTTAAAACCTTCCTTTTTCCATGTTTAATCGAACCCTAAAACTCAAAACAATTCATACAAGCTTTGAATCCATAAATATGTATTTTATTCAGGTCTTATAACATGTAACAACTTCTGGAAAAATCAATTCATGATCTCTAAAAATATTATAAGCTCATTCGTTAATTGTATACGCTTTTTAGGGTTTTCGATTCCAAATAATTTCATACGACATATTAAACGTGCATGGCCAATTTTTATGTGTTATATATGACTTATAGGACTGAATTCAACATTAGAAACATACCCTTGATGAGCTTGAATCGTTAGAACAAAAGAAGCACAAAAACACCACTCGCCGAAACCCTAATCCACTCAAAAACTCACCACGCTTAAACCAGCAGCTTTGGAACTCGATCACTATTTTTCCCACCTTCTTTACCTTAAATCTTCTCCAAGAAAAATGGTCTCAAGCTCTGGAAACTGGAAATCGAATTATGAAGGGTTTTGAAGTCGGTTTAAGGTTAATCGGCAATAAGGGATTTTATGGGAACCGAATTTTATATATATACTTGATTTATTATTTTTCTTGTGGGCTTTATAATGCATTGGACTTAAAATAATTGGACTCTTAATTTTATAAATTATATTGGGCTCTTATTTAGTTTTATTCTTTTATTAATCTAAATAAATATATTCGGCTAATTAGTTAAAATACAAAAACGAATTTTATAAAATTGCAAACTATAAAAATTAACTTTTACAAAGTGTTTAATATTTATTTTGATCATGTGTGCTATTTCTTAATAATTTTCTGAATTTACATAGCTTATTTGGTATTCTTTGGAATTAATTATTCATACTTCTTGATCATAGGGGTATTTTGGTCTTTTTGTGAACTTTAGAAATTCCAGGTATTACAGGTGAAAACCCATGTAGCATGCTACTGTTTTTGATTCCCGAGTCGCTAGCTTGACTCGATCCCCGCATTCATTGGTTCATGGGGAAAGTTTGTAGATCCGGGACAACCATAGATGGAATGTCCTCTCCAAAATAATGCTTTAATCGATGACCATTCACTTTAAAATTTGGACCATCGGGCTGAGATAACTCAATGGTGCCATAAGGATAAACCTTAGTGATAGTAAATGGACCAGACCAACGGGACTTAAGCTTTCCCGAGAAAATCTTCAATCTTGAATTGAAAAGAAGGACTCGATCACCAACGTTGAAAACGCGGTTCTTGATTTTAGAGTCATGAATCTTCTTTGTCTTTTCTTTGTAGATCAAAGAGTTCTCGTATGCTTGATCACGGAGTTCATTTAATTCATTCATTTGAACTTTTCTATGATCACCAGCTGTCTGAATATCGAAGTTTGCATGTTTCAAGGCCCAGTATGCCTTGTGCTCAAGCTCAACCGGCAGATGACACGCCTTCCCGTATACAAGCTTGTATGGAGTACACCCGATGGGTGTTTTATAAGCTGTACGGAAGGCCTAGAGTGCGTCATCTAGCTTATCCGACCAAGAGGCACGGTTTTCGCCAACCGTCCTCTCCAGAATTCTTTTAATCCCTCGGTTGGAAACTTCCACTTGCCCACTTGTTTAGGGGTGGTACGCAGTAGAGAGACGGTGAGTTACACCATACTTTTGCATGACTCTATCAAACTGGTCATTGCAGAAATGCGTACCACGATCACTGATTATAGCTCGTGGAGTTCCAAACCTAGCAAAAAGAGATTTTAAGAATTTCACAACAACTCGGGCATCATTGGTAGGCAAAGCATTAGCTTCAACCCATTTTGACAAATAGTCAACGGCCACGAGTATGTACTTATTACCGCGAGATGAAGGAAATGGCCCCATAAAGTCAATGCCCCAGATGTCAAAAATCTCACACACTTGAATGGCGTTTTGCGGCATTTCATTTCTTTGTGAGATATTCCCGTGACGTTGACAAGCGTCACAGGTTTTGACAAATTCGTGGGCATCCTTGTAAATTGTGGGCCAATAAAACCCGGAATCAAACACCTTTTTGGCGGTGTAGTTTGGATTATGATGGCCCCCGGTGGGTCCAGCATGGCAAGCTTTGAGAATGTCAAGAGCTTCTTGTCCATAAACACACCGTCGGATGACTTGATCCGCACAGATTTTGAATAAGTAGGGGTCGTCCCAGAAGTAATGTTTAACATCTTTGAAGAATTTGTTCTTCTGCTGGGTTGACATCCCTTTCACTATGAAGTTACCCGCATGGTAATTTGCGAAGTCAGCAAACCATGGGGTAGTAGAGTTTCCACGAAAAGAAACCGCATTGAGTGTCTCGAGAGGAAATGTTTCATTTATTTCCTTTTTCTCGAAAACATCCTGGTGAGGGTTTTCTAGACGGGACAGATGATCAGCAGCCAGGTTCTCAGCTCCTTTTTTATCACGTATAATGATATCAAATTCTTGTAGGAGGAGAACCCAACGGAGCAATCTCGGCTTTGCATCTTGTTTTGCAAAGAGATATTTGAGAGCCGAGTGATCCGTATACACCACGCATTTGGTCAAGATTAAGTACGGCCGAAACTTCTCAAATGCATACACCATGGCTAATAGCTCTTTTTCTGTGGTGGTGTAATGAGTTTGAGCTTCAGTCATAGTCTTACTTGCGTAGTGGATAGGCTGAAAATGCTTAGCTTTACGTTGCCCTAAGACTGCACCGATAGCGAAATCACTGGCATCGCACATGAGCTCAAAAGGTAAATCCCAGTCGGGAGCAACGAGAATGGGTGCTTCAGTAAGCTTTTTCTTTAATGTTTCAAAAGCTTCGATGCACTCAGGTGAGAAGATAAAAGGAGCATCTTTTTCAAGAAGATGGGTCATAGGCCGGGCGATTTTAGAAAAATCTTGTATGAATCTACGATAGAAACCGGCATGACCTAAAAAACTCCTAATACCTTTGACGGTAGTAGGATGAGGCAGTTTAGCAATAACATCGACTTTTGCTCTATCTACCTCAATCCCGTTTTTGGAAATCTTATGGCCAAGGACTATGCCTTCTTTGACCATAAAGTGGCTTTTCTCCCAATTTAGACAAAGATTGGTGTCTTCACACCTTTTGAGCATTTTATCTAAATGGGAGAGACATGTCTGAAATGAGTCCCCAATGACCAAGAAGTCATCCATAAACACCTCCATTGTTTCCCTGATCATGTCGTGGAATATGGCCATCATACATCGTTGGAACGTGCCAGGAGCGTTACATAAGCCAAAAGGCATACGTCTGTAGGCAAAAGTTCCGTATGGGCAGGTGAATGTGGTCTTCTCTTGATCCTGTGGATCAATGGGGATCTGAAAGTAACCCGAGAAACCATCAAGGAAACAATAGTACTCATTCCCTGCTAATCTCTCAAGCATTTGGTCCATGAAGGGTAGAGGAAAATGGTCTTTACGGGTGGCGTCATTCAACTTACGATAGTCAATACACACACGCCATCCCGTAACCAATCGAGTTGGAATTAACTCGTTATCTTCATTCGTGACAACAGTTATGCCACCCTTTTTTGGAACACAGTGAATTGGGCTAACCCAAGGACTATCTGAGATTGGGTAAATCAATCCTGCATCAAGAAGTTTGATAACCTCCTGTTTGATAACATCATGGATTTTTGGATTTACTCTTCTCTGATGTTGAACTGCTGGTTTGAAGTCATCCTCCATCAAGATTTTGTGAGTACAAAATTCAGGGTTGATACCCTTAATGTCGGAGAGTTTCCAAGCAATTGCTTGCTTGTGTGACTTCAAGACCTTTATGAGAGCAGTCTTTTCATCTTTACTCAAATCTCGAGCAATAATGACAGGCAATTTATCATCACCTTCAAGAAATGCATACTCAAGATGAGGTGGTAAGTCCTTAAGTTCGACTTCAGGAAATTCTTCAGTTTTCTCAACTGACTTGACTTCCTTGTTATGAAGCTCGACGGGAGGGAGTGGAGGAGAAGTGTCCTGATTTAACAACTTCTCAAGAATAAGAATATCTCCCTCTGAATTAATCTCATGGTGATTAATATCTTCTGGAATTGCATCACTAGTGTGAGGGGTTGATGAGTGATCATCTTTAAGCAATTTCTCAATGAGAAGTATGTCCCCCTCGATGTCAATTGGAGCGTGATCAATTTCCCATGGAACAGAATCACTAGCCAAGTATGCTTCAATCTCTTCCAAGATGAAGTCGCTTCCCTCAAACGGAGTGAGAGAAGGAGTAGAATTGGCTATGATAGGTTGAGAAGATGTGGTGGGATCCCCACTCACAGAATTATGAGAATAACCAAGAACTTCTTGAGAGTACTCTTCAGAAGCAACATCAATGATATCTATTCGGTTAACCGTCTCAGAATCATAGTTTGCGGAGTACCTCGAAGTTTGATCAAGGTTAAAGGTGACAGCTTCATTACCAACACGTAATGTGATTTCTTGCTCAAATACATCAATGAGAGCACGGCCCGTTCTCAGGAATCCTCTTCCAACAATGAGAGGAACCCGTGGATCAGCATCGAAATCAACAACTACAAAGTCAGCTGGAAAATGGAACTTTCCTACTTTCACAAATACGTCCTCGGCAATTCCAAGAGGACGGGATATTGTACGATCTGCAAGCTCGAGAGTCATGCATGTAGGAGTAAGGTCCGGAAGAGAAAGTTTCTTCCATACTAAATGAGGCATCAGGTTTATGCTTGCACCAAGATCGGCTAAGGCAAAGCATTCAACCATTCCTGGAAATACACAAGGTAAGAGAAATTTTCCAGGATCTCCAAGCTTTTCGGGAAGCTTCTTCAAGATAACTGCAGAGCAGTTCTCGTTCAGAGGAGTTTTAGCCATTTCAAACAGCTTTTCCTTGTTGCTTAACATGTGTTTGAGAGTCGATGCAAACTTGGGCATCAGCATGATAGCATCCGCAAAGCTTATGTCAAAATGTAGTTCTTGGAAAATTTGAAAAAATTTGTCCATTTGATGACTGGCTTTTTCGCGGAGCTTTTGTTCATTCAAACGTGATGGGTAAGGAATAGAAGTTTTGGATTTGGTATTTTCAATGGGAGCTACAGGAGGTTCAAAAACAACTCCTGGATTGGATTTGGGTTTCGGGACAACCTGAGGATGGACATTGCTGGTACCTCCGTTATTAGTAGGAAGTTCCTTGTCCTTTGTCGCCTCAGGTTCACTTTCCACTACCTTCGGGAGAGAAGAAGAAGAGGTAGTAGGAATAGCGGGTCCATCATATGAAGTACCATTTCTGGTTGTGATCGCCTTTGCATCGCCCCTCGGATTAGCGATCGTGTTGCTAGGTAAAGTACCTGAGCCCGAGGGTCGATCATTTAAAGATTTCTTTAACTCAGCGATCTGACTGACCAACAACCTGTTTGTCTCCTCTTGAGACTTCATGAATTGCTTTAAAAGCTCATCAGATGTTGATACAGGAGGAGGTGGAGGGATAATTTGAGGCCGTATGTTCTGATTATAGCCAGAATTCCCTTGATTAGGATTCATATTTCCCTGAAATTGATTCCCTCGATTGAAAGTGTTTTGATTAAGATTTCCTTGATGTTGGAAACCTTGATTTGGTCCGGGATAGAAATTACCTTGGTTTTGATAACCTTGGTTCATTCTAGGTTGGTTCTGATTCCGGTTAGGATTCTTGTTAAAACCGGGTGGTGCCTGATAAGTATTAGCTCGGTAGTTTGGTTCATTTTGAGGACGGTATTGATTACCTCCTTGATTTGAAGTACCGGCTATAGCATTGGCTTCAAAAGGACTACCATCGGTGGCAGTACAGTTGTAGTATGCATGAGGACCACCACAAGTAACACAAACTTCAACTTTCTTCACTTCACCATATGATGGTGTCTGTGTGAAAGTGACTTTCGTTTGGTTAGCAAGAACCAAAGCCTGAACAATATCTGTGAGTTTGTCAATCTTAGCATCTGTGCTAGATGTACTCACGGGAGATGAAGTAGAACGTCCAGCATTAGACTGAGTCTGATATGTCTTTGTGCGGAAAGGACGGACCTGGGACTTGTTTTCAATGATTTGCAAGGCTTCTTTTGTGGTCTTGCTCAAGAAATTACCTCCCGCGGAGGCATTTAGAGAGTCTTGGTTAGTCTGGTTCAGACCATTGTAGAAATTATCCATTTGCATTAACTCGGTAAAACCATGATGTGGACACTTATGGAGCAATTCTTTGTAACGATCCCACGCTTCCCCGAATGATTCATCAAATCTTTGAGAAAATTTCATTATCTCATTCTTAAGACTTGTAGTTCGGGATGGAGGATAGAATTCGTTAACAAACTTTGTGACTAGATCTTCCCATGTCTCAATGGAACGAGGGGGTTGTTTCTCAAGCCAATTCCGGGCTTGTCCCTCTAGAGAAAATGGGAACAAAAGAAGCTTAATTGCTTCATGTGGGACATTCTTGTATTTGATGGTAGATGCAATATTGTTAAACCATCGAATGTGTGCATGAGGATCATCCCGCTCAAAACCATAGAATTGGCTTTGGGTTACCAGATTAAGTAACCCGGTTTTGAGCTCAAAAGTATCAGCCACAATGGCTGGGACAACAATAGCATCTCCGTAACCCTCGATGGGTGCTTGGAGAAGCTCATTCATCGGCTTGTCTTCGGCCATTATGGCAGGGGGTGGTGGTGGTAGACGTTCCTCAGTCACGGCTGAAGGAGCAGAACGTCCTCTACGTCTACGAGGAATATTTGCAAGCTCAGAAAGTGGACTTGTAGAACTGGAAGAGCGAGTGCGCATGCACTAAGTATAAAAATCAGTTTTCAAAACAAATGCGAGGCAAAACGACAAGTGAACTTAACAAATAATCACAAATGAAATGGCTTCTTTGAAAAAGGTACACCAAATCACAAGGACACAAAGGCAAGTTTTAAATCTGTTGTTCGGGAACTTATTATGGTCACACCCCCAGTTAGTAGGTGTACTGCCTTGATTTGCGGTGGTTGATTTTTATTTATATATTAAGTACCACTGAAAAGACGTAGGTATAGATTTGTGCTGATGGTTTAAAAACTTTTTGGACAATATTTTTGGTATCGTCTCGTTTAACCAAATCGTATTTCTTTAAGAATCACCTTAAAAGAAACACAAGCTAGAAAACGTTACGATTGTTTTGTTGTTTTATATTTTGTTTGGTGTTGTTAACACTTTAGGAAAAGTGTTAATGAACTTTTTGATTTTGTTATAACTTTACAAAAAAAAACTGTTTTTACAAAAGGTGGTATATGTGCAAGTACGGGTCTGAAAATGCTTAGGACACGCTTACAGCCTCCCCGGCAGCGGCGCCAAAATTTGATTGGTCCCGAACCGTCAAGATATATCACACAAGCTAGCCACTTGTGAATGGCTAACCGTAATAAACTTAAAACTGCTCAGAAACCAAATGCAATTTAGATCAGGAGAATACAGTGGATTCCCGGGTCGTTAAGTCCCGCGAAGGATGAATGGTGTTTAACACAATCAGATGTCGAATAATCACTAAGGATAGTGATCAGTAAGGATTTTGAGTTATTTATACCTAAAGAAAATTTTTGTAAATTACAGGGGCTTAAATGCAAATTAAAGGAAATTAAAAAGATAAATTATATTAAATAAACGCTATCACTATTTTTAAACTGATGTTTATGATTTTACTTTTATAAAACTTTAAATTAAAAAACTACGTGACGTACACAAGAAAATGGGAAACTGAAGCAGTATTAATCCTAAAAATATGAAAATGATATTTTTACAAACCTAATGATAAAAGAAAATTTTTAGAAAAAGAAAATTATTTTTATAACTATTTATCTAATTATTATTAATTAAAAACTATTTTTAACTATTTAATAATAACCTAAAATACAAGAAAATATGAAATAAAGCTAGAAAAATAAAATTATTACTTGGAAAAATCTAAATATACTAAAGAGAATTTTCAAAACTATTTTTATATTTTTCTGATTATTTTTCTATTTTTTATGAATTTTAAACTATTTAAAACTAATTAAATTACTAAAAATTGCAAATTAAACTATGAAAAATCTGGAAAAATATTTTTTTGACTTTTTATATTTATCTTAGTCTAGTAAAAATGAAAAATTATTTTTTTGAACTTTTTCTGAATTAATTGTATTAAAAGCTAATTAAAAATGCCTAAAAACTGTTTTTAATTAAGAAAAATAGCAAACTGTTATGGAAAAATATGAAAAATTCAGGAAAAGTCTAATTTAATATACTGAATCTAAGAAAAATAGAAAAACAGGTGGTTGTGTGTAGGAAATTGAAACTGCAATGACAAAGGCTTATAAATAAGCACTTGAAATAAGCAATTGAACACCAAGGACCACCAACTGATTACAGAAGCTATATTATGCTAAAAGAACTCAAAAGCAACTTATAACAACAAGCTAAGACCTCTGAATTGCAATCTACACAGATTTGATTGTTTTGAGTTTAGTGCTAAATACAGTTTTGAGCTACTACTTTTGAGCTTAAGCACAATCTACCTAATAAGCTGAAAATGAAAACTAAAAGTTGGATCCTAAGCTAGACCTGGGTGACTACTTATAAACCAAAAACTAGACCTAGACAAGCTCTTATGAGCTTGTTGAGAAGCCTGCACAAACCTGTGCAAACTCAGTGTTTACTGAGTTTGTGAACAGGGCATTTAAGGCCTGTTTGACAAGCTTATTTGAGGCTTATAGAAAATTTCTAAAAATCTACAAAAATGACAATAAGAAAATAGACCAGTTGAACTTTTAAAGTCCTAAGTTTCACTTGAATTGACCAAAAACTGAGTCAATGAAAAATCATCCTATTTAGGCTCAAACTGCCTTTTGCAAGTTTTTGACTTTTGACAGTTGTGAGAAGGTTGACTTTTGTGAACTTTGATCCAATTTTGTGGACTGATATTGATGAATTATGGTGAAATGAAACTTTATTGGGCTAATCTACTGATTTCTAAACACATATCAAGATTTTGATTTTCCAAAAATCTAACAGTTGAGAATTTTCCAAGATTTTGACTTGGGTTCAAAACAGGGTAATGACAGGGGTCAAAAGGGATAAGTGGCAGGGGTCCAATTCCATTTTGACAGGGCTTGGTTTAGTATTAATGATAAGGACCAAATTTGTAATTCTGCCAAACTAGAGGGACCAAACCTGCCAATTTCTCAAAATTGTTTCAAGGGATCAAAATTGACAAGTTTCAATAGTGCAAGGACTATTTTTGACATTTTCAAATTTTTAGGGACCAAACTTGACATTTTTGAAAGTTTAGGGACCTAAGTTGTAAATTTGCAATTTAAATTTCAAGGACTAATTTTGACAACTCATGAATCCCTAGGGACTTGAAATGATATTTTTCTTTATTTAGATTTACCAGGGACTGTTTTTGACAACTTTTTAAACTTGGGGGACTAAAACTGCCAATTATGCAAACTTGATACGTTTTTCACCAGATTTTGATATTTTTGCATTTAAAACACATAAAACACTTATTTGTGATATTTTTATCATTTTGATGCATTTCTGAGTGTTTTCAGATGTTTTTGCAGTTTAAATGGTACAAAAATGATGAGTATTTAGACACTCATCACGACGTCACTAGCAAAAGGTGACGCTGTCGCGATTGTAAATCTATATATAGAATTCGATTTTTTTGTATTTTAAGAGGTAGAATTTTGGAGAGCAAACCCTAACTCAGTTATAGTCCGACTTGCACAGTATTCTAGGGTCCCATACCCTATTTTACATTGCAAGATAAGTTTGTTTATCCAATTTATCATTATGTCTGCCCCATGTTCAATTGATTGTGTGTATGCTTGCTTGTTTAACATGTCTAGCTAAATTATTCTTGTGTTTTCTTAGATCTATGAAACCTAGTTATTGATTGTTGTTACGTTGTCTCTTGTCTTAATTGGTAGACACTAGAGTAAGGAAAATTGGCTTCTTCTTTCATTGTTGCGAGCTTGAACGTCCTAAATAGCAAAAAGCCTTGAGTGTACAATAGGCCATTCGTTGTGTTTATTGCGTGAGTGTAAGATATTAGTTTTCACATACACATCAAACCATAACACAAAGTGGCATATGAATGAGGTTCTAGAGAGAGAAAGTTAGAGGTTTAGGGAACTTAGTGAGAGAAAGTGAAAGATATTATTATGAGCTCCAACTCTCTACCTTGGGAGGTAGAGAGTATTTATAGTCTTACATAAATCGCCACACATCGGGCTGTGGATCAGGCATACAGTGGGTAAAGACCCGTCCGTCCTCCACGGTGTTACTTAACTAAATACTACTTAACTTAAAAGAACTACGACTACGAGCTTTCTAACGATTACATATACTTGAGGTGACCGACTCTTTAATACCTGGAATTTCTAATTCCTAACAATCTCCCCCTAAGGGAGGTCACCTCAATCATGTACCAAAATTACATTGAATACAACTAGATAATACATTAACAATTGATCTTGCATTCTTGATGTAGTCCTTTGCTCCTAAGCTCGTAGTCATTGATTCTTCACGTTGCATGTTTGGTTACTCCAAGTGGAGGTCTTTTACAGATCCACGTGATAATAAATTTGAGCCATCTTTTGAGATCATCAGCTATCAAAAATCTCTGAGACATCCTTTGTGGTGTTGGTATTATGTGATGTTGTGACTTTAGGACCGACATGCTCACATTCTGGATCATGATATCTTCTCATCAGAGTAGCGGAAGCTTTTGTTGAATCATGATATTGGCAGCAGCGTAGCAGAAGCATGGAGTGAAAATATCAGAGTCATTGATGCACTAATCATGATTTCTTTTGAAATGAATGTGATAAGTGAGCATGCGGCTATGGATTGACCGCTTCATTCTGATCAGTTGCAAACGTCGGGCGTACCTGCATACAACAGTTAGCAATAAATCGCACGAAAGTGTCTTTGATCACTTTCGTTGAATTGAGGTACACGGCCCACGGTTCCCCGTTGATCAGTACAAGTACTGCCTGTGATCAGGTATAATTCCGAAGAATTTCCTTGACAGGGTTTCGCAGCTGCTCTAGCTGTTCTCAAACCGGAACATCTCAAAGAAGATAACACGGAGTGAGTGAACCAGCGAATTTTAAGTCCACTGATTGATGAAAAGAGATTTGAAAAACAATCGTGTATTGCTCAATAGAAATTGTTTTGCAATACAACGAAGGTTTTATTGAAAATCAATTATCAATCATAAAAACACCTTTTGGTTTGAAAAATGAGTACACGGTCGATGTGCTAAAGAAAAGAGTTGTTAAGCACAAAGACCGGTTTTTCAAAGGTATCCGTCAATCCATAACCTGAAACAGGATTGATTCAAGAGATTGAATCGCCCCATTGTTTCTGTTCAGTTGTCACATGGTTGATCTATATAATAGATCTCACATGCCACCTACCAGGAGCTTGTTTGATGTTGGCTCCAGAAGGCTTTCCATCTTCATTGTGAATATGTTAACACATCACTCAGATGTTCTGGCAATACCACAAGGATAATGCATAGGACTCAAGATATATTCTCTCTTTCCACATTGTGTGAAACAGAGAGTCTTCATTGAAAGTGTCCTAATGAGATTTATAGATGATCTCGTGGCTCTAGACTCAATTTTGTGCATATTTGGATCCTGTGCCGGAGACTAGGGAGAGGGTCTCCTTCTTCAATATCAACAATCTCTAAGAGAAAGTCGATAGATAATGTCGGTTCCCCGTGAGAATGAAACAAGACCTTTTAAGAGGAACTTGAGTGGTTTGGAAAGATGAAGTGTAGTGCGTCACTGGGTCCATGACGTCTTGTCTTCAATACCGATGTTACCATCAGTAGCATATGAATTGAACCCGGTTTCTGCCCTAAGGTTGAATAAATGGAGGGCTATTTGTTTTCACCCTTTTCTCATTCAATTCTTTTTAATTCTTCAACTCCTTCAGTGCTTACCGAGACTTCATAGCAGGAACCTTGTTAGGTTTGTTCCAGTACTTGCTCTATCTCAGTCCGCACTCTTCCCATATCTCACTTTTCTCCTTTTATCATCATACCTAAGGACTTCTACACTAACTAGTGGATTGTCCCTGGGTAGATCCCTCCGGTTCTGGCGGATCATGGGAACCAATACCTAACCTTATCATCCTTATATCACCGTACATAAAGTAAAGTTTGTCGGTCTATTTGGTATTGTTCATCTGCCATTGGAACCAATTGAAAACCATTTGAAAATCAATCCAGATACTTGTGATATATTATCAAAACATTTTGTACCTGAATTGTTTTTGATATTTTTAGAATAAGTGCTCCCCCTCAACATGTGCATCAAATGTTTGAAATCGTTTTGCACACGGAGGCAAGAGGAAGAATTAACTTCTTTGAATACCATTTTCTAAAAGATATCAACATCACTTCCCAAATCGAATCAAGTAGATAAAGCATTTTGGGGAAGGATGAGATTTTCATGATTTTGCTCCCCCTCAATATGTGCTTCTAGGTTTGAAAGGAGTTTTGCACATACTAGAGGGAACCTGCACATTGGGATAAATGATCACGTTTCAAATCATAGGTTTAAGATAGATGCTCCCCCTCAACATGTGCATTGAAAATTTGAAATCGTTTGTCACATGTGGGAAGGATAGCATGTACATCCTTATAAAACCATTTACCGAATTATCAGTTTAAATCCAATTTAAATCACACATTCTCCCCCGATCACAATTATCAAATCATTTGAGATTTGTGATCTCTTATAGATTTAAATTGATTTTGAAAGCTTTAAAGGAGAATTGTGACTTGATTATGAAAGCGTTTGAACTGATAAGGATCTGATTTTAAGACTTTAAACTCCATTGATAAAACATGCATGTACATCTTATGAAAACAATTTAATGCCAAATAACTTTTTAATTTAATTGAAATCATTCTCCCCCTCAATCAATGACATAGGTTGTTGATTGAGAGATAGAGATTTTGACAAATAAGTCCTGATGATTATCAAAAATAGAGATCGAGTTATTTTTCAAAGCATTTAGTTTTCAGCAGATAAATGTTTATAGAATCAGAGCATGGAATTTTGAAAACATGATAAAACATGGCTCTGTTCTTTCTTTTAAAACCGGGTTATTGCCTGAAAATGACAATAAACCATTGTTTCTCTTTCTCTCAATTTTTTTTTTTTTTTTTTTTTTTGTTTTAAATTTGAAGAATTCGAACAACATCTAAAGTCCCGTGTCATTCTTTGAATGACAGCACAAAGACCGTAGATATTATCGAACCGAGAAAAACATAACTAATTGACAATATTTTTTGAAGATTTTTCGAATTTTTTTCAGATTTTTATGGATTTTGAAGGTTTTATAATTTTCTGTTTGATTTTTGAGGGTTTTATAATTTTGTATTTTTTTTATTTTTTTTTTTTAATAGATATATACAAGAGACAGATGAAGATAGACCTTTACTCCTCGTCTTCCTCCTGAAGACGTTTGAGTGTTTCTGGTTGAAGGCTTTTTAAGCCAAGACGTGGAAGAATAAACTCAAAACGTTCTCTTGGAAGAGCTTTGGTGAAGATGTCTGCTAACTGATATTCAGACCTCACAAAATAGAGTTCCACCACACCTTTTTCCACTTGTTCCCTGATAAAATGATGTCGAATGTCGATATGCTTTGCTCTTGAGTGTTGAACGTTGTTGCATGAGAGAGCAATAGCACTTTTATTGTCACAGTACCGAGGGATTTTGTTGAATTCAAAGCCGTAGTCAGATAATTGAGATCTCATCCATAAGATTTGAGCACAACAGGATGACATGGCTATGTATTCAGCCTCTGTAGAGGAAATAGAAGTACTCATTTGCTTCTTCGAAGACCAGCTCACAAGCTTATCACCCAAAAACTGAGCACCTCCAGATGTACTTCGACGAGTATCTTGACACCCTGGATGATCAGCATCTGCATAGGCCGTTAGTGACATACCGGTGTCCTTCGGGTACCAAAGACCCATATTGATGGTTCCTTGGAGATACCGAAAGACCCGTTTAACTGCTTCAAGGTGCTTTTTAGTAGGCTTAGCCTGGTATCTAGCACACATGCAAACAGCGAACAAGATGTCTGGTCTACTAGCAGTGAGGTACATCATGGATCCAATCATACTGCGATATTTCGTTTGGTCAATCATGATCCCTGAGTGGTCCTCATCTAGTTTGGTTCGGTCAATCATGGGGGTGTCAACAGGGTCACTTGAATCAAATCCAAATTTCTTTAAGATCTCTGTTGCATATTTAGATTGATTTATGAAAATGCCTCCAGGACTTTGTGAAATTTGTAATCCCAAGAAAAATGACATTTGTCCCATCATTGACATTTGAAATTTTGAACTCATTTCATTCGAAAAACGATCACATTCCATTGGGTCTGTCGAGGCAAAAATAATATCATCAACATAAATTTGAACATGAAGTTAATGTTTGCCTGACTTCCTGGTGAACAATGTCGGATCAACTGCTCCTTTGCTGAATCTGGTTGATAGAAGAAACTTTGACAGTGTATCATACCATGCCCTTGGAGCTTGCTTTAAACCGTAAAGAGCCTTCTTCAAACGATAAACGTGAGTAGGATGCTCTAGATTCACAAATCCTTCAAGTTGGCTGACGTAGACGACTTCTTTAAGATTTCCGTTCAGAAATGCCGTCTTCACATCCATCTGATAAACTACCATGTTCTTACTAGCAGCATTAGCTAGAAAGATTCTGATTGCCTCGATTCGAGCAACTGGAGCAAAAGATTCTTCAAAGTCAATACCCTCCTCTTGACGGTATCCTTTAGCAACTAATCGAGCCTTGTTCTTCAACACATCACCATGCTCATCAAGTTTCACTTTGAAGATCCATTTAAGAGCTATAATCATAGCACAGTCTGGAGCAGGTACTAACTCCTATACATCAAGTCGATCAAACTCATGAATTTCATCTTGCATGGCATTGAACCAGCTATCTTCATTCATGGCGATTTTAACATCTTTTGGTTCGATCTTAGATAGTACGGAGTTGAAGAAGCACCATAAGGCATCGGTTGCAAGTTGTTTCCGGGTTGATACAGGACGAGAGGGATTTCCAATGATGTTGTCTAATGGATGATCGTGAGTCCATTTTCTGAGGTGTTCATGTGGCAGTTGTTGAGGGACTGAGGTAGCAGAGTCGATGTCTCCTGAAGAAGATGGTTCTGATGATGATTCAGGAGCAAATATGTTTTCAAATGGAGCATCTTCAGGAGTAGCAAAGGGATTAACTTCATCATTGATGCCAGAAACATTTCCATGATGTACATTTGAAGAATGATGATTTGTTGATGAGACTGAAGGATCAGCAGCAGGTGCTTCTTGACTTAAAGATATTGAGACTGAGGGATTGACTTCATTCACAGGAATATGAGCATCCTCTGTTGTAGGGATCAACACCTCATTAGTAATTGAATCATACAGTTCATCAAACATAGGATCAAACAATTTCTTTAAATCATCTTCAGATGGAGGTACATATGGAGTTTCTTGAGAAGAGTTTGGAACAAGGGATGAACCAATGGGACTGTTTTGAAGTGCGGGTCCTGAGCTGGAGTGTCCAGGAGCCATTTGACCGGTCAGCTCATCAAACGTAACGTGAATTGTTTCCATGATATTTCGGGTTCTTTTGTTGTAGATTCGGTATCCCTTTTTGTTTGGTGCATATCCTACAAATACTCCAATGTCAGCTTTAGCCCTAAGTTTGCCTAAGTCTTGACCCTCATTAGTTGGATAACACAATGCACCAAACACACGAAGGAAAGAGAGATTAGGTTTTCTGTTGTGGACAAGTTCATATGGAGTTTTTCCATGAACAGTGTGAATCAGGGAACGATTTTGTGTGTAGCATGCAGTGGCAATTGCTTCAGCCCAGAGAAACATTGGAACCTTTGAGTAAATCAGCATTGTTCTAGCGGCTTCAACAAGAGTTCGATTTCGTCTTTCAACTACACCGTTCTGTTGAGGGGTTCGTGGAACACTTCTTTGATGGCTGATTCCAACGCTTTCATAGAATTCACTAAGTTGTTTGTTGACAAACTCAGTTCCATTGTCTGTTCTGATAATTCTGACAGTTTTGTTAAGTCGAACCTGCAGCTGTTTGATGAGTTTGATGATGATATCAGGAGTTTCATCCTTTGTCCTTAAGAACTTGACCCAGGTGAATCTAGAGTAATCATCAACCACAACTAACACATATTTCTTCCCAAAGATATTCTGCACCCTCATTGGTCCACATAAATCCATATGAATCATATGATGCACTTCTGTAACAGAGTTAGTAGGTTTGGGTTTATGGGCATACTTCTTGCTTTTTCCCAATTGACATGCTGAACAAAGATGATCCTTTTCGTACTTGAGTCTAGGTAAACCTACAACTAAGTCCTTTCTGGTGAGATCATTGATGGTGCCGAAGTTCAGGTGATTGAGACGACGATGCCATAACCATGACTTTGTTTTAGAAGCCTTTGATAACAAGCAGATTGGAGATGACCTCATCATGTCATCGATGGAGATGGTGTAAAGATTTGAGCCACGAGTTCCTTTTAACAGTTCCTTACCATTAAGATCTCTAACAAAGCAGGTATGTTTTCTGAAGGCTACTTCTAGATCAGAATCACAGAATTGACCAACAGAGAACAGATTATGACCCAAACCTTCCACATAGTAAACTCTAGAGATGACACTATCACCAACAACGTAATCTCCATAACCCATAATAGCACCGAAATGATCATTACCAAATCTAACAGTCCCGATGAATTTGCTCATGAAGTTCATGAGCTGAGACCGGTCTCCAGTCATATGCTTGGAACAGCTTGAGTCCAGGTACCACAGAACGATTTGAACGATCTGCAGTTGAACACAGACAAGAATGGATAACTGGATAATTGGGATCCCCATGCAAGAATGGGTTCCATTTGGTTAGTAGCAACAGTTGGAACACCCACATCAGAAATAGAAGCATTCATATCAGAAAGTGAGGCAATGGAATCATTGTGAATAGATGCAGTACTAGTGTCTGTATTAGCCCTGTTCACAGTGTGATCACTTCTTAAGGGAATAGTTCTACCAGTAGGCATCCATTTTCTAGTGGGCATTATCTGATTAGTCTTATGACCAACAGGTATCCAATAAAAGCCTATTTTACTGAATGTTCTTCCTGTGGGTTTCCACTGTTTTCTAACTTTCTTTCGTTTTTGCCTTTTAGCCTTTTTAGCATGAATTTTAGCATTAACAATATTAACTGGACAATTAACATAATTAGGCAAAACATTAACACCACATTCATGATTAGAAACAGAATTCAAGCAGACATCAGTGCAAGGTTTGCAAATAGTATCAGAATTCGAATTAATTACAGTACGCCTATGGCTAATACTAGAATCAACACGATTCGTTTTATTCAATTCAAGCTTAAAGTTCCTAGATTGTTCTTCTACTCTCTTCCAGTGCACATTCTTAGCTTGAGAGGTCCTATCATTCCTTGTATTGTCTTGAGACTTTGACCTGCTCCGTTTAATGTCACTGATTACTCCTGTAGATGGAATGGGAACATTAGTTGGTTTAACTACTCTTTGCATCACCTGTTTAGATGTGCTGGGATCTGAACTACATGCAGGTGCACTAAGGTTCACTTTCTTAAAACCAGAGGTACTGAGATTTGTACTCCTAGAAGGCACACTTGAGTTCTCTTTCTTAGCATTGACAGATCTGGAATCTGAACTACTTAAAGGCACACTACGGTTCACATTCAAAACATTAGGAATCGAATGCATATCATACTTGGCATTAGGCATCGAGCATGGAATCAAAGGGTTAACTCTCTCACCTAATGTCTTTGGGCATATTGTGATCAAGCATTCTAAGATTTCTTGAGATCGTTTGGCATATAAGCATGCATGTCCAATTGCATTATCATGAGGTTTCTCTAGCTTATCCTCTTCAACAATCTCACGCAGACATTCTAAGCAATCCTTAAGAGATGAGAAATATGTTTGAATAGCAAGTTTGTTGTTCCTTAGATGAGGAGGGACATATGTCACAGACAAAGCATATTTATTACAAGAGTGAACCTTTGATACACCATTCTCCCCATTGGTCATTGGCATTTTCCCTTTTACCTGACTCTTCAGATTATCAATTTCCTTTTGCAATGAAGCTATTTGTTCGTTATTTTTGTTACGAGTGACCTTAATTGATTCAAATAACTCATTGAAATGACGTTTAACCTTTTCATTTTCTTCTAGAAAACTTTCATTTTCCTTTTGTAAAGCATTTACTAGGTTTTGAAGATGAAACGTTTGAGAATTCTGAGAATCTAAAGGAGGAGGCATTTGGGAGCCTGTCATATTGTTCGTTTGACCCTTTAATTGATAGATTTGGGCTTTCAACTTTCTGATCGTGTTGCACTGAGCTTGAATCTGTTCATCACGTTTGTTAATTTGAAAAACTGCATCAAACTCTGGAGCATCTGATGATGTCTTGATATTTGAAGTTTTGACA
This sequence comes from Chrysanthemum seticuspe, assembly GCA_019973895.1. Lineage (NCBI taxonomy): Eukaryota > Viridiplantae > Streptophyta > Magnoliopsida > Asterales > Asteraceae > Chrysanthemum > Chrysanthemum seticuspe. Next base: position 213,319,370 of record BPTQ01000008.1, on the reverse strand, counting down.
TTTTCTTTAAGATGTTGATATTTTAGTTGTAAATTAAAATGCTCAACTTCTAGTTTAGAAAAATGTTTAACCAAATTGTCGTGATCATCCAGTTCAATTTTCTCGTTTAGTTTAGAATTAGTTTTTTCAAGCTCAATGACACGATCATGAGAGACTTTCAAGGCAACAGATAGTTCATGAAATTGGGAAGCATTAATAGAGCAATTTGAAGCAGTGAAAAACACATCTTGAGCAACACATTCAGTAATAAGAGTCTCATTTAATGTATGCAAGTTCTTCCTCTCAATCTCATTATATTTTAGTGCACGCTCATAGTCACTAACTTCAACAATCATTGCATCAAATTCCTTTTCCATTCCCTTAATATCAGTTTCTATCCCCTTTTTAAGACTCTCAAAGTGATCTTTTAGAAGTTTAAAGAAAGGCATGACCTCAGTTAAATAACATTCTTTCATTTGTTCAAAACCCCTTTCTCCTTCAGTTATACCAGTGGGTGTGATCCTTTTCTTGCAAGTTTTCTCAAAATCAACAAATAGTTGAAATATAACGTATTGGCTAATTAAGGTCTTGCTTTTAGTGGCAATTGTTCTAGGAACAAGATGCATTGGTGTATTAGGAGGATACACAGTCGCTCTAGGCATTTTCCAAAGGGGAGGGTTTGTTTCAACAATATTTTCCGCTTTCTGCTTATCTAAATCCATTTTCCAGAAGACTTGTTCGGGAGTCAACAATGTCTGAGGCTTAAACTTGTTCAAGGAAATCCAGTTTTCCTTCTTGTAGTCATGAGGAGTGATAATTACTTTTTTCTCTTTGCATTTAGGATCATTTAGTTTCTTATTCATCTTTTCCCTAGTGATTTCATTTAGTTTCTTATCATCCTCTGTGCACTCAACGCAACTAGGTTTTTGTCTAGGTTTAAGAATCTCATTGCCATCATAGATCACACTTTGAGCTGCTTTTGCTATCTTTCCGTACTCAGGGTTGGGTTTATCTATAATGGGAACACTATGCTTATCGCTTAGAACTCTATGTTTAGTGACCATGTGAGCAGTCTTAATGGTTTTTCCTTGTATGTACAACTTGTTTTCAAGTTTGTTTTTCAAAGTTTTCAGATTAGAAAAGTCTCTCAAGAGTTTTGATTCCTTTGCATTAAATTCTTGCTTAAGCATTTTCACATTTTCTTGAAGTTCTTGTTTTTGCTTAGCTGTTTTCGAAAGTTTTTCTTGCAAGGAATTTAATTCTTGTTTCAATACTTCTTCTCTAAAATTACTTTTTCTAATTACTGTACGCACTTGGTCATCCATTTCCTGCTCACGAGTGGTCAACTCAAATTTAGCACGTTGTTCATAAATAGCAACACGTTCTTTATAGGCATTTAGTTCAGAAATTACAGAATCATCAGGGGCACATGCAGTGTATTCATCAAAAACATAGTCATTGTTGACTGCAGAAGATGCATCACTTGGTACAACTTCACTTTCACTTTGTTTCACATATTGATCATATGGGACAATATCGATATTACCCATATTTTCAATATTTGATTCAATAGTTTCAGTTGATTGTACTTTGTCATGCATCTGTTGCACATCAGCATCATCGTATAGTTTTAATACCTCTGAGATGAGTTTGTCCTTGGATGGGCCAGCTTGTGGTGAAGAAGAGACCTTGGGAGAAACCATTGGAGAAATGCTAGCCATAAAAATTGTGTGTGCAGTAGGTCCATCATCCACATCAGAGTCGTATGCATCACAATCAGTGACTTGAAAGGCATTATGATGATTGTGACCTATCTCCTGAATAGGCTGCTCATCCACATCTGCATCATAGGTCTTGGCATTGCCCTCGGCTAGAAACAGCAATTCCTCTTCATCCAAAGCAGCACCATTGTCCTGAGCTTGTACAAGTAGCATCTTATCTCTGAAGTAATCAGCATTCTGTGGACGCTTTGGAGATGTGCAGTTTCTTGCAATGTGTCCCTCACCACCACAGTTATAACATTTGATCGGCTTAGCTTGACCTTGGTTACCATTCCTTCCTCGATTCTGGTTACCAACATAACCTCTACCAGCTCCGCCTCTTCCCTGATCATACTGTCTTTCCTGAACTGGTTGCCCCATAATTTTCCCATCTCTGATCAAAGCATGGTTGTGAAGATTGGAGGCGGTTCGGATCTCATTGCAGGTGTGAAGTTTGTTGGTGTGAGGTGAAAGTGTCCTGTTCTCTTTAACCATGAGTGTCAGTTGAGTGATGAAATGTTCCATGACAGCATTTGCATCAGGTTGCTTGAACCTTGGATCAGAAATGGGTTTGTGATTATCATCTTTCGTGGGTGCAACTTGAGAAGCATTGGTGGTAGTCCCATCATTTGTGAAGAAGGCAGTTGAGTCATTTGTAGAGCTTGTTTCTCCTTGACCTTTGAACTGATCAAGAATCCTCTTTTCAAACATGGCATGTCTCTCATTCTGAAGGAGGAAGGCATAGAGTTGTTCATAGTTTGTATTCTTCAATCCTTTAGTGAGCTTCACAGAGGTGACAAACTTGTGCCATTCGGGATTCATGTTGTTCACAAATTTTGAGTTCAACTGAATGTTAGGCATAGTCATCTTGATGTTCCTCATATCATTCACCAACTTATGAAATCTCACATAGTACTCATAGACACTCTCATCTGGTTTCATCTTGAAGTGTTCAAATTCGTCATAGAGTTGTGATTCTCTGTCTTCCATAGTTAATTCAGAACCTGAGAGAAGCATCTTGACATTATCCCATACTGCCTTTGCTTCGGTGTTGTGATTGATCAGCTTGTAGATGTCTTTAGGAAGACCTTGAAGAACAATGTTAGAAGCCCTGATATCTGCATCGAATCTCTTTTTCTCCTTATCATCAAGCTCATCATACATTTTAGGTCTGTCCATTCCGTAAATAGGAGTTCCATCTTCATTAGTATCAAGTATATCTCTAGTCGTCTCAACTCGATACGGTCCTTCATCAATTGATTTGAGAATGTTGACACCATTTTGCTTTCCAAGGCAGTACAATCTGATTCGTTGAGCCCAAGAATCGTAGTCAGTTCTGTCAAGCATGGGTGGACGAGTATCTGAGCCAGCTGCTTGACGGCAACAGTGGAGATGATAGTAGGAACGTTGGTAGACATGTTAACAGATTGTACGGGATTTTATAACTCTATGATTAAACCGGGAAATAGATTCTTTCACGGGATTTTACTAAATCAAGAGACAACCGTAAACAATCACCCAAGTCGCTAGAAGAAAATGCACCAAGTCGCTAACACCTAATTCGCTACACTCCCAAGTCGCTAAAGTCCCAAGTCGCTAGACGAGTGCAAGTCGCTAAGCAGTAACTCGCTAAGCCTCAAGTCGCTAGCAAAATTTTGGCAGCAATTCGCTACACAAGTCGCTAAAGATACAAGTCGCTAAATAGCAACTCGCTACAGACCAAGTCGCTACCTCCAAGTCGCTACCTGTGGTGGAAATTCCACTACTTGTACTGTAAGTCGCTAGTTCTAAGTCGCTAGGTCCAAAACTGTAACTCGCTACAAATTTGTAAAGCAAGTCGGTAAGAAGAAAGAATTCCGTGTGTTAAGTCGCTAGCAAGAAAAACTCATAAACATCACTTTTCAATCCAAAAACAACCCAACCAAGATGATTCAAGCATACCAAATGAAAACCTAAACACTTGTGATGATTCTAAACATAAAAGTACTAACAAAATCCAAGCTTTAACACAAGAAATCAACCAAATGATGCAAAAACCATTAAACTTTTTCAAACTCAAAAACCACCTAAAAACCACTAGAAATCCAAAGATGTGTAAGATATGATCTAACCATGGCTCTTGATACCAATTGTAAGATATTAGTTTTCACATACACATCAAACCATAACACAAAGTGGCGTATGAATGAGGTTCTAGAGAGAGAAAGTTAGAGGTTTAGGGAACTTAGTGAGAGAAAGTGAAAGATATTATTATGAGCTCCAACTCTCTACCTTGGGAGGTAGAGAGTATTTATAGTCTTACATAAATCGCCACACATCGGGCTGTGGATCAGGCATACAGTGGGTAAAGACCCGTCCGTCCTCCACGGTGTTACTTAACTAAATACTACTTAACTTAAAAGAACTACGACTACGAGCTTTCTAACGATTACATATACTTGAGGTGACCGACTCTTTAATACCTGGAATTTCTAATTCCTAACAGTGAGTTATAGCTTTAGGATAGTAGTGTATTCGGGGGAGGTACTATTGCACTTGCCAATCCCGGGTATTCTAAAGGAGAGTTACAATTCATAGAACTAGGGAATTAGGCACCGCCCTACGACTAACCGGAATACAACACACCAATTAAGATAAAGGAAGTGACAATTCAACCGACCAATAAAAGATAACTAGAGAGTAATAGCAGTGAACACATCTTTAATCATCATACGAGCACACCTCAATTAGCATAATCTATCCATAGTTAATTAGATAATTAGATAATTAGTTAAAGTAGTGAAATCGGTAGAAGTACCACCCCCCAATCATATACCCCGAGATTTTTACCCTTGCTTTCTAAAAAACATAAAAAAAACTAAAAGGAATCTTCCTCAACCCCACCTTCTCGTCATATATCTCTTTCTAGCATTCATATTCCCTAGAGAACGAAATCAATCCCCGAGGCTTCCCCCATACTATACTACAACGATTAAGCTAACTGCCTAGAGGTTTGAAAAGCTTGCTCATAGAAAAGGAGGTTTTCTCGACCCCGAACCCTGCTATCACACACGCAGTGGCTCACCCACTGCCACACTCCGCCTTGTGCTCTTGAGGTCCTTTAATTCTTTATTCGCAGTTTCTTTTTACTATAATGCCATAAATTTTGTAAGATTAAACACAATTACAACTTTAGGGAATGAGAAAGACGAAAACTATAAGTACAAGTACATGATTATTATGAGATAAATAATATGTAGATTTGCATCACTAATATTTTTTGTAGATTTAGTTGGTTTTATAAACTTTAGACATTTTTTTCATGAATTGTTAAATTTGTATTGTTTTTAATATTAGTTGTTGATTATAATCTGTGCTTTTTTTAGAATGGTGCCTGGGATTTGTAAGTCACCGGACGCGTGTGTGATAAAGCGTTGGAAATTATAGACTCATTGTGATAAATTGGTATCAAATTATACCATTGATACTTTGAGTCGGGTCACGCAAACGTGGGCTACATTCATGAGCAAAGTTATAGAACAATTCGGATTTGCAATACTTTAATCCTACCGTAATATTATATATGTCAAAGGACGCAGCGTTTTAGTATATGTATATAATTAGGGTTTGGAGGTAAGTTGGCATATCATGATGGGTGGAATCTACCCGTGTCTTGGCGGGGCATCACGACATCGTGTATGCAGCCATGACGGGTCAGATGCCTTTTTATCCGTTTTCAGCCATGGCGGGGCAAATCATTATATTTGCAACCATGTACTTCATTTACACAATGACCTATTGTTTGTAGATGTGTAAGATCTAGTATGTAACCGTGTATGTGTTTGAGGTGGGTGAGAGCCGGATTGAAACCGGGTATGCTTTTGTCAGGACCGATTATCATAAGATTTATGTGGTTTGGAGGCCGGGGTTGGTGGAAGAAGATGAATATCTTCATCCTTTTTAGTGAGAGAAAGTTAGAGAGAGGGAGGAGAAAACACAAGGTTTATTGATAAGAACAAAAGAATACAATGACCAAATGCTTCACCTCACCCCTCATGGAGAGTCATGAGGGGTATATATAGGCCCTATCTTTGCCACTTACACGATACTAGTCCCTAAGGGCAAAGTATACTACGCATCTAGTCCATTCCACGTAAGTGACGTTATCTTTAGAAAAAGCGAGGCTAACAATCTCCCTCCAAGATAGCGTCACACGTGAATGGTTACAATGAGACCTATAAATACAAAACAAAGTAAATTACAATAGTAATGAACAATGTTGACTTTCTTGAAGTGCAGAGTCTCTGTAGTCTAGATACTGAGGCAAACTTGAAGTTCTCCCTTCCGATGACCTCGGCAAATGATCTTCTTGTAGCTCTGAACTTCAACTGTAACGGTCTAGTTAGGTTATTACTCCCTCCTAACTAGTGAGCCTTTTTTCTTTCTATGCTCCCTCCTGAACTGACAACACTCTTCCAACACGTCTTTAATCTTCAGACACGCAGCGGAGAAAGTAAACTCTTGAAGCACAATGGTTGTCGTTCTGGGAACATCGTGACAACATAACTCACTTAGTATTGCATCCAAGTTGGTAAAAACCCGATGTACACCACACTACTTCTCCTTCTTCAGTCTTAAGCAAAAATCCCTTCGTAATCCAATCACGGAAGATGAAATACCAACTTCTCCCTCCTGATGGTTGCGAGCTATCGGAATCATCATAATGTTGCGTACATGCCGTATTACCTTCTTTGATGCAATATTAACATCATAGCTTGATCATAATTTCCGTGAGAATATGTCGCAAAGATACTCTCAATACACATTTCTCTCAAACCAACCTTTAAATAGAACCTCCTTTGAATTCACCGGCTAAATGTAATGACCACATATGGAGATAGCCTGGTACGACTAACTTGAAGAGGAAGTAAGCATCCCAACTTGTGACTTGCTGCTTGTTCTAAATTTTTGAACAATCCACAACTTCGTGTGACACTGAGCACAACAACGTAACTCCTTAAAGTGATGGTTACACACTGTGAGCACTACAACGTAACTCCTTACCAGTTATAACCAGATTTTCAAATTTCATAATGTGCTCCAACAAGTTATCTTGAGACCATCGACTTATCTCAAAGACAAAGAAGTCCACCCGTGAAACGTCACTTCTATTCCTCGTCAATAATACCGTACAAAAACTCCGTAGCCATTTTTCAGATTTCGCTCAAGCCGTGAATATTGTATCCCTCCGTGAAAAATATACCATACCAAATATACCAACTTTTGACCAAATGCAATTAATAATTTATATCCAAAATATTGTATAAAAATATTTGGATAAGTATTGTTCCATTTCATATTACTACCCATCAAATGATCAAAAGCATAAATCCCTTCGGATATCAGCCCACAACCGAATAATATCAAGAAGCCCAAGATTCGGATACACTTAGGATAAACCTGCCTAGTATTCGATTCAAGGCCCAATCCCCAATCAAATGATGTATCCATGAATCTAATCAAATACCCGATCCAATCAGCAAGGCATATCATACCCGGTTATACCTTAATATGCCTCGTATAAAACAAAGGAAGCAGACACAAATTATAACCCTAAATAACATTTGTCTCTCCCAAACCCTAAACTCAAACAAGCGCCCCCATCTTTTCACACAAGAAAAAACAGATCTCATCAAAGTGATCCACTCAAATCACTTCTCATCTTTATAACAATCATCAATCTTCTGGCATAACCCGAAAATTAAACAACTCAAACATTACACCCAAACAAACAATCGTACTTAATCTCTTCATTATATGCTCCATTCGAACCAAGAACGCTTGTGAAGGCTTCAAGATCCGAGGGGGTCTCGGGTAGGTGTAACATGTTGTTTTGTTTTATTTTTATTTTTCTTAACCGATAAAAAAAATGATTATAACAGCCTTGTTATGACTCATTTCTTACAGAATCGGATATTAAGGAAACAAGGTTTCCAAAAGGATCGATGAGGATTGATGGTCAATTGAAAAATCTTTAAAAGATTAAAAAATTGAACCAAATCTGAGATAATGTATATTTTCAGTTTCGAATTATTGTTGAATGGAGTTGAGGAGAGATTTGTGAGGGTCCTTTGGGTTGAGTCTACTTAAGTTTAGGTTTTGTTTTTGGACTGAAGATGTTCGATAGTAGCTGAGGTTGATGGATGTTGTAAATGGTATATGGTCTTTGTGGTCGAAGTGGTTTTGGTCTATTTTACGCGTATCTTCTTCATTTCTTAAGCGTAAAAACAGGTCATGGTCTATGCGTAACTTTTTGCTTTTTCTCTTATGCGTAAGCCTACGCGTAACGTTTTCAACCCGTTATGCGTAAGCATATTCTTATGCGTAAAGCAAGTTATGCGTAAGTCTGCTTAAGCGTAAGCCAGAGTTAGGCGTAAGCCTTGGCTTAGGCGTGAACGCATACGCGTAACTTTTTCTTACGCGTAACTTCACAGCTACGCGTATCTCCACTGTAGATTCTTCTTACGCGTAGAAAAAGAGGGTTTTGACCCTTTGACTTTTTCCGGCGAGATTTTCCGACCATGTGTTTTTCCGTCCAGTCTTCATACTAAACCCAGAATAGGCATAAAAAAGCTTCCTTTTTGCTGTTTTGACCAAGAAAACTGACGGTTTGACCACAAGAATATTTCACAGATATTGGTACAAAAAAGTATAACAGGTACTGTTTGGATAAGATGACCCAAGACAGATGTTGACATAAAAAATTAGGACTTTTTGACCAAAACAAGGATACCAAACACATGAATAAAACTGTTAACCACAAATATACGGAAAAAAATTTTCCGACCCACAAAATAAGCTCAAAAACAGTTAAAAACATGATTCAAACCAACATAAATCAATAAAACAACAACCTTGGCTCGTTATACCAATTGTCAGGACCGATTATCATAAGATTTATGTGGTTTGGAGGCCGGGGTTGGTGGAAGAAGATGAATATCTTCATCCTTTTTAGTGAGAGAAAGTTAGAGAGAGGGAGGAGAAAACACAAGGTTTATTGATAAGAACAAAAGAATACAATGACCAAATGCTTCACCTCACCCCTCATGGAGAGTCATGAGGGGTATATATAGGCCCTATCTTTGCCACTTACACGATACTTGTAACACCCCCGAAAATCTTAATGACAGCGGAAGACTAATTCGGGTGTTACTTGAATGGAGATCATAGTCAATAATTATAGAAAACGACTCGAAAGAGACGTTTTATTAAAATAGTTATCATTCATCGAAAACTCATAGTTTGTTACAAAATATTGCAAATAGATCAAGTGTTTTTCCCAAAAGAAAGATCATGAGTTTGAAAGAAATGATAACTTTTATGTTTTACACCACCAGATAAGCCTTGCCATGCCCCGTTCCGCACCTTGGTCATAATCTTCACTGATTACCTGAGATAACATGCTTAAAAAGGTCAACAAAAATTGTTGAGTGAAGTCCATAGGTTTAAAATAGGTTGAACACAAGTATAAGATCATGATCATTGTAAACTAACAATATCATAAGAAAAATATCACAGATTATTATGCGCTAAGCTCATGAAACCAAGACTCAACTGCATACACCGAATTACCAGTGTACGTAAATATGCCCCAAAGGAGGTAATAGCCAATTACCTAAAGATATTCGATATGGTGCGCCCCGGTTATTTCTCTATAACCGAAACGGGGTTCGTTATTCCCCATAGTACTATTCACGATATCTACGTTCACTCGCGGTGACTAATGGTTCATGATCAGGGGACTTGTGGCTAACAACTTAGGCAGTACCAATAATCAAGAAGATCAAGCATTTATGAAAAACCCTTGTGTTCTAGTTTAGAGCATGTATCTCCCTCGCGGGGTTTATAAAAATAAAGTAAAAGCGAGGCTATGAACTCACCTTGATAATAATGCACACGCAAAAATAGATCAAGCACAATGTAGCGGAGGTTCCAACTCGAAACCTAAAATGATGAGATGGCGAATCTCAGTAATGAGCATTTTGGTTCGCGACCAAAATAATAGAGCATTGAATATTCTTATTCAATAGATCATTGGATTGTCCAATCCAATAGTGTGCGATCGTGATTAACGTTTTAAGTTAATTTATGTGCTACATTGCCTTAATTAATGATCCTCACTTACGCATAAGTGAAATGTTCTCCCGTTGTGATCTTAATAGATTTGTTGAGCATTTTAACGTATTTAGATTCCCCGTGTGTTTTATCGGATTTGATATATATATATATATAATTATAATCTTATAATATACATATATAAGTAATACATTTACCGTTATCCGAAATAAAATACTCATAAGATCAAAATACTTGTTTTTACGAAGTTATTATGGGTTTATAAGTTTTTCTAAACTTTTCCCGAATTTACACTTTTTACCCTCGAGTTACAAAAAGTACAAGTTTAGTCCTTATACTATTAGAAAATGACACTTTGTACCCAAAATGTATTTTATATCAAAACTTTCAGAAATGACATTTTTAGTCCCTTGGTAAAACTGATTTTACGAAAACAGCCCTCTAGGTTCCTTTTATACGCTTTAAACCTTTACTTTTCCAATTGTACACATTTCACCCTAAACTTTATTTATAACTAGTTTAGGCTATTTACACATTCGGTCCTTGTGGTTTTTAAGCGTGTTCATGCACGTGAAATTACCCCTTTTACTTTCGAAAAGATGCATATTGGTCCCTTAACTTTTCATGCATGTTTATATACGTATTACATTGAACCTTTAACTTTTTAAATGTTACGCTTTTAACCCGAAATTCATTTGTTTTGCAAATTTGATCCGAACTACTTTTGAAATAAACGAAAACTTTACAAAACTAGTACAAGCTTATCCCTAGCTTATTTCTTTAGCTTATTAGCTTATTTTGATCACATTGGGCCGGGTTAGATCATTAATGGACTCGGATTGGGCTTAATGGACTCGGTGTTTGGGCTTTAGGCCCGTTTAGTTTTCGCGTGTGTTTCACGAAATGTAGGTGTGATAGTTATGTGCTCGTGTTGTGTTTCTAAAGATTTTTTGCTAGTATTAACTATTAACAACGTGTCGTGATCTAGTAATACGTGAGTCGTTTATGAGATGGTGTTATAACATGTATACGTGCGAGAACCAAATGTAAACAAGAAATGAAATGGAAACGAGTTGGGAGGGACTTACTTCACTCGAAATGAGTGGTGATGAGTAGTGAACGAGAAGAAGTGACCAACAAGAACCCCTTGTTCTCCTTATAATGTTACCCGATTACTAGTACCCTTATGACTTCCACAAAATCCCTTGCTTCGCTCCTAACTCACTTCGATGGTCTCCACAGTGGACGGATTTTTGAGTGAGAGATATGTTTAAGTTTTAGAAGTTCATGTGGAGAGAATGTGTGCATGTCGTGTGTTTTTAAAGAGAGCTCAAGCATGGTCTTTCAAATATTTAAATCCCTTAGTTCTCCTACTCCTAATCTTATTAGACATGTGTTACATTGAACTTGGCCATGGTTTGGGTTGTGTCTCTAGGCGTGTATACTTGTAGCACCACTTAGGAGCATGTTCTTGATTAGTCATTTCATTCTAAACATATTATCTAATGGTTAATGAAGTCAAAGTTGGTCAAATGGTCCTAGAGTGAGTATAATATTGATTTAGGTTAGCTAAGTGGAAGGTTTTGTCTCCTCTTTTGCTTCCATACGCAAGATATGAGACCAATGTGTCTCAAGTTTAGTTTGGTTGGGATTTAGTTAGCTTGGGTTTCTTTCTTGTTTGCTTGCTCGGTTACAACAGAAAGGAACACAAAACATTTTTAAGTCCTTAACTCTTCTAGTGCATATATGGGGATCACGACCCAAACTAAAACATGGTTGGGTTGGGCTCGGCAGCGAGGCCCAAGCAGAAGAAAAATATGTTGGGTTTGTTTGTTGGATTGGACGTGAGACAAGGCCCAAAGAAATAAATGAGTTGGGCTCGAATTGGGTAACGTGGCCCAAAGAAATCACGGGTGTGGGTTTGATCCGGTTTTAAGGTCCGTTTATGTGTCGGGTTTGAGTGGTGAAAAGTCCAATGAGTTCCGAGGCCCAATACGAATTTTATATATTTTTGTTATAATTAAATTCGTAATTTTTACAAATATTTACGTATTTGTTACGTATTTTAGGATTATCAAGATAGTGGGGAAATTTATTTAGATCACAACGGTATATTTATGAACGCTCGAGCTGCGTTGATCATGCATATGCCAAATGATATGCAAAGGTGATGTTTAGAAAATTTCATGACGAAATAGATCGTGTTTAATTCTTGATTAAAACGTTAAGTACATTGAAATTTTCCGGGAGCTTACAGTACCTACCCCTTAAGAGAACCGCGTCCCGCGGTTAAACTCGCAGAGGCTGTCATGGGTGATCTAGATGAACAGGTGGGGATACTTGGAACGCATTATATCCTCGCGCTCCCAGGTGAACTCTGCACCTCGTTTCTTATGATTCCATCGAACTTTAACGATAGGAATGCGGCTTTGCTTAAGCCTCTTAACTTCTCTGTCCATGATCTCGACTGGTTCTTCGACAAAGCTAAGTTTGTCATTGAGCTGGATGTCCTTGAGTGGTACGACTAGAGTTTCATCCGAAAGACACTTTTTAAGATTTGAGACATGGAACGTATCATGTACTCGGCTAAGTTCTTCGGGAAGATCAAGCTTATATGCCACTGGACCAATTCTTTGAAGAATCTTAAATGGCCCGACGTATCGAGGTTTGAGCTTTCCTCGTTTTCCAAATCTGACCATCCCTTTCCAGGGTGATACTTTGAGCATTACACGGTCTCCGACTTGGAATTCCATTGGTTTTCTTCGAACATCTGCGTAGCTCTTTTGTCTATCTCGAGCTGCTTGCAATCTTTGCCGAATTTGCATTATCTTTTCAGTTGTCTCTTGGACAATTTCAGGGCCTGTAAGTTGTACTTCTCCAACTTCCGCCCAGCAAACTGGCGATCGGCATTTTCTTCCATAGAGTGCTTCAAAAGGAGCAGCTTTAATGCTGGCGTGATAACTATTGTTGTAAGAGAATTCAGCCAGAGGTAAGTGCTTATCCCATCCTTTTCCGAAATCAATCACACATGCTCTTAGCATGTCTTCCAGAGTTTGGATTGTTCTTTCACTTTGTCCATCTGTTTGAGGATGGTACGCGGTACTCATATCTAAGTTGGTACCCATGGCTTTTTGAAGCGTTTGCCAAAATCTTGAGGTGAATCGGCTATCACGATCAGATATGATAGAGATTGGTACACCGTGACGAGAAACAATCTCTTTGATGTACAGTCTAGCGAGTGTAATCATCTCGTCGTTCTCCTTGATTGGCAAGAAATGAGCGGACTTTGTAAGACGGTCTACAATAACCCAAATGGTGTCAAAACCATTAGAAGTTTTTGGCAACTTTGTGATAAAGTCCATTGTGATTCTTTCCCATTTCCACACGGGAAGTTCTGGTTGAGTTAGCAATCCAGATGGCTTTTGATGTTCAGCTTTAACTTTCAAGCATGTCAAACATTTACTGGCGTATACAGCGATATCAGCCTTCATATTAGGCCACCAGTACAAAAGCTTTAGATCTTGATACATCTTGTTGGGACCAGGATGTATGGAATACTTAGATTTATGTGATTCATGCATGATGAGTTCTCGGATACCTCCAAAGAGTGGAATCCAGCTTCGATTCTTGAAACATAACGTTCCGTCAGATCTCTTCACAAATCCATTCTCATTCTCCGGCATGCCATAAATCTTCTCATTCGGCCTATTTTCTTCCTTAAGGGCTTCGATCTGAGCTTCAAGAATTTTCGATGGTAGGGGTGAATTGATTACCATTCCCAATGATCTCACTCTAAGTGGCTTAGGGCGATCTTTTCTGCTCAAAGCATCGGCAACAACGTTTGCCTTTCCAGGATGGTAACGGATCTCGCAGTCATAATCACTAAGCAATTCGAGCCAGCGACGTTGACGCATATTCAATTCCTTTTGATCTAAGATGTGTTGAAGACTTTTGTGATCAGTGTACACTATACATTTGGTTCCGTACAGATAATGTCTCCATAATTTGAGTGCAAATACTACGGCGCCAAGTTCTAGATCGTGAGTAGTATAATTCTTCTCATGAGTTTTGAGTTGTCGTGACGCATAAGCAATCACTTTGTTCCTTTGCATGAGAACAGCGCCTAAACCCATGTGTGAAGCATCACAATATACTACAAAATCTTCGGCTCCTTCCGGTAGTGCCAAAATAGGTGCTTCGCAAAGTTTGTTCTTTAGGAGTTGAAAAGCTGATTCTTGATCGTCTCCCCATTCGAATTTCTTCGTTTTCTGGGTTAACTCCGTCAGTGGTTTAGCTATTTTCGAGAAACCTTCGATGAATCTTCGATAATATCCAGCAAGTCCTAAGAATTGACGAATTTCAGTGGGATTAGTGGGTACTGGCCAATTCTTAACAGATTCAATTTTTGCGGGATCCACATGGATTCCTTCACTGTCGATCACATGACCAAGAAATTGGACTGTCTCAATCCAAAAATCACACTTGGAAAACTTTGCGTACAATTTTTCATCCTTAAGTAACTTCAGGACAGTCTTCAAATGTTCCGCATGTTCTTCTTTATTACGAGAGTAGATAAGAATATCGTCGATGAACACAATGACGAATTTATCCAGATATGGTTTGCAAACTCTATTCATGAGGTCCATAAATACAGCAGGTGCATTAGTTAAACCGAATGGCATTACTTGGAATTCATAATGGCCATATCGAGTTCTAAATGCGGTCTTGGGTATATCTTCTTCTCTTACACGTAACTGATGATATCCAGATCTTAAATCAATCTTCGAGTATACACTCGAGCCTTGCAATTGATCAAACAGATCATCGATTCTTGGTAAGGGATAGCGGTTTTTGATTGTGAGCTTGTTCAATTCTCTATAATCGATACACATCCGGAATGATCCATCTTTCTTCTTAACGAATAATACCGGTGCTCCCCAGGGTGAGGAACTTGGTCTAATGAATCCTTTCTCAGATAGCTCTTCTAGTTGTTTGGATAATTCTTGCATTTCTGAGGGCGCTAAACGGTACGGTGCTCGTGCTACAGGAGTGGCTCCAGGAATAAGATCGATTTGAAATTTGACTTGTCGAGCAGGTGGAAGTCCAGGCAAATCTTCTGGAAACACCTCAGAAAATTCCTTGATTACAGGTACATCCTCTAGTCGTTTCTCTTCCGACTTCTTTTCCGTTACTTGAGCTAAGAAGGCATAACATCCTTTTTCCATGTACTTTATTGATTTCGCACAGGATATGATACTTAAGTACTTTCTACTTTGATCTCCTTGGATGACTAAGGCTTCACCGTTGATCGGGATATGAACGGTTTTCTCGTCACAAACAATCCTAGCACGGTGTTTGGACAACCAATCCATGCCAATTACGACATCGAAACTTCCAAGTTTGATTGGCAAAAGATCTATGAGGAACGAGTGATCTTGTAATAGAATAGGACAATTACGGATTACGGTGTTGGTTCCTATTATTTCCCATCGGCAAGCTCTATCTCATAAGTTGTATCTAAGGCGATTGGGGATATTTCAAGTAATGGTGCAAAAGTAGTAGATACAAAACTCTTATCGGCTCCAGAATCAAACAAGATTTTTGCAGAATGATTGTTAAGAGAATACGTACCCGTCACAATGTCAGGGTTCAACGGTGCATCTCCATCTCCTAGCATGTACACTCTTGCACGTGCATTGTTTGTTTGAACGACATTTAACTTTGGGCATTGACTTTTGAAATGACCCGGTTCTCCACATCCATAGCAGTTCATGTTTGTCACAGTGTTGCCTCTTCCAGGGTTTCGACAATGTTTACCTTGATGACCTACCATGTTGCACTTATCGCACTTCACAGTACAAGGTCCAGAATGGTGCATCAAACATCGGTTACACTGGGGATGTGGTCCTACATACCCTTTTCCAGCAGTGGGTGCAGCATAAGCCCTTGCGGCTTCTTGCCTTCGGTTTTGCCGATTGTGGTGTTGATTTCTGTTGTGGTGATATTGGTTGTTGTTGTTCCGATTGTTGTTGTTGGACCGATAGTGGTTGGGATTCGAGGTTTTCCGATCATCAAACTTTCTTTTGTTGTCACTTGAGCTTTGTGCATTTGCAAGCTTTAGTATTGGTTCCATAAGACGGTGGGATACAATGACAACTTCTTCAACAGTTTTTGGCTTCGAAGCGATGACATCTCCTTCGATGCTTCGAGGTAAACCTCCGATCATAGCTTCCAAAAGTTTTTCATTGGTGGGAAACAGATGAGGACATAAAGCTCTCATCTCGTGGAATCTCTTGAAGTATGTCTTGAGATCATTACCTTTAGCAGCCAAGTGGTAATACTCATCTTCGAGTTTCTTGATCTCAGTCCTCGGGCAATACTGTTTCATTAACAGTTGTTTCAGATTTGACCATGAAATCTTACAAGCTTCTTCCATTCCAATTGGTTGAGCGTGGCCTTTCCACCAAGATAACGCATCTTCTAACAAAGTTCCAGTCGCAAACTTGACTTTGCAATCATCTGTGCAGTCACTTAGCAGAAATACAGTCTCGGTTCTCTCAAACCAATGAAGTAAACCAATAGCACCTTCAGTGCCCTTGAAGAATGTCGGCTTGCAGTTCATGAACTCTTTGTAATTACACTTGCGAGTTACAGTGGACTCACTTTGATTTGTTGGAGTGTTAGTTGCATTTGAGTTTGCCATTTCAAGAAGACGTGCAGCTTCTGCGACACGATTTTCTTCAGCAATGCGAGCAGCTTCAGCCTCACGTGCTGCTTGAGCGACACGCTCAGCTTCAGCCTCTCGAGCAATTCGGGCATTCTCAGCTTCTCTTGCAATTTCAGCTTCTCTTGCAATTTCAGCTTCACGTGCCTCTTGGGCAATTCGTTCAGCTTCAATGCGTTCAGCTTCGGCTCTAGCAGTATCAGCGACATGTTGAGCTATAGCCGCGCTAACACTTTCAGCGACCATTTTCTGAACAGCTGCGGGAGTGATGGTGGATGAGGTAGCTTTCTTCTTGACCATTTTTCTAAAATTTCCAAGAATAAATACCAAGATTAAGAAATTATCGATCGATGATAAAATTGATTTCATATTATACATATCATAATAGTCCAGATTACCACTTTAAATTAATGATATGATATGAATATGATTTTTCTCAACAAATCATAATATATATATAAGGACATAAGGATTGGTTCGGCGTACATCACCGAGGAATAATATCATAACATCAGAATAATAGAAATACAACCATGGAATACATCGTTACATAGTTTTGTTCACAACCATAAGTTACATCATCATAATACTTGTTCCAAGGTTACAAACCAAAAAGATACAAGCCTTAATGCCTCATATGGCGGCTTTATGATACATACTAAGATAAAGATGACTAGGATCTACGCATCTCCCGATGCGTCATCCTGACGACGACGAATCTCCTCAACCATAGCTGTCAAGTCTCGGATCTGCTGCTCACGGGCTCGATCTCTCGCCTCGAGGTCGTCAATCCTCTCCTCCAGAATAGCAGTGTGAGCATGAGCGGATGCAAGCTCGTGATGTAGGACTCTCTCTCGACCCAAAGCAGTCTCTCTCAAAGTACTAGCATCTCGAATAGTAGTCTCCAATCTCTGAGTCAATTGGTTAACGGCCTCTCTCGCCTCCACAATCTGAGTACTCATCATATCAAACACAATCTCAATGGAGTAGCGACCTACCACGAGGTTCTCGACTTCTTCCTCCAAGCTCTCTATCCTCACTAGTGGAATCTCATCACAATGTGCCATGAGTTCATTCAACTGGTCTTCGTGCTTGATAAGTCTCGTAGCCAACAGAGGAATAGTGTGGTGTACCGGTTCACCGGTAACAGGTAGAACTGGAGCTGGTGCAGTAGTCGAGTTTTCTCCAAGCTCAAAGGAACTAGGTGCTCCCTCCTCTTCTCTCCAACGTCGAAGTAAAGGTATCAAGAATGACCATCTCCTAGCACCGGATTTCTTCCTTGGTCCGGCCTCATTATCCACTTGAGTAGGCTTTTCAGGATCAGATAGTGATGGTGGATAGCACTTGATGCAGAGCGGTAAAATTGGCTCACTAAAAGTGTCCAAAGGAGGTGATGCTGTAGGTGGTGATGAAACAGGAACAGTAGTAGTCTGATGGTAGAACACAGTAAGTGGCAGTGGTGGTGAAGTAGCAGTAGGTGGAACAGCAGATGAAACTGGTGATGACTGAGCAGGTGGTGACTGAGCTGGTGATGACTGAGCTGGTGGCATCACATGAGTCATAGTGATGGGTCGCACACGCTTCCTAGCAGTGCGTTTGAAGGTCTTACCATTAGGATGCAGTCTATAAGGTACTCCAAACGGCTCAGGCTCATGAGGTTTAAGAACACGAATCCTACGTCGACGACGACGGATAGCTTGGGCAGATGATCCAGAAGAATCTGATGAAGCAGAGTCAGTGTTCTCTGATGACTTGGATGATTCATCATCCACAGCAACATCTGAAGCAGGTAGCCATTGCTGCGACTCATAGTACTGATCTAGGGTCATGGAAGCAAAAGCATTGTACTCTTGAGGATGAGCAGTCATAGCTGGAGCAGTAGGAGTTCGGGCAACTTCACCTTCCTCAAAAGGTTCAGTTTCGTCCGAAACAGTAGCTGGTATGACAGGACTGGGATGAGCTGGCATAGTGACAGTCGTAGAGGACATGGTATCATCCATCTCGGTGTCTGAGGACAGAACAACTGGGTGGGATGCAGACATGGTACTGTAACAACCCATAAATTAATGTAAGTAAATGCCAAATAATATAATTATTTTAGTTAGCTAAGCAAATCTCCATGCCTAACCAAAATGAATGCAATTTACTTATGATCTAATGATGCATCAATCCTAATGCATAGAGCGGTCACGGAAGGGCGTAAGGCAGTGGTGTAAAATAGTCCCGTTTTAAAAGTGCGGTTATAGTCCAAATGATTTTGAAAAACTCTTTGGTTCTCTATAACCTTGGCTCTGATGCCAATCTGTAACACCCCCGAAAATCTTAATGACAGCGGAAGACTAATTCGGGTGTTACTTGAATGGAGATCATAGTCAATAATTATAGAAAACGACTCGAAAGAGACGTTTTATTAAAATAGTTATCATTCATCGAAAACTCATAGTTTGTTACAAAATATTGCAAATAGATCAAGTGTTTTTCCCAAAAGAAAGATCATGAGTTTGAAAGAACTGATAACTTTTATGTTTTACACCACCAGATAAGCCTTGCCATGCCCCGTTCCGCACCTTGGTCATAATCTTCACTGATTACCTGAGATAACATGCTTAAAAAGGTCAACAAAAATTGTTGAGTGAAGTCCATAGGTTTAAAATAAGTTGAACACAAGTATAAGATCATGATCATTGTAAACTAACAATATCATAAGAAAAATATCACAGATTATTATGCGCTAAGCTCATGAAACCAAGACTCAACTGCATACACCGAATTACCAGTGTACGTAAATATGCCCCAAAGGAGGTAATAGCCAATTACCTAAAGATATTCGATATGGTGCGCCCCGGTTATTTCTCTATAACCGAAACGGGGTTCGTTATTCCCCATAGTACTATTCACGATATCTACGTTCACTCGCGGTGACTAATGGTTCATGATCAGGGGACTTGTGGCTAACAACTTAGGCAGTACCAATAATCAAGAAGATCAAGCATTTATGAAAAACCCTTGTGTTCTAGTTTAGAGCATGTATCTCCCTCGCGGGGTTTATAAAAATAAAGTAAAAGCGAGGCTATGAACTCACCTTGATAATAATGCACACGCAAAAATAGATCAAGCACAATGTAGCGGAGGTTCCAACTCGAAACCTAAAATGATGAGATGGCGAATCTCATTAATGAGCATTTTGGTTCGCGACCAAAATAATAGAGCATTGAATATTCTTATTCAATAGATCATTGGATTGTCCAATCCAATAGTGTGCGATCGTGATTAACGTTTTAAGTTAATTTATGTGCTACATTGCCTTAATTAATGATCCTCACTTACGCATAAGTGAAATGTTCTCCCGTTGTGATCTTAATAGATTTGTTGAGCATTTTAACGTATTTAGATTCCCCGTGTGTTTTATTGGATTTGATATATATATATAATTATAATCTTATAATATACATATATAAGTAATACATTTACCGTTATCCGAAATAAAATACTCATAAGATCAAAATACTTGTTTTTACGAAGTTATTATGGGTTTATAAGTTTTTCTAAACTTTTCCCGAATTTACACTTTTTACCCTCGAGTTACAAAAAGTACAAGTTTAGTCCTTATACTATTAGAAAATGACACTTTGTACCCAAAATGTATTTTATATCAAAACTTTCAGAAATGACATTTTTAGTCCCTTGGTAAAACTGATTTTACGAAAACAGCCCTCTAGGTTCCTTTTATACGCTTTAAACCTTTACTTTTCCAATTGTACACATTTCACCCTAAACTTTATTTATAACTAGTTTAGGCTATTTACACATTCGGTCCTTGTGGTTTTTAAGCGTGTTCATGCACGTGAAATTACCCCTTTTACTTTCGAAAAGATGCATATTGGTCCCTTAACTTTTCATGCATGTTTATATACGTATTACATTGAACCTTTAACTTTTTAAATGTTACGCTTTTAACCCGAAATTCATTTGTTTTGCAAATTTGATCCGAACTACTTTTGAAATAAACGAAAACTTTACAAAACTAGTACAAGCTTATCCCTAGCTTATTTCTTTAGCTTATTAGCTTATTTTGATCACATTGGGCCGGGTTAGATCATTAATGGACTCGGATTGGGCTTAATGGACTCGGTGTTTGGGCTTTAGGCCCGTTTAGTTTTCGCGTGTGTTTAACGAAATGTAGGTGTGATAGTTATGTGCTCGTGTTGTGTTTCTAAAGATTTTTGGCTAGTATTAACTATTAACAACGTGTCGTGATCTAGTAATACGTGAGTCGTTTATGAGATGGTGTTATAACATGTATACGTGCGAGAACCAAATGTAAACAAGAAATGAAATGGAAACGAGTTGGGAGGGACTTACTTCACTCGAAATGAGTGGTGATGAGTAGTGAACGAGAAGAAGTGACCAACAAGAACCCCTTGTTCTCCTTATAATGTTACCCGATTACTAGTACCCTTATGACTTCCACAAAATCCCTTGCTTCGCTCCTAACTCACTTCGATGGTCTCCACAGTGGACGAATTTTTGAGTGAGAGATATGTTTAAGTTTTAGAAGTTCATGTGAAGAGAATGTGTGCATGTCGTGTGTTTTTAAAGAGAGCTCAAGCATGGTCTTTCAAATATTTAAATCCCTTAGTTCTCCTACTCCTAATCTTATTAGACATGTGTTACATTGAACTTGGCCATGGTTTGGGTTGTGTCTCTAGGCGTGTATACTTGTAGCACCACTTAGGAGCATGTTCTTGATTAGTCATTTCATTCTAAACATATTATCTAATGGTTAATGAAGTCAAAGTTGGTCAAATGGTCCTAGAGTGAGTATAATATTGATTTAGGTTAGCTAAGTGGAAGGTTTTGTCTCCTCTTTTGCTTCCATACGCAAGATATGAGACCAATGTGTCTCAAGTTTAGTTTGGTTGGGATTTAGTTAGCTTGGGTTTCTTTCTTGTTTGCTTGCTCGGTTACAACAGAAAGGAACACAAAACATTTTTAAGTCCTTAACTCTTCTAGTGCATATATGGGGATCATGACCCAAACTAAAACATGGTTGGGTTGGGCTCGGCAGCGAGGCCCAAGCAGAAGAAAAATATGTTGGGTTTGTTTGTTGGATTGGACGTGAGACAAGGCCCAAAGAAATAAATGAGTTGGGCTCGAATTGGGTAACGTGGCCCAAAGAAATCACGGGTGTGGGTTTGATCCGGTTTTAAGGTCCGTTTACGTGTCGGGTTTGAGTGGTGAAAAGTCCAATGAGTTCCGAATTCCAATACGAATTTTATATATTTTTGTTATAATTAAATTCGTAATTTTTACAAATATTTACGTATTTGTTACGTATTTTAGGATTATCAAGATAGTGGGGAAATTTATTTAGATCACAACGGTATATTTATGAACGCTCGAGCTGCGTTGATCATGCATATGCCAAATGATATGCAAAGGTGATGTTTAGAAAATTTCATGACGAAATAGATCGTGTTTAATTCTTGATTAAAACGTTAAGTACATTGAAATTTTCCGGGAGCTTACAATACTAGTCCCTAAGGGCAAAGTATACTAGGCATCTAGTCCATTCCACGTAAGTGACGTTATCTTTAGAAAAAGCGAGGCTAACAGCTTTTATTGAAGCTGTTGTATCAAACACTAGTCACTGACATAAAAATTAGTGTAGCCACATATTATATTTATTGCGGTGCCAGCGTAGTGGCTCGGCAGCCTTACCCAAGTGGCGGCTTTCATTCATGGGCGATTGCCGGTTGATAGCAGGGTAACTTGGCCAGTTAAAAGTAATTGACACGTTTTTTTAATTGTCACCGACCTGGTGCTTTAGTATAGATATATAATTATATGTACTAATAATCAAGGCAATGATGATGTCCCTTTGCATTTGTTTTTTTCCTGAGCATTCTTTGCTGACTCACGTATTTTGGCAGGGCAGCCACAATTTCATTGTGGTTGCAACCATGACAGGTATGTAAGTTCTATAACACAATGATGGTAATATGCAGATCAGTATCTTTGCTTCGCGGTCACATCGCGGTGTCATTGCAGCAATGTCGGGTGTTTGGTACCGCTACTACATATGTAAATCTAAGCCTTCCGTGCCTTACTCATAGTAAATCTGAGCTTTAGTCGCCACATTTAAGTGGTGGAAATTATACATGCATAGTAAGTTAATATAATAGTTTTTGTACACTTTAGTCGCCACATTTAACGCATTATTTTTGTACACCGACTCTTTGAATACATCAGCTTTTTAAGTACCGCTGCAAAAAAGAAACTGATTAATTGAGCTTCTAGACGTGGTAAAAGAATACCGGTTATGAATTAAATTGTTTTGACCCGTTAACAAGTACTTTATAATCATCCATATAATATCCAGCAGTACAAAGGAGCAAAGTTTAGGTGACAATGAAAATGCAAGTAACTTATAAATATTAATACTTTATAAGTTCATGTCGATTTAATTAATACTTTTTTCCCGACTTTGCAGGAGTTGCAAACATTGGTCACGCTTACACTAACCCAGCTGTTGGTGGCGGCGTGGGAGGGGTTGTAGGCAGTGGTAACCGTTGGCCTGCTGGGCTAGCTATGCATTTGCCCGTTCTGCTTTGATATCTTATCCTACGAAGAAAACGAGTGTTTTGTGAATATATGCAGGAAGGTACTATGAAAATAAGGTAAAACTCAGGTTTGTACTTATTTGATATCAAGTGTCGCCAATTTAATTTGAAAGGACACCTATTATCTTTTAAATTATGTGATGGTTAGTCCCACAACACTTTATTAGACACATAGATCAGTAAAAGTGTTTGACTATTAGCTAAAACAAATTATTATTTCCTCAAGTTATGGTATATTTTACGCAATGTCAGAAATTAAAGCTACCCAAAAAATTAAGTCTGATAGAAATTATTAATTTTCTGTGTGAAAACAGCTACCGGTAGGGTGACAACCAAGGTGGACGTTTATGCGTTTGGAGTAGTCTTGATGGAACTAATTACTTGCCAGAAAACACTAGACGAAACAATGCCAGATAAGAGATGTCATTTGGTTTCATGGTTCAGAAGGGTAATTATCACCAAAGAAAACATAGTAAAATCAATAGACCAAACACTTGATACTGAAAACGAAGATACTATAGAAAGCATATTCAAGGTGGCTGAGCTGGCAGGCTACTGCACTGCAGGTGAGCCGTTTCAGAGACCAGACATGTGTCATGTGGTTAACGTGTTGGGCCAACTTGTAGAGCAATGGAAACCCTCTAAACATGAAGAATTCGAAGAAATTTATAGTCATCGTATGAGCCTTCCTGAAGTTCTTCAAAGATGGTAAGAGGGTGAACGTTCTTCAAGAACGTTTGATATGTCTTTTAGTCCAACTCAGTCACGTTTGATTCATCAGACTGTCGATAATGAAAAACAATCAACTTTGATCATCATTCAAGGCAAGCACAGATCATATACAGGTTCTTTTGGATTTGATTTTTGTAATTTGGTAGCAGCATGTAATTTGTAATTTGAAACATTGCTACTGCAGCTATCGCAAGAACCGTTTGCATTCGGCGTTACAATTGTCCAAAGATATTGCAAACACCCCCGCCGCAACGCAGCGGGCGCCTTCCCCTCGTTTATATCAATTTGTTGTGTATCCTATCCAAATTCTCTACTTAAAAACGGAGAAAATTTATGTACAAAATTGATTTCCACTCCAAATGTAATGGAACTCAAAATACAAAGGATGCCAACTCTCGAGATATCTAGGGTGCGTTTAGTTGAGGGAAAACACCCTTGTTTTCCACAAAATATTTTGTGGAAAACAATGAAAACAGATATCGCGTTCAAATTAGTGTTTTCCAATAAAATTCTCTGCAAAACACAAAATTCCTATTTCCAACTTTAATACACAAAACTACAAAACACTTTTTTTTGTTTTCACTTATTTTCCTTTGAAATACCCCTAATCTGTTTTCGTCCATTTTTATACGTTTTCGTCGGTTTTTAACTGCTTTTATACGTTTTTGTACGTTTTTATACGTTTTTGCCGTTATCATCTGTTTTTTACGTTTTCGTCCGATTTTTTTAGGTTTTCTTCCGATTTTTTTTACGTTTTCTTCCAAATAAGTTTTATAGTCGAAAGAAGTTTTATTAAATTTAAATAATTTATTTACGAAATGTACAATCAACGATTTCAAAAGTTAATTTACAATTTAAATCCTCATTAGTTTGATTTAAACTTATAGTTCTAATGGTGCAAAAATATCAAGTTTTGATTATAAGTTTTATTTTAGAATCTGTTTATATATGACGAGTTATGTAGATTAACATACGTCGCGATCATATAAGTCGGGAGAACGGACATGTCGTGCGTATATTTGCTTATGAGGCGATCCGCATGAGACGAGACGAAAAATGAGTCTTAGATTACTCGAGTCGACACCATAAATCAATCGCACCCAATACGGGCTGTTGTAAAACTGATCGTGTCCTGGTGGGCTTTTTAAACCAAACGCACCCTTAGAACTTAATGGGCTTCCCAGACCGTATAGCATAAATCAAAAGCACCCTTTGGAGAACTGGGCTTGAGGCCCAAAGTGATTTTTTTACAAGTTATATCAAAGGCAGATTAAGAGTTTTTGAGCGTTTTTCTTTGAACACAGTTCTTGACGCGAGGGAAAAGTGAACCAAGCATTAGTACAAGGAGGAAAACCGGTCACACTCAACATAACTCGAGGGACTCTCGTAAGTCTTTCACGAGCATAAACACCCTTCGAGGTGTTCCTTTGTGACCCGAAGCAACAATCAACACCCTTGGGGTGTTTGCTTTCACTTCGAAGACAACGACCAAAACTCTAAACACTAAAGAAATATAGAGACTTGTTCCGAGCCCCGTCTCGTATAAGTCGGGTATGACTTGGCTAGAGTTGGGACTGATCACAAGCCACACCCTTACGGGTGTTATGGCAGCATGAATGAACAAGGTTCGATACCCCTTTGAGAGGGTTCGATTTCCAGTCATATATAATAGCCAAACATTATGCGAATAACACAATAGGCGAGACAAAATATGCCAACGGAATAAGCTAGATCACAAACCGGACAAGCTGGGAATTACTATAAACTGAAACAACAATAACTCGAGTAGAATCTAATAAGCACGAGTATAAACCGAAAATTAAAAATCAAAACTTAAATTATTTCTGGTTTCCTTTTCTTGGTTCTCGACGACGACAACAACAACAACAACAACAATATGTCATACCATTTTAACTCAATCAAATCAACATCAACTTTTTAATCAATCAATTACTCCCATCGACATACGAAATCAAAAATTTACAAAAATCAATTAACAATTTAAATGATAATTCCAAAACAACATGAATATTAGCCTTACAAAAAGAAATGATTGATGGGTCGAGTAAGTGAAGAACCGAACACGAGTTGCTTCAATTGGAGAGGCTCGAGATGAATTGGAGCAATTGACAACTTGTAATAGCTTCCTTATGCATCCAATTACAAAACCCCCAAACTAATTTTAAAAACCCCTAACTTATGACGAACCCTAATTTCGTGATTATGAGAGTGATGAGTGAAAAACTATGATAACTCTTTTCTATTTATAGAGAAGTAAGTGGAAGGCTTTCATTCTTCTTTCTTGGTCCTTGAATTGATGCACTCCTTTTTCTTGTTGTTGTCGTTATCATCCACAGCCGCGTGGCTTGTTACTGATGAGAAGAGATCAAGTATAAGTGGTGATAGGGATGGCTTTTTGCTTGACTTAAATAAAGGAGGAGAAAATTTCCTCTTGTGTGTTTCGTTTGCGAGAAGACAAAGACAATGATAGAGGTAGGGGAATCAGAAAAAGAAAAGATGGAAAGGGATGGGACGTTAGAGGGGGTAGATTTAGGATAGATTTTAGACTAAAATACACCGTTGGTCCCTAAACTTGTAGTGGAGGATCGCGATGGGACGAAACCGGGCATATTCATCGTCGGGGGTCCCTATTTCAAGGTTTTCACTCGCTACAAGTCCCTTTGACCATTTGCCGTTAGTCAAGGACATCTCAAGGCATTACATTTGTCTTTAGTCCAAGGGTAATTTTGACATTTCCATATTTCAATTAAAAAATTCTTAATTATTGGCACAGGTAATGTAACCCTCTTCCCGCCCCAATAAACACATAGTCTGTATTATCAATCGTCCCAGAACTTTCGTTACAAGAATTATCAGAATTCACAAACCCTAATTGCATGTCACAAAACCCCTGTTTATCGATCATAAAACCGAAACATGGAGTTTACCCTATGGAAAGTAAGAAGACAGTCAGGTTATCCAGTTGATGATACCGTCCTATACGACTCCGCTAAGAAGAAATACGGTACTGTTATTTTTTGTTGATTACAGTCATTGGAATTTGTAATTGTGGTATTTATTGTTTCCCAATTAAGTTTATAGAATGCTTCAAACATATATTGACATGTTTTCAGGTGGTAGATCTAAAATGTTTAGTATGAGGGTTCATCACAATGGTGTCTTTAAGTACTGGCCTGGTAGAATATACGTTGGAGGTATGGAAAGTTTAGTTGATTTGGTTGATGTTGATAGTGTGTCAGTTGAAGAGTTGGATGTGCTTATGTATGAATTGGGTTATGAGCTCGGTTCAAAAAATTACTATTACTTTGTTAAGCCTGGTAGTAATTTAGATGATGGTTTGTATAGCTTAAGTGAGAGTGCTAATTTAGAAATATTGAAAGATCTTGTTGATGACCATAAGATGATAGAGGTTTATGTTGAAAATGGTAAGACAACATTGGACGTTGATCAAATGTCACCAAAGTCTATTAGGACAGTTATTGCTGATGTGGATGCAACAAAGAAAAAGGCAGCTCTTGCTATTGTTCCATATTGCTCAAAGAAATTGTTCTTAGAAAACATTGTTAATAAGTCTGTGGTAGAGGACTTATGTGAGGTTACAGATCAACCTTTGGAAGTCAATAATTTGGTACAATCTAGTCAGATGCCAGAAACACAACCCTTGTTTCCAGCTGTAGAGGTCTGTCATACTGAAGATGTTGCAGGTGATGTCAACAAGCATATAGATAAACATATTGAGCATATCCAAATAGATATTCCTGAAGAGGTATCTCAAAATGATCAAGAGTTTGGTCATCATGAGGAGGAAACATGTAATCCTGTGGATCATATCCAAAAAGGTAAATCTGTGCAGGTTAGTGAAATCGATGAAGCTGTAAGTGATGACAATGTGAGTGAGACAGACACTTATATGAGTGACGATGATGATATTGAGAACAATGGTGATGGAAACACAGTTGTCGATGAGGCTAATACTTTTGAGGAGCCTGATTTTGATGTTAATCTGTTCAAAGTGACCGAGACTATAGATTTACCATCTATAGGTACCACCAGCCAGCTACCACATGATTTTTTTAAGAAAAATGAGTTGGATTTGTTAGATGATAATGAGTTTGCAAGTGGTTCTGAGAATGAGGATGAGTATGTTATTAGGAGGAACAAATTGAGGGCATACAAGAAACAAAAGTTAAGTGAGGCAGCACAAACAGAGGACGAAATATATTTTTTCTGTGGTCAAAGTTTTGTAACTGCAAAAGAAGTGAAAGATAGGATCTACATGCTTTCAATAAAGACTAGGAGGAAATTGCAACTAATTAAGAATGACAAACAGAGAATTAGGGTTAGGTGTCTCGGACAAATACCTGTTTGTGGAATAACCGAAGGTTCAGGGCTGGGGAAAGTCCCAAAGAGGAAAAATGGTCCGATAACTAGAGGCCTCGGTAGGGATGTGTATTTGCGAAAGCGCAAGGAGCAAGTAACAGAGTGTCCATGGTTGTTGTATGTAG
Source organism: Chrysanthemum seticuspe (assembly GCA_019973895.1). Lineage (NCBI taxonomy): Eukaryota > Viridiplantae > Streptophyta > Magnoliopsida > Asterales > Asteraceae > Chrysanthemum > Chrysanthemum seticuspe. The sequence continues at coordinate 213,290,911 of BPTQ01000008.1, read as the reverse complement.
CCAAAAATACAGATAAAGATGTATGGATTGTTCGAACTTTCAAGGATGAACACAGATGTTTGCAATCAAGAGACATTAAAGCTTGTGACTACAAGTTTCTTTCGAAGCCAATAGTTGACCAAGTTCAAGTCAATCCAGATATTCCAATCAGGGCTGTTCAAGATCAGCTCAGTAAACAGTTTGAAGTTCAGGTGTCTATGCAAAAAGCGTTAAGGGCAAAAAACAAGGCAGAAAATGAGATTAGGGGTGATCATAAGCAGCAGTACACCCTTTTAAGAGACTATGTTGAAGAGTTGCAGAAAACTAACCCAGATACAACAGTTAGGATAAGTGTACAAACTGCAACAGATGCAACAAGTCCAACCAGAGTTTTCAAGAGAATGTATGTATGCTTAGGCGCATTGAAGGAAGGATACAAAGCTTGTCAAAGAGAGTTGTTGGGGTTAGATGGTGCTTTTATGAGGGGTCCTTTTCCTGGCCAGCTTCTAACAGCAGTCGGTATAGACAGCAACAATGGAATATACCCTGTAGCATACGCGGTTGCAGAGGCTGAAAGCAAAGACTCATGGATTTGGTTTCTTGAATGTCTAAGAGATGATCTTGACTTGCAACGAAACTCAAACTACACTTTTATCAGCGACAGGCAAAAGGTGATGTTACCATTTTGTTGATTAGAATCACTTGTATTTTCCTTATATGCAAATTGTATTAGTAAGGAATTGATGTTTATTTGTGCAGGGTATCATTCCAGCGTTAGCAGAAGTATTCCCTAGTGCTGAACACAGATATTGTTTGAAGCACATCCATGATAATATGAAATTGCAATGGAATGCTAAAGCATACAAGGAACATTTGTGGAGATGTGCAGCAGCAACAACCGTCCAACAATTTGAGGCAGCCATGCTGGAATTCAAGAGTTTTAGCGAACCTGCCCATGCTTGGTTAAGTAAGATACCACCAACTCATTGGTCAAGGTCGCATTTTTCAGGTACCTAACCAAATCTATGTCTACTTGTACATCTTTTGTTCTACGACATTTTTAAGGAACCTAACCAAACAAGTTGTAGGGAGGGCTCATTCTGATGTGCTACTTAATAACATGTGTGAGGTGTTCAATGGGAAACTAGTGGGAGGTAGGCACCAACCGATCATTACTGCTTTGGAATACATTAGAGAGTACTGTATGAAAAGAATAGTGAACGTTGTGAATGTGATTCAAAAATGTGCCGGAACATTAACACCAAAGGCAACACTCATGTTAGATGCAATCAAGAAAGAGGCTTATAAGTACACTGCTTTACGGGTTGAAGGAGAAAAGTATGAGGTCAGTGGATGGGGAGACAAGTGTGTTGTGAATGTTGAAGCTAGGGCTTGTACATGTAGAAGATGGGAGCTTACAGGCATGCCATGTAAACATGTTGTTGCTACCCACCGGTGTATGAGGTTGAATGGAATGCAAATAGGATCTGTTGAATCATGGGTTCATCCATGTTACTTGCTTAAGACTTGGGAAGAAACTTACAAACACCACATCCAGCCAATAAACGGTTATGAGCATTGGTATAAGTCACAGGTGCCTACAACCATTCTTCCACCTAAACATCATAAACCATTAGGTAGGCCACGAAAGAAAAGAACCAGGGCTTTTACTGAAAATGATAATTGTGAAAAAACCAGTAACTTGTCACAGTCTGGTAAGAGTGTGGTTTGTGGTATTTGTGGCAATGCTGGTCACAACAAGAAAACATGTCTTAGGCAAGGAGGTGTTACAGGAAGTCAAGGCACTACACAACAGTCTCAAAAAACAGGTTCATCCCAGCCAAAAGTTACATCAAAGAAGAAGGCAAAGGTTACAGGTGACAACTATGCAGGTAATGATCAACCAAGTGTGGTCCAGTCTCAATCTGGAAGTCAAGTTGATGCTGCTTCTGGTGGGTCTCCAAAGCAATTCTGGACTAAGGCCAAGATTATAGCAGCAAAGCTTTCTTCACCACAAAAAATTGCTAGTTAAGCATATGAAAGCCAATGTTATCCATCGAATATGTATTCCCCTAAACAATATTTGCTGTGTTTAGACAATGTATGTTTATGAACTTTGTAGACTCCAAAATGTTATGCATTTGGAAATATATCCATTTGCGTTATGTATGAAATCATGTCATTTTAGTGTATGGGTTTAATTGTGTTTTTATTGTATTGTTTTTAGAGTCTTCATACATCTGTGTTTTGAGTTGGTTACTGTTATTGTATTATCACAAACACTAATGAAGGATTAAAGATGGATGAACAACACCATATGGAGTTTATGTTGATACTCAAAAGTGGTTTCTGGTCATCCATCCTTGAGACTTCATATGTCTATGGTTCTCTATGGTTCTTGGATCTGTTGAACTTGGATTTGTGTTTTGAGTTTGGTTACTGTTATTCTATTATCACAAACACTAATGAAGGATCAAAGATGGATGAACAACACCATATCAAGTTTATGTTGATGCTCAGAAATGGTGTCTGTTCATCCATCACTGATCATTCATCCATCTTTGATACTTGTATCTGGGTTTCGAATTGGATACAGTTATTCTATCATGACAAACAGGAATGAAGGGTGAAAGATGGATGAACAACACCATATCAAGTTTATGTTGATACTCGAAAGTGGTGTCTGTTCATCCATCTCTCATCATTCATCCATCTTTGATACTTGTAGCTTTGTTATGAGTTTGATCATTTTACTAAGGTGTGGTTTGACTTACATAATATTTGTGTGGCAACTAAGGTGGGTTTGATCATTTATAAGGGGTAGGAGAAAGTATTAAAGGCATAACACTCAAAAGGACTAAAGGATAAAAGTAAAACTACGAATACTGTAGAAGGACCAAACTACATAAAAACTTGACTTTTCAAAAGTCAACCATCGCCACACTTCTACTTACACATCGCCACACGTCTACTTACACAGACCATACATACCACCGACTGAAAAGGCAAAAAACCACCTACATTGCTAACCCACTAGATAAACCAAACACAGACGGCAAAGATGAGTATCCAGGAGACAACACAGAAATTCCTCATTCGACAGAGTTTCTCCTTCTCAAGGAGGAGTTCAGCTAGGGTATCGGCTTGAGTAGCCTCTAGCTCATTTGCCATGGCGACTACGTCCATAGTATCCATGGTATCGCTGATGAGGGCTTGTTGGCATTCATGCAACGCCGCCTCATTACGCTGGATATGCCTTTGCAAGTAGAGGAACACCTCCCTTGCTCTGGTGGTTTGTGGTGGATCCAACCACCCATTTATGGGACACCTGGATCCCTAAAAAATCAGAAAACTAACGTTTGAACACACTTAAAAGCTGACTCCAAGATGAAACTATTAACTAAACATGTTAAATTAAAAAAATACAACCAGTAGAATGCTAGCCAACCTGAACAGGACATGCATAGTATCGCCTGCCGGCGTTGACATTATTCTAGCAAGTTTTAACTACAGCTAGCCTACCACAAGCACAACGAACCATTATTAAAAGTAGATCGGAAAAATTCAGGATAAGATTTAATTTTGGTAGAGGAGACTTTAGGGATGAGTGGTGAATATGAGTTGCTTTTATTAGGCTCTATTTACTGTCGCAGCCACAGAAAAGTGTATCGAGCAAGCTTTGAAATATGGAAATGTCAAAATTACCCTTGGACTAAAGACAAATGTAACGCCTTGAGATGTCCTTGACTAACGGCAAATGGTCAAAGGGACTTGTAGCGAGTGAAAACCTTGAAATAGGGACCCCCGACGATGAATATGCCCGGTTTCGTCCCATCGCGATCCTCCACTACAAGTTTAGGGACCAACGGTGTATTTTAGTCTAGATTTTATTTTGTTTTATTATCATTCACGGTATAGATTGTACCCCGTGTTCTGTCGATTCTCCGTGTACACGTTCCTTCTCGGTACCCGAAAATATAAAAATTTATATTTTTAGAAATGTTTTCGTAAGCGTAATAATATATTATCATTATTATGTTGAAATTTGATTACATCTGTTTTTCGTTCCTACGTTGGTGTCGGTATGCGTGCGGTGCCGTGTTTTTCTGAATTCACGAGATAACCTCTCGATTTCTTTCGTAATTCATCAGTAAGTGCCAAAAAGTAATAACCTTAATTAATTATAAATCAGACAATAATAAACTTACATTTACTATAAAGATACTCAGTGGAAAAGTACCGTGTGTGGGTGTCGTATTTATAAAGAAATGAGATGACCTCTCGTTTTTAACTTTTAGATATCGACTGCTGTCAGAAAATAACCGATTTGAATTTTCTGACGTAATAAATATTATTATAATAATCCGGAAATTTACGGGTTGTTATAGTCTACTCACCTTACAAGAGATCCGTCCCGGATCTCAGTTTACGTTAACCAATAGGGTGTCGGGAAAGAGGTGATGGTATTTGGAACATGTTTTGAGTTTCACTAGGTTGTTCTAGGGTTTTCCTGTGTGTATGGGTACCTAAGTGTTATGCCAGCAGCACATCCCTATCTGAGGTGCAATGATTTTCTGGGGTAAGTTCGTTGGGTGAAGGTTCTAATCTTTAACGTTATGAGGTTTCACTATTATGTTAGTGTGGACACCTCTAACTTCTCATGCTCTTATTCAACATATGATCAAAACGTACCTATTTCTGGTATTTAGTGACTCTAAAGTATAGTGGTTGATTCTTAAGATTTGCTATGGGTTTGTGCATTTTCTTCTCAAAGATATGAAGAAACGTTTGTTTTCGAAATTTTCTTTTGAGTAAATGTTTGCACAAGTTTGACTAAGACACTATTTCAAAAAGTAGACATCCATTTGTTTGAAATCAATAGTAGCGTAAAAATGACACATTTTCAAAAGATTGTAAAACAGGTTCTTAATTCACGAGATAACCTCTAATTTTCTTTCGTAATTCATCAGTAAGTGCCAAAAAGTAATAACCTTACTTAATTCTAGGCAAAATAGCAATTTAGTGTGTTACTACGTTCTGCAGTGTGGAAAAACTTCTCAAACTAATCAGTTAAGCTTATGCACGCTTAAAATTATAAATCAGACAATAATAAACTCACATTTACTATAAAGATACTCAGTGGAAAAGTACCGTGTGTGTGGTGTCGTATTTATAAAGAAACGAGATGACATCTCATTTTTAATTTTTAGATATCGACAACTGTTAGAAAATAATTGATTTGAATTTTCTGACGTAATAAATATTATTATAATAATCCGGAAATTTACAGGTTGTTATACACTATAATTTAGTGGGTCGACCCGACCCAAACCATTTGACCCATGACCCGTTAGACCCATTTTTAAAACAGGACCTGTATGACCCATGACCCATTTGACCCATGACCCAACCTGACCCATTTGCCACCTCTAATAAAACGTATAAAAATTGTTCAAAAACATATAAAAACGTACAAAATGAATAAAAACATACAAAAACGGATGAAAATGTATAAAACGGATGAAATAGGAAATTTTACTTTATGTCGAATTTAATGTTTTTATGTCGAATTGTAGTCGCTTGAAGATTTTTTCATGTTATTTGATGTTATATTTTACTTTTTTAATTCTTTATTTTCTCGTATTAGATTTTTTTAGTTATTTTATAATTTAGTTTGTTAGTTTATAATATTTGTTTTTGTGTTTTGAAGATGTGTTTATACTATTACAAAGGTGAATAAAGAATTGAGATAAAAAACAACAACACTTAAACATGTTTCCTAGTTTTGCAAAATGGAAAACACAAACACATGTTTATCAAACTAAACGCGTTTTCTAAATTTTCCATTGTTTTGTGGAAATAAAACTCCCATCCCTTTTCCTACAAAACAAAAAATAAAAAATGAAAGAAAATGTTTTCCAACTAAACGCCACCTTAATATCTCCGTCATTTTTTTTTTCTTTAAAGAATTTGTGACATTTCCATTTCTCCCCTTCAACTCTCTCTACCAAACACACCCTAAACATAAAACAAACACCCCGTAAATGAAATGTTAGCGAAAATCATGACGACAGCAAAGAGCAGCTTTTGTCCCAAACGCCAACCGGGCTAACGAGATAAAAAATAAAAAGAGATCCATTGAGGAACATAAAACCCACATACTCATCATCATCTTCCCCACAAAACCCAAAAAAAGATGTTGTTTCAGGTAGGAGGTCAAGGAAGCCACCCGACGTTCTTCGAGATGTCTGCTGCCCAACAACTCCCCTCCAGTCTCCGTGCTGCTCTCACTTATTCCATCGGTGTATGCCTCTTTCATTTCCTTTTTTATTCAATTGCTTATTTAATCATATACTTATCTCATTTGGAATATCTCCATTAGGTTTTGGCTTTAAGAAGACCTTTCCTTCATAAAGTATTGGATTATGAAGATGAATTCTTTGCTGCCCTCACTCTCATTCTCGAAACTCATAGTTTACGCACCACCGGTATACCCCTCACACCCTCTTGCTTCTTGTCTACCAATTGCATTTACATTGCCACTAGATGTACTTAGCTTCAAGTAGATGAACCTGTTTTTGAGCATGTCCAAAACACATAATTTTTTATATCCAAGGGTGGATCATGACCACTCTTCCATGTACGTAAACTCCTATCATTTTTTAATTTATTCACCGGGTATAATCCCTTTACCAAAAAAAGAAAACAACCTGTTTTTGTGTGCCTACTTTTCTTGATAGATGATCTATTCCATCGTACACCCTTGCCATTTTTACTCAGTGTCATTACGTCACAACAGAATTTGTAATTGACTTCCTGTGAGCTAATGGAAATGTGACAAGTATCCTAATTCCGATCCAATAGGATAGTGACAAGTGTCATATTAAACCTTTTAGGAGCTGCTTGAGTAAAGCGACCCTGTCTCACTACGTAAGTATGAAAGAGCTGGTTTTTTGTCATTTACAGTCTTAAACTAAAGTAGCTATAAATAAGAAATTATAGAGGAAATTTTACTATTTTCAGATTGGTCATCTGAATTTGTCATAAAAACTCATGGTATAATGTTCATATGCTATGATATTACATTTCAAGCACACTACGTTATCCCTGTTGCTATTGTGTTCTCTCAGATGCTTCTTTTGCCGAAACTTTATATGGCTTAAGAAGGAGAGCAGTTAATGTTCAAGTGAAAAAGGATGACATTATGGAAACAGGAAATAGAATTCAAAATTCTGGACTAAGGAAACGTCAAAAGCTTCTCTCAGTTGTCTTTCTGGTAAACCCACACTATTATTTTATTATTATTTTTTTTTTTTTGTACTTTGTTATTTGGAAAATGTTAAGGATGACACTACATCAACCGATAATGTTTGATGCAGGTTGTGTTACCATATTTCAAGTCAAAGTTGCATGCAATCTATAATAAAGAAAGAGAAGCTGCGCTTCAAGCTAGTCTTTGGGGAAATTTTAACGAAAGATTTGACGAATTCGAAACATTGGGTGATGCGAGCAGTTCATTTGCTTCAACTAGTGGTTCGGATACAGATTTGTCAGTTAGAACACGCTTCAGGAAGAGAATGAATAAGATTGTAGCTACTTGCTACCCCTGGTTGCATGCTGGAAGTGAAGGTAATGAAACTCATCTTTATTGGTTATAATATATTGAAGGTGAAATAGTTGAAACCGAGTCATGTGAAGATGAATAGATTTATTATGATTACATATATCCTGTCCATCTAAAACTGATTTTCACCATGATGCACATAAGTCACTAATCGTCACCTTAGTCCAGTTTACATTAGTAGCGTACTTGACATCCTTCTAGTTAGTTATCTTCTTTCCATTTGTTGTCACTGTATGTATAGTGGTTTGGGAAGATGTTTATGAATCCATCTTATATCTACCTCCTGGATTTTTAAGTGAAATTCTTTCTCACTAGTCACTTTCTCCAACTTATAAAAAATGGTAGAGATCACCAACTCTCATTGAGTCCTCTCTCTATAGATGCTAGAGATCACTTAAGTCTCGTATCTCTGAGAAGGTAAACGTCACCAAATACAGATGAGTGTTTGTGAATGTTTATAATAAAGCTCACACAATCTCATATGGAAGTAGCATCGGACTAAAAATCACATAAGAATACATAGGTTATTGAGTTCTAGCTTTCCAAGAAATGTGTAGAAAAGCAAGATCAGAAAATAAAGTGACCTTGAACTATGGTCGACCGTCCTCTCCTAGACAAGCAGATTTGCTTTTAAAATAAATGAGTTAGACCTTGTTTAAGCTTACGCTCAAACATTATTTCAGCGCTAAAACATTAGTTATCAGCATCTTCAATAGATATTCTTTTACTATGTTACTTTGATAATTATTCAAAATACTTGGCAAGGATAGTTACCCAATAATCAAATGTGGCATTGATGCGTTCCTGTTCAGGATTATTTCTCACTAAACATTTACAACCCTAATCATACAACATATCCTAATCCCACGCAGTCACATTTCTTTCTCCCAAATATCATACAACCTTTACTCTCCGTCTCTTCAAAACAAATCACAAAGCACTTACCTGTTGATGAACGAATAACAAACACACTATTCTTTGGTTATTTATGCCCAAAAACGAACCAAAGACGTTCTCTTCTTCCTTTTTTATTCGTTTTTTTTTAACTTTTTAGCGGAACTTAATCCAAATAGGCCCCCAGAATCAACTTGCAAAATCTCGGCAAAATCTCGGAAATCTCGCCGATATCAAAATCTCGGCAAAATCTTGGCGAATCTCACCGAGAATATCGGCTCCGAGATTTGGAGCCAAGATTTGGAACCGAGATTTTCCCAATGTCCGAGATTCGAGATCTCGACGAGATCTCGCCGAGATCTCGCCGAGTTTAACTACCCAGTCAACAAGTAATTGTACAACAATTACAACAAACCATTAAAACTTCACTCTATCGATATGCACAAAGATCGACGCTCACTAAGAAGAGTTACTCCCAATCGTATTCCGCCCTCGGAAACCACAAAGAACTTCACCCGGAAGTATCAAACCCTAACTAGATCACCACCGATCTAGGCTTGGTCACAAAGACATAAGACTTCCGTTACAACCAAATTGAATGAATAAGTGTTGTATGTTCAAATCAAGCCCTAACCTAACCTAGAGACTCAATTCTAATAGAAAGGGTATAGAGAAGAAGACCCTCGACACAATTCACAAGAGTGGATTAAGTTCTTTGTGGAATGATGTGTTCTGATGATAAGAGAAGAATTAAGAACACGAGAGGTGTTTAGACTTAGAGGGATCTGTGTAGTTAATGACCGAAATTTTTGTGTTTCGGTCAAGGACCGAGACACGAAATTTTTGGTATTTCGTTGGGATTTCGGTGGTATTTCGGTAATTTTATTATTCAAACATAAGTCTTATATAGCTATTAAGAGTGCAAGATACAACATAAGTCTTATATAAAATATGTGTGATTTTAATTAAGTTTGGGTCTTTTTTATTAAGCCCATTAAGTTATTTGTTGGGCCTATTTTAAAAGGTTTTTAATGGGCTATGAAACCATATACATAGTATTATATTATTAGGGTTACATTAGGTTACACATCATCAATAACCCAGCCCCCACTTTCCCTCATCACCCTCCTACCATCTTCTGTTCTCTCTGTTTAAAAAAAAAAAAAAATCCTACTCAAATTAGAACAATATCAAGAAAACTGAAACCCCAAAAATGTGTTCCATTTAGTGCTCAATTGAAGCTACAAGTCGCGGAGTGGTAACTTGTCTTGAAAAGAGGCGGAAATATGAAAAACAAACCCTAGATCTGAAGTTAGAGGAGTGCTGACCGGATTTGTCGGTCAATTTCGGTCAATTTTTGGTCATTTTCGGTCAATTTCGCCGAATATTTCGGGAACGAAATTTGAAACGAAATTTTGAGCGAAATAATTTTGAACCTCCGAAATCCGAAATACCACTGGTATACCACCGAAATTGACTACACAGGGAGGGATAAAGAGAAGAAATATAGAGAGAAAGAAAGGAATGGCAAGCGGTAAGGAATACAAGAGCCAAGGTGGGTATTTATGACCAAAATCTCAAAATGGTGAAAACCATTAACGAGTCAGCGTGTTGGAGTGCCATCGAATCCCGACCTAGTTATTTTCGGGATTTTGGCTTTTTAACTACGCGACCTTGCTAAACCCCCAATTATACTTCACACTTTGACCTTTCCATTATTCTCATACTCAAGGTCAACCAATTTAAATAGCCATTTGATAAAATCATTTGTGAAATGTTTAAAAAGAAAGTTTGAAAATGTTTGTCCAATATTAAGTAGAAAGGAAAGAAGTATTGGACAAAGGATTATGATAGGAAATTCCTCATATGGTATAGATAGAAGGAAATAATATGCCAAGGAATATTCCTTTGTTTGGAAAGAAAGTGTAGAAAATTTGAATTTCAAATTCAAATTGTATGAGAGAGGAAAGAGTATGTGAGAAGCAATGTTAGAAGATAACCATGGTTGGGTTGAGTGAGTTGACATGAGATAGGAGGAAAGAATATGCCAGAGGAATGTGCTTTTCTTAGAAGATAACCAATGTTGTGAGGGGTGGGATCTGAATTTCAAATTCAAATTTCAAATATCACATGTGCTTAAATTAGAGAGGTGAGTTGTAGAGGATGTGATGTTGATGTGATGGGGAGCCTAAAGATGAGAATTCAAATTTCAAATTCAAATTTGAATATAGCATGTGATGAAATAAAGAAGGGTGAGTTGTAAGGATTTGATGGTGATGTGATGGGGAGCTGGGAGCCTTTGGCTTGAAATTCAAAATTCAAATTTTGAATTTTGAATGTTGGAGAAGAAGAGAATGTGGTGATGTGTTTGAAATGTGTTGGTTAGAGGAGAATGTGGTGAATAGAATGTTGGTGTGGTTAAATGTTGATGGTTGGATGAGAATGTTGGTGTGGTTAAATGGTGATGGTTGGATGAGAATGTTGGTGTGGTTAAATGGTGATGGTTGGATGAGAATGTTGAGATTGTGGGACTGGGGGGAACATAAGGTACAATGTAGTACAATGTGTGTAAGGGAATAATAAGAGAATGTTGAGGATGTGAGCTCGCATATGGGAGTTTGAGCTTGGGAAGGTTGTATGTGGTGAAGGTTTAAGGTTCATGTGAGAGTGATGAAGTGGTAATTATCAAAATGATATATTTTCTTGAAAGAAAGATGACAATATATGATTAGGGAATGTATTTTGGAAAGTGATAAAAATGCAAAGTAAAATCAACTTTCAAATAACACAAACTCAATTAATCAATATGACTTAATCCATGATTAACCACTAATTAACATGATTAACCACTAATTATCATCTTGATGCAAACAAGCTAAGTGCTTTGCATCTCTAGTAAAGCATATCCCATGGCGGGAAAGGATGCGTTTACGCAAAGTGGAATTTGACTTTGTTTGACCAATAACGGAGTAAACCCGTTACGTGATTAGGGAAGACGTACGCACGGATTATGGTCATATGAATACTCTCGTTTGACGTTATATTGAAAGTATGAATGACGTAGGGTTGGAAAGGGAGTTTTTGCCTTGGCTAGAGGCATTTGGTAAAATAAATTGAGTAGGCCTTTTGTCAAAAAAAATAGGAGGACTTGTTTAAACTTCTCTCTAAGTCTAAACTTTATTTCGAGTGTTCCTAATAACTCAATTATCATATTCATACCTGTATTGAAAGAACCACATTTGTCGGGTAAGAGGAAAGCCGACTTTCAAAAACCGAGACGCCTAAAACCTCGAGGCTGGCGCGCTGGCTACGCGCTGGAGCGCGTGCAGCGCGCCAAACCCAGTTTTGGTTTGGTTTTTGGCTAACGTTTGTGATTTTATGTTTTGCGAGGGTTTATTTGTCATCATTAAAACATAAAGGAGACCTAATCAATGTTGCACCAACAAGACCCATTAAAACATAGGTTAGAAAACATGACAAGGGAACTTAAATTTTATAGTTGAATCTCAAAAAGAATAAAAAAAAGATTGTAAAAGAACTTTGGAGAGAGCGGTTGACTAAGAAGACTTTCCATGTAAGCAATGGTGAAAAAAGACGGTAAACAGAAGAGGCAATCAATGGCGTCGTTGGAGATGTCGCTAGTGTAAAGATATCTCTAAGATGCGAGTTTTGTTAAAGAAAATAGTGAAAAACAAGAAAAATTGGTAACGTTTTATTATTTTGTTTGGTGCTTATGTTAATCTCTTGTGAATTTCACCTATGTTTTCCCATTTTCTTGATGTTTCTATATTTTTGTTTTACAAAAATCTCTTATTCACCAATATTTACTTCGACCACCATTGGCGGCATTCCTCCTCCACATAGTTTATTGTCATCATTATCACGTACTTGGTAAGTCTTATTCTTCGACCTCTCTTAAGGGATTTATTTTAAAAATCTTTTTTTGCGATTTCACTTATATGCTTCAAAATTATGTTTCATTATCATATCTTTTAATACTATAAAGTTTAATTTCTTCAATATATGTTATGAGAAAACTAGAGTCATAAGCTCAAATTTGGGGAGTTCTTACTCTTAATCAATGTTGCAAAAATCGTGAATCGGTAGTCGGGCGGTCGACCACCCTGCAGCGAGTAATCGGTCAAGTCGGGATTAATCAGTGATTAATCGGATTGGCATTTCCTGCAATTTTTTGGTATTTCTGGAGACCAAACTAAAAATCTTAACCGATTCAAAGCCTGCTATGTTTTCAAACCTCAATAAAAGACTCCAATTCTGATTATGATGCCCATTGTGCGTTATAAGTGAAATATACGATCCCCAAATTAAGTAGAATGCCTAAATTATTACTCCCTCCGTCCCATATTAACTGTCCAGTTGGACTTTTCAAAGTCTTTCTTTTGCAACTTTGACCTTGAATATTTTTATTTGTGTTATATAATACTTGATGCAAAATATATGAATAGAATGGGGGTTTAAATGTATTTTCATTGATATAACTTTCATCAAGTATTATATAACACAAACAAAAATATTTAAGGTCAAAGTTGACAAAGAAATACTTAAAAAGTCAAACAGGACAGTCAATATGGGACGTAGGTAGTATTATTTTTAAAAAGACCGATTTGCCCGATTCGGACGATTTTTGACCGATTCGGCTGATTTTTGACCGATTCAGCCGATTAATCGGCCGATTCGGCCGATTTTTTTCCTAGGCCGATTTTTTGACCGATTTTCAAAAATCGACAAGGTACTCGGCCGATTGACGATTAATCGGCGATTAATCGGCCGAGTTGACCGATTTTTGCAACATTGCTCTTAATTATTATTTTTGGTGAATTCATCCCCATTTGATGTGTTCAATTGTATTTCATGCGTTCTCATCACAAAATTGGTCAATTCTTATTGCACATCATTCCACCTTAAGATTTGTTGTCCAGTCTGATAGCTTACTCCATATTTGGTGAAAGATTTTGTTGCACATAATACTTATACAATTCATTGGCCATTGTTAGTCCCTATTGCCATTTACTAAATTGTTGTGCTCTTATTCTGTAGATACACGCTCACACAAATATTTTCTTGGGTTTAACAACTTTATATGCATTTTTCACGGCTCTCTTTAATCCATAGGTGATACAGCAAAAAATAATTGGTTAGCTCAGTTTGTTTTATTAAATATTCTTTCAATCATAATAAATTGCGACAAACTTATTACCATAAGTTTTCATATCGGCACACACACGTGTCTCTCATTGGATTTAACACATGCGTATGTATTCACTTTTTGGTGTTCTTGTTTATTTGTAAAACAAAATGACTAGACTGAAGCCAAAAAGGAAAATGACAAAGTTCCAACCACACCACATTAACTCTTGGCCTATGACCCATAAACTAGTTAAGGATTGCAAAACAAGTGACGGAAAGTAGTTCCATTATCTCAGTGCTGGCAATTTTTACTTTCAACATCGAATATTACCATTGTTTTATTGGTTAATTGGGAAATTTCATCCATCAAGACTTTCCAGCGCCCATGTATGGGAATCATGCACATAAATTCGTCAACCACTCAACCTCACTAAGTATGACCAAACTTGCTTACTTTCTTGCTACGTGTATGTGTATGTCGGGTCTTACAAAGACTGAAAAATGGTCCTACCCCACAGCATGGTCATTAAAAATTTATTTAATCAACTCAATAACGTTTCCCCTACCGCATCGCACGCGATTACTCAGTAACCTCTTGATGCCAGCACTCTTAAGACTATGGCACAAAAATCCATTAATCCCAGAACCAAACGCCCTCATGAGGAATCCACATCATACACTTGAGTTTGAGGAACTTGAGGCTCTACATACTTAAATAGTGAGCAAGAGGAGGACAAGAAGATGAAGAGTAGTTATCACTCGTGGAACATGTCGGTGCTACTCAATGCTAAGTTCGCAAGCTGTTTCTGGTAGTGCGTAAAGAAACTAGGCCAGCCTTGGGACCCATTAAAAAGTGTATGCGTGACTTGTTCCTGCTCTCTTTTGATGTATGTTGACTACTTAATCTCATGACTTAAATTATGGGTGTTTACTTGCTACTTGACTTTAGTGCGGCTAAGCTTATGTGTATATGTTTACTATTGGCTACCCTTAGTTTATTGGTTAGACTGTTCTTCTTTCACTCTCTCCACATGGAGTAATGATCAATGGGCGGCGCAACCTGTTGGTTTGACAAAAAGGGGGAGAAGAATATTGACAAGGTACATACTTGTATAGGTTAGTTGTACAATGTTATTATCTTGGTGAAGCGGTGAAGCCGTCGTTGCTCCCTTAGCTGTGTATACACTGTGGGGATGCTTATTTTGGTGATTTTATCGTCATAAAATAGTGGACAACACTATTCGCTTGATCTTCGCGTTAATTAGAGTTAAATAGTGAACTCATTTTCCATTAATCAATATGATCACTCCATTTGCTGGACATGGCCAGTTGGGTACCCTCCCTTTTTCTTCTTAGTTAACTACGAGCTGGTTTAGTAGACGGACTGTCTTATTAAAGCTTTTTTTACTTATTCTGTTTAGAGATAGTTAAAGTTGTCTAGACTTGCTAGATGCTTGGAGCTTCTAGACTCACCCGGACGATTTTTTATAATATAACTTATGGTACTTGTTCTTCTCAGCTAAGTGTACTTTGATTTGGTTTACTCAGCCCACTTTGCTAGAATTCCTTTTGCTCAGCCCACATTGCTAGAATACCTTTTGCTCAGCCCACATTGCTAGAGTACCTTAGTTTTATATATTGTTTTATCTGTTTTTGGTTTGGGTTTGTTCCATATTTGTTTTCAGCTTTGATTCTGTTTTGCTTGCCAAGTTGAGGATCGTCCTGCTTCTCTAGTATAAGAAATGATACTAAATTTATTCATTACTTTTATCAGCTTCGGTAGTTAGTTTAGAGAGATTATTATCCATACAACATAATATAAATTAAAAATATGCTAACTTACAGCATAGTTAATCACTTATAAATCTTAATTTGGTTCTGCTTATTAAATTACATCGATGTGCCTTTTCTCATGGTGCAGGGTTAGCCTTCGCATACCAGCTGTTATACCTTTTGGATGCTACTGGGTTCTACTCTCCAGGATTGCATGCACTTGGACTCCAAGTTTGCCGGGCTACAGGACAGGAGCTGGTATTAATCTTGAACCAACTTATGTTTAAGGCTGGTTTGACTTATTCATAAATTCTTTACATAAAATTTAAAATTGCGTCTTGAGAAAATAAATTGAGATTGCATTTTTCAACTATGTTTTCAACCTTACAAGTTACAACATTTGATCAGCATATGATGTACTAAAAGTGTGACATTGGCCAAATTATATAAGTCCTCATAATTGTACTAAAAGTGTTTGACATTGGCAAAATATATCAAAGTCCTCGTTATTGTAACAGAGTAAGAAAATATTGTGGGCCATACATAACCTATTACTATTAATATCCTTTAACGATTACAAAAGCGTGTATGAGTAATATTCTATGATACTTTGCCAAAGAAAATAATGAGTTTCATTTGTTTCAGTAGGCAGGGGAGCATCAACTAATTATTGTTATTTTCCAGTCAGTTCAATTTCCAAAGACTAAATCAGTGTCTTTTTTTTTCTTTTTCCATTTTTTTTCTTTTTTTTTAAATGGTTATCGTGCTCGTTTGATTTAGTTGAATTTTTATGGCAAGGTAGATGGATACTTCTTCAAGAATATCTAAAATAAGAAGTAATGAGCGTGAAAGATTACGTGGCCCTCCTTGGTTGAAGGTATGCTTCAAGTTCTTTAGCTATTTTGCACATCTTGTTAACTGTATGAAAGTAATTGTTCATGAAAGTATGTTAACAAATTTTTAACGACCTATTATGTGTTACAGACAGTACAAGGAGCATTGCTCACTTGTGCTTATGCACTTCTTGACTATGCACAAACGGGCCTGATAGCTGCAGTATTTGGTTTCAAGGTAGGTGTGTTATTCTAATTATTATAATATAACCAATGTTCTTGAAGAAGCATGTAACAGAATTTATGTGTTATTATAATAGATGATGGAATGGTGGTACCAATCTGCTGAGGAGAGAATGTCAGCTCCAACTGTGTATCCTCCACCACCTCCTCCTCCCGCACCGAAGGTATATCTGTTATACATGTAGCCAAGGTATTAGTTGAGATATATTATAATAGTATATAATTAGTTTTTTATGTAACAGGTTGCCAAGGAGGGCATCCCTCTGCCACCTGACCGGACAATTTGTCCCTTGTGTTCCCAGAAGCGAGCAAACCCATCAGCAGTTACGGTTTCTGGCTTTGTGTTTTGCTATGCTTGCATATTCAAGTATGTTTCACAGGTATAGGTTCTTTTCTAGCTATCATCTTCAATACCAGATCTCATTAGCAATAGCTATTGGAATATCAGGATGATGCTTTTGTGTAGGTATTGCATTTAACCGCTGCTTATTCCGTCTGGTATCTGTTAGTAAATAAAGTTGAAAGTTGAAACAACAAAGAAACTCAAACTCTAATAGTTAGAGGTCGCAATTTCCACCCATTTACCTTAGAATGGTTGATTCAGATTATGTTATATCTCTAAGGGGACAAATGTGTAAAAAAATAGCTCAAAACAAAACACGTTAAATGGGTTGGAAGTGGTTCAAAGGGTTGAAATTTGCCAAAGTGCTTATGATATAACTCTATATTCACAGACTTAGATTATGCTTCTAATACTATTTTCTAATCATATTTAACACAAATTATGTTCATACTTTTAAAAGTGGACAAAAAGTGCTCTGGGTCATCTTGTAAGACAACCCATTGTGAACCATTACCCGACCTGCTGAGTTTTCCACCTTTATCAGTAGCTGTAGGGACTAGATTGGTACACCAAAGGCCATTATAATGTTAACTCGTATCTAATCTTTGTTTTATGTGACAATAGTACAATCGCTGCCCGGTTACATTGATTCCTGCAACTGTGGACCACATTAGGCGGCTCTTTCATGACCTGTAGAAGAAGCTTCATGACAAGATTCAAAAAGGGGATCCGTTTAACCAGAGATTGATGAGTTTGCCAGGCAAAATTTCATGGATAACGTTGAACTTCTGAGTTGCTTCATCTGTCATCATGTGATTTCATCCATGAATCAGGCGAACCCTATAAGTTGAAATAAGATGTTATGAGTTCAATGTTGTAGAATAATGTTACAGAAAGTTAAGCCCAACTACTGCCTTCACTATCTTTGTAAATAGTTGAAGTATTTATCAATTCAAATTATAGATTTATGGAATTATATGTGCTTAAGACCTTGGTTTTAGAAATCATTTGATCCAATACACCCTTTATTATAATTTTCTTGTCTAGTGTCAAAAGTTTTTTTTTGGTTCAAATGACACATTCTACTGATGTGAATCCCTTGAACTAGTTTTCTATTCTAGTATATTTTTTCTCACAGCAATCTTAGTTATATTATAATCCATAATAAACAAGTATCCGGGTTAAGAAAGATAAAAAATTTCAATTTGTTGAACGGGTGTCTTTTTCGTCTGCTCATATAGACTTTTCAAGCCAACTAGCTCACCCATTTACATTCAATTCGTTACAAATGTTTTATGTTAATTGAGCTTAAGTTGATTATGTTTGAATCTTTGTGTTGTTTTCAAACAAAGACTTTACATAGTAATATTGGGGGACCGGGGGTTTTACAATGTCCTTAAACTGGTAAGTTCTCTACTATTTAAACTCCTAAAGTTCATCTTTCTTGACCGTGAACTCATGTCCTTCATCTCTTTTCCCGGTTGGAGACTTTGAGTTAAACTCACGACCGCTTAGTGAATGGACATATAAAGCACATTGGATTCCACTAGGCAACCTTATATGAGTTTAAGCTCAAAATAATTTTTAAAATGTTATGCTTGCGTTGAATGAAAAGCTGAATGCTCAAAATAAGTTTCACTATCATCATTTTTGATTCCTTCCTATAAATTCTTTTATTCAACAAAGATAAAAGATCATTTAGGACAAAACTTTATCTACATACCAAGGGACCAATCCCCACCTTTCATTCATTTTGATCTAATGGCTTAGATTAAATCTGATTTTTACATTGCAGGGGTATTTTAGTCAATATAAAAAGAATTTTTTTATCTTTCTTTCAATTAAACGCTATTTAATTTTCACACACACAAAGTGTGTGTTTCTCTCTATTCTCTCGTTTTTTTCATCTTCTTCATCAGTTAACCCTAATTCGTTATCAATTAAACGATTCTTTCATGGATTCGATTCCAAATTATTCAGTTTCTTCTGATCCTTCTTCTTCTATAACTGAATCTGCAACTGAATTTGATCGTTCCTCTTCTGATCCTTCTTCTTCTATAACTGAAAGCGTCGTTGTTTCTGTAACTGAATCTGCATCTGAAGATGTTGTTGTTAGTGATGATGTTTCTGCTAAGTATACGGAGGAGATTGTAGCTTATGAACACGGTGATGAATCCGCAGCTATTAAGAGTAAGATGCGTTTAATTTTTGTTTTTCATTGTTTTTTCTGTTTGAATAACAGTTTTAATATGTGAATAAGCTATTTAGTTAGGTTTATATTGAATTAAGCAGTTTTAATCTAGTTTTAGATTGAATTAAGCAGTTTTAAGTTAATTTCAAGCTGTGAATAAGCTATTATTTAGCTTTAGATTGATCTAAACTGTTAGTTTAGTGTTACGTGTAGGAGATGGATAAGGTGTTAATCATTTTAATGCTCTGAATAAGCGATTAGTTATGTTTAGATTCAAATTAAGCTGTTAATTAGTTTTTGATGAATTAAGCATATTAAGTTTTGAATAAGCTATTAGTTTATGCTTTGATTGAATTAAGTAGTTTGAGCATTTTGAATAAGTTATTAGTTATGTTTTGATAAGCACTTTTTATTTTGAATCACATTTGATATCATATGTGATATCACATATGATATATCACATGTGATATCACATGACATTTGATATCACATATGATATTACATGTGATATATATCTGTTACATACATCACATGTGTTATATCATATGTGATCATAAAAAGTTGTTTTTGTTTATTTCATTTTTACTTGATCGATGTTTTTATTTTGTACTTTTTTGTTTTTTCAGAATTGAATGCTTTGAAAACTCCTGAATCATTCTCTACTCACTCTAATTTTGATACTCCTGGTGGAACGGTTTATTATATTCCTAAAGTTCCTGTCGACGTTTTACTAGCTAAGGGAAATGTTTTTAATTCAGTTGATGAGTGCATTAGTGCGTATATGAAGTATGCTTCAAAAGCAGGGTTTGTGGTTAGGAAATCATGTCAGAAAAGGTTGAGGAGCGGCATTGTTAAGCAAAAGTATCTAGTGTGTAATAGGGAAGGCTGTCCTAAGGGAATTCATGTAGACACACTAGATTTAGAGAATAGTGACAAGCAGAAGAGAAGTTCGAACCTGCATATCACAGGTTGCAAAGCACGTGTGATGTTTGAGTTGATTCCTGGTTCTACAAAGTATAAGTTGACTGTTTTTGATAGTATACATAACCATGAGCTTGAACGTAAAGAATATAAGCATTTGTCAAAGACCGAAAGCCAGTTAACATATGCTGAGCAGTTGTTTATTGTTAAAGCTGCGAGCGTGAATATAAGTGCAACGAGAGCTCATCACTTGTTGACTGGTCTGAAGGGATCGTATTTGCTTGTTCATGGTACAACTTTTGACTTTAAGAACTTTTTTAGGAGTGTGAATTGTTATATAGGCGATAGTGATGCTCAGATGCTTATAGCTAAGATGGAAAATAGACAGAAGCATGTTTCAGATTTTTCGTTTGATTACTTGGTTGAGAATGCTGAGCTTTCTGCAATTTTCTGGGCTGATGAAGTTTCCAAGTACAATTACAAAGAGTTTTGTGACATTGTCTCTTTTGATGCTACGTACATGACAAATAAGTAAGTGTTTGAGTGATATATATCATATTTTATTGTATTACTTGTATTTTGTCTTCGTATTTGTTTTTTTTTTAACTATTTTTGTTTTTGTTTTTCAGGTACAAAATGATGTTTGTTCCTTTTACAGCAATTGATAATCATAGGAAGTGTGTTACGGTTGCTGCAGGCTTGCTGAAGAATGAAACTGCAAACTCTTATATTTGGTTGCTCAAAGCATTTATAAAAGCTTTTGGTAAAGCTCCTAGTATCGTTGTCACTGATCAGGACGGGGCTATGAGAAAGGCGATTGAACAAGAATTTGCTGGATCGAAACACAGATTGTGTATGTGGCATATTACACAAAAGCTTCCTGGAAAGGTATGTTGTGTGCTTTCTTGTATTTTTTTTGTTATATCATATGTGATACTTTATGTGCTTTCTTGTATTTTATTTGCTTTCTTTGTAGTTTCTAATGATTTATCATATGTGATATTTCATACTTTTTTCTTTTGGTAAATCATTTGTTAAATCATATGTGATATTTGTTTGCAGATATGCTCAAAGATTTATGATCACACAGACTTTAAAAGGAAATTCAATCAAATTGTGTGGAATATGTATATTGGTCCTGATGAGTTTGGGTATCAATGGGGGAAGTTATTAGATGAGTTTAATTTGCATAATCATAAGTGGTTAACAAAGATGTTTCGCATACGCTCTTGTTGGATTCCTGCTTTTTTTGTGGACTCTCCTTTGTGTGGTTTGATGAGGACAACTTCTAGGTCTGAGAATGAGAATTCCTTTTTCTCTCATTTTACTAATTCTGGTTCGACTCTCATGAATTTTATGAATTGTTTTGAGACGGAAATGGAAAAACAGAGGCATATACAAGAGAGGTTAGATCATAAGTCGATTGATTCTGTTCCTACACTTAGAACCTATCTTAAGATTGAACGTCATGCTTCAAAGGTTTATACTCGTCCTCTTTTCGAATTGGTTCAAGCTGAAATATTTGCTGGGACATGGTTTTGCCAAATAGATACCAAAAGTTTGTTTGAAGGATCTGAGGTGTCTGTTATTAAAGAGAAAAAGTTTGTTGATGAAGTAATGGAGAAGAAGAAAGCTAAGAAAAAAGAGAAATTTAAGAAAAAAGGTGATGATAATGATAAAAATGAAGAAGAAGAGGAGCCGATCAACTTGTTTCACAGAGAAGATGGACTGTATAAGGTTTGTTAGTTTCTTAACCAGTTTTTTTTATGGTCTTTTTAAAGCTTTTTTTAGTGTTATTTTTTATACTTTTATAATTTTGATATATCATATGTGATATATCATATGATATATCATATGTGATATATCATATATGATATATCAAATGATGTATCACATATGATCTATCATATATGATATTTGACTATGTATTGTTTTTTTTTGCATGGAGGTTTTGCGAAACATAGAAGATGGATCAGTTGTTTGTTCCTGTCAGCTTTTTGTTAGAGTTGGAATATTGTGTAGACACATTTTTTGTGTCTTTAAGAATGCGAATGTTGAAATGATTCCAAATCAATACATCTTGAGTCGTTGGACAAAGAACTTGATACCTGCTGGTTTGAGGAACAAAAGGAACAGGTACGGTGAGAAGAATGAGATTGTTGAGAATTATTACTTCTATTGTTGATCACTGTGTGCATATGTTGAGTAAAGACGAGACAAGGTTAGCTGCTTTTATTGAGAAGTTGAAGTTGCTAAAGTTAGATGTTGAAGCTGATTGCCCAAATCCTCCATCAAAGGACAAGCTTGATAATCTTGAAGAGCTTGTCGGAGTGCCAAAGCCTCCTGTAGTTGCTGTTAAGAATCCGTCTGGCTGTAAGCCCAAAGGACGTGAAAAGTCGCATATAAAAGGTGGAAAAGAGCAAGCTATTGATGAGAGTTCAGTTAATAGGAATGCATGTTCAATATGTGGAGCTAAAGATGGCCACAACAAAAGGACCTGTCCAAATAAGTATAGAGTACAAGATGATTTGGTTCAATCTGAAGCTACATGATAAATCTTTTTACTGTTTTTGTCCAAATAAGAATTTTGTGATTGAAGTACTTTGAATCTTCTTTGATTGTTTACAGATTTTGTTTTATGAAATGGATTTTTGATTTTTTTGGTGTTATATATCATATTTGATTTATCTAGTTTGTTTTTCCTGTTATATATCATATTTGATATACATACAAAATCACATTTGATTTTTTACTGTTATATATCATATTTGATATACATACAAAATCATATGTGATACCACCATTAGCACATTTGTTGATCAGATCTCATATCATATGTTTTCAAATTGTGTTATAAAACGTGGAGTTGGTTAGCAACATCTTTTTATCGAATATATCAGTTTTGTGTAGCAAAACTTGTACAACAGCACATATAATCCAAAATCACATCCGCAGATGTGCCGCCATATTCATTAGATAACCATTTCAGATCTGATCACTATTCGTCAACATTGTGACATTGTACCACAAGACATAACATATTGTAGCATACGACATAAGATTGTGACATTGTACCATAAGACATAAAATATTGTTCTAACCATTCTAAATGGCATACGCAATCCCAAATTTAACTAATCAGAAGTAAGTTTGTAAGTGCATCACCATTGTCACTCCACCTTTACCCCAAAAAGAGTGACTTCCCATCTATTCGTCAGCTCCTATCATCTATCAACTGTCTCATATCATCTATCAACTTTTACCTTCAAATTGCACTGGCAACATGGGTTGCCTCCTGTTCTTTCTTCTTCTTGTCTATCTGCTCCTTTATGTAGATTTGTTTCATTGCTTTGTCAGTATGTGATAACGCTACACGCGTCGTTCGGGGTCAAGGAAACTTCCTTTTCTTCGAGCAAGTTTTATAACACCCTAGGCAGTGAACCTAATCGTTGTAGTGTAGTAATTAGGGTAAGCCACGTGTATTGATATCGTTCTCTAGGGGAATAGGAATGCTAGTAAGGAGTTACTACGCTAAGGTTAAGGTTGAGGAAGATTATTTTTTTATCTTTTTATGTTTTATGAAATGGAAAGGTACGAATCTCGGGTATTGGATTTGGGGGGGGGGGTTGGTATTTCTACCGATTACTCTACTATTATCTAATTATCTAAACTAAGGTTGTGGGAGTCTATGTCTAATTAATGTGTGCTCGTATGATAGTTTAAAGATGTGTTTACTTATGTTGTACTACTCCTTAATTATCTCCTATTGATGGTTGAGTTGTCACGTCCTTATTCCTAGTTGCGTTGTGTGTCTAAAGTTGTAGGGTATGCGTTTCTCCCTAACTCTTTGAACTTACCAAAGGGTCTCGTCTACAAACCCACTAGGGATGATAAACTCCTACTCTAAGGCGCTCTTTGGATGGTTTAGCCTACAACTACTCAGGTAATTATATTCTAAGGTTCACAAAGATGAATCAAGCATTAAGTACACAACGAATGACCTATCGCATTACTAGATCATTAATCAACTAAGATAAGAAACAAACGATCAATATTCAATAATTAAGTTTCATACTTTCTAAGCAAACACACAAATAAATTAGCCGGACATGGAGAACATGCAAGCATACACACAAATAATCAAAGACATAATTGAATTAATGAAGTAAAGACTTATCTTGATGTAAGATAGGGTTTAAAACCCTAAAATACTGTACAAGACACCTTAGGTTCGGTTTTAGGTTTTTACTCCAAAAGACTCTCCACACAAAGACTGAAAAATTCGGATTCTATATATAAGATTACAATTGCGACGGCGTCACCTTATGTTTAGTGACGCCGTCGTGTCGCCGTCATTAGGGTTTCGTCTTGGCCACGTTAACCTTGCGACGGCGTCACCTTATGTCCGTGACGCCGTCCTCTTCAGCTTCTGACGTCGTCTGGATTGCATCTAGGCCGTCTGAGTAGCGACGGCCTACTCTTTCACAACTAGACGTCGTCACTTGAAAATACGAGTTTTGGGTTCTGGACCGTCACAATAATTTTGGGACGGCGTCGCCATTAACACCTGACGCCGTCGCCTTCTAATTTCAGCAACTGTGAGTGTCTCGATTTTGACTTTGGCCATTTTCTTCATATATTCGCGCCTTTTCGTCCAAATAAGTGCCATTCCAGCATTTTGCCTTCAAGAGACCTAAAAAGTGAAAAGGAACGATATTAAGCAATAACGGATACAAAAGTGATCAAATAAGGACTTAAACGACCCCTCAAAATGGTACCTTTTAAAAGGCGTCGTCTGGATTGCATCTAGGCCGTCTGAGTAGCGACGGCCTACTCTTTCACAACTAGACGTCGTCACTTGAAAATACGAGTTTTGGGTTCTGGACCGTCACAATAATTTTGGGACGGCGTCGCCATTAACACCTGACGCCGTCGCCTTCTAATTTCAGCAACTGTGAGTATCTCGATTTTGACTTTGGCCATTTTCTTCATATATTCGCGCCTTTTCGTCCAAATAAGTGCCATTCCAGCATTTTGCCTTCAAGAGACCTAAAAAGTGAAAAGGAACGATATTAAGCAATAACGGATACAAAAGTGATCAAATAAGGACTTAAACGACCCCTCAAAATGGTACCTTTTAAAAGGCGTCGTCTGGATTGCATCTAGGCCGTCTGAGTAGCGACGGCCTACTCTTTCACAACTAGACGTCGTCACTTGAAAATACGAGTTTTGGGTTCTGGACCGTCACAATAATTTTGGGACGGCGTCGCCATTAACACCTGACGCCGTCGCCTTCTAATTTCAGCAACTGTGAGTGTCTCGATTTTGACTTTGGCCATTTTCTTCATATATTCGCGCCTTTTCGTCCAAATAAGTGCCATTCCAGCATTTTGCCTTCAAGAGACCTAAAAAGTGAAAAGGAACGATATTAAGCAATAACGGATACAAAAGTGATCAAATAAGGACTTAAACGACCCCTCAAAATGGTACCTTTTAAAACCTTATCAAATATCCCTACACTTGTTATTTGCTTGTCCTCAAGCAAATGTGCTTTTAGCCAATTAATTTATAAGTTAGGGGTCATGAAGCATTAATTCAAAACGGTCCACAACACATATAAGCCCCGCAAAAGTCATAACAAGCACGGAAATTACATACTAGCACCTCACATGGGGTGTTTGGATACTCACCTCACATGGGGTGTATATATGAAATATAACAAATAGGAAATGGAAGATAAACACTCATTAACCGGTCCTAGTACATAGATTACCATAGGCTTGAGAATAGATCAAACCTCCATCGCTTTGGCGTAAGCACCTAGGAAAGACTATCAAAGAGGTCTTTTAAAGGGTTGTAATGTTAGGCTTACGGTAGGGAAACAAGGGTTTGGTGGGATAGGCTATTTAGTGGTGGTAAGTCAAAAATCTCTATGTTACAAGCATATGAAGAATGGCATTGCTAAGCCAAGACTCGACACTCTAAACTCTAGATAACTGAAATAAACAAACATAAATTTAAAGGATAGATGTAGGATGGTAGCACGTATGTTTTTTTTTTTTTTTTTTTTTTTTTTTTTTCACTCTATTTTTTTTTCTTTTCTCTTTTTCTATTTTTTTTTCGATTATTTTTTTTTTATTTTTTATTTTTTTTTATACACTTTTACTCTACCATCCTCTACGATAACATCAAAATAATAGGGATTTATAGGCACATCCCTACACTTGAGTTTTTATTACTCTAACACTAATTTGACCCGATTTGAAAAGATCAAAACACTTGGGGTACATTATTACGCAAACAAAGGGAATTTGAATTTTTAACGTTCCCTTCCCGTCATTTCATAAACTTTAACTTTTCCATGAATCCCAATCGTCCCAAAACTGTATACAAAGGATATGACTCGACTTAGCAACTTATGCAAGCAACTAGATAATTGAACTGAGGGTTTGGGGTGATAACAAACATTTGCACTAAAAGTGAGTGCATAAGGGGTAGGCTAAGGCGATTTGGGTGTATATTTGGGGGTGGGGTGTAAACAATGCTCTTCATTGATATTTCGGAAAAACCGAAACATCACGAGAACCGCGAAAAGGATAGGCTCTGAGGGGTTAACTAGGGGTATCGTGTACTAAAGATGAGTACAACGCAAAGGGTGTGGGGGAATTACTCAACCGATGTGGAAGAAGTAATTATATTACAGGTATCAAACAAGGGTTATCCTAATGCCTCTTATCATTTAGTTATTCCTAACTACACAAGTGTAGCCTCACTTGCGATCTCGGAATGCATCACAAAACAAGTTCTAGAATCTAATATACTACCGGTTCACACTCTAAGCATTAAAGATGAATGCTTTAATTCCTACTAATCTAAGGGCGATCCTCACATTTTGGTGGAATTTGGGTGGTAAAGGGTTTTGTGCTAGTCATATAACTTCCTATCCATGAGACGCTTTTGTTAAGACTAATGGCCCACTCCTATATGTCATGAAAAATTTTAAATTTGGTGCCAAAATTACCCTAACCGACATTTTCTCATGGTTTATTACACAATCACAATTGGACAAAGCAAATAGTCAAGGATAAGCATAGTTTCAAAGTTCCCGTTTTATTTTCCCTCCCTACACTTAAACTGAACATTGTCCCCAATGTTCCCCGAAAGTATCAAAGTTATGATAATGGAAGGTAATTAAAAACGAAATAAACTAATACTCCCCTGATTAGCTCGGTAGGATCCGTGTAAAGTGGTGGTTAAATCCTTTTCAAGAAGAATTATTTCGTGAAAAGCTCCTTCCAATCTTATGTAACTTCTTCTTGACAAACTAAACCTGTACACTTGAAGAAAACAAACGAAACCTTCGCGTAAAATTGGCGGTAATAATATATATAAGACTCGATTTAAACTAGGATATAATGCTTGTGGAATGGATGTTTACAGAATTTATAAGAAAATTAAGACCTGGAAAATTCCAAAAATTTATAAATAGCTCAGAAAACGAGAAAAAAGTAATCTGATGTTTTTACTCCTTCCTGACGCCGTCAGGTTGCAATCCTGACGCCGTCAGGTTATCCTGACAAAAACTGGTCTGCGATTTTCTGGAAAAAATTCTGGAAAATTTACATCTTTAGAATCTGGAAAAATTTCTACAAAACATCCATTATGACTCGATACAAGCATTTGACTCGAACAAACAAACATAAATATCTTTTAGTTAATTGTTATTCTCATGTTTACGTTTCTTTTGAAAACGTGTGTAATCCTCCCTACACTTATCCTTTATGTAAAATACCTTTATATGCAATTAAGACGAGGTTAAAAACAAAATAAAGCATTTTTACAAATTTAAACATGAGGATAAACAATTAATAAAAGATATATGACACTAACAAGCAAACAATTAAGCATGGGTTGCCTCCCACAAAGCGCTTTTCTTTATTTAAGAGTCTTGTAGCTAGACTCGTAGTCGTGCTTCATGTTTCCTCACCTATCCTCTCGTGCTCATACTTAAGCCATTCCAATACTCTTTCATTCTTTTTGTAATCATCTCCTAATTCAAGGCATTTTTTGTAATATCGCTTAGTTTTCTCATATGGGTACCTAAGCCCACTCTGCCTATCCCTTTCACTAAGCAATGGAATAGGGGTCATTCTATTACAAAACTCAATGTCCTTATGTTTAAACCTAGGATGAGCACGTGGCATTTGGTAGACGAAATCTTCAACTTCATCGGAGAATGTAATTAGACCATCAATCATCCGTTCATTCAACCTAGTCAATTTTTTGAAAGGTTTTCCAAAAATTACTTGAGTGAGGTCCTTATCTATAAATTCTCCTAAGTCTTCTAAGGCCATGAACTCTAACAAATAAGCAAAACTTCCGACAAACACGTGCAAATAAATGACTGCTTCAACAACATTGTTCCCTTGATAAGTTAACTCATTGACCTTGATTTTGTTGTATAGGTCCCTTGAGATTAAGTTTAAAGGTAAGAATGAATTCAAATAAGCATCGAACCCTTCTAGTCCTATTTTGCAAGGGAATTGCATGTTAAAGGGGCCATCTTTCTCAATCCTACACCTAGGGTCAAAACATTGGGAGGGGTCTTCCTCATTAATGACCTCTCCGCTATCAAGTGCCCCACCATAATCAAATTCCTCATCAGAATCGGAGTAATAGAAAGGACTTTGTTGTTGCCAATTTATCTCATTATGCCCTAGGTGATTACCAAAATGGTGAGTGGGTGAAGGGTTTTGTGGGATCGCGTTCTCAATCTCGGGATTGGGAACGGGTAGAGTGAAGAATCTTCGATGGAAGATACGGATCATGTTGAGTGATGGTTTTTACAAACGAGGGTCACGAAGAAGGGGGATAGACTAAGAGAAAGCTAAAAATGAGAAAAAGGTTTACTTGATAGGAATCAAGCAAAGAAACCTAAACGAGGTGGACTACTAACTAGCTATTCTATTCCCCGGCAGCGGCGCCAAAAACTTGATAACGCTACACGCGTCGTTCGGGGTCAAGGAAACTTCCTTTTCTTCGAGCAAGTTTTATAACACCCTAGGCAGTGAACCTAATCGTTGTAGTGTAGTAATTAGGGTAAGCCACGGGTATTGATATCGTTCTCTAGGGGAATAGGAATGCTAGTAAGGAGTTACTACGCTAAGGTTAAGGTTGAGGAAGATTATTTTTTATCTTTTTATGTTTTATGAAATGGAAAGGTACGAATCTCGGGTATTGGATTTGGGGGGGGGGTTGGTATTTCTACCAATTACTCTACTATTATCTAATTATCTAAACTAAGGTTGTGGGAGTCTATGTCTAATTAATGTGTGCTCGTATGATAGTTTAAAGATGTGTTTACTTAGGTTGTACTACTCCTTAATTATCTCCTATTGATGGTTGAGTTGTCACGTCCTTATTCCTAGTTGCGTTGTGTGTCTAAAGTTGTAGGGTATGCGTTTCTCCCTAACTCTTTGAACTTACCAAAGGGTCTCGTCTACAAACCCACTAGGGATGATAAACTCCTACTCTAAGGCGCTCTTTGGATGGTTTAGCCTACAACTACTCAGGTAATTATATTCTAAGGTTCACAAAGATGAATCAAGCATTAAGTACACAACGAATGACCTATCGCATTACTAGATCATTAATCAACTAAGATAAGAAACAACCAATCAATATTCAATAATTAAGTTTCATACTTTCTAAGCAAACACACAAATAAATTAGCCGGACATGGAGAACATGCAAGCATACACACAAATAATCAAAGACATAATTGAATTAATGAAGTAAAGACTTATCTTGATGTAAGATAGGGTTTAAAACCCTAAAATACTGTACAAGACACCTTAGGTTCGGTTTTAGGTTTTTACTCCAAAAGACTCTCCACACAAAGACTGAAAAATTCGGATTCTATATATAAGATTACAATTGCGACGGCGTCACCTTATGTTTAGTGACGCCGTCGTGTCGCCGTCATTAGGGTTTCGTCTTGGCCACGTTAACCTTGCGACGGCGTCACCTTATGTCCGTGACGCCGTCCTCTTCAGCTTCTGACGTCGTCTGGATTGCATCTAGGCCGTCTGAGTAGCGACGGCCTACTCTTTCACAACTAGACTTCGTCACTTGAAAATACGAGTTTTGGGTTCTGGACCGTCACAATAATTTTGGGACGGCGTCGCCATTAACACCTGACGCCGTCGCCTTCTAATTTCAGCAACTGTGAGTGTCTCGATTTTGACTTTGGCCATTTTCTTCATATATTCGCGCCTTTTCGTCCAAATAAGTGCCATTCCAGCATTTTGCCTTCAAGAGACCTAAAAAGTGAAAAGGAACGATATTAAGCAATAACGGATACAAAAGTGATCAAATAAGGACTTAAACGACCCCTCAAAATGGTACCTTTTAAAACCTTATCAGTATGCTCCCTTGCAAACGCATGTGCTTCCTCGCTGATTTCTTCTCACTTACTGTTAATTTCATGCGTTAACATTTTGGTTGCATACTTTACTCTCAGCTTAATTATTGCCATTTCTTGGCCTTCTTCTTCAGTTGGAAAGTTCAGCTCCCAGTTCTTTGCCGCTTCACCATTGTACATCTCCATGTGCATCATAACAAAAACGCCACAATCAATCACATTTTCTTTTGTTGCCCATTTGAGCTTCATGACTGTTGTTTTGTTTTTCTTTATCTGCTTTGCTTTTGGATGGTTGAATGACTCCAAATACCATGAAAACACTTTTTTCTGCACAAACAAAAGATTCAATTTACTAACTAGTGGTTTATCATATCTGATATTTCAAACAAAGACTCAGTTTACTTGCTAGTGTTTTATCATATATGATATTTTACTACCATATTTTAGTTTGTAATATTAAAGACAATTATATCATATATGATATTTTACTCTCATATTATGGTTTGTAATATTAAATGCAATTTATGTTCTTTCCATGCCTAGTTTGAGTGACTTACCAAAACATCGCATTCTTTCTTGTATTTTGTATCATATGTCTGCCCAGAGTTGGAGTTGTCAATGATCGCTGAAGTTCCTTTGGCTAGATTGAATACAACCAGATAGAAGTGTTCATGAGCGATTACTGGGAAGAAGGCCTGTAAAAATTGAAAGAAAATTATATTCATTTTAACTCAAATAAAAGTCAAATCTCTTTCTTCATAATAAGTAAAGTAAGTTGTTACCATTTCTACATGTTGAAATGACATGTCATTTGGGCTGTCTTCAAACTCGCTTGTCATGCAATCAAAGAAAGCTTTATATTGCTTAGCTTCATCTTTCTTCGGCAACTCTACCATTTGGCTTGTCTGTTGTAAAAAATCAACAATATCATATAACTGTTAACAAACAGATTAGTAATTAGTTTCTAAATGTTTATCTACTTACCAACATTCCTGTGTGAAAGTAATACTTCATCTTTTTTCCTGTATTGGTCACCATTTCTTCATAGTTCAAAATAGAAGCAAAGCTGTCAATAACACTAGCTTCCACCTTCAATTGTGGTGCCAGTGTTTGCATGTTGTCTCTTATGGTAGGGGCTCCCTTGACGCTTGGTTCAAAGACAAAGTCACTACACAAAATTTAAATCATATACATATTATTTATCATAATATTATTATTTTTTGTATGATTTTAAAAAAGAAGTAGCAGACTTACACTGGATTTCCTTCCATTGAAAATAGCGCATCCGTTATCATTACTTCATCTGGTTGTGGTGGTGTGTGGATAATAATTTTTCTGTTCATATAAGGTGATATCAGAAAACGTGACGGTTTTTTGACCCTTTTTGCCAGATGTTCTTCTTCTTCTTTTGATTATGTTTCAGTCTCAGCATCAGAGTGTCTCACCCTTTTTTCTGTTTTTTCTTCCGGCTTTGATGCTGTTTTAGTCTCAACAACAGCTTCTGTTGTCATTGGGCTTATACCAAGACTAAAAGATGGTGGCGTCATTGATTTTCTGATCTTTCCTCTTGTCATTTTTTTAGATGGTGGCGTCATTGTTCCTCTTGTCATCTTCTCTTTTGACCCTTGAATTTCTTTTGGACCACTCATCTCTGGTGCCCCATGAATCTCTTTTGGGTCACTCATCATCTCTGTTGTCCCAGCAATCTCTTTTTGATCACTCTTATCTTTTTTCCTATGAAGCTTTTGATAATCTTGTTTTGCTTGACTCACGAGATTATCAATGTTTTCATCATTCCAAAAATCATCTGGAGTTGCCACTCTCACCTTATAACCCGATGCTACCTCCACAGTTGGTGTTCCTACTTCCTTTGCAACTTCAATCGGGTTTTCCTCCGCTACTTGAACTTCAGTTTGTTTATCCTTCTCACTCTCACTCACCTTCATTACTGGAACTTCAGCTTGCTTTTCCATCACACTCACCTTCACTACTGGTATTTCTGTTTCTTTCTCTGTTTCTTTCTCAGGTTCTTTTTGTGTTTCAGTTGGAGTTGCTTCTTTGTTTTCAACTTTGTGTTCCTTCTGTACTGGTATTATTTCTGGTATTTTTGGTATTTCTGGTATTTCATCTTTGCTCTTAACCTCCTTTTCAACTACATTCTCGCTTTCATTCTCCTGTTCACTTTCGCTCTCACTTCCAAATATATTATCTTCTTCTTGTTCCTCATCCTCACTTTCGCTCTCACTTTCATTCTCTTTTTCAGCTACAATTTTTCCTTCATTTGTTTTTTCTTGATCCTCAGCCTCACTATCACTATCCTCAGCCTCACTTTCTATATCGAAATCGATCTTGTTGAACAATCTCTTGTACTTCTTGCACAAGGTCAACATCACCTTGTCCCCCTGAACTTCTTCAATCCCTCTCTCATTGTCTCAACCAACTCTATTTTTTCTTTTGAGATTATTTCAAATTTCTCATCAATTTTTTCATAAAACTCCTGTAAAGTAAGTATTTCAGTTTAGTTTTTTATTGTATATTTTTTAAAATATCATATATGATATGTAATATCACATGTGATATTAGTGTAATATTACATATGATATTACATATCATATATGATTTAACACTAATATCAAATGTGATATTCATCTTAGTGTTTTATCATATATGATATTTTTGCAAGCACAGCTGAATGTTAGCCTGCTGAAGGCTTAGTCGCTGGCATAGCCTTCGGCTAAAGCCGAAGGCTTAGGCGCAGGCATAGCCTTCGGCTTTAGCCGAAGGCTATGCTTGCGCCTAGGCTTAAGGTTTTGTTTTCTGTTAACTCTTTTAAACATGCTTTTTTAATAATAAGTAAAATATATCATAACATACTTTTTTATAACAACATTTTTATAAATGAATTCAATAAAATTACCTCTCTTTCCACTGGCTTTCTGGGAGGCAACGGTTCATAGTATATGTCTGCTCCCTTGTACAAATTCAGGCCGGTTTGCTCCTCATCAGGATCGTACTCTCCGTGATGCTCTAACGTCCCCAAGCAACCGTCTCTCATTTCCATGTTTATTCTTTTCCTCATTGTTGGAGTGTTCCAACTTCTGAGGGCTGGGCGGTGACGCATAACTTGGAAGGTCGGGTAGTTTGTTGAGTCCAAGTATAGCAGCTTTTTTATACACAAAAATACAATTAAAATTATGTTAGATAATTTTTTATATGAGTGAATTATAGTTGATAAGTTTAATGTAAAATAACTTACACATAAGAATGTTATAGGACCATAATAGAAGTTGGTACCCGACTTGACTTGGGCCCAGTTTAGCTTACTGATCTGCAAGCATTCCATTATGTAGCCGCACCAATCGATATCAGAGATATCATCATCTTCTTTCACGTGTCTGAGGATTTTTGTGGGCACTTTTCCTGCACTCTCCAAAGTGCCCATGGTGCTTGCAAACAAAGTTAAGAAATTCATCTTGAACATGAAATCTGCTTCAGTTGTGCTCGATATCTCTAAGGCTACAACAGGTGGTGTAATTCGTCCAAGATGAGCATACTGTTCTTCCCATTCTCTAACGAAAGTGTCATCATCAAATCTTTCCTCCTGATCTTCCAGCTTTCTTCTCCCCATCGGCACACCTAGCATATCATGAATTTTTTGCCTTGTTACCTTTATTGAACCTTTTTGTAATCTCAATTCCATGCTAGGTGGATGGAATTTATCGATTACATGGTACACCAATGCAGCAGGAAGTTCAACAATAGGGAAGTTTATGAACCTCTCAAATCCCATCTCTTTCAAGCATTTCTTTCTCTCATTTGATAAACCGATCATCGCTTCATAGAGAGGTTTTGGTGATGACCTTGTTGAACATGTTGGGTAATGTTTTGTTTTTGTTTTCTCCTTTTTCACCTTAAGCTTCTTTTTATCTTCCTGATCTTCAACCTCCTTCTCAACAACTTTTTGCTTTTTTCTCTTTTTGGTTTCTTTTACAACCAATTGTCGATCATTTTCTTCTTCGATTTCCTCTTCAGTCTCTTCCACTTCAGTCTCTTCTACTGTCTCAGTATCCTCATCATCACTTTTATCAGCATCTCTTTCCTCTTCAATTCTCCTAGCATCACCTATAGTAAATCTTTTCGGAGTACTTTGTGTTTCTGATGCTTTTCTTTTCTGTGGACGTTTCATTTGTTTCTTTGCTGAAGTGTCTTTTTCTTTTTGATTTTTAGTTTTTTTCTTATCTGCTTCATTCTTCTTTTGCTTTTCTAGCTCTGCTTTTTTCTTCTTAGCATTTCTCTGTAATTCATTCAATCTTTGAGCTCTGTTTTTCCTTTATCTGCGAAACAAATTTATATTATCATTTGTGATTTAGTAATTGAAATATTTGTCAGTACATAACGTGTTTCTTTAATAGCATGATATGTACCTTTAGCAGGGCTTTTCTCTTCAGCAGTTGTTTTTAGTAGTGGCAATTTAGAGATTAGATGTCCTACATCATCTTCTGCGTCATCATTTTCTTTATCACCTACATCATCAACAATGAATAATTACTTAATATCATGACAGTTTTACTCAAAGGATTAGGTGCATGCATATCTTTTTTTGCAATTTTAGATGCTATGTCTGCATATTACCAAAATTCTTTGTAATATCATATTTGATATTCAACCTAAATTTTTTTTAGCTACTGAATAATTTTTCATTTTTGTCAAATCCTTAGCCACATGCATAGCCTTCGGCAAAGCCGAAGGCTATGCCTATGGCTAAGCCTTTGCTTATCTGCACCCTAGTCAATTCACAAAGTTGAATACATCTTTTTATTATATCATATGTGATATTTAACATAAAATTTTTGGTAGCTACAAAATATGTTACAAACATGTATTTGTGTTCAGAAATGTTGACTGCTATCCCTGTGGCTAAGCAAATGTTAATGATTGAAAGTTTTTCCCAAAGGCTATGCCTGTATCTAAGCCAAATCCTTTGTTTATAAGGAAATTTTTAAGTTATCACATATTTAAAAGGCTATTTTAAAAGCAAATGTTTATTATATCATATTTGATATAGAATAAAAAACAGATTTAAAAGCTTATAATGTTTATTATATCATATTTGATATAGAATAAAAAACTGATTTTAGAAGCTTATTTTAATTTATCATATATCCCGACAAAGCATTTTGTGCGTCAATCACAGCATATTCCTTTGTCAAATGCTAAACCATCTTATGCGGCTAAGCAAAAGGCTTAGCCACATAAGATGCCTTTGGCGAAGCCAAAGGCATGTTCTGTAGCTAAGCCAAAGGTTTTAGCCGCATAAGATGCTTTAGCATTTTGACAAAGGCACTTTCTGCGGTTGAGCCAAAGGTTTTGCCGCATAAGATGCCTTTGGAGAAGCCAAAGGCATCTTCTGCGGCTAATCCTTTTACTTAGCTGCAGCAAATCCTTTGTTGAAGGCTTTTGCATTCGTCAAAGCTTCCACAGCTGAGCCAAAGGTTTAGCCGCATAAGATGCCTTTGGCCAAGCCAAAGTCGAAGGCGCCTTATGCGGCTAAGCCTTCGGCTTAGCCGCATAAGACGCCTTCGATAAACACTTCTAATCTCGCAAACCTAGCTTCTAAACTTTTAAAACCTAACTCCTAATCATAACAAAAAATCTATAAACAGTCCTAATTTTGCAAACCTAGCTTCTAAACTGTTAAAACCTAACTTCTATTTGCATATTTCTTCATCATAATCGCTATAAACAGTTCAAAACATCATATAATCATAAATAACAGTTGTAGATATTGAAATAGATGT
This sequence comes from Chrysanthemum seticuspe, assembly GCA_019973895.1. Classification (NCBI taxonomy): domain Eukaryota; kingdom Viridiplantae; phylum Streptophyta; class Magnoliopsida; order Asterales; family Asteraceae; genus Chrysanthemum; species Chrysanthemum seticuspe. The sequence goes on along the minus strand of BPTQ01000008.1, from coordinate 213,254,741 downwards.
TTAGAGTGTAAGATTATACCTGAAGCCGGTTTTTGGCCGGTTTTTTGACCGGTTTTTTGGCCGGTTGTTTGCTCGTAGTTACTTTTTTCCTCAGTTCCTTTAGCGTGATAGTTTCAGCGTCGGTATCTTCCATCTTCTCCGGTGATTTTGAAAGTTTTTGATGATTTTTGCGGTGTTTTTGATCGGTGTAAATGTGTGAGTAGTGTGTGTTTAGGTAGGTGCAGTGAATGTGAGAAATGAAGAGTTAGGCGCGTTTTAGTATTTGGTGTGATTTGACGATTATACCCCTCCGCTTTTATTTTAGTGGAGAGTGTGTTTTAATCTCAGCCATTGATTAAATTTGAATCAATGGTTGGGATGTGTCCCTTGGTATGTGAGGATTATTTGGTATGCAAAATAACCTCACTCTTCAACAAAAGATGATATATGTATGAGGGGAGTTATTTTACATACCAAACTTTTCTTACATATCAAGGGACTCATCTCCACCATCCATCTATAAAAGAAATCAATGGCTGAGATTAAAAGCATTTTATTATTTCACATATTTTTTATAATTTAAATATCTCTTAAACCGTTAATTGTTAAGCGAAAATATTTACACCGTCGCGACGAACATTTAATTATATTTCTATAGACGGGCACTTTGATATACTTTCGAAAAAAGAAAAAAAATTCGTGTTTTTCACGTTACTGAAATTTGAATGAAAAAAATCATTAAATAGTAAATTGAATATCACATGTGATATTAGTTTTAAATCATATATGATATGTAATATCACATGTGATATGATATGTATATCATATGTGATTTTACACTAATATCACATATGATATTACATATCATATATGATTTAACAATAATATCACGTTTGATATTCAAGTTAGAGTTTAATCATATATGATTTTTTTAATGCAAATTTCAGCAACGTAAAAAAAACGAAAAAACTTAAAAAAAAAAAAAAAAAAAAACGTGAAAAATACGATTTGTTTTGTCGAAAGTATATCAAAGTGCCTATCTATAGAAATATAATTAAATGCTCGTCGCAATGATATATTTTTTTGGCTTAACGATTAACGGTTTGAAATATATTAATATTTGAAAAAAATAATGAAAATTGATTTTTTAAATTGTTGGGATTAATCTCATCAATTAGATCAAATAAAAATAGAAGATGAAGTTTTATCTCTTATTATGTAAAGAATTTTTTGTCATCTTAAATCTATGATTTAAGATGGACAAAAGATTCTCTACATACCAAGGGATCAATCTCCATCATTTTTATTTGATCTAATGGATGAGATTAATCCCAACAATTAAAAAAACCCACTTTCATCATTTATTTTCAAATATTAATATCTTTCAAACCGTTAATCGTTAAGCGAAAAAAAATATATCATTGCGACGAGCATTTAATTATCTTTCTATAGATAGGCACTTTAATCTACTTTCGACAAAATTTTTTTTCTTCGTATTTTTCACGTTTTATTTTTTAAGTTTTTTCGTTTTTTTACGTTACTGAAATTTGCATTAAAAAATCATATATGATTAAACACTAATTTGAATATCACATGTGATATTAGTGTTAAATCATATATGATATGTAATATCACATGTGATATTAGTGTAAAATCACATATGATATACATATTATATCACATGTGATATTACAATCATATATGATTTAACACTAATATCACATGTGATATTCAATTTAGTGTTTTATCATATATGATTTTTTTTCATGCAAATTTCAGTAACATAAAAAAACGAAAAAACATGAAAAAATGATTTTTTTTCTTTTTTCGAAAGTATATCAAAGTGCTCGTCTATAGAAAGATAATTAAAGGCTCGTCGCGACGGTGTAAATATTTTCGCTTAACGATTAACGGTTTAAGAGATATTTAAATTATAAAAAATAAGTGAAAGAATAAACTGCTTTTAATCCCAGCCATTGATTTCTTTTTAAATGAATGGTGGAGATAAGTCATTTGGTATGTGAGAAAATTTTGGTATGTAAAATAACTCTCCTCGTCTATATGTATTTGATCTTATTGAGTTACGCTTGATTTGGTTACAAACATAACCAACTTTGAACTCGAAACTAACTAATAATTCAATTCATGAGACCTAATAAATAAGACCAAATCCTTGGAAATGCACCACTTAATCAAAACATAAATAGTGAATCGAGACAACTTGAACATTTGACTTGACACTCGATCTCATTCCGTATATCATCATTGTTGATGCGATGAAGAAAGACTATACAGCGGAAAACATTAAATAAGTAGTAGGGTCTAGAATTTAATATTAGTTGTCTATTTATGTAGACTTTTTAAGTAAACTTCTCATAATTTATAATACATTTTTTTTAGTTTTGCGAGTCTTATCTTGTGTAAAACCCACATCAATAACACTTGTGATATATTATGTCATCTTTGTGATAATATGGCATTCCACGTAGACGTCATGTCATTTTTAATTAAATATATATAATAAAGGTTTAGTTGACCTAAAGCCACAAACCATGTTTCCTCACTTTTCATCGATGGTGTATCTTCGCCTAAACAACCACCGAACATCACCATGATTTTCCATCACTAGCCACCTATTAATCATTAATCGATTCGATATGATATTCCGGTTAAATTGTATACAACAACGATCCAATTCAACATGCCTTTTAAGATATCATCCATGTCGAGATCACCTCTCTTTATTAATTCTGAACTTTTGTAGAACCGTAAAACTAAGGGTGGGGGGGGGGGGGGGGTTGAATACGTTCTTTTAAAATATTAGTAGTAAAAACTATGTTTTAACAGTTTATATGTGGTGATCATGAAAGACGATCATAAAGAGTTAAAGTAAGAAGACCACACAAAAATTTATATTAGTTCGGGGTGATGGTTTGGTTCACCCGTATGTCTAGTTCTTCAAACGCGTGACACCGATTACCATTTACTAGTAATAAATCCTTTGTGGTGGATAAACGGTACAATAGCTTTCACCGATCTACACCTAGATCCAAGCTAACACCTATTGGAGTCCTCACCAAGAACCACCCACAGCGACTGTTACACCCGTATCCCGTCAAGGTATTAATAAATGTTAGTATTGATCCCTTATGTTATGTTAGTATTTCAATATTACCTAAAGGTTTCAACCAAGAAGATAGAATTAGGAACTTTAGTGGCTAATATATAAGAATCTTGGAATAGGGGGACTAAAGTTGTCATTTGAGTTAAGTGAATTAAATAAATAAGAAAAATAGTCTTACTAGAAGACTTATTCAGATTTTTAGAAGAAAACCTGTAGGTGAAGAAAGGGTTTGGGAGGAAGAAGAAAAAGACATCAAGAACCTTCAATTGAGCCTATTTTGGACTAGTTGTGGTGATTATCAAGATTAGGAGATCCTTAATTTCATATCTCCAAACCAAGTAAGCATCTTCCTCAATCTTTATGATAAGGGTTTTGAATTTAGAAGTTTAAGGTAGTATTAGAAGATGTCTAATTCATTGAAATTGTCAATTACAGTCTCTAATTAAGATGAATTATTTATTAGAAAGCTTAAGGGAGTTGTGGGTCTACTTGGTAGAATACCAATTGAGCAATTTGAGGTAAGTATAATGGGTTATTGTTGTATTATGTTAATTTATGAATTATTGATTGTTGTTATAGCTTATTGGAGCTTGTAATAGTAACTTGAATCCATAGCTTTTATATTGTCAAGTAGTGTAAATATCAAATTAAAGGTATGTACTTATGTTATTGATACTCCATGAATCCTTTTTTGTTGTTAAAGTTTTACTTGCACATAACCCGTTTACTTACTAAGCATTTCACTTACGTTATAGTTGATGATGTTATGTAGGTCCTAGCAAGGAGGATAAGGGTAAGAAACAAGTGTAGAATGTACTATGCTTGAGCTCCTAGTTGTACTAGTCTTTTGGAACCTAGGTGTTGAAGTTGGAAGCCTCGAGGAGTCAAGTTACGTTTTGGTATATTTTTCGGGTCATATGGTCTTTCTTTCACTATTGGTTGTTGATGCAGGTTTTACTGACCAGGTTTTAATATTTATAAAGTCTCGTTATACCTATGGTCTACCCTAATGCACTAACAGGCAGTGTACCCGGTCGTGTGTAGTGTAGTATTTGGTAAAACCGAGGTCGTCCCAAGAGCTATGTGTGTTGGATTATTACTAAGTCTAGGTGTCACAGATTAATAATGGTTTCGATAAGGAATTAATTAGTTAACTACTAAAGCAAATAAAGGCAAAGGTTTAATCAATAGAGGAGAGTGGTGCTAACCTAGTTAATCCTCCTAGCTAGTAATGTCTACGTCTACTTACTTCCAATTACTTCAGGTGGGGTCAAATTCAAGAGGACAACATTTGGTTAATTCTCCCTAACCTATCGGCAAAGATGCCACCACAGGAGAAGTCAGGTGTCCCCTCATAAGTCCTGTTGTTCCTGGTCCCCTAAGCCAAGTCATTAAGTACCTCTACATGCTAGATTTATAATAGTGAGTTCCCGGGCGTTAGCAACTTAAACACTCACCCCCTAATTCTTAAGTTCATCCAAACGGTAGGTGATCAGTTGGTCAAATCGCACAAGTAGAAAGGGTCATCAGTTGGTCATATCTTACCCTTCTCGTCTCAGTCCGCTCACCTAGGGTCAGTTGGTCATATCTCCTAGGAAATTGGCCTCTACCGCCATTCAAAACTACCAAAACAAGGGTAGCTACCAATAAACTATGCATGCATACACTTAAATAATTATACGGAAGTAATGTAAACGCAAACAAAACAATTAAGAAATCATAACTAGGCCAGCACCAAGAGGTGCTTAGCCGCTAATATTAACCATACAAATCAATTCAATATTCAAAGTTACGAAATACATGAATCTAAAGTAAAGAAAAGATAAAATGCTAATGCTTATCGTAGGGGAGTGATTTCTCCCTTGGAGACAGCTCCGTATGCTCCTCTAGACCTGCCTTTGGCTTCTTCCCACGTTCTTTGGTTGTGATGTGTGGAATGGGATGCTTTAAAATGCTGGAAATCGTGGGGTATTTATAGGCCAGATCTAGGTTACGCCGTAACTAGAATAAGAGTTATGCCGTAATCTTCAATTCCTTCGTTATTTACACTAGATCTGCTGGTTACGGCGTAACCTTATGAATGGTTACGCCGTATTCTTCAATAATACTTGGTTACGCCGTAGTTGGTAGAATAGTTACGGCTTAGTTATCAGCGGCGTGGAACCTCATTTGACCTAATATAGTTACGTCGTAGTCTTTGGGGAGAGTTACGCCGTAACCTTCTGATGAGTTGGTTTTCCTGAGTCACGCTTTAGTTAGGGCAATGTGAGAGATGAGTTACGCCGTGACTTCTTCAAAGTCAGCATACTAAGATAAGTCTTTGATAATTCTCCAATTCCGCATCTCTTTAGCTCCAATGCTCGTAATTTACCTGAAAGTGGAAAACAATATAAAACAAGCCTAAATCAATATAAATGATATAAATTACAAGCATTATTGGGGGAAATTGACACTTAATATTCAAGACTATTTGATGTTATCAAATATCCCCCCACTTAAATTCTACTTGCCCTCAAGTAGACCTTATTAGAAAGATTCCTAAAAAGATATCTCCCAAAACCTGGAAAATATAAGTTTACAAATCCCTTATGCTAGAATAAAACAAAGCCGAACACCTCACGAAAAGGGAACAAAACACTCAAATCTCTCAACTATTCTAAGTGTCAATTTCGGGGTGATCACTCAATCGCACAGTCATAGCATGTATTCTATCATAAGCTTGGCGGTTACACAAATCTCCACTACTAGAGTTAAGGGCTAAACAATTATCGAAGGCAATATGGGTAGACACGACAAAGGTTAAGGGGTGACTCGTCATTACTAACATGTCATGGAGTAGTGGACAAAATCAATGATACATGACCAAATCCATGGCCAAGACACCAAAGATTGCTCGCTGCATCACCTAGACACGCTTCATGACCAAAGGGTAGGATAAGACATGGGATATATAAATGGTGTAAAATAACAAAACAAGCAGGTAGTCTAAATCTATAACCAAGTCATCACCACTTACCCTCCGCCCAAAGTTCAAGCTTTGAAGTCAAGAAACCGGATCATGAAATACTAGGTAGGTGTGTCATTAGAGGACGTCGTGATGGGCACACTACCTTTTCTCCAACTGTTGGCATAATTACCAACTCCAATCTTCAAATGTGACCGAGGTGGCCTCCTCGATACTAAATCTATAAAGCTCATATCATAGTGCTTATAACATCGCACTTTACAATAACTAAATAACATAACAACTTTTTTTTTTTTTTTTTTTTTTTTTTTTTTTTTTTTTTTTTTAACATAACAATAATAACTAAACATAATATCCCCCACTTGAGATGAACAATGGGAATTTGGGGGGTCTTCAATGATCTTCAGGAATATGTTGTCGATGAAAGCGTGATTTCCGAACCTTTCCACTTGAACCTTGAACTTAGGCAAATGATGACTTCCCAATCACAAATAAAGACTATAGGGTAGGCTAAGGTGTATAGGTATATCGAAACAATATATTGGGTTAACAAAATGAAAGGAATGGCTCAGATGGGTGTATCTAGGGGTATCTTGCACTAAAGGTGAGTGCAACAAAAGGGTTTCATATGGGGGTCGAGAAGTCGAGGTGACTAATCGATAGACACACAATGGTAGGCTATTTGGGTGATAATCCTATAATATTTCCTTCTAAAACTGAAAAGTCCAAATACATCGAGCTAATGGTCTCGAAATGATGCAAAGGCCAAGTTCTAAAGTTTACAAGCTACCGGCACACTCATAATTTGGTGGATTTGGGGTAAAATATTAGAAACGGATAAGGCTAATCTCACCATATAATATCAAGGGTTGTATGTGCTCGGCTAAGGTCTAATCTAGTTAGGTTAAGAAAAACATGTCAAAATTTTAAAAATGACATAATTTTTCAAAATAAACTAGAAAAACGAGGGCAAAATATTGTTCAAGAGATAATTCTACTCCCGTCCCCCCACTTGAATTGTTCAAAGTCCCTTTTGTATTAATCATTAAATAAAGGTGAAGAGAAAAGTAGAATTAGAGCGAGAACTTCCTTGAAATTTGCTCCACAAAGAAAGAAGGCTCACGAAAAAGAGACGTGCCTTCGTATAAGCATCATGAACAAACTTCAATCCCTGAAATCACACTACCGACAAGCATAATTCTAAAAAGAAAAAATGAAAAACAAACCTAACTCACTTTCGTAGGAATTACGGTTGCATTTAGCATATGCAACAAGCCTTTTAAACCACTTAGTGTCCCAAGTGGACGAGTGAAGTCTCGTGAGGTTTACAGGGAACACACCCACAAAGTTCATTTAAAATACTAATACAAGGTTATTGTGTTTTAAAATGAAAGAAGTAAAGCAGAGGAAGGTTACGTCGTAACTGGCAAAACCTGACATAAGCTGCAAAGCGAGTGGTTACGGCGTAACCACTGAGAATGTGTTACGCCGTAATTGGTAATGCGTCCATAATTCTGCTGCAAGGGATCGGTTACGGCGTAATCACAGAGATGAGTTACGCCGTAACTATGTTCAGATCAACAACTGCAGCAGCAATCATTCCCTTGTTTCCTTCAAAAATGGTTAAAAACACAAAACCCTACAGAAATGGAAACAAAATAAAAGAAAGGGATAATTCGGGTTGTCTCCCGAAAGAGCACTTTTCTTTATTTACGAGTCTTCAAGTTAGACTTAGAGCCGCGGGGCTTTAGGCAGGGGCGAAGAACTCATCTCCCGAAAGCTTGCTAACATCTTGCCCATAATAAATTTTTGCACGGTGTCCATTTACCTTGAAATATACTCCTTCCTTGTTATGAACCTCAATAGTCCCATAAGGAAACACCTTATTTACTGTGTAGGGGCCAACCCAACGAGATCTCATTTTTCCAGGGAATAATTTGTGTCTTGAGTTAAAAATGAGAACCTCTTGTCCTACTTCAAATTTCTTACCCTTAATTCGCTTATCGTGCCATATTTTGGTCCTGTCTTTGTATGCTTTGGCATGATCGTATGCTTTGTCTCGTAATTCATCTAAACGATTTATTTGGGAAAATCGGTGTTCCTTGATCACATCAACCTCTAAATTTGAATTCTTGAGACCCCAATATGCTTTATGTTCCAATTCCACGGGAAGATGACATGCTTTTCCGTAAATAATCTTAAAAGGGGTGCTTCTAATAGGAGTTTTGAAAGCTGTTCTGAATGCCCATAACGCTTCGTCGAGTTTGTCAGACCAATCTTTTCTGTTACTGCTGACGGATTTTTCTAAAATTCGCTTGAGCGCCCTATTGGTGTTTTCAGTTTGCCCATTAGTTTGTGGGTGATAAGGTGTAGACATTCGGTGGAGTACCCCATATCTGTTGAGAACTTTCTCTATAATAGCATTACAAAAGTGCGTCCCTCGATCACTTATGATGGTCTTAGGGATCCCAAACCTGGAGAATAATCTTTTCAAAAAACGAATGACACTTCTAGCATCACATGTTTGCAGAGCTTCAGCTTCGACCCACTTTGAAATGTAATCGACAACTACAAGGATATAACTTTTATTCTTTGATGGGGTGAAGGGTCCCATAAAATCGATCCCCAAACATCGAAAACCTCACATACCATAGTTGTTGATACAAAAGTTGGGCGTTCCTTATTTGGACTCCGGTTCTCGTATCAATTAGACCTTGATGCTTGAGACCTGCGCACTAAGAAAACAGAAAACACCGTTAGACTTATCGTGGGATTGTCTCCCACGATTATCCTCCGGCGTGAGAGTAAGTAATCGGTTTTTAGGGTTTAGTGGAGAGTTGGGTTTTGTGATCGTCCCTTTAATGAGGGCCGAGATGCCCTTTATATACATACGAAATCTTTGTTGGTTTCGTGTTCCACAACCTTCGGCGTATCCCGCCTAAGTGGGTTGGTTGATACATATCCCATAAATAAGAGATATCCGATATCAAGACCATAAATAACTTTGGGTTTGGGCCTTCGTGAGCCCAAACCGTTACCGTGTTAGCCCACTCGTACTGGACTCGAGTGTTAGTAGCGTCCATTGGTCGGGTTCATGACCCGAATGCGGACTATACGTCATCATGTCCCCCAGTCTAGTATGCGCAGGGTGGAACCCACAGATGCTAGACTAATAACTGTAGCAAAAATATATTCCTCAAGGCGTAGCGGGGAAGCTTCAAAGTTTTCCCGCCTAAAAGAAGATACGGTGGATCCAGTCTAACTAGGTCAAATATATCCTTTGTAAAACGTGAAAACGTGGGTGGGGAGTGTGCCACGTCAGCGTCTCCTATCCACACGTTTAGAGATAGTGGGGTCCACATGTCGATCATCGCATGGATGTGGAACCCTATATAAACTTCCGCCTCCCTTCCGCTGTGGTTATCAAAGTAAAAAAAACATTTCCACCATTGTTAAAAAAGCTCGAAATATCAACCAAGAAACCCAAAAACTTTTAAAGGTAACAGTGCGTGCGCATTTGAAATCTCATCATGGTTCTTGGGTTAACTGACTTTTCATCCGATATAGCTGAAGATGAACTTCATGAGTTCACTTCGGAGTATTATATCCCGCTCGCGCTGCATCCGGTAGTTCAGGCTGCGCACGCGTCGATAGCGGATTTCCCTGAGGGGAAAGTGGGAGTATACACACGTTTTTTCAAATTTGCAAATCAACGTGTGCCTATCTCCTTATTCTTGTGCGACGTTCTAAATTACTATCGCCTACACATATCCCAACTGCACTGTATAGGTGCAACAAAAATAACAAACTTCGAGGTGAATTGCCGTTTTTTAGCGATTAACACCACCATCTATCTCTTCCGCGCGTTTTACCATACGTCATGGTCAAACGGGTGGGTTTCGTTTGCTAAGCGCGCAGGACGGCTGCAGTGTTATACTGAGAAATTAGACGCGCTTAGGAACTGGAGAGAGAAATTTTTATGGGTTGATGAGGCATTGTTCCCCTGGGGCTTTGGCTTCTATACCCAGAGTTCGCTACCGAAGGATGAGCGCCCACTCCCTGGAACGTACAGCGCAGATGATGCGGAAATGATAAACGCCAATCGTATTCCCATCAATTCCTATCCAGAGGAATTTTTGGTGCACATAGGCATCAGTCGCAACTATTTCGATAGTCCTGACGAGGTGCCAACCTTCCTAGACGCGAATGACCAGGGTGGGTGCTCGTCCTTCCTTCTCCTTTGCTTTACTAGTGTGCGCATTTCTTTTCGCCGTTATATTTTATATAACTCTTTTTTTTGTTTGTATCTTGCTGCGCAGAGATGGATTTGTTCAGCGTTGTTTGCTTGGCAAGACCCCGCCAGGTCACCGTGGGGATGCGCCCTCTGAGAGAAGGAGAAGTCCCCATTTTGGATGCTACCGCGGGGCACACCATGGAGATGGATATAGAGGAATCGGGGGGTGGTTCCCCCATTGTGCTGGAGGTGACCTCTCTGCGCAGCGTACCCAGCCCCAGGGTACACTCCCATGGAGTGGAGCTTTCACGCAAAGACGTAGCGGAGAGCGTGGGGGTCCTCAGGGTAGAGCCAGAGGAGGCAGACCAAGGGGTAAAGCGCAAGAGAGCGCTTGGTGGTGATGGCGCAGGCTCATCTAGGAGAAAACGTCATGTCATTCGTGACGTGGAGTCGTCATCAGACGATGCATCCCCCCCCCCCCCCCGTGCAACTGAGACTGCTCCCCCCAAGTAAGTATTGTCATCGAAGCACTTATCACATTCCCTGTTTATGTTATGAAATAATCACTACTTCTCTTCTTTTGCGTGCAGTGTTGAAGCCGTTGGGGTTACTGCTGAGCATTCTGGGGAGTCGCCACCCGAGGCGAGTCCCTTTCGCGATGACCCTCCTGAGCCAAAGAACCGAGGCGCCGAGCCATTGGCATCTGGGAATGTGCCAATGGAACGTCTTGTGGAGGAGCTTGTGTTGGCTGTTGCGCACCAGGCTACATTGGTTGCGCAGCTAAGGTCAGGGTATTCTGGGGAGAGTAGCCAGAGCGCGCAGAAGGATACGCAAATTGCACTGCTGGAGGAGCGACTGGCCAGTGCTCAGGCTGAAGCAGAGGCGGCGAGCTCTTATTCCAAAAAACTTGCTGGGGAAAAGATGTCGTTGCTTATCCAACTGAGCCAGGAGCGTGCCGCATTAGAGGATTATAAGGCTACTTGCTTCTGGGCTCTTAAATATTTGGAGAATGGGAAGAACGAACACTTCTCTCGGTTGGGGGAGTTTCATGCAACCGTGGAAGGCTTGCTGGAGAAGCAGGAGATGAAGCTACGCAAGCTCAGCATCGAATACGATGAAGAGCTATATCCTCAGCTGGTTTCCACGATTGCTGAGCGCAGGCGGCTCATCAGCCATGGTTTGCGCCTTGCTGCCCTCAACACTTTGGAATCTCGAGAGGTGACAGATACCTTCGGGGGTGTTGTTCAGTGCGCGTTGGCGCGTGGCAAGGCGAAGGCCATAGAAGAGCTTCATGAGAGCGGCCTGTTGACAATGCCTGCCGCACAGGTGCCCGGGTATAATGAACGTGCCTATGATGATCTGGTCGCTGCGATGGAGAAGATGAAGCTATTGGAGCTTCCTCAGATTGCCCAGTTGGAGCGTGACCAGGATTATCCCATAGGTTTGATTATGGAGGGGTTAACCTTGGCCCGAAACCTTGCTAATGATGCAGAGGCGCAACCTGACTACTTTTTGAAGCCTGACGTGTCACAGCTGCAAGTGCCTATCTTTGCTCGCCTACGCGATATCCTGAACCCCTTTGTGCTTGAGAAGGAAATCCCTTTGAAAGAATCCTTAGAAGCCCATGCCATGAGGCTTGCGAAGAAGAAGGGCGTGAAGGGAAAGGCCATTCTTTGTGGTCTTGAAGCAGCGCATCTCCCGAGATCCGATGGGGTACCTGTTAGTGTGGCAACGGTATCGCGCCAGGATTCGGATCTGTTGAAGAGACTTAAAGAGGCTGGGGACGCTGCGTATCGTGTTGAGAGCTCACATCTTAGGCGTTGTAATAGTATATAGGCTATAGCATCTTTGTAGATATCCTTCTGTATGAACTTGTGGTCCATAATGAAATTTCCCTTTTTTGTTGAAGGTGTGTTGATCCATATGTTTTGTTGAATGTGGTTGCGATTATAATGTTTGTACTTAGTTATCTGTCTTTGCATAAAGAACGTCCTCGTTGTCTAAGAATCAAACGGTTATATAAACGCGAATAGTATATGAAGTCCATAATCGTGTATGAAAATCATGACTTAATGTACTTGAAACATAATTTCTAAGTACTTGTATCATAATCGTGTATTGTGTGATATGCTGCGTACTGTAAATATCATATCAAGGAGTCAAGAGTCTTGATTCCTAGTTTGTTAAACGCGCACAGTGTGCATTGTTGCGCATCCATCATGGGATGCACATTGAACTTATTCCAACATCTTGAGAATAAGGTGTTTAACAAGGATGCATGATCCGATGTTGATGGGTTTGCAACCCTCTTACTCAACGAGTTATTTAGTAGGTTTACTCATCCTTTTACCATCGTGGGTTTTAGTAAGTGCATGCATGCCATGTAGGAAAAAGATAATATAATAACAATGTTGAGACATAAATGATATGTAAATAACAAAGTGAAATGTGTCGCGGAGTTAGCTAGAAACCGCGATGTTTTATTAATACTTGCAAGTTTTGTAAAAAGAAAAAAGACATTTGCCTAAGTAAAACAGAATGTAAATACACGGATACTTATTGAGCACTTTACTAAAATGTGGGGGTGTCCGTGCGCTGGGCCGTAGCCTTTCCTAAAGATAACATCGTTTGAGATTGCAAATGTTCCATGTGCGTTGTAGCTCACGACCATCCATGTCACGCAGTTTGTACGCGCCCTTTCCCACTGCTTCAATGACCTCATAAGGTCCTTCCCACTTCGGTCCAAGTTTTCATGTATCTTCTGCATGGCTCGCATCATTGGCGCGATATACAAAGTCGCCTGGTCTGAATGAGGTGCTTCGAACTTTAGCATCGTAGTATCCTTTCATCTTTGTCTTAGCTCTCGCCTCACATATAACTGCGCATTCGCGCCTTTCTTCCAACAGGTCCAAGTCTATACGCCGTTCATCGTCATTGGTTGTGACATTAACTTCGGTAGTACGAATAGTTGGCATCCCTATTTCGGCTGGTATGACGGCTTCTGTCCCATAGACAAGAGAAAAGGGAGTGTCTCCCGTGCTAATTTTGATTGTCGTGCGGTGCGCCCACAAAACATGCGACAATTCCTCCACCCACCTCCCTTTGTGTTTGTCTAAGCTTGCTTTAATTCCTTCACCCAGACTACGATTTGCACGCTCGACCAAACCATTGGTTTGTGGGTGTTTAACTGATGCGAAGTGCTGTGCAATATTTAGTTTCTCGCACCATTCCTTGAAAGGGTTGTCACAGAATTGTTTTCCATTGTCCGAAATGATTTCCCCAGGTAATCCGAAACGGCATACGATAATCTCCCAAACAAATCGTTTTACCTGATTACCTGTGATTGTCGCGACCACCTTTGCCTCAATCCACTTAGTGAAATAGTCTATAGCCACAATAAGGAATTTCAATCCCCCTGCTGCAATAGGGAAGGGGCCTGCAATGTCAATACCCCATTTATAGAATGGCCATGGCGACGTAATAGGTGTTAACTCCTGTTGTGGTCGGCGTGGGATGGGTCTATGAACTTGGCAGTCGCCACACTTTTTTATCAAATTCCGCGCGTCACGGTGCATCGTAGACCATTAGTATCCTGACCGTAAGGCGCGTGCTACAACGAACCGTGGTCCTGAGTGCATACTGCATGAACCGGCGTGGATCTCTCGGAGTACGTAATCTTCTTGAAGGGGTCCGACACATCGAAGCCATGGTTTTAGAAATAAACGCCGATATAATATACCATCTCGAAGTTCAAACCTCTGTGATGTGCGACGTATTCGTCGGGCGTCCTTCTGCTCCTGGGGCAGTATGCCCTTGCTTATAAACTCGACGATTGGAGTCATCCATGTAGGACCTTGCTCCTCTATCACCGTGGATATCTCCATCTCTGAGATGGACTTGCTCTTTAGAGTCTCCACCAATGCTTGTTTTGACAGGTGCGCAAAGCTTGTGGATGCAATCTTGCTCAGTGCATCCGCCTTTCTGTTTTCTCCTCTAGGAACTTGTTTGATGGTAAACCTGTCGAAACCCTGGATTAGTGACTTGGTCTTGTCGAGGTATTGAACCATGTTTTCCTCTTTAGCCACATATTTACCCAACACATGGTTGGCTACTAACCGGGAATCCACACTTGCTTCTAGGTTGCGTATGCCCATTCGAGCTGCAATACGTAATCCAACAATCAGGGCTTCATACTCTGCCTCGTTGTTTGTGGCTGTGAATTCAAAACGCAATGCGTAAGTGAATTTCATTCCTTCTGGACTTGTGGGGATAAAGCCTGCGCCTGACCCGTCCACGCATGAAGATCCATCCGTGAATAGGATCCATGGTTCTTGTAGTTCCACCTCGCTTTGTGAAGGTGCATCATCAATACCTGGTTTTTCGATGATCAAGTCTGCTAGTATCTGCCCCTTAACCGCAGTACGTGGTATGTAGGAGATGTTATGCTCACCTAGCAACACACTCCACTTCTGTAGTCGTCCTGATGCGTCAGGTTTGGAGATGACTTGCTTGATAGGTTGGTCTGTGATCACCGCTATAGGGTGCGCCTGGAAGTACCTGCGCAGCCTTTTGGCGGCGAATACTAATGCCAAGACTAACTTCTCCATTGCGCTATAGTTAACCTCCGTTTTCTTGAGTGCTTTGCTTACAAAATATACCGGTGTTTGTACTGAATTCCTATCCGTCAGTAGCACCGCGCTGACTGCTCCATGAGTCGCAGATAAGTACATAATTAATTCTTCCCCTGGGCGGGGCGCGACTAGCGTGGGGAGCGCTGCTATGTGTTGTTTAAGCTGTATAAAAGCTTCTTCTGCTTTCGTAGTCCAGCGAAAGTCTCCCTTTTTTGTACACTTCTTGAGTGTTTTGAAGAGGGGGAGTGACTTATCTGCTGATTTGGACAAGAATCTGTTCAAACTAGCTAGTTTTCCATTCAAATACTGGACTTCTTTCAACGTGCGTGGTGAAGGAAGTTGGATGACAGCCTTCGTTTTTTCTGGACACGGTTTAATGCCATCGGGCTCTATCAAATATCCAAGGAACATGCCTTCTGTAGCGCCAAAGGTGCATTTCTTAGGATTTAACTTCATGTTGATCTTTTGTAGTGTCTTAAGTGTTTCCTCCATGTCGAGCACAAATTCGTCCTCAGTATGGCTTTTTATGACAAGGTCATCAACATAAACCTCTAGGTTACGGCCCACCTGTTTTTCAAATGCATTATCTACCAATCGCTGGTAGGTGGCACCTGCATTCTTCAAACCAAAGGGCATCTTTGTATAACAATAGACGCCTTGGCTTGTATGGAAGGCCGTTTTTTCCTCAAGCTCTTTAGCCATTTGGATTTGGTGGTACCCTTTGTATGCATCTAAGAAACATTTAAGTGGGTATCTGCACAAATATTCTATCTTCCAATCTATCTATGGTAGTGGGTAGCAGTCTTGTGGACATGCTTTGTTGAGATCCGTGAAGTCCACGCACATCCGCCAACTACCATCGCTCTTCTTGACCATCACTGGGTTGGAAAGCCAGTCATGGTAATAGACTTCCCGCATGATACCTGCATCCACAAGTTTGTGTACTTCCTCCAGAATGGCTTTTGCACGCTCTGGAGCCTGGCCGCGCTTCTTCTGTCATACTGGGGAGTATCCTTGTCGGATTCTCAACTTGTGTTCTATAATAGAGCGTGGGACACCAGTCATGTGCTTTGGTTCCCATGCAAAGATATCCGGATTCTTTTGTAAGAGTGCGCACACGGCCGCCCTGCCTTTATCAGACAACGATCCCCCGATCGATACTTCTTGCTCTGGGTAATCAGGATGAATTGCGACCCTCAGGTTTGATACTTTAGTTGCGCGCTGTTCTGGGATGTGTGCCGTTTCACATGTAATCGTGTTACATTCTCCAGGTGGTACAATGTTATTGTAGAGAGTAACAATGCCCCCTCCACCGGGAACTTGAGTATCCTATGTACTGTAGATGGTACCGCGCGTATTGCTAATATCCCTGGCCTTCCAATAATGCCATTGTATGGCGAAGGGGATCTGATCACCATAAAGTTCATCCAGGTTGTCGTGGAGTGCTCCTTATTACCAACATTGACTAGTAGGCGTATTTGCCCCATGGGCCATATCTTTTAGCCCGTAAAACCAGTCAACGATGTCATGGCCGGGCTTAACTGACTTCGTATCTCAGGTCGCAGTCGCTTGAAACAATGTTCATACATTATATTTGTGGATGCTCCTCCATCAACATACATGCGGTGGATATCGTGACCCCCTGCATTAATTTCAATGGTAAGAGGTTCTACCACTGCGTTGTCCGCAGCCCAGGTGGGGAAAGAAATTTCGCTTCCATAGGAAAACTTTTGGCTGACCTTCTGCCTAGTCTTTCGCTGCCATGATTGTATCATGTAAATGGTATCAGCTTTATTTTTGGGTGCTTCTTTCTTTTTCCCAGTCTTTTGCTTATCTTTCCCATCCTTGATGCTCTTAACTAAATGGTCCAATCTGCCTTCTTTTACTAGCTTGTCAATTAGTTGGCGCAATTGAACACACTCATTGGTGGTGTGGCCCTTCTGTCCATGATAGTCGCAGTATCTGTCCCACGGATGGCGCCACTTGTTGATAAAAAAGTTGGGCGTTCCTTATTTGGACTCCGGTTCTCGTATCAATTAGACCTTGATGCTTGAGACCTGCGCACTAAGAAAACAGAAAACACCGTTAGACTTATCGTGGGATTGTCTTCCAGGATTATCCTCCGGCGTGAGAGTAAGTAATCGGTTTTTAGGGTTTACTGGAGAGTTGGGTTTTGTGATCGTCCCTTTAATGAGGGCCGAGATGCCCTTTATATACATACGAAATCCTTGTTGGTTTCGTGTTCCACAACCTTTGGCGTATCCCGCCTAAGTCGGTTGGTTGATACATATCCCATAAATAAGAGATATCCGATATCAAGACCATAAATAACTTCGGGTTTGGGCCTTCGTGAGCCCAAACCATTACCGTGTTAGCCCACTCGTACTGGGCTCGAGTGTTAGTAGCGTCCATTGGTCGGGTTCATGACCCGAATGCGGACTATACGTCATCAATAATGTTGTTGAGTGGCAGCTGATTTTGAGAAGAGATGTTTCCTACCCTCTGACAAGCGTCACAGTCCCTTACATGTTTTGTGGCATCTTTGAAAATGCTAGGCTAAAAGAATCCGGCCTCATAAACCTTCCGAGCATTATTATCGGTCCCATAGTGTCCTCCCGCAGGTCTGTTGTGACAATGTTCCAGAATATGTTTTTTCTCATTCCCAAATACGCATCTTCGAATAATACCATCTGGGCATGATTTAAAAAGGAAGGGATCATCCCAGAAGTAATATTTAAGATCTGAGAAGAATTTTTTCTTTTTATCATAAGTCTTGTTGCTCGGTAATACTCTGGCTGTGAGGTAATTAGCGAAGTCTGCGTACCATGGTTCGGAACTGGAATCTTTGATTCTTATTGCCATGAGATGCTCATCGGGGAAGGAGTCTCGAATAGTTTCTTTGTCAAGTTCTTCAAGCTCAGGGTTTTCTAATCGCGTGAGGTGATCAGCTGCTAAGTTTTCTGCCCCTTTCTTATCCTTGATTTCAATTTTAAATTCTTGCAGCAACAGCACCCATCTTATCAATCTTGGTTTGGCATCCTATTTATTGAATAAGTACTTCAAAGCAGAATGGTCAGTGTAGACAACAGTTTTTGACGTTACTAAATAAGATCTAAATTTATTGAAGGCATAAACCATATCCAGGAGTTCCTTTTCGGTGGTTGTGTAATGTTCTTGTGCCTCATTTAAGGTTTTACTAGCGTAATAAATGGGTTTAAATTTTTTATCCACCCTTTGTCCTAGAACAGCACCCACATCATAATCACTAGCATCGCACATAAGTTCAAAATCGTTGCCCCAATCGGGAGCAATAATAACAAGGGCAGTAGTCAACTTTTCTTTTAAAACATCAAAAGCTTTTTTGCAATCGTCATTAAAATCAAATTTTGCATCTTTCATGAGTAGTTGGGTCATAGGTTTGGCAGTTTTGGAAAAATCTTTTATATATCTTCTATAAAATCCAACGTGCCCAAGAAAACTCCTAATTCCTTTTAGATTGGTTGGATAAGGAAGTCGAGAAATAACGTCAACCTTAGCTTTATCAACTTATGCCCTAAAACAATCCCTTCTTTTACCATAAAATGACATTTATCCCAGTTAAGGACGAGGTTGGTTTCTTCACATCTGGCAAGCATTTTAGAAAAATTATTAAGACAAGATGAAAAAGAGTTACTAAAAACCAAGAAGTCGTCCATGAAGACTTCCATAAAATCTTGACACATATCCGAGAATATTGCGGTCATGCACCGTTGGAATGTGGCGGGAGCGTTGCATAGTCCGAACGGCATCCTTCGGTAGGCGAATGTTCCGTATGGGCAGGTGAAAGTAGTCTTTTCTTGATCCTCAGGGGCGATAGGAATTTGAAAGTATCCCGAGAATCCATCAAGAAAGCAATAATACTCATGTCCAGAGAGTCTTTCTAGCATCTGATCGATAAATGGAATGGGGAAGTGATCCTTCCGTGTTGCGTCATTTAATTTCCTGTAATCGATGCACACCCTCCAGCCAGTGACCGTTCTAGTAGGTATCAACTCGTTATCTTCATTAGTGACTACTGTCATTCCTCCTTTCTTTGGCACAACATGAATCGGACTAACCCAAGGACTATCGGAAATAGCGTAAATTAGACCTGCATCCAGAAGTTTAATGATTTCGTCTTTTACCACATCTTGTACTTTTGGGTTTAATCTCCTCTGTGGCTGTACTACATGTTTAAAATCATCTTCCATTAGTATCTTGTGAGAGCAGTATGAAGGGTTGATCCCTTTTATGTCAGAGACTTTCCATGCAATTGCCCCCTTGTGCTTGCTTAAAACCTGCAATAGCGACTCCTTTTCTTCGTCAGATAACAGAGAAGAAATCACAACAGGAAAATTACGATCCTCATTAATGAATGCATATTCTAAATGAGGAGGGTGCTCCTTGAGTTTTGGGGTAGTATCAGCTTCTTCCGTGGTATTTGCTGAACATAGTGTTTGATTGTTTAGGGCCAGTTCTTCCGTTTCGCTTTCTCCATCGCTAGAAGTCCCATCATTCTGTTCGAATTTCAATGATTTCAAAGGGTCGGGCAGAAAGCATTCCTGGGCATGGTTCTGAGTGTTAGCTTTGATAAGGTCGAGATCATCAAGGTTGTAGTCAGTGAAAGAAGCATATCTTATTGATTTTTCAAGATCGAAGGTAATCTTATTGTTTCCAATCTCCAACGAAATCTTCTTGTTAAAGACATCAATCATAGCGTGTGCGGTGGCAAGAAAGGGTCTTCCAAGCAAAATTGGAATATCATCCTCTTCCATTTCGAGGACTACGAAGTCGACCGGGAAGACAAATTTATCGATCTTAACAAGAACATTTTCAGCGATTCCTTTAGGATATTGAGTTGTTTTATTAGCTAGCTCAATGCACATTCTAGTTGGTTTCAGGTCCCCCAATTCCAGACGCGAATAGAGAGAGAATGGCATAAGACTTATGCTTGCCCCAAGATCGGCAAGGGACTTGTCGAACAAAATTCCCCAGATTGTGCAAGCTAAGGTGAAAATTCCTGGATCTTCTTCTTTAAGAGGCATACCTTTTAGAAGGGCGGCAGAGCACCTTTGATTTAAAGTAATCTGCGTCCGATCAGAAAGTCTTCTATAGGTTAGGAGATCCTTCATGAATTTAGCATATTTGGGCATTTGCTCAAGGGCTTCAACGAGAGGAGTATTAATGCTGAGTTATTGTAACTTTTCCATGAATTTCTGAAATAACACTCATTCTTGTTCCTTCTTAATTCTTCTAGGAAATGGTGTTGGCGAAACGTAGGGACGGACTTTCTTGACAGTGGGTTGAGCCTCCTCGGTTTCTTTGTTGTTGTCTTGAGGCTTTTCTTCAGTCAGATCATTCGAGTTTGAAGGGTAGGCTGGTTCCTTATAGTTTAATCCACTTCTGGTTGTAATAGCATGTGCTAGATCTCGAGGATTTGGTTCAGTTGTGCTAGGTAGTTCTCTTTCATCTGTCATTCTGATAGATTCTGCGAGCTTTCGACTTGATTTTCAAGTCTTCTTATAGCAGCTGCTTATGTTCTTAGCACCTGGTCGTAAGCTCGCTTGATATTCCATACCAATTTTTTGCTCTCTTCTTGTTTTCTGCTGGATTCTTTAACAAGCTTTTTCACAGCCTTTTCGAGATCAGTTACTCTCCCATCAATGGGTTTATCGAACTTGTGTTTAACCATTTTGACTTCTTCAGTAAGGGATTGCATATCTACTTCAAATTCCTCCAGATTCTTTATTACCGATTGTATCTCAATAGGGTCTTCATTCCAATCTTCATTCCAAGACGACGAGTGGAGAGCTACTTCTTCAACTCTTGTCCATCCTTTATCGGTAGTCATTAACGGGATAGGTTCTTTTGAGTCTAATAATTGCCGAGTTTTTATGTTTAACCCGTTGTAAAATATTTGCAGTTGCTCGTGCTTGTTGAGTTTATGCTCGGGGCACTTGAGGATGGCTTCATTGAATCTTTCCCAAGCTGTAAACAGTGGTTCATCATTGAATTGGCTAAACCTTTCATCAACTTGCTGGAGGATTTTTGCAGGGGTTCGGTATTCCTTAAGAAAGGCCTTCTTAAATGCACTCCACGTTGTGATAGATCCCGATGGCAGTTTCTTTAACCAATCTCTAGCTCTTCCTTTTAGGGTAAAAGGAAATGCCCTCATCATAACATGATCTCTTGAGACCCCAGGTACGTGGAATAAATCAATTATCTCACATACTTTTGCGATGTGCTAGTGTGCTTCTTCATATTTGGTTCCATAAAAGCAGCATCTTTTTAGTTCATCAAGACATAGCCCCTAGAATTCGAATTTTACATTTTCTTCAAGTGCCGGGATGGTGATTCCCTGTTTGCTTTTAGAGGTTGTAAGATAATCATTCATAGTGAGAGACATAATATCAGAATAAAACTAAAGACTTAATAAAAATCCTCATATAACTCCCCGGCAGCGGCGCCAAAAACTTGATGCAGGTTTTACTGACACAATTTTAATATTTATAAAGTCTTGTTATACCTATGGTCTATCATAATGTACTAACGGGCAGTGTACCCGGTCGTGTGTAGTGTAGTATTTGGTAAAACCGAGGTCGTCCCAAGAGCTATGTGTGTTGGATTATTACTAAGTCTAGGTATCACAGATTAATAATGGTTTCGATAAGGAATTAATTAATTAACTACTAAAGCAAATAAAGGCAAAGGTTTAATCAATAGAGGAGAGTGGTGCTAACCTAGTTAATACTCCAAGCTAGTAATGTCTATGTCTACTTATTTCGAATTACTTCAGGTGGGGTCAAATTCGAGAGGACAACATTTGGTCAATTTGCCCAAACCTATCAGCAAAGATGCCACCACACGAGAAGTCAGGTGTCCCCTCATAAGTCCTGTTGTTCCTGGTCCCCTAAACCAAGTCATTAAGTACCGCTACATGCTAGATTTATAATAGTGAGTGCCCGAGCGTTAGCAACTTAAACACTCACCCCCTAATTCTTAAGTTCATCCAAACGGTAGGTGATCAGTTGGTCAAATCGCACAAGTAGAAAGGGTCATCAGTTGGTCATATCTTACCCTTCTCGTCTCAGTCCGCTCACCTAGGGTCAGTTGGTCATATCTCCTAGGCAATTGGCCTTTACCGCCATTCAAAACTACCGAAACAAGGGTAGCTACCAATAAACTATGCAGGCACACACTTAGAAATAATTATACGGAAGTAATGTAAATGCAAACAAAACAATTAAGGAATCATAACTAGGCCAGCACCAAGAGGTGCTTAGCTGCTCATATTAACCATACAAATCAATTCAATATTCAAAGTTACGAAATACATGAATCGAAAGTAAAGAAAAGATAAAATGCTAATGCTTATCGTAGGGGAGTGATTTCTCCCTTGGAGACAGCTCCATATGCTCCTCTAGACCTGCCTTTGGCTTCTTCCCACGTTCTTTGGTTGTGATGTATGGAACGGGATGCTTTAAAATGCTGGAAATCGTGGGGTATTTATAGGCCAGATCTGGGTTACGGCGTAACTAGAATAAGAGTTACGCCGTAATCTTCAATTCCTTCATTATTTGCACTAGATCTGCTGGTTACGGTGTAACCTTATGAATGGTTACGCCATATTCTTCAATAATACTTGGTTACGCTGTAGTTGGTGGAATAGTTACGGCGTAGTTATCAGCGGCGTGGAACCTCATTTGACCTAATATACTTTCTTCATAGTCTTTAGGGAGAGTTACGCCGTAACCTTCTGACGAGTTGGTTTTCTGAGTCACGCTTTAGTTACAGCGTAACGTGAGAGACGAGTTATGCCGTAACTTCTTCAAAGTTAGCATACTAATATAAGTCTTTGACAATTCTCCATTTCCGCGTCTCTTTAGCTCCAATGCTCGTAGTTTTCCTGAAAGTGGAAAACAATGGAAAACAAGCGTAAATCCATATAAATGATATAAATTACAAGCATTTTTGGGGGAAATTGACACTAAATATTCAGGACTATTTGATGTTATCAGTTGTAATTACGTATTTATGTCCTAGCAAGGAGGATAAGGGTAAGAAACAAGTGTAGAATGGACTATGCTTGAGCTCCTAGTTGTACTAGTCTTTTGGAACCAAGGTGTTAAAGTTGGAAGCCCCGAAGAGTCAAGTTACGTTTTGGTATATTTTTCGGGTCATATGGTCTTTCTTTCACTATTTTTTGTAATTACGTATTTATGTTGTCTAAAAGGTTTAAATCAATAGTGTCAAACCTTTGTAGTTATGGGTCAAATTATTAGTAAATGATGTTTGGCGCAATGTTAATTGCTTTGTTTCAAATGTTAAGTGTCAAAATATTTAATGGTAATACTTCTTATAAGTGTTGTGGAGATTACATATGGTCATGATAGTATTTTTGAAGTGGAGTGTTGAAAAGTTTTGTCCAAGTGCAGGAAATCTGCACTATTTATGCAGGTCTGGGCTCCAGACGTCGTCGCCAATTGGGTGACACCGTCTGGTTAAAATAGTTCTGAGCCGTCAGGTTAGTTCCGGTTTCTGATGGCGTCCCAATTAAAGAGTGACAACGTCGCATTTTGAGCTGACGCCGTCGTGTTATAAAACCCCTGAGCCGTCAGGCTAAAATGTTGATTCATGATCTGACACCCCATTAAGGGCAGACGACGTCACATAATGTGAATGACGGCGTCTGCCCGTTAGGATGAAATATTTAGTACCTTTTTACAATTCAACCAAAATGAAACCTTTCAAGTCTTCCTTCCTTCACGGTTCAAGTCCTGATTGTTTAGTCAAAATGTCATGAAAGTCATTTTATTTTACGTCATTTAAAAAGTTTTAAAATTTCCATTTTGGGGGCGTAACAACTTGGTATCAGAGCCTTGGTCAAAGAGATTTAGGATCTTTACCTTAGAATTTCCTAGACTTAGGCCGTGTGAAATGTGTTAGTAATAGTTATGCTACATGTACACTTCCTTGATGATTTTAAGAAGCACATATGTTACATGTTTTTATAACTACGCTTGGCCACGGTGGTTATAAGAAGATGGCACATATGTGTTACCTAAGATCGTTAAGGCTTTGTGCAAGTGGTGGTTTAGGGTGAAATATGTAAGGGCAATATGATTATTTCGTAAGTTATAGGTGATTATGCTTAATCAAATGCTTGTTTAAATTTCAGTAAAGAAGAAATGGACACTCCCCACTAAAAGGAAGCCGTAAAGGCTACTACCTCTAAGCGTGCCAAATCTTCGGCAGGTGGTCCAACCAAAAATGATATAATTCCGGAGAGTTCCTCTTCCTCTGGTTCGGAGGGCCCTATTTTAGAAGGATTCACGGAAGAGCAAGTAAAGGCTTTAGATGTTTTAATGAGAAAAAGGATATGTAAGGCACTAGAGAGACCCATGCCGTATTTCGTTAAAGAGACCACCCTCAATATCCAAGAAGTAATGCAAAGAGAGTTCGCGGAACTCAAAAGAGAAGAGGGTCATGGTAGGATTGCTAGAAATGATAAATCATCTTACCGTGACTTCACGGCATGTGACGTGCCTAAGGTCACGGGGACCCTTGACCCTATAGCTTGTAATAGATGGCTTATCGCTGTCGAAGGTGTTTTTCGCACGAGCGGGTGTGAGGAGGCAAAGAAGGTTGTCTACGCTATCAATTTACTTCGTGACATTGCTAGAACTTGGTGGGAAGGGAAAGTGTGTGAGAAAGGGGATACTTGGTCGGACTTGTGTTCGTGGAAAGAGTTTAAAGAATTATTTACTTTGAAGTATGCACCGGCGGAAGAGATTGACAAAATCCGTGAGGAATTTCAGACCCTTGTACAAACCAACGAGACAGTCGTTATGGAATAAATTTAACGACATGGTTCCCTATTGCTCCGAGTACCATAATAACGAAAAACTCAAAGTAGATAGGTTCCAAAGAATGCTTAAGGATGAAATTCGTGAAGTAACCTCCCCATTTAAGTGTAGTACTTTGGAAGATCTTCTAAGTCGGGCTCCTGTGAGAGAAGCGGACTTAATGAGAAAGAAGAGTAAGGAAGATAAGGATGTTAAGAGAAAGAAAATGTTTGGGAATAGAGAGGGTAAGAAGACAAGATTTGATCTAGGCAAGAATACCGGAGGGAATCAAGGCAAGACACAATGCAAAAAGTGTCATAAGCTTCATTATGGTGAATGTAGACTTAACATGCCAGGATGTTACAAGTGCGGTTCTCTAAGCCACATGTGTAAGGAATGTCCGAAGCCAATGTTCATATGTTATGGGTGTAATCAAGTTGGACATAAATTGAATGAATGTCCAAGTCGAAAAAAAAATGATGCTAAGATTGTGAAGACGGTCAAGGAAGAAAAAGTTGAAATCCCAAAACCTAAGGCGCGAGTTTACCAAATGGGAGTAGAGGAAGCGAAGTAGGGACCCGATGTCTTTACAAGTATATGTTAGGAATTAGAAATTCCATGGTGAAGTGTCGGTCACCCCAACTATAGTCTAGCAAAAGTTAGCTCGTAGACATATCGTTTTTTACTGTTTAGTAGCTTAGTTATTAGCTTAGTCCAACACCGTGGAGGACGGACGGGTCTTTACCCACTATATGCCTGATCCACAGTCCGAAGGAGGACATTTAGTTTGTAACTATAAATACCCTCTACCTCCCAAGGTAGAGGGTTGGACCTTTCATTCTAATCTAACCTTTTCTCTTTTGTTTACTTTCTCTCTCTAGAAAGGCTCCCATTCTACTTTCTCTCTCTAAACTCTTAAACCATACGCCCCAATTTATGTTATGATATGATGTGTTTGTGAAATCCAATACGTTACAAATGGTATCAGAGCCAGGTTTGATCATCTCTCTTACTTATCCTTGGATTTCTAGTGTTTTTATATGGTTTTTGAGTTTGAAAAAGTTTAGTGGTTTTTGCATCATTTGGATCAATTCTTGTGTTAAAGTTTGAATTTTGAGTGTACTTTTGTGTTTAGAATCATTGTAAGTGCTTGGGTTTGGATTTGGAAAGCTTGAATCACTGTGGTTGAGCTTGTTTTGGATTGAAAACTGTGTTTTTGAAGTTTTTCAAGGTAGCGACTTGAGTCTCGTTGTGAATTTCTTCGTAGCGACTTGCTTTAGTAATTTCTAGCGAGTTGTAGTGTTAGTCGTAGCAACTTGAGCTTAGCGACTTGTCTATTGAGACAAGCCGACAAACAGTACAAGTTAGTGGATTCTCTACTACGGCTAGCGACTTGGTGGGGTTAGCGACTTGCTTTCATTATTTCTAGCGACTTGTACTTATTGTTCTCAGCGACTTGATCTTAGCGACTTGGATACTTAGCGAGTTGCTCTTTAGCGACTTGTATGCTTAGCGATTTGGTTTGTTAGTGACTTGTGTTCAGCGACTTGGGTTTTAGCGACTTGTGATTAGTGACTTGGTTCATAGCGACTTGTGTTTAGCGACTTGGTTACTCTAGCGACTTGTCTTGCTAGCGACTTGTTGACTTTTCCCGACAAAACTTCAAACGGCCATAACTTTTGAACCGTAACTCCGTTTTCAGCGTTCTACCCATCAAAACGACCGTGAGAACGAGGAGAATGGCACGCCGAATGAACTAAAACCTTTGAAGCCTAAATCCGCTCCGAACAGAATTTATTGAGGTTTTTATGTTTTTTGACCTAAATTTCTCCGTAAAAACGGGCATAAACCAATCCAAATCTCAACCAAACAACATCTCTGCTAATCCTTCAAACAATCATATGTCCTAACACACAATTATATTTCATTGTGTCGATCCATCAGTCATCTTAGCACATTCCATTGGTCATTGCTTAACGATTTGGTCTTGATTTTAGTAAAATCCCGCGAAAGATTCTATTTCTCGGTTTAAATCATAAACTTGTAAAATCCCATGCATACTACAACATCATGTCTTACACTACTGACCCAGTGATTTCGGAAGTACTTAAATTGTATGATGCTGTGGACACCAATGATAATGTATGCTACACTGAACGGTTAAAGATGTTTGAATTAATCAATGAGGATGTGAGATCTTCATGTTCTGAGTACAATGAGAATAAATTGCACCTGCTAATGCTACAGAATGCCATGCAAAAGGAATGCTGCATTATACCCTATCAACAACTTCACTCTCACCTCATGTTACTTCTACCCACTACAACGGAATGAACATGTATTGCCCTTTTCTGTCAAGATTTATCCACATTAACGGGTACATTACTGTTGAACTTAGAACAATTGGAACAACAACTTGATAAAGAAAAGGTTCAAAAGGATAGTTCCAGTGCTGCACTTCAAGTGATCCACAACCAATTTCAGTCATTCATCAGTGGGGAATTTACATCAGATTATGATCAAGACATGACTGAAATGTCTTTCAAGAGACACACTGGAATGGAAATTAGCTTGTTCATAGAGACATTTATCCATCTCATGGATAATATGGATAAGTATATTGAGGAAGTTACTCAGAATGATGAAATAATAGATGAGAGTCTGGTGCTGTTGACAGAATGTTGTGATGAGTTGGGTAATGTATCAGTTAAAGAATCGGGTGTTGCTGAATGTAGAATAACAGAGACAACAAAGAATGATGCAACAAATTGTTTAGTAACTCATGTTACACATGATATGGATGCAAATATCAGATAGATAAATGAACAGGTGTCATGTGATGAGGTACCCTTAACTGTTCAACATAGTGCATCTGCTAATGTACCTAAACATACTGATCTTAATGCTGAACATGATTCTGATAAATGTTCCTTGGTTGAGGCTGAGTCTAATAATTTCAAAACAAATGATATGGTTGATAAAAAGGCTTTTGATGAACTTTCAAACAAATTCTCAAAACTTGAAAAACATTGCATTTCACTTGAAATTGCGATACAGAGTAAAGAAGAAAGTTTTCAACTTAACAAACCATGTAAAAATCCGGAACTTCCTGAATTCCGTGAACTTTTTGAAATTAACACTTTGAAAGCTCAGCTTCAAGACAAAGAGTCAACTATCAAAAATTTGAAGAAACATATTTCTAATATGCATGTGAAAAGTAATTTGGTTACAAGTAATTCTGATGTCAATGCTATTGATGATATTCAAATGAGAAATGATGAATTAGCGGTTTGTGTGGCCAAATTACTAAAGAAAAATGAGTCATTGAGTATGCATCACATAGAACTAAGTGACTCTGTCAAAGAAGCTAGAATTAAGTCATTGGAACAAACAAACTCTTTGATTGCCAATATTGATGAACTCAAAGCTCAACTTCAGGATAAGAGTTTCACAATAGTTGCCTTAAAGAATGAGCTCAGAAAAACAACAGGGAATAGTGTGAACACTAAGTTTGCAAAACCATCAATCTTGGGGAAACCAGTTATTAGACAACCGAATGCGTTTAGATCTGAACGACAAAAATTTTCAAAAACGCGGTTTGCCTCCCAAGTTGATGCGAAACAAGTTTTGACAAAACCAGTCACTTCACCTTACTTGCCTAGTAAAAATGCTATGAATGACTTGTATAAGAACTCTTATCTAGAAATGGCTAGAAAGAAGGTACATATTCAAAAAGACGGAATTTTAGGTGCAAGACCTATGGTGATGAATTCTTCGAAATTTCAAGGAACTGCTAGTAGTTCTAAACCATTACCTAGGAACAATAAACTAAAGACTAGGGATTGGCTTGTATCTAAGAGTAGTTGCGTTTCGAATAAATCTATTCCCATAGCATATCACTCTAAGAACTCTAGATCATTTTCTAAATCCAAACAAGCTGTTTGCTCAAATTGTCTGAAATGCATCTTTAAGGCAAATCATGATAATTATTTTTCGAAATCCCTAAAGAAGGTAAATGCTCATACAAAGGTTCAACCTGTTAAGTCTAGGATTTTCACTAAGTCATCTACTGTGCATACGAAGCAAAACAAACCAAAATCCTCGCCTAGATGGATACCAACTGCAAAATCTGTGGAAACTAGGAATAAGGATAAGTCTTTCACTATGCATAAGAAGCCTAACAATCCTAGACCTTGCCATAAGTGGATACCGTCTGGTAGAATGTTTAAGGATGCTGGACTTAGGTGGATACCTACCGGAAAGCTGTTTACCGATGATAAAATCAAGGTTGACTGTGAAACCCCAAAGGGTTTGGATACTAATGTCACAAACCAAAATATATGCAATCAAGTTTGTAATATTAGTGTAGGTAGTACTTACTCAGTTGCAGATACTTCGATCCTTCACTACATGGACTGGCTTAAAGTATGGATTACAAATGGATTGATATCTCATAACTCACGGGTTCAAGTAACTCAATCTTGATATTCATTCGGCTATGACATCTATTCACATCAGTTCAGGCCTCGTACTTCATCATTATGGTGTCTGCAAATAATACTTCAGGCCCCGTTCTTCAAAGAAAAGAAAAGTGTACGCTCTTCTGTGCGCTTAATCT
Source organism: Chrysanthemum seticuspe (assembly GCA_019973895.1). NCBI lineage: Eukaryota > Viridiplantae > Streptophyta > Magnoliopsida > Asterales > Asteraceae > Chrysanthemum > Chrysanthemum seticuspe. The sequence goes on along the minus strand of BPTQ01000008.1, from coordinate 213,225,327 downwards.
TTAGCTAAAGAGAAATTCTCTCGTGAATGGCCATTCTCATCTATATTCTCCATCTTCGAGCTTCATGCCTTCCTCCATGTTCGTTTCGTCATTAAGTGGATCTACATTCATTGAAGTTTACTCTTATTCACTTATTCAAATCAAAAATGGCAACACCGGATGTAATTTTTGAGGGGGGGAAGTGGATCCACATATTGATGGATGTTTGTATAATGGTCAGACTACTCAAAAAACCTAATTTCTAGTTATTCCTCAAGGCGTTGTTAATGACTATCATTGTAGTTGCACTCATGAATAGTGATCCGCTCTTTGGTATTCCTTTGCCAAATCTTCACGGATCATTGTTTCATTGTTCTTTCCTAAATGTGCACTCTGTAAATCAACCACATGAACATTAAGGAAAATGACTTTCTCATCTGCTTAAAAACATTATTGGTGAATCTTCCAGATCAGTTTCTACATGTATACCTTAAGGAAGAATGCATTGATGTTGAGGAATCATTTGCTCCGGTTCATTCAGTGGGTCAATGTACATCCGATTGTACGTTTATTCATGTGTTGGACATTTGACACAAGTTGATTACTTCGAAGTTACTCATTTATCACTTATTTGAGGTTAAAGTTGACATTCACAAAGGCGTGTTCTTATTTGATAACTTGCTCGGGCTTAAGAATTAGAGTTGAAGACTTGGGTTATCTAGTTACCATCAGTCGAGGTGGATGGTTGAAGACCTGGCTTACTATCACTATTAGGAGTTACTTTTTTTTACTCAGTGTCACATGCATATGACGGTGTGGATAATCGCAAGAGGTGTTAATGTCTCATATTTACTTGAGTAGTGAGTACTTAGAGATTTTCTTGAAGCATAAATTCTCGACACCGTTCTTCCATCATTAAGTGCAAGCTTAAGATACAAATGTGGGGAATTCAACTTCAGTTACAAGTTTGGTATATCAAGTATTCTTCTTTAGTGGTTACTTCAAATTGTCTACATATGGGTTGATAAAGATAGTCAGAGAGAGTTTCTGTAGTAGTTGATTCTCACAGGATACATTTGAGCTAATTTATGTTCTTCTCTATTTCAAGATTATTTGGTATGTATAATGTGTTGCTGATTCTGAGATATCAAAACCAACAAGGGGGAAGGATATATACATCTAAACACACAACGAGTACACGTGATGAACTAAATACTTCTTCTCTATTGAAGTAATCCCGGGAAAGACAAATTTCATAACCGCAGAGAAACTTAGTGTTCAACTCGTAGCCTTTGGTGTGTTATTCCAACTATTTAGGGGAAGGATGCATTATTCCAACCATTTGGGGGGGGGGGAAGTGGTCTCTGGATACTTGTGGTATGTGTTAACTCAGCTTTCAGTAGGAAGAAATGTGTGAAGAATATGTGGAGCGTGAGATGATATTGCTTATCGACGTCTTCTATATGATTTATGGTAGTGCTTCCAGTTATTGCTTCATGTACACAATACAATGATGATTCCGATGTGATCGCAACCATCAGGGGAAAGATATGTGTACATCAGGGTCGCACAACATGTTCACATGATCGAGCTTAATAAGTTATTCCAGAGTTGACATCCATAGAGAAGATCATGTGATTCAACCAGTTATCGTGATGTCATTGTTTCTTCTCTTGTTGGGTACTTGTGTACATTATGGGATGAATGGTTATATGGAAGATAACTGGAATGCACTTAGTTAAATGAAGATGTTGATATGTTGTTCCCCTAAATAGACAACTGCTTGCTCAATCTTGAAGAGTAATGTGTACTTCGGGGACGCACAACAGGTTCATGTGATTGGGCTAAATCGTTTATTCCGGGCTTGATAACCGCAGAAATGATCCATGTTAACTTGTTACTTCGTTGTTATCGTCTTCTTCGGGTTCTTGAGCTTCATTCAATGAGACTGTTTGCTTCTCTTCAACTTCTTGGAAGAAATGGTCTTTATTCAAATATTGTCGGTTTAGGGGGAAGCTACCAAAGATTCACTTTTTGAAGGCTTAAGCTCTTGCGACGATTCAAGAGCCTCGAATGCTTTGGTGGTGAAAGTTTAAGAGATTATTACTTCTATCTTCTATAAAGTGCTGATCGATTTCCTTACCTCGGTACTCGTATCATCATCTTCTTAAACTATTTCTCTATCTTTGTAAATATCTTTCAAAAACAAAATAGAAAAATATAAAATCAACAAAAGCCCATAAAAATCAGAAAATTGAAAAAAATATGTTTTCTCAAGACATGTCTTCTGGTATCGATAACATCTACGGTCTTAGAAATGTCATTCAATAATGGCACGGGACTTTAGATGAAGTTCGAGCAGGAGGTGTAAATATTTCTTTCTATACATGTCTCAAAATATGGCTTACAGTTACGTCAGACTGTAACCCGTGCTTAAACAATGTCTTGCTATTATTTCAGATAGCAACCCGTTCTTAAAGAAAGGATAGTGCTGCGCTAAACCAATTTTTCAAATATTTCGTGCACTTTTCCTAAAAACAAAAATGAGGAAAGTATGTCGAAGGACTGCTGTTCCTACACAAATGTTTTTTCGTCTAAAATTCTTCAGAAAAATATTTGTTGTATTAAAAAATGGTGGAAAATGAGTTGCTTGAAAATCAATCAGTATCAGTGTATTCGTAAAAATTGAAAACTCAATCAATGACTTCAGCACTTTTAAACTTTTCAGAAAAATAAGTCATTGATTGAGGCGGAGAATGTTTTCAAATCTATATCTTCTAACGGGCTTTCTTAATTATCCAGATAGTGTAGAGTCCTTAGGTATGATGAAAAAAAAGGGAGAAAAGTGAGATATGGGAAGAGTGCGGACTGAGACAGAGCTAGAACTGGAATAAACCCAACAAGGTTCTAGTAATGAAGTCACGGTAAGAACTGAAGGGGTTGAAGAATGAAAAAGAAATGAATGTGAAAAGGGTGAAAAGAAATAGCCCTCCAACTATTCAACCTTAGGGCAGAAACCGGGTTCAATACATATGCTACTGGTGGTTACTTAGGTAACACTGGTATTGAAGACAAGACATCATGGACCTAGTGATGCACTGCACTAAACTTCCTAAGCTACTCAAGTTCCTCTTAAAATGGCTTGTTTCATTCTCACGGGGAACCTACATAATCTATCAACTTTCTCTTAGAGATTGTTGATATTGAAGAAGGAGACCCTCTCCCTAGTCTCCGGCATAGGAACCAAAAATGCACAATTGAGTCTAGAGCCAAGAGATCATCTACAATATCTCATTAGGACACAAAATTAATGAATACTTGCTGTTTTACACAATGTGGAAAGTAAGTATATATTGAGAGTCCTACGCATTATCCTTGTGGTATTGCCAGAACATCCGAGTGATATGTAAAAGTATTCACGATGAAGATGGAAATCCTTCTAGAGCCAACATCAAACAAGCTCTTGGTGGGTGACATGTGAGATCTTTTCTAAAGATCAAGCGTGTGACAACTGGATAGAAATGATGGGGCGATTCACTCTTGAATCAACCTTGGTCCATGAAACGGATTGACGGATACCTTTGAAAAACCGGTCGTTGTGCCTAAAATTCTTTTCTGTAGCACATCGATTGTGTATTAAGTTTTCAAAATTAAAAGGGTATTTATGATTGAAATTTGATCTTTCTCATAAAACCTTTGTCGTATTGCTAAACTCTTTCTTCAAGCAATACGCGATTGTTTTCAAATCAATTTTTCATCAATCAGTAAATCTCAATTTGCTGGTTCACTCACTCCGTGTTGTCTTCTTTGAGACATTACAGTTTGAGAACAGCTAGAACAACTGCGAAACCCTGTCAAGGAGATTCTTCAGAATTATACCTGATCATAGGCAGTACTTGTACTGATCAACGGGGAACCTTGGGCCGTGTACCTCAATTCAACGAAAGTGATCAAAGACACTTTCATGTGTTTTATTGCTAACTGTTGTTTGCAGGTACATTTGGACAGTTGCAGCTGATCAGAATTGAGGAGTCAATCTAAAGCCGCATGCTCACAGCATCCACACTTAATTAAAGAAATCATGACTGGTGCATATCTACATAACCTGGTTCTGATATTTTTATACTATGCTTCTGCTACGCTGCTGCAAATATCATGAACCAGTAAAGCTTCCGCTACTCTGATAGAAAGATGTCATGATCCAGAAAGTGTGAGCATGTCGGTCCAAAAGTCACAACATCACATGAAGGCAACACAACAAAGGGTGATCCAGAGATTTACTGTGGCTGATGATCTCAATAAAAGCTCGAAGATCATCAAAGATGTGGATCAGTTCAAAGACCTCCACTGAAAGTACAAAATATGTTGACTATGAAGAGTCACTGCTAAAGCACAAAGATTGCGGAAGTGAAGAATTAATGTCTACGAGCCCTAGACTGATGATAAAATAGAATGCTAGGATTCAAAATGTAAATCATGGGGTGACCTCCCTTAGGGGGAGATTGTTAGGAATTAGAAATTCCATTGTGACCCCCAACTATAGTCTAGCACAAGTTAGCTCGTAGACATATCGTTATTTACTGTTTAGTAGCTTAGTTATTAGCTTAGTGAAACACCGTGGAGGACGGATGGGTCTTTACCCACTGTATGCCTGATCCACAGTCCGAAGGAGGACGTTTAGTTTGTAACTATAAATACCCTATACCTCCCAAGGTAGAGGGTTGGACCTTTCATTCTAATCTAACCTTTTCTATTTTGTTTACTTTCTCTCTCTAGAAAGGCTCCCATTCTACTTTCTCTCTCTAAACTCTTAAACCATACGCCCCAATTTATGTTATGATATGATGTTTTTGTGAAATCTAATATGTTACAGTATACTTCTTGTTAATACCATTCCTGCTCGAGCCCTCTATGACTCGGGAGCTAGTGTATCCTTTTTGTCTTTAAGGTTTAGCAAGAAATTAACCTCTTCACTATCTAAACTCTCCAAACCCCTTGAAGTCGAAATAGCCGATAGTAAAGTGGTAGTTGTAGTTAATGTGTTTCATGGTATAGAGTTGGAAATAGATAATAGTATTTTTAAGATCGACTTAATCCCTATAGTGCTTGGAGAATTTGATGTCATTATAGGTATGGATTGACTTAGTAACCACAATGCCGCCATTTTATGTAATCAAAAGATGGTTGTTGGGAATTCTACTGAATAAGAATTCTGCTGATTAATACTACTGACAGATTCTGCTGAAGTGCTGGATTCTGCTGAAGAAGTGTTTCTGTGGAAGTAGTAAAACCGTGTAGCTTGTTTCTGCGGATATAGATATTCCGCATATTTTATTGTTAGTTAGGATATGCATGATTTTTATTAGGAAGTGATAATGCATATCTCTTTTAGTTTTATGAATATACGTTTCTTGTGAAACGGTTTAGGGTTCCTTGTCTATAAAAGGAACACATTAGTATGTAGGATGTACGAGTTTGAAAAACAAGTTTTAGTATTATTCAAAGATCCATAGAGGATAAAAGTATTCTTAGTAATCTGTGTTCTTACTTGTGTTTGATTTTCGCTTTAGAATACAAGTAATAGAGACTTTCTATTAGTGTGTTTGTGATTACATAAACATTACTAACGATTCACGATCGCTCAAAGATCTATCAAGGTCTAAGGTTCAAGAAGTGGTATCAGAGCCTCAGGAGAGTCTCTGTGATACTAAGAACATCTTTTTCTTTACACCCTCATAACCAAAACAACCATAACAATGCCTGGGTCAGACGATGGAACAGAAGTTACTCACAATCAAAACACCACATCTTTGCAACAACTCAATCTCACAAACTGCAATGCAAAGTTCCCATACCTCAAGAAGGAGGAGTATGAATTGTGGGCTATGAAGATGTAGAATTGGATCAACAATATTGATTGTAATCTTAGGGAAGTTGTCCGTAAGGGTAATAGTTTGAAGAAGTGTGTCAAAGATGCTGATGGTGTTGTTACTAGCTGTTCAGAGAGAGAATAAAGTTAGAACTATTCTCCTTCAGGCTATATTAGATGATCACATGGGTGACTTTCACTACATGGAGGATGCTAAGGACATCTGGATGGCAATCAAGGCTAGGTTTGGTGGGAATGATAAGTCAAAGAGGATGAGGAAATCAATGCTGAAACAGCAGTTTCAGGAATTCCAAATCTCTGAGGAAGAAGGTATCCACAAGGGATATGACAGGTTCCATAGGATTTTGAGTCAATTGAATCAGATGAAGGCTAGGCCAGACAATGAGGATTGCAATTCAAAGTTCTTACGATCTTTACCTCCATCTTGGTTGCAAGTAAGCATTGCACTCAAAGCAAAAGGTGGGCTAGATCTGGTCACTTTTGATGATCTCTACAACAGACTTAAAACTCTTGAGCCTGATGTCAGAAGTCCCTTTCGTTCATCCACTCCCACTCACTCAGCTTTTGTTAGCACCTCCACACATAAGATGACCTATGCTCCAAGCCCAATTTCCTCAACATCATCATCCTACATCACCACCGCATCAAATTCTCAACCTAAATGTAGTGGTGTACTGGAAGATGTAATTCACTCTTTTGTTGCTGATTATGAAAATCAGTAGCAACTAGCATTTGAGGATTTTGAACAGGTGGATCCACTTGATATGGAAGAGATGAAATTGAAGTGGCAACTGGCCATGCTCTCAATGAACATCAAGAAGTTTGAGAGTAAGTCTGGGAGAAAGTTTGGTTTCCAGGGAAGAGATTCAGCAAGATTTGACAGAAGGAAAGTCAAGTGCTATACTTGTGGTCAGATGGGTCACAGTAGCAACTAGCATTTGAGGATTTTGAACAGGTGGATCCACTTGATATGGAAGAGATGAAATTGAAGTGGCAACTGGCCATGCTCTCAATGAACATCAAGAAGTTTAAGAGTAAGTCTGGGAGAAAGTTTGGTTTCCAGGGAAGAGATTCAGCAAGATTTGACAGAAGGAAAGTCAAGTGCTATACTTCTCAAGAGAATGCAAGGATAGGAAGGCTGGTGATGAGGTTAGGTATTCTACCTATCAGCAGAATCAAATGGAAGCTAGATCCTCCAAAGCTTTGGTCACTCTGGATGACCATGTCAACTGGAAGGTGCATGATCCTGATAATGATGAAGCTTCTGGTTCTGAGCAGAGTGGATTGCTGGCAAGCTGTACTACAGAGGATCAGCATAATCAAGTTGCCTTAATGGGCATCTCTCAGGTACATAATTGTGTTTTTGGTTGTAGTGAAAGATATAATGAACTTAAGGAAGCTTATGATGAATTGAAACCTAAATATAATGAATGTTATGTCAAAGTTGAGGCTTACAAACAGGCTTTAAAAACTTTAGAAAGACAAAAAATTTGGTTTCAAAAGAATCAACTTGCTTATGATGAAAAGATAAGGGTGTTAGAGAGTGATTTGGAATGTACTAGAATTGATTTAAAATGTACTGAGAAAGAAAAAGCTGATGTAGTTTCAGAAAACCAAGTGCTGAAAAAGAAACTAGATGAGGAAGTAGCTAGACATAAATAATGGTTAATGTCAGGTGACAATTTAGCTAGCTTCATCTATAGTAGTCAATCTGTAAACTCTGGGATAGGTTTAGGTTTTAAGAAGTATGTTGGCTTAGAAGCTAGAATTGATATGCGTAAATCTACACCAGCAGGATTAGCTAATTATGTAAAAGAAGGAGACTTACATGTTGTACCTGGACCTATTAGAGGAGAACATATGCCCACTGACCTTTCCATCACAATAGACTTTGATGGATCACACCATGTTTATGGCAAAAAGTCAAGAGACTTGCCAGACCCTGATTCTAAATCTACTGACTTTGTCTCTTGCTCTGACAGTGACAAGTCCTCTAACCAAGGGTCTACTACATATACCAGTTGTGATTCAAGTGAAAAGTCAGACCTTCCCAAGACCTTATCCAAGCCTACACCCAAGACTCCCTACAAGCCTGTTAGAGTTGCTGCTGAGGAATCAACTTCCAAGACAGTTTCCTCTGAAGACTTGTCATTTAATTCTTTGCAAAACAATGTCTTTAATTCTGTTAAAAACAATTCTGTTAATGTTTGTGGTTTGAATGCTTTTGCATGTAATGAAACATCTTTCACTTTGAATAGATATTCTAAAAAGAAGAAATGCTTTGTTTGTGGAAGTAAATTTCATTTGATTAAGGATTGTACTTTTCATGAGCAAAGAATGGGTGTATTTGCTAGTCAAAAGAAACCTAGACCAATGTGGAAAAATGTTAATGATATACCATCTTTTGTTCCACAAGCAACTCATAGAACCAGCAAACACAATTCTGCTGATAAATCTTCTCCATCTGCTTGGAGAAGATCTGTTGCTAGACCATATGTGAGACTAGCTAGTTCATATTTTCAAAATGGTTATTGGCCTGGATGTTTTGACTCAAGGTGTGTTGGAAGGGGATATTGGGATACTGCTGTGAAGCCCTCAGCAGGTTGTTCTTGGACTCAAAAGGGGCCTAATTTTCAAAGGAGGCCCAAGAACAATGGTGGATCTTATACATCTACATGGCCTATATCTTATGATCCATAAGGCAGGCTCAAGTCAGTGATGACTTGAGTCTCCACAGTGTTCTAATATTTTGTATATGTTTTTGTTGTTGTTGTAGGATCATCCTCTGAAGAGTATTGGGATGCTTAACCCTTAACTGCAAAGTTTGAGGGGAGGCATATGCCTCAAGGGAGGATTGTAGTTGTCAAACTTGTAAATTTTGTAGATTATTGTTTATATTTTTTTTGCTAACATTAACCAGCTAATGATCTTTTAGCCTTGTATGTTTTGGTTTGTTTGCTTCTTTATGTTTGTTTTGCAGAATGCCTTTATGAGCAGTTACTAATCTTAAGTTGAAGTTCACCAAGTTTGATTAATTGGGAATATGGTCATGTAAGCTTAAAGCTTGTTTCTACTGAAGAGACGCACAAGTGATACTCATTGGTACAAGTGATCTCATTGCTTCTACTGAAGAGAAGTACTGAAGTAAAGATCAAGTGATAATCATTTTGATATAAAAGAGATGTTGTTCATTCATTCAAGAAACAATTTACAGCTCCTATCATCTATTACAAAATCTGGTGGATATGCATGATCATTCCTATACAAAATCTACCAAACATATTCTAGCTCCTATCATCTATTACAAAAGCTAGTGGATATGCATGACCAGTACGATGAAGAAGCTGAAGATGAAAATGGAATGGATGGATTGATGAAAACGACGATGGATGCATTTGTGATATGAGAAATCTTCAGTTGTTCCATCTACTTGTTCCACCATAGAGCATCTTCTACTCCACCTTCCTTTTTCCCTTTCCCTTCACCTCTGCCTCCTTGCCCTTTCCCATGCTTCCATGGTATGAAGCACCAGATCTTGGAGTAGGAAGACCAATCACCACCTCTCTTGTCTTTGGGAGTGGTAGATTTCTGGCACGTGGCCTTGGTTGGGGTTGGGGTTGTAAAGGTTGGGGCTTCTCTTCACCTGCTGTTGTCCTCTCCGCTTCTTCTCTCACTAATCTATTGAAGATTGGCTCTAGACGCTTTGTGGAGTCATCAGAACCCCTAGATGAATCACTTGGATCCACTACACTATCATCTTCAGATGAAGGGAGAAAGGGGGACTTTGAAGGTCGAGGTTCATCTTGATAAGGGTATCGAAACAATGGGCGTGAATCATCACTGGATGATGATGATGATGATGATGAGGAATAGGTTAGATCGATGACTTCTGTTTTGGTAGACATGTTTGTTGTTGCTGATTGTGGAATTATTGAGAAATTAGGGTTTTGTAGTACATTGGGGGTAATTGATATGTGTTAATTGTGAATTGGGATTATCTTATAGGCGAAGTCAAGGGTTGATGGTAATTAATGCGAGTTGGGTGGCACAGTAAAACTCAAGATATTTACCGAAGATACTTTTACACTTGAGTTGATTCTGCTGATTGACTTCCTTCAGCAGATTGATCATCATTTCTGCTGAAGCGTTAATTTTGAAATTGGTTGGAGTTACTTTACACGTCATATCTGGTCAACGATTTGTTCCGATATTTTTGACCATAATTGGGTAACTTCTATTTATACACTACGTCGCATAATCTTCGCCCAAAATCAACTGATTCCCTCTTCAATCAATTTAAACACATTTCCATTTGCTTGATTCATAACCTATTCTCACAATTTCTCACATGGCGGCACTTCCATTTAAGAAAGATCACAACAAGGTTGCTTTTCTAGAAAAGCAAAAGGACATGAATTGTATGAACCTATGGTGGATTTCTTGAAGCGTTCCAAGATTCATTATGCTCTAACACATTCTCCAAATGTGATATTTGAATCGTTCTTGAACAATTTTGGGCATCTGCTACTAAACGGAGTGACACATAAATTGTAGCAATGATTGATGGAACTGAGTACGTGGTGACTGAGGATTTGATTAGGACACAACTTCATTTGGATGATGAAGGTGGGGTATATCACACTAACACTGAAGAGATACTTGCTGGGTTAAGAGCTGTTGGATACCAAAGTACTAACACGAATATGTGGCACAAGAATAAGTTTTGCCCCATGTGGAGGTTTTTGGTGCATACCTTACTTCAATGCATAAGCAACAAGTCGGGAGGATGTGATCAATTTTCTACCCAATTGGGTTGTGGTATTGTATGTCTTTCACAGGGTTTAACTTATAATTTCACTAAGTTTATTTTTGATAATTTGGTTGAAAATATTCAAAAGAAAAAGCATAAGTTTCTAACGTACCCCAGGTTTTTACAAATGATTTTAGACATACCAACCCAAGACAGAGTCTTTTGCCCCATAGGAGCTCTTAGTGCTAAATTGTTTGCTTCCATGAAGACTCATTATGTTGGAGCACATCACCCTTTGTTAGAAGCTATGTTGCCACATGGTAATGATGCTGCTGATGCGAGTCATGTTACTGGTGCTCCACCCTCTCCTAATGTTGCTGCTGATGGTAATCCATCAGTTGCCATTGATGAGGGACCCTCCATAACTACTGAAGCATCAAATGTTTCTCCTAATCCTTTACCTCTGTCACCTAGTCCTAGTCCATCACCTACTCCTGTGGCTCCTGATGAGCTTGAACCTAACTTTACTAGACTGGCCACACCTAGTCCAGTTAGAGAGCCAATTGATGAACGCTCTCCTATTTTTGAGCATGTACATGTTTCTCCTGAAAGGCCCAATGAAGCTCCCATTACCACTAAGCAATCTGCTAGTGGAGCTGAGGACCCTATTACACTTACCTCTATATATGCTTTGCTGAACAGTATGTGAAAGAGGTTGATGCTCTCAGAAAGGAGCTTGCAGATACCAAATCCTCACTTGGTGGTGAGATTGTGGGATTGAAAAAGAAGGTTTAGGAGTTAGAAGCACAACTTGGGCAGCACATAAAAAGGAAGTTTGTGGTTACCTCTGATGAAGAGCAGGAGAATATACATTTAGATTCTCTTGAGTTATTGGCTAACTTTGCTCAACAGACTCATGATTCTTCTCCCATTGCTGCTGAATCCTCAAAACAAAAGGAACCTATTCAGTTTAAAAGAAGAAGGAGAAGACATTATTTGAGAAAGGATTCCACTGAATCTTCTAAGGTGCCAAGTGTTGATGATGTTACAATTACTGGTGATCATCTTATGACTGCTGCACATATGGTTGATGTTGCTTCTGAACAAGGTCATGTAAAAAAAAAATCTCTTTCTTTCAGGTTTGTTGTATATAACTCTTTTGATGGTTGTTAACTCACCAGATGTGCCTTGTGTCCATCAAAGAGTTGGCTAGTCCAAAGGGTACAGCTTTGGTAAAGACATATCAAATCTGTTGGTAGCTGTAATGGTTTGCTAAAAACCATAGGGTATGCAACTCACCCATGCTTAATTGCTGAGGGTTGTATGGTCATGAATTCACCATGGCTTATTCCTTTTTGGAATCCAAGAATTGGCTAGCCCACAAGTATATGGCTTGTGGTAAAGGCAGTGGAATACCATATTGGGTTATCAATTCACCAAAGGTGATTCTTTCACCTAAGAATTGGCTAGTCCTGCGCAAATGACTACAGGTAAAGACATTTCAAATCCATTTATAGCTGCTGATTTGCTAAAAATTGATGGTTATCAGTGTACCATAGTTTTCGAACTTAAACATTTGGCTACTCCAGTAGTAATGGCTATTGGTAAAGAGACATCAAATCCATTATTTTCAATGATTCACCTCTCACAGGAGTTAACACACCTGGATGTGATGATAATAGTATGAAACTAATCTGTTTTGATGTACACTTTGTCATTTGTTGCTGCAAAGATATGAAGTTTTAACATTTTGCCATCATAGAGATGTGGTTGTTTTGTTTCTTTGCTGCTGATGTTCGAATTCAATCCTCTTGTTCTACAGTGTTAAAGATCTATCAAGAATCTTGAACTTAACCATGTCAAATTCAAGATTAGGGGAGGATTGTTGGGAATTCTACTGAATAAGAATTCTGCTGATTAATACTGCTGACGGATTCTGCTGAAGTGCTGGATTCTGCTGAAGAAGTGTTTCTGCAGAAGTAGTAAAACCGTGTAGCTTGTTTATGCGGATATAGATATTCCGCGTATTTTATAGTTAGTTAGGATATGCATGAATTTTATTAGGAAGTGATAATGCATATCTCTTTTAGTTTTATGAATATACGTTTCTTGTGAAACGGTTTAGGGTTCCTTGTCTATAAAAGGAACACATTAGTATATATGATGTACGAGTTTGAAAAACAAGTTTTAGTATTATTCAAAGATCCATAGAGGATCAAAGTATTCTTAGTAATCTGTGTTCTTACTTGTGTTTGATTTCCGCTTTAGAATACAAGTAATAGAGACTTTCTATTAGTGTGTTTGTGATTACATAAACATTACTAACGATTCACGAGCGCTCAAAGATCTATCAAGGTCTAAGGTTCAACAATGGTACGAGTTGTTAATCCTAATGGTCGAGAAATAGTTATTTATGGAGATAAGAGGAAGGGAGAATTTAAGTTATGCTCAGTAATGAAGGCTAGGAGATACTTGTCATGGGGTTGTTGTGCGTTTTTGGCTAATGTGGTAGATACAAGTATTAAGAAGACAAGTATTGATAATGTTCCAATTTTTAATAAATTTCGAGATGTTTTTCCAGAAGAATTACTGGGTGTTCCACCCGAAAGACAATTCGAATTTCACATTGACCTCATTCCCGGTGCTAAACCTATAGCAAAAACTCCTTACCGTTTAGCCCCTTCCGAAATAAAAGAATTGATGAGCCAACTTCAAGAATTGTTAGATAAGAGTTTTATTCGTCCAAGTAGTTCGCCATGGGGAGCACCGATTTTGTTCGTTAAAAAGAAGGATGGTAGCATGCGTATGTGCATTGACTATCGTGAATTGAATAAAGTGACGGTGAAGAATGTGTACCCTTTGCCAAGAATCAATGATCTTTTTGACCAACTTCAAGGCGCTAAATGGTTTTCCAAGATCGATCTACATTCGGGTTATCATCAATTGAATGTTCGAGAAGAAGACATTCCTAAGATGGCTTTTAGGACCCGATATGGACATTATGAATTTACGGTTATGCCTTTTCGACTTACGAATGCACCTGCAGTTTTTATGGACCTAATGAATCGGGTGTGTAGGTCGATGTTGGATAAGTATGTAATTGTATTTATTGACAATATTCTCATTTACTCGAAGAACAAGGAAGAACATGCGGTTCATTTCCGAGAGATTCTTGAAACTTTAAGAAAAGAAAAATTGTATGAAAATTTTTCGAAATGTGAATTTTGGTTACAAGAGGTTCAATTTCTTGGTCATGTTGTTAATCCGGAGGGCATTAAAGTTGACCCGTCAAAGATAGAAGCGGTGATGAATTGGAAAGCTCCAAGAAATGTGGGAGAGATACGAAGTTTCCTAGGTTTGGCAGGGTATTATCGGAGATTTATACAAGACTTTTCTAAGATTGCATCCTCACTAACGAAGAATGTCCCTTTTGAGTGGGGGAAGGAGCAAGATGATGATTTTTCTACTTTACGGAGGAAGTTATATGAAGCACCGATTTTAGTTTTGCCGAAAGGAACAAAAGATATGGTTGTGTACAGTGATGCATCGCATTCCGATCTTGGTTGTGTTCTTATGCAAAGAGGCAAGGTAATTGCCTATGCCTCAAGATAGTTGAAGAAGCATGAGAAAGATTACCCGACTCAAGATTTGGAATTCGCAGCGGTGGTTTTTGTACTAAAAATATGGAGGCATTACCTTTATGGCGTGGAATTCGTGATATACACCGATCACCGAAGTCTTCAATATTTCCTCGACAAAAAGGATCCGAATATGAGGCAATGAAGATGGCTAGACTTATTAAAGGACTACAACTGTGAGATTCGATACCATCCGGGAAAAGCATATGTCGTAGCGGATGCATTAAGTCGTAAGGACCAAGGTGAAGTTACTAAAATCCATTCCTTACAAATGATTATTACAACCGACTTTTTCGACAAGTTAAAGTTAGCCCAAAAGGAAGATTTGAAAGAAGAGAATTGGTAAGGATAGCGTATCACTTTCCATGTCCCTCATTTTGAAGAAGATAGTCGTGGACTTAAAACATGGTATGGAAGAATCTATATACCTTTCTGTAGTGATGTTAAGATGTTACTCTTAGATGAAGCACATAAGTCGAAATATTCTATTCACCCGGTGGCCGGGTATAAAAAGAGATTGTGCAAAATATGTTGAAAAGTTTCTAACTTGTTTGAAGGTTAAAGCCGAGCACCAAAAACCGTATGGTAAGGTACAACCGTTGAAAGTACCAGTTCAGAAATGGGAAAAGATTACAATGGATTTCATTACAAAGTTACCACGAACAACAAAAAAGCAAGACGCAATTTGGGTAATAGTAGACCATCATTTTATTCCAATTAGATAAAATATGCCCGTTCACAAGTTAGCAAAGATTTATGTTAAAGAAATAGTTGCACGCCATGGGGTACCCATTTCTATAATCTCCGATAGAGATGGGAGATTTACTTCGACATTTTAGCGAAGTTTCCAAGAAGATCTAGGTACAAGATTGCATATGAGTACGACCTTTCACCCGCAAACCGATGGGCAAAGTGAAAGAACAATTCAAACATTATAAGATATGTTAAGAGCTTGTGTGATTGACTTTGGGGGAAATTGGGATGATCATCTACCTTTAGTTGAATTTGCCTATAATAATAGTTATCATGCTAGCATTGAAATGCCACCTTACGAGATGCTTTATGGTAGAAAATGTAGACTCCGGTATGTTGGGATAAAGTAGGGAAAAGGGAGTTAGCTAGTACGGATGTAATTCTAGCAACAACCGAGAAAATCGAGACGATTCGAGAAAGACTTAAAGTGGCCCAAGATAGATGGAAAAGTTATGCCGACAATAGAAGAAGACCAATAAAATTTGAAATAGGAGACTTTGTCATGCTTAAGGTTTCCCCATGGAGAGGCGTTCTTAGGTTCAAGCATAAAGGAAAGTTAGGACCAAGATTCATTGGACCCTTCAAGATTATAGAACGTATTGGAGAAGTAGCTTATGTATTGGATCTCCCCGATGAAATGAAAGGAATTCACAATACCTTCCATGTATCTTACCTAAGGAAATGTTTAGCGGATGAAGTTAGTGTAATAATGTTGGATGACGTAGAAGTAGATCCGAAGATAACATCGCAAGAAGAACCGGAGGCAATACTTGGGAGAAAGACAAGAAAACTAAGAAATAAAGAGATTCCATTGGTTAAAGTACAATGGAGGCATCAGAAGGGTACAACTATTAGATGGGAACCGGAAGAAAGAATGAAGAACAAGTATCCTCAACTTTTTCAAGCATGATTTCGGGGACGAAATCAAATTTAGGAGGGGTGAATTGTTACACCCGTATCCCGTCAAGGTATTATTAAATGTTAGTATTGATCCCTTATGTTATGTTAGTATTTCAATATTACCTAAAGGTTTCAACCAAGAAGATAGAATTAGGAACTTTAGTGGCTAATATATAAGAATCTTGGAATAGGGGGACTAAAGTTGTCATTTGAGTTAAGTGAATTAAATAAATAAGAAAAATAGTCTTACTAGAAGACTTATCCAGATTTTTAGAAGAAAACCTATAGGTGAAGAAAGGGTTTGGGAGGAAGAAGAAAAAGACATCAAGAACCTTCAATTGAGCCTATTTTGGACTAGTTGTGGTGATTATCAAGATTAGGAGATCCTTAATTTCATATCTCCAAACCAAGTAAGCATCTTCCTCAATCTTTACGATAAGGGTTTTGAATTTAGAAGTTTAAGGTAGTAATAGAAGATGTCTAAATCATTGAAATTATTAATTATAGTCTTTAATTAAGATGAATTATTGATTAGGAAGCTTAAGGGAGTTCTGGGTCTACTTGGTAGAATACCTATTGAGCAATTTGAGGTAAGTATAATGGGTTATTGTTGTATTATGTTAATTTATGAATTATTGATTGTTGTTATAGCTTATTGGAGCTTGTAATAGTAGCTTGGATCCATAGCTTTTATATTGTCAAGTAGTGTAAATATCAAATTAAAGGTATTTACTTATGTTATAGATGCTCCATGAATCCCTTTTTGTTGTTAAAGTTTTACTTGCACATAACCCGTTTACTTACTAAGCATTTCGCTTACGTTATAGTTGATGATGTTTTGTAGGTCCTAGCAAGGAGGATAAGGGTAAGAAACAAGTGTAGAATGGACTATGCTTGAGCTCCTAGTTGTACTAGTCTTTTGGAACCAAGGTGTTAAAGTTGGAAGCCCCGAAGAGTCAAGTTACGTTTTAGTATATTTTTGGGGTCATATGGTCTTTCTTTCACTATTGTTTGTAATTACGTCTTTATGTTGTCTAAAAGGTTTAAATCAATAGTGTCAAACCTTTGTAGTTATGGGTCAAATTATTAATAAATGATGTTTGGCGCAATGTCAATTGCTTTGTTTCGAATGTTAAGTGTCAAAATATTTAATGGTGATACTTCTTATAAGTGTTGTGGAGATTACATATGGTCATGATAGTATTTTTGAAGTGGAGTGTTGAAAACTTTGGTCCAAGTGCAGGAAATCTGCACTATTTGTGCAGGTCTGGCTCCAGACGGCGTCGCCAATTGGGTGACCTCGTCTGGTTAAAATAGTTCTGAGCCGTCAGGTTAATTCCGGTTTCTGACGGCGTCCTAGTTAAAGAGTGACGTAGTCGCATTTTGAGGTGACGCCGTCGTGTTATAAAACCCTTGAGCCGTCAGACTAAAATGTTGATTCATGATTTGACACCCAATTAAGGGCGGAAGGCGTCACATAATGTGAGTGACTGCGTCTGCCCGTTAGGATGAAATATTTAGTACCTTTTTACAATTAAAAAAAAAGGAAACCTTTCAAGTCTTCCTTCCTTCACGGTTCAAGTCCTGATTGTTTAGTCAACATGTCATGAAAGTCATTTTAGTTTACGTCATTTAAAAAGTTTTAAAATTTCCATTTTGGGGGAGTAACAGCGACCTCGTGAATTTTACTAACACACGTAAGTCCTTCCACACAAGGAAGGAAGATAACCCTTTGCTTGAAAGTAAGATAACCCTTTGCTTGTCCGCGCCCGGAGCAAAACTTTTACACACTTTGCGTTTGCACACCTAGAGCAAGACTTTTAAACTCTCTGCTTCTCCACACCGGAAATAAGACTTATACACCCTTTATGACAAATGTTAGATGAAAGTTAGAGTTTGTGTTACAAGAATAGGATACAAGAAGAGTAGGAGACATATGAATAAGGCTCTAAATGACAACACACAAATAGAGGTTCAAGCTCTTGTGGTAAAGATGGATAGAAGAAGATAGAAGAAGATGACTCTTGATGGATAACACAAAGGAGGTTGGAAAGCTCTTGGTTGTTCAAAATAACCACTAAGTTTGGTTTGTGAAACGGCCAAAATCCAGAAACTTGAAACTTAAAAAAAAAAAAAAAAATCTGCACTACTTATTTAACCGGCGGTTGGGCTAAATTCAACCGCTGGTTGGACTAATGGGTTTGATTAATTTTCATGTTATGAGGTTATAAGAGGGGTTTTTGTGAATTTTAGATTAAATTATGATAAGTTTATGAAATTATGATTTTTTTAAAGTTATCAAGAAATCATGAACTCATGTTAAAATGTTATGGGGAATCATGGAAACTTAGTATGATTGACTAACAACATTACATGATGTTAATTCATGAAAAGTGAATATTTTGGTTAGTGTAATTCGACTAGCCAAACACCCCATTATGTTCTTACTAGTTCCAAACCTTAGTTTAAGAAGGCAAGATCATGTAGTGAATAATCCCCATGTTCATGTTATGGGATTTAGGTGAAAAAGGTTAATCGGGTGTCCTTGGAATCTCGAAAATACTAAGCATCTTAAGGTGAGTAACATAGTGTACGAGAGCCATATGCTCGTAATTCATGTTCATGTTGTTTATATGGTTTATGTTTATGTTATGACAAGCTTATAATGATATAGTTCATGTTATGACACCATGTTATACAAGTTAAAGATCATATTTAAGTTCATGTCATTATGTTAAAAATTATGCAAGTTATATGATAATTACTCATGTTGACATGCGAGGTAATACATTCAGTTTTATGTTGACTCGTGTGGTTATTATATCATGTTTCATGTTGGCACTTGAAACGCCCTAACTCCGTTACGTGCAAGGTCATTTTCTTGTTAACTTATTTTCGTGTAGGGTCATTTTTATCTAACAAGGCCTTAATATTATAGAATGAGTTAACTTATAAGATTTAAATATATTTAGAATTATTACCGTGAAAATTGGGGTGTTACAACTCTCCCTCACTTATTCGGTTTGTGTCGTTACAAACCATTCTTGATGAAATGTTGGATAGTACTTGATAAGCTCTTTTTCAGGCTCCCACATGTACTCTATCCCATTCCTGTGTTTCCATCTGACCTTAAGAAGACGAACTTCTTTATTTATGAGTTTCTTGAATTTTGTATCAAGAATTTCCACGGGCTCTTCAACATAGCCAAGATTTTCATCAACTACAATGTCTGCTAATGGACATATGCTGCTTCCTTAGTAAACATTTCCTTAATTGTGATACATGGAAAGTATTATGGATACAATTTAGTTCTTCTGGCAATTCAAGTGTGTGTTACACCTTTCCAGCTCTGGCTGTTATCTTGAATGGACCAATATATCGTGATCTGAGCTTGCCGTGCTTATTGAATCGAATGACTCCCTTCCAAGGAGATACTTTTAGCATTACTTTATCACCAACCAGAAATTCTATCGGCCCTCTTCTCTTGTCTGCATAAGATTTCTGCCGGTCTTGAGTCATTTTCAGTATTTCTTTAATCTGATCAATCTTTTCATTTGTTTTTTGCACGTCTGAGATGCCCAACTCTCTCTGTCCAATTTCACCCCAACAAATTGGAGTAAGACATTTCCTGCCATAAAGCATTTCATACAGTGGCATCTTTATGCTGTAATGATAACTATTGTTATATGAGAATTATGCTAATGGAAAATATTTGTCCCAACTGCCGCCAAAATCTATGGCATACACTCTAAGCATATCCTCTAATGTCTGAATGGGTCTTTCGCTATGCCAATTCATTTGAGGGTGATAAGTTGTACTAAAATTTACATGAGAACCTAATTCTTCCCGATATTTCTACCAGAATCTGGAGGCAAACTTGTTGTCTCTATTTGATACTATAGAGATTGGTACTTTGTGTCTAGCTACGACTTCACGGAGATATAATTCTGCAAGAGCTTATGAGGACATAGTTTCCTTGATAGGTAAAAATATTGTACTCTTAGTTAGGCGATCAACAATCACCTATACATCATCATGATGTCGTGGCGTTTTGGGCAATTTCATGATCAAGTCCATTGTAATCTTCTCAAATTTCCACACACAAATTTCAAGCGGCTGAATCTTTACAAAAAGTTTTGGATGCTCTGTTTTAACTTGAAGACATGTAAGGCATTGCTTGACATATTTCACGATGTCTTTTTCACCAATAGCATGTCTTGAGATCATTGTACATCTTTGTAGCACCAGGATGAATAGAAATATTTTGACTTATGAGCTTCATCGAGTAATAACTTCTTGAGTTCTTTATTATTTGGAATCCATATCTCGTCAAAACGTGTTCGGAGTCCTAGCGGGTCTTCAAATAAAGTATGAACTTGACCCACAAGATGTTCTGAATTAAAATATCCATTTTGTCATGCTTCTTGCTGCACTGCCTTGATATGCTCTAAGAAGTCAGGAGTAAAACCATTTGAAGTGAACTGTCAAAGCGTAATGCCAGTCTTTCTGATTAATGCATCTGCCACCACATTGGCTTTACCTGGATGGTAAAGAATTATAGTCATAATATTTAACGAGATCCAACCAACATCTTTGCCTCATATTTAGATCACGCTGGTCGAAAAAGTACTTGAGACTCTTGCGGTCTATAAAGATCTTTATTTTCATGCGTAGACTCATGCGTAGAGGTAATGCCTCCATATTTTCAATGCGAATCCTACTGTTGCAAGCTCTATATTATGAATGGGGTATTATTCTTCATGTTTTTTTAGTTGTCTCGATGCATAAGCAATGACTCATCCTTACTGCATGAGAACACATCTAAGACCATTTGATAAGGCATCACAACAAACTTTCATGTCTTCGTTTCCCTCTGGCAACACTAACACTAGTTCCTGAGCTATCTCTTGATTTTCATCCCACTCGAACTTGGCATTCTCCCGTGTAAGTTTGGTAAGAGATGATGTGATTTTGGCAAAATCTTGAATAAAACGGCGGTAATACCACGCAAGACCAAGAAAAGTTTCTGAATTCTGTAGGACATTTGGGTTGATCCGAATTCATGATTGCATTAACCTTCGTTGGGTCGACTTTAATGCCTTCACTGTTTATAACATGACTAAGGAATTGGACTTCACGAAGCCATAATTCACATATCGAGAACTTGACATAAAGCTTTTTGTGAGATAACATGCTAAGAACTTGTTGTAAATGAGCTTCATGTTCACTGGCTAACTTTGAATAGATCAAAATATCATCGATAAACACGATAACTGACTTGTCAAGCATCGTACAACATAACCGATTCTTTAAATCCATGAAAGCTGCAGGGGAATTCGTTAAGCTGAATATCGTAACAACGAATTCATAATGCTCCTATTTGGTTCGGAAGGCTATCTTCGGGATGTCTTCTTACCGAATCTTCAACTAATGATAGCCTGATCTTTAGTTGATTTTAGAAAAGAAGCTTGCACCTTGCAGTTAATCGAATAAATCATCGATTCTGAGTAAAGGATACATTTTCCATCATGTCTAATACACACACACACACACACACATAAACATCTTTTCTTGTTTATCTATCTACTCTCTCTCTAGATGTATATCATGTTTACTCTTATTTTTAGCTTCCCCGACCACCCGAACCACACTATCAACTAGTTTTCGATCCTACAAATTCTCGATCACGAATCCACAAGGACACCTCAAGCACCTAAAAGATATGGTTGTTCATGTCAATTCCAAGGAACATAAGTTATGGGATCATACTGAACCTGTTAACTACAGAGATACATTGTTGGATCTTGAATCTGTTGAATGGCTCTAGTCTATGAATGCAAAGACGCACTCCATAAAAGATAATCATTTTTGGAACTTGATTGATCTTCCACCAATCGGTCAGAGTGTGAGATTAAAATGTATTTTCTAGGATAAGACACATATGGATAAATTGTACTCACATTTAAATGTATGTCTGGTGACAAGAGTTTTTACTCATACTCGAGCAATTGACTATGATTAAAGCTTCATTTTATTTGCGAGCATTAAATAAATAAAGATATTAAGTGCCATATTTGAATTCATGAATATGAAATATGGAAATCGAATGTCAAACTCCTTCACCTTAGTGAGGACGTAGTGTAATCAAAAGGGTTTATGAATATAAATAATATTTAGAAAATGTACAAGATGCAAAGATACAAGTATGGGGATGCGTGGTTCGGGGTCGAAAGACTTCCTTTTTCCAAGAGCAAGCTTTACAACCCACTAGGCAATGTACCTAATCGTTGCAGTGTAGTATGGGTAAGCCCAGGGGGTTGATCATTCTCTAGGGGAATAGAGATGCTAGCTGAGATGTATGACGGAAAGGCAAGGATGAGGGTGATTCTTTTTATTATTTTTATATTTTTTCGAAAGCAATTAAAATATCGGGGTTGAAAGAGTGGGGGTTTTGTCTTTTACCAATTAAACTAATTAACAAACTAATTAAACTAAAGCTATGGATTGTAGGAAGAGTTCTTATGATAACTAAAAGCGTGTTTACTTAGATTTACTTACTCCCTAGTTATCTTTTATTGGTTGGTTGAATTGTCACATCCTTGTTTAATTGATGCGTTGTATTCCATGTTTTAATCATAGGGCGGTAATAAATTCCTTATTTCTATGAGTGTATAACTCTCCTCTAGAACACCCGGGATCGCCAAGTACTGAGGTATCTCCCCCGAATATTCTAGTATCTACAAGCTGCAATGGTGAGGGCCTATTCACTCATCATTTTAAACCCGTAAAACCCTTAAAAATGACTAAAAACAATAAATTATATCAAATTATATTGAAAATATCATTGGATTATGTTTTATGTCTTATAGGTAAAAAAAGATTGAAAACGGAGCGAAAACGGACATTTTTGGATCATCTCGACAACGTTTTACATTTGATCAAGTCAAACGCAGTCAAAGTCAACCCCGAGATGCATTTTGGAATGAGCATGGAAAACCGAACCCGAAACCAAATCCTAAACCTAAACACTAATTTTTACCCAAAACTCTAAATTAACCTTAAACCCTAATTTAACCTAAACCTAAACTACAAATTAAACCTAAACCTAAAATTACACTTGATATTTACTAAACTTATTAATCCTAAATTACCACTATCTGGATCATTAATACCAACAACCCAATACCATTTATTTCCACTCAAGCCCATAACTACCTTTCACTAAGCCAACCCATAAACCCTTTAGGCCTTTAGCCCATAACCCTTTTTAACCTTAAAATGTTTTGACCAGTCAAATCCCAAAACCAGAGTCAAACCTAGGCTTAAAAAGCGACAAAATTTTCCCATGTTCACCCTTCTCCCTCCTCCTGTCGCTCTTTAACCCCATTGGTTGTGGAATGAAGAAAAGGAATCAAGGGCTGTGATGATTGAGTGATGACCAAGAATTAATCCAAGGGTTTTAATGCATTCACAATAAGCACAAGATGATTCCCCTCACATAAGAAGCACAAACAATAAGAGTTGAAAAACCCTAGTAGTCTAGGATAAATAAGTCAAGTTGTAACCCTTAAAGGGTTTCTAGAATTTTAGTCTAGTCCAGTTTTTTAAAAATTGTCATTTATCTTTTAAGCTTTAAGTGTAATTTTAATTTCAGTTAATTTCAGTTTAGCTTTTCACATTTCAAGTCTTGTATTTTCTCTATATTAATAGAGGTTTAAAGTTTTTTTTTTTTTTTTTTTTTTTTTTTTTTTTTCTTTTTTTTTTTATTTTTTTTATTTATTATTTTTATGATTTACAAGCTATTTTTTAATTCATGTTATATTATTAGTTTAAGTGTTCAATTCTGTTTTTATAACTTCTTTAAGTCATAAGTGTATGTTTTTAACAAATGTCTAGTAGTCTCATGGTTTAAACAGTTTTAAAAACCTGTTTTTACATTTAAGGGCGTGTTTGGCACAAGCAATTTAAACTGCTTGTAATTGTTTTTGGCCATTAGCTTTACTTCATTTAGCTCAAATATAGTTTAATTAGTAGTTTCAAATAGTTTTTGAATAGGTCTAATTGGTATCTATTGTAATTGTTCATGTATGCACTTTCTTATTCCTTTTAAATCAGTCTTATTTACTTTTTAGGTTAGGGAGTTATTGGGTTCTTTTTAGGTATTAAGATTGTGTCAAAACAAGTTTAAAAATATGTTTTAGTAATTCAGAGTCCAAGTTTAAGGTCAAAATTTGCATTTTCATCAATTCCAAAACAGTTAAAAAATAAATAAATGTTCCTGTCAAGCACTTTATCAGCTGAGATACCAGCTTATCTAGTTGCCTATTTTTCTTAAAATTTGATTTTGTTATCCCTTGTTTCCTTTATTTCAAGAGATTCCAGGAGCTGAGAGCTCTGTGTCCTCATCTGTTCCCTACCAATGAAAAGCTTTTGGAAGCTTTGATCGGAGGTTTACCTCGGAGCTTTGAAGGAATGTCATCGTTTCTAACCCAAAGACTGTTGAAGAAGTTGTCACTGTATCCCACCGCCTTATGGAACCGATACTGAATCTTGCAAATGCACAAGGCTCAAGTGATAACAAAAGGAAGTTTGATCACCGAAAGAACTCAAATTCCAACCACCACCAATCCAACAACAACAACAATCGGAACAAAAACAACAACCAATACCACCAAAATAGAAACCAACATCACAATCGGCAAAACCTAAGACAAGAAGCCGCAAGGGCTTATGCTGCACCAACTGCTGGAAAAGGATATGCCGGACCACATCCCCAGTGCAATAGATGTTTGTTGCACCATTCTGGACCCTGCATTGTGAAGTGTGACAAGTGCAACAAGGTAGGTTGATGCAGGTTTTACTCACCAGGTTTTAATATTTTTAAAGTCTCATTATACCTATGGTCTACCCTAATGCACTAACGGGCAGTGTACCCGGTCGTGTGTAGTGTAGTATTTGGTAAAACCGAGGTCGTCTCAAGAGCTATGTGTGTTGGATTATTACTAAGTCTAGGTGTCACAGATTAATAATGGTTTCGATAAGGAATTAATTAATTAACTACTAAAGCAAATAAAGGAAAAGGTTTAATCAATAGAGGAGAGTGGTGATAACCTAGTTAATCCTCCTAGCTAGTAATGTCTACGTCTACTTACTTCCAATTACTTCAGGTGGGGTCAAATTTGAGAGGACAACATTTGGTCAATTCGCCCTAACCTATCGGCAAAGATGCCACCACAGGAGAAGTCAGGTGTCCCCTCATAAGTCCTGTTGTTCCTGGTCCCCTAAGCCAAGTCATTAAGGACCGCTACATGCTAGATTTATACTTGTGAGTTCCCGGGCGTTAGCAACTTAAACACTCACCCCCTAATTCTTAAGTTCATCCAAACGGTAGGTGATCAGTTGGTCAAATCGCACAAGCAGAAAGGGTCGTCAGTTGGTCATATCTTACCCTTCCCATCTCAGTCCGCTCACCTAGGGTCAGTTGGTCATATATCCTAGGCAATTGGTATAACAACCCATAAAATTTCAGATTATTATAATAATATTTATCACGTCAGAAAATTCAAGTCGGTTATTTTCGGACAGATGTAAATATTTAGATTTAAAAACAAGAGATCATCTCGTTTCTTCAAAAATAAGGCACCGCACACACGATACTTGTCCACTAAGTATCTGTATAATAAAAATGAAATTTATTATTATCCAAGTTAAAATTTAAGCATACATAAGCTTAATCCATTGTTTCGGGAAGTTATTCCGCGTACTGCACCGCAGTAGCATACAAAACTAAAAATAAATAATGAGATAAGTGAAATATACACATTTTATCATTTAAGGATAATTTACGGAAGAAAACGAGAGGTTATCTCGTGAATTTAGAAAGTCACGACATTGCACGCATACCGACATCAAATTAATAATGGCAAACAGTTATAATCAAATTTCAACGTAATAAGAATGTCACATTATTACGTTTAAGAAATCGTTTCTGAAAACATAACTTATATATATTTTTCGGGTACCGAAAAGGTACGTTTACTCGAGGATTCGACAAAACACGGGGTACAAATTATACTGTAATTAATAACAAAACAAAATAAAAGCACAAAACTTATCCCCATATTATTTTGATCCATCGTTTTCGACTGTCCCTTCTCTCTCTCTTTTGTCGACATACACAGAGACATCAAAACACAAAAATGGGTGTTTCTTCTTCTTTTTAAAAGTCAACTCCATTCCCATCTTTATCACTATACCCAAATGAAAACCCTACCCTCCTAGCCATCACATAAGGCTTTGAAGGGTGGCTGTGGACAAGGACATGAACCAAGAAGGGGTGTCTCCCTACAAACGAGGTTAAGAACCCTAGGGATTCCATCTCCATGTTTCCATCCACAAAAGGGATTAATTTCAGAAAATATCACCATTTTCCAAATCAATTCGAAAATTAGGGTTTCATCAAAACAAAGGGGTTTTTAAAATTAGCTTAGGGGTTTTGTTATTGGATGCATAAGGAAGAGTTCCCAAATTTTTAATTGCTTCAATTCGTCCCGAGTCTCTCCAATTGGAGCTCTTGGTGTTCGTTCATATGTCCACTCGACCCACGGGCTTGATTATAAGAACACCTTCGATTGTTATTAAATCTGTAAAATTGTTTGATTCAAATTTTCATTTTTTTTATATATCGAATTAAAATAACTATAGATTATTGATATTAAACATGATGTTGGTAAGTTGTTGTTGTTGTGGCTGTCGAAATAATGAGAACCCAAGAACCAATTTGATGAACTTATAAAAATGATAAATTTGGTAATCGGCTTATGAGATTTTAAATCGGAGTAGCTTATTGGTCTCGGCTTAATTTGGTTATTGGCTTAATATGTTTGGCTTAATAGCCTATTCGGTTTTCGACTTATGCTTGCGGTTTAAATTCTAGCTTATGTTTAACTCATGGTGAAATCGATTCAATAGCCTAATGGTTATGTCGTTTGAGTCTTTACTAGGCTTGAACCCCTTTCACTTTGCATATTTCTTGGTCTCCGTATAGTCACATTGTAATTATCGTTTTGTAAATAGTTCGTCTACCAATAGACTCAACGAGTCTATGTGGTTGTGTGAAAAATAAGCCACGAGGGAGCGTTTTGGTTCGTTAAATTTTTGCACAAATGGTCCCTTTGAACCTGCGTTTAGCAACCCCGATAGGGGTGTTCATTTGCTGATCTTCTACCCAAACAAGTGCATTTAGTTCACTGAATTTTCTGCACAAATGAGTGCGTTCGGGTTGCTGATTTTTAGCCCCAAATAGGGTGCTTCTACCCGACTTAACGCTATGCAACAACATGGTCGTAAAATACTCATAAACATCCTGTTATGTACATGTCCAGTTTTTCCCCGTTTAAAGTTGTGTTTTGATTGTCCTCCTCGTGTCAAAAACATCACATCAGCACCCTTCATCAAACTACTTTGTGTTAATTAGGTAGGCAGATTGGGCTTTGAGCCCATGACTTAAAGAGTATATTATTTCTTTTGTGCCAGGACAGCCCAAACTTTTATAAAGGGTGTGTGTGTAGTAACTCGGCCGAAGCCAGTCAGTTATGAAGGTCCGTTTGGTGTACCTGATGAGCCCACCAAAGAGCGCGCTTAGTCGTACATATCGTCTCAAGTTTTTACCGGCTAAACTCCCTTCTATACAACTTGTCATCTATCTCGTCTCGACTCGGCCATGGCATACCATTGCACACGACGACTTATACATACCTTTGGCATTTATTTTAAAATGAGACACGAAAACAAATATTAAACATAGACCAAGTATTGTAGGACGAAATTTAATTAAACTCACAACTCAACTTGAAAGCATTCACAATTCTAACTATACGACACACGGACTTGTAAACGTATGTCATCAAATAATAAACTAGATATTAAACTTGATAATATATAATAAACAACTTTTGACATTAGTCACTTTGGATAAATAAAGTGTAGACCCAAGTTATGTTAAATTTTTGATAAACGCATATTATTTTGCAATTTACAAAGGAAATGTACTCCTTGAACTTGCATTGGTTTTGTAATTACAGATGTATATAAGTAAAGTTACACTTAAACTTTTTATGAATACATTTATCTTATACAACAAATGACATGTAAATATATGTATATATACACACTTAATATATATATTTCTTTCGTTCACCTTATACATACTATCTTTCGCACATCATCATTTGGTTATCTTCAAGCCAAGGTCTCGTCCGCTCTTAATATCCTTCCGTGTATTATCATTTGGTCATCATAAAACCAAAGTCGTAATTCATTCTTCGAGATTCCTCCCATGTCATACCCTCCTAAGCCCAAATCCACCCAAATCTTTGTATAATGTTTTAAGATAAATGATGCCACATAGCAACAACAACAACAACACAAACATTGAAAAATTAGTTAACTTTATCAAGTCTTAAACATAAAGACTAAATTGCCGTACTAAATTAGGTTGCGTGTCGGAGCCGTGCACTATCATCCTTTGATTTAATTCCCTTTGGACTACTAATGGCCAAGGTGAGTTTCATATCCCCTACTTTTAATCTGTTTTATACTTGTTTTTGGGGGAAGATACATGCTCATTTTACTTAAATGATTTTAATGGTGCATTTCCATGCATACTATGACTTTTGATTGATATGTTTTAAGATACATCATACATAGATGTTTTATGGATTATACCAAAGTGCTTGACTTAGAATATTACACAGCTTAGCCTAAGTCCTTAGATCCCATATTGCCCTTTTCATGAATCGTCAATTCCTGCTGGGAAGCGCGAATGTTATAAATAGATCTATTGGGGGTGACTCTCCTGTTCGGTTGGCCCCGCTTGGGTCAAGGCGAAGCTTATAGCATGTCGGAACCATGTGTATTGGGATAAACACTCGCCATGGGCTCCTTATTTTTATGACTTCTTTTTGTATACAGAAACTGTCGTAGCTTCGGTTGCATGAACTTAGTGCTGGCGTAATAGATTTATAATATATGGCATTATATTCGTTGTAATGTGCATATACCCTGCTTATGGTCCAGTAATGAAATTCTTTTATGAAATGTAATCACAAATTTTATGACATTATGCAAGACGTAATGTTCATCAACAACCAAATGATAAATGGTATACTGAAGTGCCTTTTAAATAAACCTATGAACTCACCAACCTCGTGTTGACACTTTTTAGCATGTATCTTCAGGTTTTGAGGTGATAGCTTATCTTTGGAGGCGCAAGGCAAAGGCATGGCATTGTCATAGATGACTCTGATTTATGTATTGGGACCACCTTTTTATAATGGGCCATTTTTTCCGCACAAATCAATAATGTAAACATTGTTTTAAGAAATGAATAAAATTTTCTTTATGAAAATCAGTTGTTCCATGCTTATGTTGTGATATCAATTTAGTAGCACCCAAATACTTGTGTGCTTCCACTGAGCCATTTTGGGGGTGTTACAATTGGCCTCTACCGCCTTTCAAAACTACCGAAACAAGGGTAGCTGCCAATAAACTATGCATGCATACACTTAGGAATAATTATACGGAAGTAATGTAAACGCAAACAAAACAATTAAGGAATCATAACTAGGCCAGCACCATGAGGTGCTTAGCCGCTCATATTAACCATACAAATCAATTCAATATTCAAGGTTACAAAATACATGAATCGAAAGTAAAGAAAAGATAAAATGCTAATGTTTATCATAGGGGAGTGATTTCTCCCTTGGAGACAGCTCCGTATGATCCTCTAAACCTGCCTTTGGCTTCTTTCCACGTTCTTTAGTTGTTGTGTGTGGAATGGGATGATTTGAAATGCTGGAAATCGTGGGGTATTTATAGGCTAGATCCGGGTTACGGCGTAACTAAAATAATAGTTATGCCGTAATCTTCAATTCCTTCGTAATTTGCACTAGATCTGCTGGTTACGGCGTAACCTTATGAATGGTTATGCCATATTCTTCAATAATACTTTGTTACACCGTAGTTGGTGGAAGAGTTACGGCGTAGTTATCAGCGGCGTGGAACCTCATTTGACCTAATAGAGTTACGTCGTAGTCTTTGGGGAGAGTTACGCCGTAACCTTCTGATGAGTTGGTTTCTGAGTCACGCTTTAGTTACGGCGTAATGTGAGAGTTGAGTTACGCCATAACTTCTTCAAAGTCAGCATACAAAGATAAGTCTTTGATAATTCTCCAATTCCGCGTCTCTTTAGCTCCAATGCTAGTAATTTACCTGAAAGTGGAAAACAATGGAAAACAAGCGTAAATCCATATAAATGATATAAATTACAAGCATTATTGGGGGAAATTGACACTTAATATTCAGGACTATTTGATGTTATCAAATATCCCCCCCACTTGAACTTTACTTGCCCTCAAGTAGACCTTATTAGAAAGATTCCTAAAAAGATATCTCCCAAAACCTGGAAAATATAAGTTTACAAATCCCTTAAGCGAAACACCTCACGAAAAGGGAACGAAACACTCAAATATCTCAACTATTCTAAGTGTCAATTTCGGGGTGATCACTCAATCGCACAGTCATAGCATGTATTGTATCATAAGCTTGGCGGTTACACAAATCTCCACTACTAAAGTTAGTGGCTAAACAATTCTCAAAGGCAATATGGGTAGACACGACAAAGGTTAATGGGTGACTCGTCATTACTAACATGCCACGACGAAGTGGACAAAATCAATGATACGTGACCAAATCCATGGCCAAGACACCAAAGATTGCTCGCTGCATCACCTAGACACGCTTCATGACTAAAGGGTAGGATAAGACATGGGATATATAAATGGTGTAAAATAAAAAACAAGCAGATAGTCTAAATCTATAACCAAGTCATCACCACTTACCGTCCGCCCAAAGTTCAAGCTTTGAAGTCAAGAAACCGGATCATGAAATACTAGGTATATATGTCATTAGAGGACGTCGTGATGGGCACACTACCTTTTCTCCAAATGTTGGCATAATTACCAACTTCAATCTTCAAATGTGACCGAGGTGGCCTCCTCGATACTAAATCTATAAAGCTCATATCATAGTGATTATAACATCGCACTTTACAATAACTAAATAACATAACAACTTTTTTTTTTTTTTTTTTTTTTTTTTTTTTCAACATAACAATAATAACTAAACATAATATCCCCCCACTTGAGATGAACAATGGGAATTTGGGGGGTCTTCAATGATCTTCAGGAATATGTTGTCGATGAAAGCGTGATTTCCGAACCTTTCCACTTGAACCTTGAACTTAGGCAAATGATGACTTGCTAATCACAAATAAAGACTACTGGGTAGGCTTAGGTGTATAGGTGTATCGAAACAATATATTGGGTTAACAAAATGAAAGGAATGGCTCAAATGGGTGTATCTAGGGGTATCTTGCACTAAAGGTGAGTGCAACAAAAGGGTTTCACATGGGGGTCGAGAAGTCGAGGTGACTAATCGATAGACACACAATGGTAGGCTATATGGGTGATAATCCTATAATATTGCCTTCTAAAACTGAAAAGTCCAAATACATCGAGCTAACTAAACATACCTCGTCTATGGTCTCGAAATGATGCAAAGGCCAAGTTCTAAAGTTTACAAGCTACCGGCACACTCATAATTTGGTGGATTTGGGGTAAAATATTGGAAACGGATAAGGCTAATCTCACCATATAATATCAATGGTTGTATGTGCTCGGCTAAAGTCTAATCTAGTTAGGTTAAGAAAAACATGTCAAAATTTTAAAAATGGCATAATTTTTCAAAATAAACTAGAAAAACAAGGGCAAAATAATGTTCAAGAGATAATTCTACTCCCGTCCCCCCACTTGAATTGTACAAAGTCCCTTTTGTACTAAGCGTTTAAATAAAGGTGAAGAGAAAAGTATAATTAGAGCGAGAACTTCCCTGAAATTTGCTCCACAAAGAAAGAAGGCCCACGAAAAAGAGAAGTGCCTTCGTATAAGCATCATGAACAAACTTCAATCCCTGAAATCACACTACCGACAAGCATAATTCTAAAAAGAAAAAATGAAAAATGAAAAACAAACCTAACTCACTTTCGTAGGAATCATGGTTGCATTTAGCATATGCAACAAGCCTTTTAAACCACTTGGTGTCCCAAGTGGACGAGTGAAGTCTCGTGAGGGTTTACAGGGAACACACCACAAAGTTCATTTAAAATACTAATACAAGGTTATTGTGTTTTACAATGAAAGAAGTAAAGCAGATGAAGGTTACGTCGTAACTCTTTAAGGGAGTTACGTCGTAACTGTCAAAACCTGACATAAGCTGCAAAGCGAGTGGTTACGGCATAACCACTGAGATGGTATTACACCGTAATTGGTAATGCGTCTATAATTCTGCTGCAAAAGGTTGGTTACGACGTAATCACAGAGATGAGTTACGCCGTAACTATGGTCAGATCAGCAAACTGCAGCAACAATCATTTCCTCGTTTCCTGCAAAAATGGTTAAAAACACAAAACCCTACAGAAATGTTAATAAAACAAAAGAAAGGGATAATTCAGGTTGCCTCCCGAAAGAGAACTTTTCTTTATTTACAAGTCTTTAAGTTAGACTCAGAGCGCGAGGCTTCTATGGAGGCCTTTGGACTTGGCCAATTTCCACCACTCGTTGGCACTCATTCATCCATTTGTTAAATCCCTTTTTTCTTGCAGTATTACTGATGGCACCTGTTCCAATTTTTTTGTGAAAGCCATTCATCACATAATTTTCCCCGGTCATCATCCTCAACAATAAGACTACTTGTTATACTTATGCTTGATCTTTCACCGTTAGTTATTGTGTCAGTAAGATGATTGTACTTGTACTGCTTAACCAATCCCTTCTTGATTTTTGAGTTCCCAAATCTTATTTTGTACCAATCTTCAAATGCTAATTCAATATCATGTCTTTCACCCTTGTGAGGGTATATCCATTCATTCGCCTTTCTTTCACATTCTTGAAAAGGACTATACGAGGGCCATGTTGTCACCGATTTGTTATCCTTGGTTAATATTGGGTTGCTGAAATGTTTTTTTGGAATGGGAGCTTCCTCAATGCCTCGGACAATCTTTTCCTGTCTCCGCTTGCAATTATCAACATTTTCTCCACTATTATTAGTACTAGGATCAAAATGTAGAGGGGGATCTAGTGATTGACCATTAACAACATCAACATTATTTGAAATTTCAATTTTTGGTTTTAAATGCTCTTTCATACTAAAAGTTATTCGTTCATTTTCAGTCCCCAAAGAAATTTGTTTTTCAAAAACCCTAATTTGAGCCCTACAAGTGGCCAGAAAAGGTCTTCCGACAATTAAGTTGTAAGCCTCCCATTTCCCCATGTCAATTACCACAAAATCAGTCGGGAAAAAGATTTTTCCAATTTTTAAAAGCACATTATTCACAATTCCCCTTGGTACAGCTTTAGAGGAATCAACCATTTCTATCATCATTGTTGTTTCTTTTAAATTGGTAAGTTTTATTTTATCAAATAAAGTGGTAGAGATAAGGTTTACCCCGGCCCCCAAATCAGCTAATGCAGGAATCTTAATATTACCAATAGTGCATGGAAGAAGAAAACTTTCCTGGTATTGCTGCTTCTTAGGAAGTTGGCTTGGCAGGACCTCGTCGTCTTCCGATTTATCATCTTCTTTCAGGTAGTTAATCCCAGAAAAATCATTGGTGATAGAGGATGCGCATTGATCTTTCTTTGCCTTATCATGCGCAAATATGGCTTTGTAGGCAATAGCTTTAGCATTACTTGTCTCAAGGTTTTTAGCTAATTGTCCAACTTGTGTTTCGAGGTTTTTAATTGCAGCATCTTGGTTCCGCAGGTTCATGTTGGTGTCTTCTTTTACCTTGACCATCCATTCCTTGAGTTTATCTCCCTTCTTTGTAGATTCTTCGATGTGCCTATGCATTATTTCTTCAAGGCTTGGTTTAGGAGGATTGTTGTTGATTCTTGTGTAGAATCCTGGGGATTTTTCTCGATATCGAGGCCCGTTGTAATTGTTGAAAGGATTCTCACTTCCATATTTAACTTCTCCGATCCTTTTAACTTCCTCGTTGGAGGAACATTCTTTAGTAGGTGGAGTTCCATTTCGCTCTACTTGAATGGAATGCACATTTTCCTTGAGCTTCTTCATGTCTCTTCCTTGACTTTCTAATTTGTTGTTTATTGCTGCAAGACCTTCCATATCTCCATTCTTACTTCGGTTGCTCCCTCCATTGTGCCATTTGTGAGAGTGGTCTGCCATCTTTTGAATTGTTTCTAAAGCCAAAGTGGGTGTCATACCAGGAATCGGTCCCTGAGAATCGACAATTTTTCTTGAGTAGATGTTTAGACCTTTGTAGAAGATGTTCACCTTTTGTTGGCTGTTGAGGTCATGAGTAGGGCATTTGTATAATAATTCGTTATACCTTTCCCAAGATTGGTATAATGCTTCATCACCTTTTGCTTGAAGTTATGGATTTCTTCTAATTGCTTAGCCGTCTTTGATGGAGGACAGTATCTCTGAATGAAACACTTTTTTAGGATAGGCCAGGTGTTGACAGTTCCTGCAGGTAATCGATCAACCCATATTTTAGCAGCTCCCGTAAGAGAAATAGGGAATACTCGTAACATGATAGCATCGTGTGAGACTCTAGGGATTTTGAATAGGCTGACAATGTATTCGACGTTGTCTATATGCTCATGAGCATCATCGGTGATGCTCCCAGAGAAGGGATTTGCACGTAATTCTCTCATGAATTGAGATTTGATTTCGAATTGAGCATCTTCAGCGATAGCCGGCCTAACAATTCCCGGTCCTTCTTCTTCCCTTGTTAATGCTAAATATTCCTCAAGAGTGAGGTCGTCAATGTTAACAACTTCCATGGTACCTGAAAACTCGATTAATGATCGTGAGAATTATAGAAAAGTTTAAAATGAAAACGAAAGACTTAATAGCAATCCTAATATAACTCCCGGCAGTGGCGCCAAAAACTTGATGCAGGTATTACTGACCAGGTTTTAATATTTATAAAGTCTCATTATACCTATGGTCTACCCTAATGCACTAACGGGCAGTGTACCCGGTCGTGTGTAGTGTAGTATTTGGTAAAACCGAGGTCGTCCCAAGAGCTATGTGTGTTGGATTATTACTAAGTCTAGGTGTCACAGATTAATAATGGTTTCGATAAGGAATTAATTAATTAACTACTAAAGCAAATAAAGG
The DNA here is from genome assembly GCA_019973895.1 of Chrysanthemum seticuspe. Classification (NCBI taxonomy): domain Eukaryota; kingdom Viridiplantae; phylum Streptophyta; class Magnoliopsida; order Asterales; family Asteraceae; genus Chrysanthemum; species Chrysanthemum seticuspe. Next base: position 213,190,154 of record BPTQ01000008.1, on the reverse strand, counting down.
CAAAGGTTTAATCAATAGAGGAGAGTGGTGCTAACCTTGTTAATCCTCCTAGCTAGTAATGTCTACGTCTACTTACTTCCAATTACTTCAGGTGGGGTCAAATTCGAGAGGACAACATTTGGTCAATTCGTCCTAACCTATCAGCAAAGATGCCACCACAGGAGAAGTCAGGTGTCCCCTCATAAGTCCTGCTGTTCCTGGTCCCCTAAGCCAAGTCATTAAGTACCACTACATGCTAGATTTATAATAGTGAGTGCCCGGGCGTTAGCAACTTAAACACTCACCCCCTAATTCTTAAGTTCATCCAAACGGTAGGTGATTAGTTGGTCAAATCGCACAAGTAGAAAGGGTCGTCAGTTGGTCATATCTTACCCTTCCCGTCTCAGTCCGCTCACCTAGGGTCAGTTGGTCTTATCTCCTAGGCAATTGGCCTCTACCGCCATTCAAAACTACCGAAACAAGGGTAGCTACCAATAAACTATGCATGCATACACTTATAAAAATTATACGGAAGTAATGTAAACGCAAACAAAACAATTAAGGAATCATAACTAGGCCAACACCAAGAGGTGCTTAGCCGCTCATATTAACCATACAAATCAATTCAATATTCAAGGTTACGAAATACATGAATCGAAAGTAAAGAAAAGATAAAATGCTAATGCTTATCGTAGGGGAGTGATTTCTCCCTTGAAGACAGCTCCGTATGCTCCTCTAAACCTGTCTTTGGCTTCTTCCCACGTTCTTTGGTTGTTGTGTGTGGAATGGGATGCTTTGAAATGCTAGAAATCATGAGGTATTTATAGGCCAGATCTGGGTTATGGCGTAACTAAAATAAGAGTTACGCCGTAATCTTCAACTCCTTCGTAATTTGCACTAGATCTGCTGGTTACGGCGTAACCTTATGAATGGTTACGCCGTATTCTTCAATAATACTTGGTTACGCCGTAGTTGGTGGAATAGTTACGGCATAGTTATCAGTGGCGTGGAACCTCATTTGACCTAATAGAGTTACGTCATAGTCTTTGGGGAGAGTTACGCCGTAACCTTCTGATGAGTTGGTTTATGAGTCACGCTTTAGTTACGGCGTAATGTGAGAGATGAGTTACGCCATAACCTCTTCAAAGTCAGCATACTAAGATAAGTCTTTGATAATTCTCCAATTCCGCGTCTCTTTAGCTCCAATGCTCGTAATTTACCTGAAAGTGGAAAACAATGGAAAACAAGCGTAAGTCCATATAAATGATATAAATTACAAGCATTATTTGGGGAAATTGACACTTAATATTCAGGACTATTTGATGTTGTCATAGGTCATTAGGGTAAGCATTGCTGAAACCCTGGAAATGGAAACAACATGCCTTTGGCAAAAATGAGTTGTTACGGATGTGGAGAGAAGGGTCATTTCAAGAGTCAATGCCCGAAAAGGAATGCCGCTCAACCCAACAATGCGCGTGCAAGGGCATATGTGCTAGGAGATGGAGACGTGCCATTGAACCCTGATGTTGTGACGGGTACGTATTCTCTTAACAATCATTCTGCAAAAATCTAATTTGATTCTGGGGCTGATATGAGTTTTGTATCTACTACCTTTGCACCATTACTTGAAATTACCTCAATTGCCTTAGATACAACTTATGAGATAGAACTAGCTGATGGAAAGATAATAGGAACCAACACCGTAATCCGTAATTGTCCTATTCTTTTACAAAACCACTCGTTCCTTATAGATCTTTTGCCAATCAAGCTTGGTAGTTTTGATGTCGTAATTGGCATGGATTGGTTGTCTAAACACCATGCTAGGATTGTTTGCGACAAGAAAACCGTTCATATTCCAATCAACGGTGAAACCTTAGTTATCCAAAGAGATCAAAGTAGAAAGTACTTGAGTATCATATCCTGTGCGAAGTCGATAAAGTACATGGAAAAAGGATGTTATGCCTTCTTAGCTCAGGTAACGGAAAAGAAGTTGGAAGAGAAACGACTGGAGGATGTACGTGTAGTTAGAGAATTCCCTTAAGTGTTTCCAGAAGATTTGCCTTGACTCCCACCTGCTCGACAAGTCGAATTCCAAATCAATCTTATACCTGGAGCTACACTCGTAGCATGAGCACCATACCGTTTAGCATCCTCTGAAATGCAAGAGCTGTCTAAACAACTAGAAGAGCTATCTGAAGAAGGATTCATTAGACCGAGTTCCTCACCCTCGGGAGCACCAGTTCTGTTCGTCAAGAAGAAGGATGGATCATTTTGGATGTGTATCGATTACAGAGAATTGAACAAGCTCACAATCAAGAACCGCTATCCCTTACCAAGAATCGATAATCTGTTTGATCAGTTACAAGGCTCGAGTGTATACTTGAAGATTGACTTAAGATCTAGATACCATCAATTAAGGGTGAAAGAGGAAGATATTCCCAAGACCGCATTTCAAACTCGCTATGGTCATTATGAATTCCTAGTAATGCCATTCGGTTTAACCAATGACCCCGCTGTATTTATGGATCTCATGAATAGAGCCTGTAAGCCCTACCTGGATATATTCATCATTGTGTTCATTGACGATATTCTTATCTACTCTCGTGATAAAGAAGAACATGCAGAACATCTGATAACTGTCCTGAACTTACTCAGGGATGAAGAATTGTACGCTAAGTTTTCCAAATGCGACTTTTGGATCGAGACAGTCCAATTTCTTGGTCACGTGATCAACAGTAAAAGTATTCACGTGGATCCCGCAAAGATCGAATCTGTAAAGAACTGGTCCGTACCAACCAACCCCACCGAGATCCGTCAATTTCTAGGTCTTGTCGGTTATTACCGGAGGTTCATCGAAGGTTTCTCGAAGATAGCTAAACCATTGACGGAGTTAACCCAGAAAACGAAAAATTCGAATGGGGAGACGATCAAGAATCAGCTTTTCAACTCCTTAAGAACAAGCTTTGCGAAGCACCTATCTTGGCACTACCCGAAGGAGTAGAAGATTTTGTGGTATACTGCGATGCTTCACACATGGGTTTAGGCAATGTTCTCATGCAAAGGAACAAGGTGATTGCTTATGCATCCCATCAACTCATGAGAAGAATTATACCACTCATGATCTAGAACTCGGAGCTGTGGTGTTTGCACTCAATTTATAGAGACATTACTTATACGGAACCAAGTGTATAGTGTACACTGATGACAAAAGTATTCAACACATCTTGGATCAAAAGGAACTGAACATGCATCAATGCTGCTAGCTAGAATTGCTTAGTGATTATGACTATGAGATCCGCTATCATCCCGGAAAGGCGAATGTTGTTGCTGACGCCTTGAGCAGAAAAGATCGTCGTAAGCCACTTAGAGTGAGATCATTAGGTATGGTAATCAATTCACCCCTGCCATAGAAAATTCTTGAAGCTCAGATCAAAGCTCTCAAATAAGAAAACATGCCGAATGAGAAGATTTATGGCATGCCGGAAAACGAAAATGGATTTGTGAAAAGATCAGACGGAGTGTTATGTTTCAAGGATCGAAGTTGGATTCCACTTTAAGGAGGTATCCGTGAACTCATCATGCATGAATCATATAAATCGAAGTATTCCATACACCCCGGCCCCAACAAGATGTATCAAGATCTAAAACTTTTATATTGGTGGCCAAACATGAAGGCTGATATCACCAAATATGCTAGCAAATGCTTGACATGTCTGAGAGTCAAAGTAGAGCATCAGAAATCGTCAAGATTGTTAACCCAACCGGAACTTCTCGTATGGAAATGAGAAAGAATTACAATGGACTTCGTCACTAAGTTGCCGAGAACTTCTATTGGTTTTGACACCATTTGGGTCATTGTTGACCGCCTCACGAAATCAACTCATTTTCTGCCTATCAAAGAGAATGACGAGATGATTACACTCGCTCGGTTGTACCTTAAGGAGATTGTTTCTCACCACGGTGTACCGATCTCTATCATATCTGATCGAGATAGCCGATTCACCTCGAGATTTTGGCAAACACTCCAAAATGCCGTGGGTACCATATTGGATATGAGTACCACATACCATCGTCAAACAGATGGACAAAGTGAAAGAACGATCCAAACTCTGGAAGACATGCTAAGAGCATGTGTGATCGATTTCGGAAAAGGATGGGATAAGAACTTACCTCTGGCAGAATTCTCTTACAATAACAGTTATCACACCAGCATTAAAGCCGCTCCATTTGAAGCACTTTATGGAAGAAAATGCCGATCACCTGTTTGCTGGGCGGAAGTTGGAGAAGTAAAACTCACAGGCCCTGAGATTGTCAAGGAGACAACTGAAAAGATAATGCAAATCAGTCAACGACTACAAGCAGCTCGAGATAGAAAAAAGAGCTATGCCGATGTCAGAAGAAAACCGATGGAATTGCAAGTCGAAGATCGAGTAATGCTCAAAGTATCACCCTGGAAAGGAATGGTCAGATTTGGAAAAAGAGGAAAACTTAGACCCCGATACGTAGGACCGTTCAAAATTCTGCAAAGAATTGGTTCAGTAGCGTATAAGCTCGAGCTTCCGGAAGAGCGCAGTCGAGTACATGACACTTTCCATGTTTCGAACCTTACGAAGTATCTATCGAATGAAACCCTTGTCATACCCCTAAAGAACATACAGCTCAATGATAAACTTAGCTTCGTAGAAGAACCCGTTGAGATCATGGATAGGGAAGTCAAAAGGCTTAAGCAAAGCCGCATTCTTATCATTAAAGTTTGATGGAATCATAAGAAATGAGGTGCCGAGTTCACCTGGGAGCGCGAGGATGTAATGCGTTCCAAGTATCCCCACCTGTTCACCCAAACACTCATGAAAACCTCTGCGAGTTAAACCGCGGGACGCGGTTCTCTTAAGGGGTAGGTACTGTAAGCTCTCGAAAAATTTCATTATAATTAAGACTTTGATCAGAAATAAAGCACGATTTAAATCATCATGAAATTTTCTACTTATCATGTTTGCATATCATATGACATATGCATGACCAACGCGGCTTGAGCGTTCAAAAATATATCGTTGTGATCAGAACAAAATTCCCCACGATCCCGATATCCTTAAATTATATAAAAATATAAAATAAATATAAAATAAATAAAAATATAAATTATAAATTATATTGGGCCGAGTCTAAGCCTAACCCACACCCGAGCATCATTGGGCCTCGTAACCCTCACGAACCAAGCGCAATCCTGTTGGGCCTTGTCAAGCCCACGACTCCCACATAATATTCGGGCCATCTCATTTGTTTCCTATCCAAGTCGATCCCAACACGTTACCACTTTGGGCCTCGTCCAACTATAATTACCAAGCCCAACTTGCCTATTTCTTTCCCTAGCCTAACCGGTAGTCCAAGTGCCCTTTTTATTTGTAGAATACACTAATATTTGTCAAGTAGAATTTGTATCCCGCCTATGTAACTTCTGTGACCAAATCGTGTAAACAAACTTCAAAATCAAAACACAAGTTACTCCCTTAGTCACTTATTCGAGCGTCAATAGGGTCAAGGGAACACAAGACTACCTCTAAGCCATCCTAAACTATTATTTAATTACCCTAAACCCACCAAGACCCATTGACCATGCTTATGACTTTGTAACCCAATGTACAATATGTCCTATATGCACAACATGAATCGAATAGACAAAGATATCATGCCTATATCTCGCTGCCATCACTTGCACGCCCAAACCAAATTTCGCATGTGCTAAATCATTCCTTGGAATTTGAAAGAACTAAACTTAAGTTATTACAAACACCTTACTTGTTCTCCCTTTTAAAACCAACCTCCAAGTCTTGGAAAGAACTCACAATACATCTCACAACAAACTCTCTCAAATACACCCACTTATACTCACTCACGTCTGACTTAGAGCACATAAAAACTTCCACTATGGTACTTGTCAAAGGAAGAAGGAAAGAAAGATGATTGTGAAAGGGGTACACAGGTTTGGGTAAATCGTTTATATTATAAAGAGAACAAGGGGTCTACTAGTCGCATCACTACCGTTTCATCTCTACTCATTTTGAGTATAGTAAGTTACTCTCGACTCATCTCTATTTCGTTCCTTGTTTTCATTTCATATTACACGTCAACTAGGTTGAATGCACCATGAACACACCTCGACACACATATATAAAACGAATGTAGCATAAATCTTGTTGCCACAACATATACATATGTGTAGAGTGTTTCGTAAACACCTCACACTACACTCACAACATTGATAAACATTTGCTAAACCTTATGAAACTCTCCCTAACCTCTCGTTCGTTTTAATAAAATCACGCAACACAAACGGGCCTTAAAGCCCAAGACAAAAGCCCAAAATACACGTTTAAAGCCCAAACGACCCTTTTTCCCGGCCCAATAAGAAAAGAAATAAGCTAAAAGCTCTAATAAGCTAGGAATAAGCTTGTAAAGGTTTTTTAAAGTTTTCGTATGTTAAAAGGTGTTTCGGACTTAAATTGCAAAACTTATAGTTTTAGGGTAGAAAATGAAACGTTTTCTAAAGTAAAAGGTTTGTTTTTACGTGAAATAAATTGCATGGAAACTCTAGGGGTTAGATATTCATGTTTTCAAAAGTTGAAGGGTAGATATATATGCGTGCATGAAAGCATGAAAACTACTAGGGTTGTTTTTGTAATATGGCTAAACTAGTTATAATAAAACTTTTGGGCTAAAAATGTAAAGTTAGAAACATTAATGTTTAAAGCATTAAAGTGTAATCTTGGGGGAAGTTTCATAAACCAGTTTCACTAAGGGGTATAAACTGTCAGTTTCAGAAAGTTTGATATAATTGAGGGACTAAACTCTTAAAATTGAGGGACTAAACTCGTACATTTTGAAACTTAAGGGTAAAAAGTGCAAATTCGGGAAAAAGTTTAGAAATATTATAAACTTATCGGTACTTTATAAAAAGAAGTATTTTGATCAATTTAGGTGTTTGAAAAGTGGGTAAAAGGGATTTTTCACCCTGGCAAAATACATTACACCAAAAACATTGAAGTACAAAGGATGAGAGTGAATCCCTCATCTCAGTCCCTTAGGACACTTACAATCAACTCTATATAAGAATGACATGCCATTCTTATAACTAACAAAATAAAACAAACAACCTACAATGACTATACAAGTGAATAAATATATGAAATTAAAAGCATGCTTCACTAAAGTAGCACCAAAGCTTAGTCATCGTAGAACTTCCAATTTTCTTCGTTTATGACACGATTCTGTAAACCATATGTTTCTAAAAACAACTAAGATCCGAATGCAAACCATAGCAAACATAACCTGCCATAAAACTAACAATAGGGTTTAGCAAACCCTAACTTACAACTCCATGATCTTGTAACCATCAAATAAGAATCAGTTCACAAATTTCACACAACGGTTGGTGGAAGACTCTAAAACCACGGATAGAGCAGCAAGCAAAAACTTGCTCCAAAAGTGTGCGTTGAGATGCTAAACCGAAACCCTCAATAATGCACAAAAAGAGATTTTTGAATAAGAACTCTTCAAAACTTAACTTACAGTAATCCGCACCAGCAGCCGATCACAAATCCAAAAAATAAAACACATCGTCACATAACTTGTGAAAGGTGAGAACTTAGTACTAGCAGCCTCATGACCTTGCTGGTAACCTCCAATAAAACGTCCAACCAATAATAACATGCCAGCAATACGGATAAGAAAACCACGGGAAAACCATGTGATAGGGTTAACGAACAACCCTAACTTGAAAAGTGTTTTACTTTGAATATAATTATAACTTTAGAATTATATGTATGTATGTATATATATATATATATATATATATATATATATATATATATATAATTATAAAGTTATAATTATATATATAACCATAATCCGGTAAAATGCACGTGGGATATAAACTAACTAAAACACTTAATAACATCATCATTTCCACAAGATCACAAAGGGGAATATTTCACTTATGCGTAAGTGAAGATCTTTGATAAATATCAAACTAAGACAATGTAGCACATAAATTAACTCAAAACGTTAAGCTCGCACACACCCTATTGAATTGGATAATTCAATGATCTATTGAATAAGAATATTCAATGCTCTATTAATTTGGTCGCAAACCATAATGTTTATCATATTCTGAGACTCGCCATCTCATCATTTTTAGCTTTCGGTTTGGAACCTCCGCTACATTGTGCTTGACCTATTTGTGCTTGTTCATTATCATCAAGGTGAGTTGATAGCCTTACTTTTACTTTTATTTTCGAACTCCGAGAGGGATATACAAGCTCTAAACTAGAACACAAGGTTTTTCAAAAATGTTCGCTTCTTGATTATTGGAATTGCCTAAGTAGTTAGCCATAAGTCCCCTGTATCATGAACCATTAGTCACCGCGAGTGAAAGCATATATCATGAATAGTACTATGGGGAGTAATGAACCCGTCTTGGTTATAGGAAATAACTGGGGCGCACCATATTTGAATTACATTAGGTAATTGGCTATTACCTTCTTGGGGGCAAAACTTTACGTACACCAGTAATTTGGTGTATGCAGTTGAGTCTTGGTTGCATGAGCTTAGCGCATAATAATATGTGATTTTCTTTATGATATTGTTAGTTTACAATTATCATGTTCATATTCTTGTGTTCAACTGTTATTTAAACCAATGGATTTCACTCAACATTATTGTTGACGTTTTTAAGCATGTTATCTCAGGTAATTAGTGAAGATTATGTCCGAGGTACGGAGTGGGGCATACCAAGACCTTTCTTGTGGTGTAAACATAAAGTTGTCATTTCTTTCAAACTTATGCTCTATATTTTGGGAAAACACTTGAACAATTTGGAATGTTTTGTAACATCTATGAGTTTTCGATGAATGATAACTATTTTTAATAAAACGTCTCTTTTGAGTCGTTTTCTATGATTATTAACTATGATCTCCATTCGAGTAACACCCCGATTAGTCTTCCGTTGTCATTATGATCTCGGGGGGTGTTACACTCTTTAACCCCGTTGGCTGTGGAATGAAAAAAAGGAATCAAGGTATGTGATTATTGAGTGGTGACCAAGATTTAATCCAAGGGTTCAAATGCATTCACAACAAGCACAAGCTGATTACCCTCACATAAAAAGCGCAGACAATATGAGTTGAAGAACCCTAGTAGTCTATTATAAATAAGTCAAGTTATAACCCTTAAAGGGTGTCTAGAATTTTAGTCTAGTCCAGTTTTTTAAAAATTGTCATTTATCTTTTAAGTTTTAAGTGTAATTTTAATTTCAGTTAATTTAAGTTTAGCTTTTCAAATTTCAAGTCTTGTATTTTTTTCTATATTAATGAAAGTTTATTTTTTTAATTATTTCTTTATTTTTTTTAATGATTTATGATTGTACAATAATTCGTACGACCAGGCCTTCGATGGTGATCGAAGGGTATGAGGGGTGATATGCTTGCGCCAAACTTGTAGCCAATCTGCAATAAGAAATAGTAGACACTTCGTTAAGTGATTGCGCAGGGGTTGGGCCCTGCGAACCACCTCCGGCATGAGAGTAAGTATGTGATATGTGTTGTAAGTAATATGGAGTATGTGAAATGCTATGTTGAGTGAACATACCATTGAAATGACTCGTCCAACCTATTTATAGGTGAAGAAAATAGCTTGGAGAGTGTTAGCACACGTCTAGGAGATCATGGGGGGCGTCCCCTGATTTGTGGTAACCGCTAGGGCTTCATCCCCACTATCTCTGCCTTGGCGGGGAAGCTAAGGAAATAGTGGGAACGTGGGGAAAGACCAAGTCAAGGTTCTCCTTTGTCTTGGCGCCTTCAAGAGAAGACACCGAAGGGCATAGGCCTTCGGCTGGCGAATTCCCAACTGGTAACCTTATCAATGATGAATGGTTTTACGCCACCACTGACTTATGAAGAAAGACTTGGGTCTTCGTAATGCGAATTCGACTGAGGCCGAAGGGGGGTCCTTCGACCTGATCGAAAGGCACGTCATCAATTTACAAGCTATTTTTTAATTCATGTTATATTATTAGTTTAAGTGTTCAATTATGTTTTTATAACTTCTTTAAGTCATAAGTATATGTTTTTAACAAATGTCTACTAGTCTCATGGTTTAGGCTATGTTTCGCACACAAGATTATGGAGAGATTATGCTTATTTTTTCAAAAAATAAGTTACTTAAAAAATAATCTTTGTTTGGCAGACATAACTTATAAAAGATTATAAAAAAAATAAGTGAAAATGAGGTAAATAGACCGCGCGCCCTGAGGCTTATTACTTTACGGACCACGCTTTTTTGCGTTACGAAAATGGACTAGTTGCCCAGCGATTTTCTTGTAGCCAACCATGTGGTGCCACGTGTCCGACAAAGGTATGACAGAAGTACATATTTTGAAATTATTTGTCATGTATTGTAAGGTATTGTTTTTTGGGTAACAAAAATGTATTTTCGGGCAACTATATATTATTGGGAAACTTGTATTTATACACAAGGATAATATGGTCATTTTACACTGGTTGTATTATAAAACTAATAATAATAACTCAGACACGTACTCACACAAAATCACGCACGCACACACACAATCAAACATCTTCTTATACAATTTAACAGCTTCTACAATTAAACCTCTTCTTCTACATCACGCGCACACACTCACAAACCACATCTTATTCACAGAACCCTCTAACCCCTAATTAATTTTACTGTATAATTCCGTATGAAAAAAATTAAAGTTGTACAATTGTAAAATCGCAGTTCGTTCTACATTGAAGTTGCTGCCAGACATTAAACTCTGTTTGTCAAAGAACGATAACCGCGAAAGGTTGTTCAGGCAAACAGTTTTTGGTCCATGGTTGGATATAAATTCGTGTGATAATGACTGCCTTCTGATGCATTAGGTTTTGCAACATCAGGTATATGTTTCTAACATCTCGTCTGATTCCCGTCCACTCCTTCCAAATTGGGGAGTGATAACATCAAATAGTCCTGAATATTAAGTGTTATTTTCCCCCGATAATGCTCGTTATTTATATCCTTTATATGGATTTACGCTTGTTTTCTATTGTTTTCAACTTTCAGGTAAATTACGAGCATTGGAGCTAAAGAGACGTGGATATGGAAACATTACTAAAGATTTATCACATTATGCCTATTTTGAAGAAGTTACGGCATAAATCCTCTCTCACATTACGCCGTAACTATTGCGTGACCCTGAATACCAACTTATCAAGAGGTTACGACGTAACTCTTCCCAAAGGTTACGACGTAACTCCATTAGGTCAAAAGAGGTTCCACGCCGCTGTTATTTAAGCTGTAAGTACTGCATCACTTACGACGTAACCGAGTTTATTGAAGACTACGGCGTAACCACTTATAAGGTTACGCCGTAACTAGCAGATCTAGTGCATTTACGAAGAAATAGAAGGTTAAGGCGTAACTCCTCTATTGGTTACGCCGTAACCCAAACCTGGCCTCATGGACGGACCCACATAGGAGCCGGGTGTAGCACGGGCCACACCCAATTTGAGGTCACGAAGTGTAAATTTTTTATAAAATGTGTTATTTTTTGGCACGTGCAACCCCTATTTTTTCTGATAAATTCTTCATCAGACAAATTTAGTACTCATAATTATAAAAGAAAAAATTGTGCAACACCATTTCAAAAATTCTGGGTCCGTCTCTGCCTGGCCTATAAATACCCCACGAATTCTAGCATTTCAAAGCATCCCATTCAACACACAACACTCTGAGAACGTGGGAAAAAGCTCAAGGCAGGTCTAAGGGAGCATACGGAGCTGTTTCCAAGGGAGACGTCACACCATTACGATAAGCTTTAGCGTTTTACATTTCTTTTACTTTCAATTCATGTATTTCGTACCTTTGAATATTGAATTGATTTGCATGATTAATATGAGCGGCTAAGCACCCTTTGGTGATAGCCTAGTTATGATTCCTTAATTGTTTTCTTTGCGTTTACCTTTACTTCCGTGCAATTATTTCTAAGTGTATGCATGCATAGTTCTTTGGTAGTCACCCTTGGTTCGGTAGTTTTGAATGGCGGTAGAGGCCAATTGCCTAAGAGATATGACCAATTGACCCTAGGTGAGTAGATGAACTTAAGAATTAGGGGGTGTAGTGTCTAAGTTCCTAACGGCCGGGCACTCACTATTTAGAATCTAGCATGTAGCAGTACTTAATGACTCGGCTTAGGGGACCAGGAACAACAGGACTTATGACGGTGCGCCTGATTTCTCCTGTGGTGGCATCTTTGCTGATAGGTTAGGGCGAATTGACCAAATGTTGTCCTCTCGAATTTGACCCCACCTGAAGTAATTGGAAGTAGGTAGACGTAGACATAACTAGCTAGGAGGATTGACTAGGTTAGCACCATTATTCCTCCATTGATTTCCCTTTACCATTTATCTGCTTTTATTTTATTCTTCATTAGTAGTTTAATTAATTAAATCCCTATCGAAACCATTATTATTCTGTGACAATTAGACTTAGTAATAATCCAACACACATAGCTCTAGGGACGACCTCGGCTTTACCATTTACTACACTACACACGACCGGGTACACTGCCCGTTAGTGCATTAGGGTAGACCATAGGTTTAGCGAGACACTATAAATATTAAGACCTGGTAAGTAAAACCTGCATCAAGTTTTTGGCGCCGCTGTCGGGGAGTTATATTAGGATTGATATTAAGTCTTTCATTTCGTTTTTAAACTTCTCTCACGATCATATTTCAAGTTTTCAGGTACCATGGAAGCTGTTAACATCGATAACCTCATTCTTGAGGAATATTTGGCATTGACAAGAGAAGAACAAGGGCCAAGGATTGTTAGGCCAGCCATTGCAGTAGATGCTCAATTCGAAATCAAACCTCAGTTCATGAGGGAATTGCGTGCAAACCCCTTCTCTGGAAGCATCACCGATGATGCCCATGAACATGTAGACAATGTCGAATACATTGTCAGCCTATTCAAAATTCCCAGAGTCTCACACGATGCTATAATGCTACGAGTATTCCCTATTTCTCTTACGGGAGCTGCAAAAAGATGGGTTGATCGATTACCTGCAGGGACTGTCAACACTTGGCCTATCTTGAAAAAATATTTCATTCAGAGATATTGTCCTCCATAAAAGACAACTAAGCAAATGGAAGAAATTCATAACTTCAAGCAAGACGGTGATGAAACGTTATACCAAGCTTGGGAAAGATACAACGAGTTGTTATACAAGTGCCCTACTCATGATCTCAACAGCCAACAAAAAGTGAACGTCTTCTACAAGGGACTGAACATCTCTTCAAGACAAATGATTGATTCTCAAGGGCCGATTCCTAGTATGACACCCACCATGGCTTTGGAAACTATTCAAAAAATGGTAGACCACTCTCACAAATGGCATAATGGAGGAAGCTATCGAAGTAAGAATAATGATATTGAGGGCCTTGCAGCGATAAACAACAAATTAGAAAGCCTTGGAAGAGAAATGAAGAAGCTCAAGGAAAATGTGCATTCCATTCAAGTGGAGCGAGATGGGGCTCGTCCTTCTAAAGAATGTTCCTCTAATGAAGAAGTTAAAAGGATCGGAGAAGTAAACTATGGGAAATAATTCCCCTTCAATAGTTACAATAATTACGGACCTAGGTATCGTGAAAAATCCCCTGGGTTCTACGCTAGAATCAACAATAATCCTCCTAAACCTAGCCTTGAAGAAATAATGCATCGGCACATCGAAGAATCTGCAAAAAAGGAAGATAGAATCAAGGAATGGATGGTCAAAGTAAAGGAGGACACCAATATGAACCTATGTAACCAAGATGCTACAATTAAGAATCTCGAAACACAAATTGGGCAATTAGCTAAGAACCTTGAAACAAGTAATGCTAAAGCCACTTCCTGCAAGGCCATATTTGCGCAAGATAAAGCAAAAAAGGAGCAATGCACATCCTCTATCACTAATGATCTCTCCGGGATTAACTACCTAAGAGAGGATGATAAAGCAGAAGACGACGAGTTCCTGCCAAGCCAACTTCCTGAAAAGCTGCAATACCAGGAAAGTTTTCTTCTCCCTTGCACTATTGGTAACATTAAGATTCCCGCATTAGCTAATTTAGGGGCCGGGGTTAACCTTATCTCTACCACTTTATTTGAAAAAATTAAACTTACCAATTTAAAAGAAACAACTATTATGATTGAAATGGCTGATTCCTCTAAGGCTGTACCAAGGGGAATTGTGAACAATGTGCTTTTAAAAATTGGAATTTTTTTCTTCCCCACCGATTTTGTAGTTATTGACATGGGAAAGCGGGAGTCTTACAACTTGATTGTTGGAAGACCTTTTTTGGCCACTTGTAAGGCTCAAATTATGGTTTTTGAAAAACAAATTTCCTTGGGGACTGAAAATGAATGAATAACTTTTAGTATGAATGAGCATTTAAAACCAAAAACTGAAACTTCTAATAATGTTGTTCAATCGCTGAATCCCACTCTATACTCTAAACCTATTACTGGTAATCGTAAAGAAAGTATTGATCATTGTAAGCAGAAACAGGATGAAATTGTCCAAAGCATTGAGGAAACTCTGAATCCAAACAAACATTTTTGCAACTCAATGTCAACCAAAGAATGCGAATCAGTATGGCCACATTTTACTCATCCTCAAAAATGTGCAAGAAAAGCGGATGAATGGATTTACCCTCATAAGGGAGAGAAGCATGATGTTGAATTAGCATTGGAAGATTGGTACAAATTAAAACTTGGAAGCTCAAAATTTATTAAAGAACTGGTCAAGCAGTATGGGTGCAATCATCTCACTGACACCATAGGCGAAACAAGATCCAACATCAGCATTACTGATAGTAGTATTACTAAAGATGATGACCAAGGAAAATCATGTGATAAATGGCTTTCACATAAGTTGGGAACAATTGGACTCAATAATTCTACAAGGAAAAAAGGGCTTGAAAATTGGACGAATGAATACCAACGAATGATGGAAGTGGGGCAAGTTCAAAGGCCCCCATAGGAGCCCCGCGGCTCTGAGTCTAACTTACAAACTCGTTAATAAAGAAAATTGCTCTTTCGGGAGACAACCCGAATTATCCCTTTCTTTTGTTTTTATTTCCTTTCTGTTGGGTTTTGCGTTTTCTAACCATTTTTGCAGGAAACAAAGAAGTAATTACTGCTGCAGTTGCTGATCTGAACAGAGTTACGGCGTAACTCATCTTGGTGATTACGCCGTAACCAACATCTTAGCAGCAGAATTCTTGACGCATTACCAATTACGGCGTAATACCATCTCTGTGGTTACGCCGTAACTACTCGCTTTACAGCTCATACCAGGTTTTGCCAGTTACGACGACGTAACTCTCCTCTGCTTTAATTCTTTCATTTTAAAACACGGTAACCTTGTATTAGTTTTTAAATGAACTTTGTGGGTGTGTTCCCTGTAAACCTTCATGAGACTTCACTCGTCCACTTGGGACACCAAGTGGTTTAAAAGGCTTGTTGCATTCGCTAAATGCAACCATGATTCCTACGAAAGTGAGTTAGGTTTGTTTTTCATTTTATTTTTTCTTTTTAGTATTATGCTTGTCGGTATTGTGATTTCAGGGATTGAAGTTTGTTCATGACGCTTAAACGAAGGCACGGTTCTTTCTCATGGGCCTTCTTCTTTTTGGAGCAAATTTCAGGGAAGTTCTCGCTCTAATTCTACCTTTCTCTTCACCTTTATTTTAATGCCTAGTACAAAAGGGACTTTGTACAATTCAAGTAGGGGACGGGAGTAGAATTATCTCTTGAACTTTATTTCGCCCTCATTTTTCTAGTTTATTTTGAAAAATTATGCCATTTTAAAAATTTTGACATGTTTTTCCGAACCTAACTAGACTAGACCTTAGCCGAGCACTTACAACCCTTAACATTACATGGTGAGATTAGCCTTATCCGTTCCAATATTTTACCCCAAATCTACTAAATTATGAGTGTGCCGGTAGCTTGTAAACTTTAGAACTTGGCCTTTGCATTATTTCGAGACCATAGACGAGGTATGATGAATTAGCTCGATGTATTTGGACTTTTCAGTTTTAGAAGGCAATATTATAGGATTATCACCCAAACAGCCTACCATTGTGAGTCTATCGATTAATCACCTCGACTTTTCAACCCCCCATGTGAAACCCTTTTGTTGCACTCCCTTTTAGTGCAAGATACCCCTAGATACACCCTTATGAGCCATTCCTTTCAATTTGTCAACCCAATATATTGTTTCATTACACCTACACACCTTAGCCTACCCTGTAGTCTTTATTTGTAATTGGGAAGTCATCATTTGCCTAAGTTCAAGGTTCGAGTGGAAAGGTTTGGAAATCACGCTTTCATCGACGACATTTATGAAGATCATTGAAGACCCCCCGATTTCCCATTGTTCATCTCAAGTGGGGGATTTTATGTTATTATGTTATGTTGGAAAAAAAAATGATGATTCAAAAAAAAAAAAAAAAAAAAAAAGTTGATTGAGTTATGATATTGTAAAGTGCGATGTTATAAGCTTTGTAGTATGAGCTTTATTGATTAGTATCGAGTAGGCCACCTCGGTCACATTTGAAGATTGGAGTTGGTAGTTTTGCCAACAGAAGAAGAAAAGGTAGTATGCCCATCACGACGTCCTCTAATGACGCATCTACCTTGCATTTCATGATCCGGTCTCTAGACTTCTAAGCTTGAACTTTGGGCGGACGGTAAGTGGTGATGACTTGGTTATAGATTTAGACTACCTGCTTGTTTTTCATTTTACACCAATTATATATCCCATGTCTTATCCTACCCTTTAGTCATGAAGCCTGTCTAGGTGATGCAACGAGCAATCTTTGGTGTCTTGGCCATGGATTTGGTCATGTATCATTGATTTTGTCCACTTCGCCGTGACATGTTAGTAATGACGAGTCACCCCTTAACATTTTTTCGTGTCTACCCATATTGCCTTCAATAATTGTTTAGCCCTTAACTCTAGTGGTGGAGATTTGTGTAACCGCCAAGCTTATGATATAATACATGCTATGACTGTGCGATTGAGTGATCACCCTGAAATTGACACTTAGAATAGTTGAGAGATTTGAGTGTTTGTTCCCCTTTCGTGAGGTGTTCGGCTTTGTTTTATTCTAGCATAAGGGATTTGTAAACTCATATTTTCCAGGTTTTGGGAGATATCTTTTTAGGAATCTATCTAATAAGGTCTACTTGAGGGCAAGTAGAGTTCAAGTGGGGGGATATTTGATAACATCAAATAGTCCTGAATACTAAGTGTCATTTTCCCCCGATAATGCTTGTTATTTATATCATTTATATGGATTTACGCTTGTTTTCCACTTTCAGGTAAATTACGAGCATCGGAGCTAAAGAGACGCGGATATGGAAACATTACTAAAGATTTATCACAGTATGCCTATTTTGAACAAGTTACGGCATAACTCCTCTCTCACATTACGCCGTAACTATTGCGTGACCCTGAATACCAACTTATCAAGAGGTTACGACGTAACTCTTCCCAAAGGTTATGACGTAACTCCATTAGGTCAAAAGGGGTTCCACGCCGTTGTTATTTACGCCGTAACTACTGCATCACTAACGACGTAACCGAGTTTATTGAAGACTACGGCGTAACCACTTATAAGGTTACGCTGTAACTAGCAGATCTAGTGCATTTACGAAGAAATAGAAGGTTACTGCGTAACTCCTCTATTGGTTACGCCGTAACCCAGAACTGGCCTATAAATACCCCAGGAATTCCAGCATTTCAAAGCATCCCATTCCACACACAACACTCTGAGAACGTGGGAAAAAGCTCAAGGCAGGTCTAAGGGAGCATACGGAGCTGTTTCCAAGGGAGAAGTCACACCATTACGATAAGCTTTAGCGTTTTATATTTCTTTTACTTTCAATTCATGTATTTCGTACCTTTGAATATTGAATTGATTTGCATGATTAATATGAGCGGCTAAGCACCCTTTGGTGCTAGCCTAGTTATGATTCCTTAATTGTTTTGTTTGCGTTTACCTTTACTTCCGTACAATTATTTCTAAGTGCATGCATGCATAGTTCTTTGGTAGTCACCCTTGGTTCGATAGTTTTGAATGGCGGTAGAGGCCAATTGCCTAGGAGATATGACCAACTGACCCTAGGTGAGCAGACTGAGACGGGAAGGGTAAGATATGACCAACTGACGACCCTTTCTACTTGTATGATTTGACCAACTGATCACATATCATTTGGATGAACTTAAGAATTGGGGGGTGTAGTGTCTAAGTTCCTAACGGTCGGGCACTCACTATTTAAAATCTAGCATGTAGCGGTACTTAATGATTCGGCTTAGGGGACCAGGAACAAAATGAATTATGACGGTGCGCCTGATTTCTCCTGTGGTGGCATCTTTGCTGATAGGTTAGGGCGAATTGACCAAATGTTGTCCTCTCGAATTTGACCCCACCTGAAGTAATTGGAAGTAGGTAGACGTAGACATAACTAGCTAGGAGGATTGACTAGGTTAGCACCACTATTCCTCTATTGATTTCCCTTTACCGTTTATCTGCTTTTATTTTATTCTGCATTAGTAGTTTAATTAATTAAATCCCTATCGAAACCATTATTATTCTGTGACAATTAGACATAGTAATAATCCAACACACATAGCTCTTGGGACGACCTCGGCTTTACCATTTACTACACTACACACGACCGGGTACACTGCCCGTTAGTGCATTAGGGTAGACCATAGGTTTAGCGAGACACTATAAATATTAAGACCTGGTCAGTAAAACCTGCATCAGGGAGCATTCGTTAAGGTTTGGTCGGAAAGAATATTGTCTGATAACAGGGTTTCAATTAGGCAAAGTTTCAAAACCGATTAAACGATCTAGCGCATTTTTCGATCGTGTATTTGCTGAAAAATAGAGTAATGGTATAACAAATGTACATGCAATTGATCTTTTGGAACTTGTTAATGATGGAAAAAAGGATGGAAAAAGGTGGTTATCTCTTTCTGATGAGGATGTTGTTTGGGTGTGTCTGTTGGTAGCTGCAGACCTGGTGTTTATAGGAAAAGAAGACAGGAATTGCATCCATAAACACTTATTGACCTTGGTTGACGATTTTGAAGCATGGAATGTATTTCCTTGGGGTGAATATATGTGGCATAAATTTTATCAAAGGACTGTCAATATTGTTCATATACACAGAAGAGATCATCTGTTAAAATTGAAAAAGAACCTAAAGTTCAGTGCCACATATAATCTATACGGGTTCGCTTGGGCTTTCAAGGTTACAATTCTCAGTAGTTTGTATTAATGTATGAATGTCTATCTTTGATAACATATTTCTTTAGAACACAGGTTATTAAAAGCTTTTGATTATATTTTGTTGTGCTATTACTTATTCATTTCAAAAGTACGTATAAATAATGTTCTTGTTTTATTGTTATGAAATGCTGGTGTTTTGTTCTGTATACAAGTAATATAAAAGTTACCCGTAATTTAGATTACAACAATGTTATAACACTTTTTATTTTGTGATTTTTTTAAATTGTAACCATAAAGGTATTGTTTCATCCTAAACAGGTGACCTTTACTTTGGATCCTTGAAACATTTTCAAAAATGATAGTTGCATAAGTACACGTTTTAAAGATGACAGTTGTGGCTATTACAGATTTGGATTTTGGAGACTTATCCTAAAAGCTCAGTTTGGTGGGTGAAAGACAATAAGGTCATTCCACGTGGTCTTGCTTGGTCAGGACTTTCAAAGTTTCGGAAAGCGGACTTTTGTAACCTCTTTGGACCGGTATACATCACACAGTGTTACAATGCTTACCACACTAACTTGTACCTGATTTTGTTCACAATATCAGTAATTGTAAATTTTTTGGTTGTTAGGATTCAACTCCCATTGCTGAAATTTCTGCAACACAAGCTGAAACGAAGCAGCCGTGATGTATTGCTATCACCCAATTTATAGATGGTTTGTCTGTTCCAGACACAAACGCTCGTGAGAAGACTGCAGAGCATTCGAATGAATTCGCGGACGATTTCAATTTACACTTGTGCATGGATGATTTCAAGTTAAATGTTGCACAAACGGGGACTACGTATTCGACAGGGGCTCTATTTCGTGAGTTAGTGGATTTGAATAAAAAAGTTTTGATGATAGAAAACGGCATTCATTGGGTCAGAAACACACCAGTTGTATTTGATTTGTTTAGGACTGTGAAAAGCAGACTTTCAAAAGTACAGTAACTTTTGGGTCTTAATAATGATGCTGCTGTTGTTCCTGATCAATCTAAAAGTTGTGCCACCACAAACGACTCTGACGTTAATCCCGATGATCCGAAGGTTTGTATTTACTTTTCAGTTTACCTCCAATGTTTATACCAAACTCAAATAATCGTTCGTGTCTACAATTATATCAAACCTTTGTCGATACAGGCCACGTCGTGTCATATTATAGGTCCTAACGGGGATAAGGTCGTACATGAGGACCATGCATCGGACATTGACAATGATGATGGGCTTATAGAAATGCAACCATGTAACCTTGGTATTCTTGTGGAAGCTTATGCCATGACCCAAAAATGTCCTGTTATGGAATATGGAGGTGAAAGTAGTACTCCACTTCAACCAGTTGCACCTAACGAGGACAATAAAACACCCGGTGACCCCGTTATTGTATGTTATATTTCACTTACAGTTTAAATATCATCTATAGCATGCGTCCCTACTTATGTATATATATTTAAAATTCAGCAAGAACCGGATTGTGGTACCGATTTGTCATCTTACATAAACGATGATAAAGTTTCGGGTGATAATTCTCTAGATGCAATGGATTGTGATAATGAAAAGCAACATGTGGTTCAGAAACAATTAGCTGGGGAACCTGAACCCGTTAACAAGATTGTTGGTGTGCAGATAGAAGAAGAAACACCAACCAACAAAGCTCTTGAGGTATCTACATTATCAGTAAAACAACGCCGATAAATAAAAGATTTTAATGTGCTATTTTGTAACATACTATATTTTCAAATCTCAGTTTAAAGACAAGAACCTGCCATATGTAAATGTGGTTGGCCAAAATGACACACCTATGTTGGGACCTGTTTCCTCCGAAGATAATTTCAACAAAAGCGTCGATAAAACATTGTGTGTTCCGTCTATAGATTTAATGGATTGTGATGATCAACAAGGGGATGTGGTTGAGAAAAATTCGTTTGTTGGACTTCAATCCAGTAACAATGATGTTTCTGTGGTTAGCCAAGAAGAAACACCAACAAAGAAACACGCTGAAGCCCCTGAATCTCAGGTTAAACCCAACAAAGTGTCATTTGCAAATGTGGTAGGTCCTAATGACAAACCTCCGTTGGAAGATCTTTTCTCCGATAAGAATACGAACAAAAGAAAGAGAGTAAAATTGAACGACAACCTCAGTAAAACAAGGCGCATTTTAAAACATTATACGAAGTTGGTTGGATCTGTAAATTCGGCAAATGAGGTATCAAAAACATCAGCTACTACTTGCCGCCGTCTTACAAGATCGTAGGGTGTCATTAACGAGGCTATTATCCCAGCTGCCGATTCAGATGTAAATCACCTTATTAAAGTGTAACGGAAATGCATATTTTTTCTTTGTCTGCTTATTTTTCAAGGTTGTTTTCAGGAAACATCCGGAAACCCCAAAAGGCGTCCAGTTAGTCACATCTATTCGCCCACAATTGAACCGTTTGTAGAGGTAGGTTCTGTTTATTAATCCATTAACATCATTATCATTGGGTGTATGTTATTCAATATATATTTTTTATTCTTTAGGAACTTTTACGGCACCCGAAATGCAACAAGAAAAAGGTTACTGTTCCTGATTACCTTCGCAACTATTTCAAGCTTAAAAAACCATTACTTTATAGGTTTCCTTGGGGCTCCGGTGCCGTTGTTGCTTATAGTGGTTTTTGGGTAGCCTTGGCATGTGTTGAAGATTACACCAGCGGGTGGCTTAATGACTTAGTGAGTAAACCTGATGCCTATCTGGTCTACTACACTTTTTTAGTATTTCGTTTTGTTACTTATTAACCGAATGTTTATAGTTTTGATTTGCTTTATATGGCCACAGCACTTGGATGTATGGGTTGATTGGATGTGGTTTTTTAGACCAGCCGATGTAGATTGGGCTTTGGCAGGGTGTACTTTCTGCTCTCAAATCCTAAATGGCAAAATGCCTACCACTTATTCAGATGGTACAACATACCCTATGGCTTGGCGAGATGTTGAAAAGGCCAGTTTGGCAGACTCTTACCGTACATATACCAATACTGTTATAAACAGCTTATAATATTTTGCAATTATTTTATATATCAGGTGTATTTTCCCGTGACTGAAAATAAAAAACACTGGGTACTCGGTGTGCTCCATATCCGCACTGGAGTTGTTTAGCTTTATGACTCTCTCAGGTCAGCCGTAGGAGGTGCACGGTGGTTGCGAGGTTTGAAGAGAAAGTTACAAACACAACTTAAACTATACCTAACAATGGCTGGGGTACTACATTGTAAGGGCCTATCACCGAAGGATTATATAATCACATACCAGTGTCGAAAAGTGCCACAACAATCAGAATTATATGGCGATTGTGGAGTATGGGTGTGCATTATTTTATACAGATTGCTTCGTAATCAGCCTCTGGAAGCAGACGACCCTCTTCAAACAGCGTTAGCTTACCGTGAACGGATGATTGAATACTTCTGGAAGCACAAGGTTGAGTACAAAAAATGTTAGCGGTCTTTCAAGGTACGATCCTTAATGTCCGTTTGACCCATCATTAATGTTAAATGTTGACTTGTGAAGTATTTTTCTTGCAACTTTTACTGTAGGTATTTTTACTTGTGTTATATATTAGTCGGTTATTATATATATATATATATATATATATATATATATATATATATAATATATGTATATATATATATATTTTAACTCAACATCATTTTTTTTGTTAATACCCGTGCACATAAACAAAAAGGCCTATAGTTTGCAAACCACTTCTATATGTGTTATGTATACTTTATTAATATTTGGTATATAGCAGAATTTAATATTTGGTTGCCCTAAAGTACATCACGGTACATGTCCTTTAATATCTTCTGTTCCCAATTTCAATACAAATCTTTCTTATTTTGTTTAACAAAATATTTCTTTCTTCTTTTGGTCTATTCACTTCATATCTTTATCCCAATATTTCTGCTTTTATTTAACAAAATGTCTGACTATATCCCACTGGATGTTCAACTAGATATCATTCATAGGCTACCTCCTAAGTCTATACTCCAGCTACGTAGTGTTTGCAAGTTATGGAAGGCTAGTATAGATTATGGAATCTTCATCTTTAATTACGGTGTTCGTCGTAATGATGAGTGTTTTTTTACGCTAACATTCGATCAGGGTCACCAAGCCAACTTTTCACTCCTCCAAATACTACTTTATCCTTGAGCTAGCTCAGTGGGTTCTAAGAGTTGTGCTCAGACTTAGCCTGAGCTTAGAGAGGAGTCACCCAAACTTTGTCATTTCAATCCCAAGTACTATTCCGCAAGTACTTGGGTAACATATTCTTTTGATTTATTTCTAATAAGAATATGATGTTGAAAATTACTTTGTGTGTGTTACTTACATTACTTTTAGTTATTATTCACTGTTAAATTGTTTTAAGTACTTAATTGTTTTTTTAACGATAGTGAATAGGGAACAACATTTTTGCTTTTGGAAATGTTGCTTATGCACGTTTGACAAACTGTAGTCAAACATTCATATCGGCGCTTTACATTTAACTTTTAAAATTTAAACTGCAACTAGTCCACCTTTTAATTCGCAAATACCATTTTGTACTTTAGGGTCTTTTTGAATATAAATGATTAGGTAAACACAAACAAATATGATATTTGCGTCGACACTAGCGGTGGTTCCTGCGACACTAGCAGTTGTTGCATCGACACTAGCAGTGGTTTACATATAAACATACTTAAGAATTTGTTCAAACCCTGTAGCCTCCTTTGGTTTTTCCAAAAAAACAACCATGTTGTGAGTTGCAGCAAAAGACTTGGGCACCATTGATGTTTATTTCGAAACTGATTGCAACATATTGTTAGGGGTTGCGAATTATGCTGTGTGTGGGGGGGGGGGTCTAAACTATGTTTCACGCCAGCAGTTGTATCTCTTAATTGAGTTTGTATCCCCAATTGAATCCAAATTAATTTGTACTAAAAAGTAACAGTTTTAACACTTGTAGCAGTTGTTACTAATTTTTCGCGCATTTATCCCCAACTATGCTGTTCTAATTATGTCTTTTTTTAATGATATAATCAGGGTTATTATTCTAATACATAAATAAGCATGCAACTCTGTTAATACAAATAAACCGTAAAAATGTTTATTAATATTTAGCGATCTCTTTGTGTTTTGCTGATAACAAATATAATGTTATCATAAGTAAAATTATAAGGATACATGTTATTTTTGTAAAGCATTTACATATAATCATTTAATACAAATTGTTGTAATAGTTTATTAGGATGGGTAAAAATCACAACCCATGGAGCATATCCATAACCCAAGGTATTGACCCATATCCATTTGATTAGATGCATTGCATCTATTAGATACATTGTATCTAATGAAATACCCATGGACCAACCCATAACCCATGACCCATGACCCATAACCAAAAAATCCATGGGCAAAGAGGAGCGTCCCACAGATCCCTGTCATTACACTAGACGGATCCCTTAAGGGAGAGATCCGTGGAACAGAGGTAAGATTTTGCCTATAAATAGAGAGCCATTTTTTCATTTCTCTTTACCCCTCTTCTTACTAACTCTCTCATATACTCTTACTCTCTTCTAACAAAAGATCACTTGATCTGGAGATTTGTTCTTCTTTCTTCTATTGTGATTCTCATATAGGTCCTTCTCTAAGGCGAGATCACGAGCTTACTACAAGTCATCAGAGCAAGGGGTCCTTGATTGATTTGTTTCTCCACAAGATTTCTGTAGCAAAGATCTTCTACTTGATATTTCACATAGTTGTTGTGTAATAGTCGTGTTGGTTTGGTCCTCCGTGTTACGGGCTCGGTATTTAGCTTTGTACCGGAAAAAGGTGTAAGCAACGTTGTGAAGGCTTCTCCGCCAAGTTGAAGGAGTTTGTTGACATAGTGCTTGAACTCTCGAGTAGGTGACTCGGGGAGTGGAGTAGGGCAAGGAAGGTGTCCTTGTAGCCGAACCACAATAAATCGGTTGTGTCATTTCTATCCTTTGCTTTACTTTATTTACTTTCATTACTCTTAGATCTATACTTTATCTTCATCTATACGATTTCACATAACATCGAATCTAAAGTTTTTAGAAACTAACTTAAAATCGGAAAAACTATTCAACACCTCCTTCTAGTTTTCCACAATTGGCATCAAGAGCTAAGTTTATAAAAGTTTTATAGTAAACCGTATTTTAAAAACTTTTCGATCACTATGGGTTCTAAAAATTACAAGGAAGGGCAATCTATGGAACGACCTCCACTACTTGAAACTAATGGTTTTATATATTTGAAAAATAGATTCGAAACGTATGTGAAGTCTAAAGATATTGATCTTTGGTACATCATTGTTGAAGGCGATTTTGAAGCCACCTCAAAAGATGAAAATGGAATTTTAGTTAACATACCCCATGATAAACTCACCGATGAAATTAAGAAAAATATTTCCAAGCATAGTGAAGCTAAAATGGTTTTGTATAATGCTTTACCCAAAAAGGAATTCGAAAGAATCTCCGTGCTCAAAACCTCTAAAGAAATTTGGAATTCTTTAGTTGTAACTCATCAAGGTAATCAACAAGTGAAAAACAATAAAATAGACTTATTTGTTCAACAATATGAACAATTTTCAATATCGGATGAGGAAACTATAGATCATTCTTTTGCTAACTTTAATACTATAATTACATCTTTACAAGCACTTAAAGAATCTTTCTCTAGCCGTAACCATGTTAGGAAATATCTAAGGGCGCTTCCATCCAAGTGGAGATCTAAGGTGACGGCAATCGAAGAATCAAAATATTTGACAATCCTCACGCTTGATGAACTCATAGGGAACTTAAAGGTCTATGAGCTTGTCCTTGCTAAAGATTCCGAAGCCTCAAAAGTAAAAGAGAAGCACAAATCTCTTGCCCTCAAAGCCAAGAAGGTCTCAAGCGATGAAGAGAACTCCTCTTCGGATAGTGATGATGAGGAGTATGCCATGGCGGTAAGGGACTTCAAAAATTTCTTTAGACGGAAGGGAAAATACGTCAAACAACCGTATGACGACAAGAAAGGATTCCATAAAAGCAAAGAGGACGAGAAGCCAAGGGATGATCGTGCTTGCTTTAAATGTGCGGACCCAAACCACTTTATTAGTAAGTGTCCCAAACACGATGATCAAAAGGCATTTGTGAGCGGTTCGTGGGGAATGAGCGAGGAGGAGGACGAAGAAATTTGTCTCATGGAAAATGACAAGGTATGTCACGAATACTATAGTAGCTTATCATTAGATGATGACTCATTGCATAATGAATATGATAAACTTTGCAAAATTAGCTTAAAAGTAATCAACAAAAACAAGTTTTTAAAAAATCAAAACCAACGTTTAGATAAGGAAGTCATCGAGTTAAGGGCAAAATTGAAACGTCTAGAAAAGGGCAAAATAGCAAGTGGCGAATGTGAACTTTGCGTTCAACTTCAAACACTAGTTGATCAACTAGATTCTAAGATTCCTAGAATGAGTACTAATACTCTAGATATGATATTAGATAGTGTTAAAACAGGAAACAACCAAAAAGGTTTAGGTATTCAGCAACTTGATGCGTCAACTAGTGAAAACAAAGAAACACAATTCGTAAAAGCAATAGAAAAACAAGCCATTGTTGTGGCGGATCCCAAGGATCCCAATAAAAGGTAACCGGCTAGTGTACAACCAGGGATCCGTGGGTCTGCTGAAGCAAACAGTGGTAAAAACATAGCTTCCTCTTCTAGAACTGATTTTGTTATTGTTAATAAGAAGAAAGCAACTCATGTTACCATTAGACAACCACCCCAAGATATAATCAAAGTTTTGCAAGAAACAAAGGTCCATCATTTTCAAAACCAAACACATCTAGGAGACTTAATAATGTTTACCCGAGAAGTAAGCATCAAATGGGATGGAACCCAAATATGCAAAATGGTTTTCCATTTCATAACTTTGCACCATGGAATGCATATTCACCTTATCCATACATGTCTAACATGAATGGAATGTTTAACACTAATGGACCCATGAACAAATGGGGACCAAACTTTTGAGTTAATTGTTTTCTTAGGTGTGCTTAATGGTCGACCTAGATCCGGATGAGTGGATCAAGGATAACGGGTGCACGAAGCACATGACCGGAAATATGGTATTTGGAAATACCAAAAGCAAAATCATTGGTAAAGGTACGATTTCTAACAAATCTCTAACCATTAACGATGTGTGTCACGTAGAAAACCTAAACTTTAACCTCTTAAGTATAGGACAAATATGTGATAAAAAGTGTAACATACTTTTTAACGAAACCGGTAGTAAGATATTAAAAAACGGCATAACCATAGGAAGAGGAATTAGGAAACATGGAGTCTATGTCATTAAAATTGGTAATGTACCTAAAGACAAACTTTGTCTTAATTCTATAGATGATACTTCGACCTTAATGCATCGAAGATTGGGTCATGCCAATATGCGACTTCTTCAATCGCTATCATCCAAAGATCTAGTAAGTGATCTACCTAAATTAAAATATGAACATCGCTTTTGTGATGCTTGTAATGTAGGAAAACAAGTCCATTCTAGTCACAAAGCTAAAAGCATGGTGTCTACAACTAAGTGTCTAGAATCACTACACATGGATTTATTTGGTCCATCCGATATCCAAAGTTATGGAGGCAACTACTACACTTTGGTTATAGTGGATGATTACTCTAGGTACACATGGACTAAATTTCTAAAGAACAAAACTGAAACATTCAATTACTTTGAAATATTAAGTAAGAAAATCCAAAGACAACTAGGAAGTACTATAGTGTCTATTAGAACGAATCATGGTAGGGAATTCGATAATGAAGTGCAATTCGGAGCCTTTTGTGATGCTAATGGTATTACTCACAACTTCTCGGCTCCTCGCACTGCACAATCAAATGGGGTAGTTGAAAGAAAGAATAGAACCCTACAAGAAATGAGTCGCACCATGCTAAATGAGCAATCCATACCTCAAAAGTTTTTGTGCAATGCCTTTGATACCTCAACATACATACTTAATTGAATCTTAATTAGACCAGTTTTAGGTAAAACTCCATACGAGTTACTTCGAGGCAAAAAGCCTACGTTAGATCACTTTAGAGTCTTTGGTAGCAAATGATTTATACTTAACACTAAAGATTATCTTACAAAATTTGATCCTAAATCAACCGAATGTATCTTTTTAGGTTATTCTCCTAATAACAAAGCTTACGTCATATTAAATAAATAAACAATGAAGGTTGAAGAGTCATTAAATGTTAAATTTGATGAAAGTCCACCCAAACCCTCTCCACCTCTTGTCGATGACGAGATTGTCGAAAGTAAAGCTATTGTAATAAAGAAAAAGATAAACAAAGAAGAAGAACCTTTAAACGATGAAATCATAAATATTAAAGAGTCCAATGATCACCCCGTAGATAAGGTCATAGGAAAGCTAAATGAAAGAACTTTAGGTCTCAAGTTCAAAACCAAAGTAGCTTGTTTTGTTTTGTCTCAACCATAGAACCTAAGAATACACAAGAAGCCATAAAAGATGAAAGTTGGGTAATGGCTATGCAAGAAGAGTTAAATCAATTTGTTTCTAATGATGTTTCGACACTTGTCCCTCCACCTAGTAATCAAACCATAATAGGAACCAAATAGGATTATAAAAACAAGTTAGATGCAAACGGTGTAGTGTCTAGAAAAAAAGCTAGACTTGTTGCCCAAGGGTATAATCAACAAGAAGGAATAGACTTTGATGAGACCTATGCCCCCGTGGCTAGATTATAGTATATAAGAATACTTCTTGCTTATGCTTGTGCTAATGATCTTTAGATTTATCAAATGGATGTCAAAAGTGCTTTTCTAAATGGTTTTATTAATGAAAAAGTATATGTAGCTCAACCTCCGGGCTTCATCGATTTTGAAAAACCTAAACATGTGTATAAGCGAAAGAAAGCTCTTTACGGTCTTAAACAAGCTCCAAAAGCTTGTTATGATAGACTCAAGTCATTCTTAATCAAACACAACTACACCATGGAGTTAGTTGATAACACACTTTTTACTAAGAAAAAGGAGTCACATATAATCATTGTTCAAATATATGTAGATGATATTATATTCGGATCTACTTATCAAGACATGTGTGATGACTTCTCTAAAATCATGCATGATGAGTTCGAGATGAGTAGGATGGGAGAACTTAGTTTCTTTCTTGGTCTACAAATCAAACAAGTAGAAGATGGTATCTTCTTTAATCAATCTAAATACATTAAGGAAATGTTACAGAAATTCGGTTTAGAAGAGTCAAAACCAATTAGGACACCAATTTCATCCGACACTAAACTCACAAAAGATGAAGATGGCGTATCCATTGATAACACAAAATATCGTGGCATGATTGGTAGTCTTCTCTACCTCAGAGCTAGTAGGCCGGATATCATGTTTAGTGTTTGTCTATGTGCTAGGTTTCAAGAAGATCCTAAAACATCACATCTAGAAGTCGTCAAAAGGATATTTAGATACATTAAGGGTACGACTCAATTAGGATTATGGTATCCTAAGGGTACGGGAGTAGAAACAATTGTATGTGCAGATTCTGACCATGCATGTGATTATGTTGAACGAAAAAGTACAAGTGGGGTATGTACTTTTATGGGATGTTGTTTAACATCTTGGTTCTCAAAGAAACAAACGGTATTAGCAATATCAACAACCGAAGCCGAATATGTCTCCGCCGGCAAAGCATGCCAACAAGCACCATGGATGAAACAAGCGTTAGTTGACTACGACATTCATCTAAGTGACATAGCCATTCTATTTTACAACAAAGGTGCCATCGATTTAAGCAAGAATCTGGTATTGCATTCTCGCACAAAGCATATAGAGATTCGTCATCACTTCTTAAGAGACAATGTTCAAAACGGGAACATCTCTATTGAGAAGGTAGCGTCCGAAGACAACATAGCTGACATCCTCACCAAACCGTTGAAGCGGGAACAATTCAACCTACTTCTTCTTGGTCTTGGTCTCATGGAACAATCGTCGGAATTTGCTTTTAAACTCTACAAGGTATGTAAACACTAGCCTTCTTCTTTCTGAGTCTAGGATCTCTATTTTCACGCACAACTCACAAGCAATACGGGAATTTTCAAAACCCAAGATATTTTTTTCTTATATCTCATAGTTTTCCACTTACTTTTCAATATAAGTACATTTTGCAAACACGTAATTGCATACACATTTTTTTTATAATAAAGAATTTATTCACACATAGAAACCTCTTTTCAAAAAACGTTTTCTAAAAGGATACTTCTTCCTGTATCACTTTCACAAAAGCCATTTCTCACGACTAGGACAAATCGCTTTTTCATTATTAATACAAAGTAAAAACCCGTTTTCATTGCGTCTCATGTCTTTTGAATGCTAAAGAGGACACATTACTAATATGTGTTTTCGGGTACATTCATTTAAGCAACAATGAATTAGGAGCACTCGGGTTATCTCACATAATAGTGTTTTCGGGTACATTCATTTAAGCAACAATGAATTAGGAGCACTCGGGTTATCTCACATAATAGTGTGCTTTTTCACTTCTAGTTTATTTTTCTTTTCTTTTCAGGAGTCGAGATAACCGCAACTCCAAATGGTTTGCATATAGGCACACACTAGGCACAAATGTTTCCAAAAGGAAAATTTTTGAGCTGCCTGGATCACCAGTACCACGGATCCCAGCCTTAATGCTGGACGGATCCCTCAAGGGAAGGATCCGTGGGATCCGTGAGACATAAGCTAGTTTTATTTTCTATATTTCTCACCTTGGATGAAAACTTCAATATTTTTCGTCATTTATTTTTATTTTTTGGAGTATGTTCTTTAATGCTTGTGTTCTCATGATCACATGCCTTAAATTCATATCTAATCATTAGATTTTAATCCACATTTTGGGTCAAGCATTCATTACAATACATTATTTTTCTGTAAATAAGATTCTCAAACTGCTTGCATATTCATCTCAACTTCATAAACAAACACCACCATGTCATCCAAAAGATCTTCCAACTTAGATGAATCACTTAGTACAAACAATCTCTTTCAAGAAATCCAAAATTTTGTCCTCCCACCTTCCAAAATACCACAATCAAAATCTAGGAAATCGGCACGGATTAGCATCCGACCTTGTTGTTTAGCAAAACCATCATCAAATGGTTCATCACCAACCACTATTTCACCACAAGATGCTTCCATTATAGCACCTCCTTCATCACCAACAAGTACACCAACTTCACCACCCATCAACTCACCACCTAAGGTCACTCTTTTGGAACTCCTTAATACTCCAACAAGATCTCAACAACCAAAACAAAAAGAAATAGTGTTTTTAACACCTCCCACTTCTCCAAACACAATTTTCAAAGACCTTGAAACCTCACTGTGGAAAACTAGAAGGGGGGTTTAATAGTTTTGCCGATTTTAAGTTAGTTTCTAAAAACTTTAGATTCGATGTTGTGTGAAATCGTATGGATGAAGATAAAGTATAGATCTAAGATTAATGAAAGTTAATAAAGTAAAGCAAAGGATAGAAATGACACAATCGATTTATATTGGTTCGGCTACAAGG
This sequence comes from Chrysanthemum seticuspe, assembly GCA_019973895.1. Lineage (NCBI taxonomy): Eukaryota > Viridiplantae > Streptophyta > Magnoliopsida > Asterales > Asteraceae > Chrysanthemum > Chrysanthemum seticuspe. The sequence continues at coordinate 213,158,160 of BPTQ01000008.1, read as the reverse complement.
ACACCTTCCTTGCCCTACTCCACTCCCCGAGTCACCTACTCGAGAGTTCAAGCACTATGTCAACAAACTCTTTCAACTTAGCGGAGAAGCCTTCACAGCGTTGCTTACCCCTTTTTCCGGTACAAAGCTAAATACCGAGTCCGTAACAAGGAGGACCAAACCAACACGACTATTACACAACAACTATGTGAAATATCAAGTACAAGATCTTTGCTACAGAAATATTATGGAGAAACAAATCAATAAAGGACCCCTTGCTTGGATGACTTGTGGTAAACTCGTGATCTCGCCTTAGAGAAGGACCTATATGAGAATCATAATAGAAGAAAGAAGAACAACTCTCTAGATCAAGTGATCTTTTGTTAGAAGAGAGTAAGGGTATATGAGAGAGTTAGTAAGAAGAGGGGTGAAGAGAAATGAAGAAATAGATCTCTATTTATAGACAAAATCTTGCCACTGTTCCACGGATCCCTCCCTTAAGGGATTCGTCTAGTGTAAAGCCAGAGTAATAAGATCGTTTATGAGCTCAGCTAGGGATCAATAACAAAGACTAATAACATGCACAGCGGAATTAACTAATCAATTCTTTGTTATTGAACAAGGTTTTCATCATCATCTCTAACTAAACAATAACTACTAATCTGCTAATCGACTAACTAACTAACTATCCCTAGGCGTTTATACACTACGCATAGGCTAAACACACACACCTTTGGTGTTCACATCTTGACACACTCTAAAACTAATTCCCTACCTCTCTTTATATACTAGAGAGTCTAGGGTTACAATTGACTACTAGGGACTAAATAATAAAGTCTTCTTTAACAAGTAAGTCCCTTGTGTTTCTTTGTCTTCATATGTCTTTCATCTTTCATATTTTGTCATAATCAACTCAAATATAATTCCCAACAATCTTCCCCTAGTTGATAATGACAAAACCAATAAGCACAAACTTCCCCTGAAGTTAAGATGTCATGAAATATAAGAACTTCCCCTTAAACATGCAATATCACCAAGGATCTTCAAGTTGCAAATCTTCTATGTAATGCCTTCTTCCCCTTTTTTTCATAATCCACTAGGAGTCGCTAAGTAGAAGCAACTTTGATTCCAACCACCACGAACCAATATCATACGACTAATCCATCCTTCTAATGCCTAAAGATACCCGCCATGAAGATCACCAAAAAGCTTGCTAAAAATGAAATTAAGGCAAAAGAAATCTGAACCAGGAGTATAAATACCAACAAGTAGTAGTAAAAATCTTCCCATCGAATGATGCATGTAAATAACCATAAGAACTTATCGAATAACTAACCACCATGATCACAAATATGTTGTAGTTCCAGCCATGAAGAACATAGTACCTCCTAAAATATTAATAAAGATGACTATAATCGCATTTGAAACCAAGTAGTAGTAACATGAAGAATAGTTCAAAGGTTTACCAATTTTTCCAATCATCGTCAAAGTCCAAATAAGTATAACAATATCTGAGATCTTGAACCTTGAAATCAACCAAACTTTCGTGTATGTATAACAACCAAATCCAAAAACTAAATCAATCTCATGTGTGTGTAATCAAAATAAACTCCATACCAAAATGAGAATCAAATCCATGTATGACTTCCCCTCAATTCCAAAACAAGCCTATTAGCAACACTTTTTCTGTCACTAAACTGTTGCTAATCTGTCACTATGTTGCATTCTCCTTCCTCCCAAATCTGTTAGTGACGCTTTTTCTGTGACTAAACAGTTGCAAATTTGTTGCAAAACTATCTGAATATTAAAGCAGTACTAAGTAACCAAGTAGCAGTACTTTCGTCCAAGCAGTATAAACTGTTTTCGAATAACTAGCAGCAGAATGTATTGAACGAGCATTACTATACAAATCTTGAGGAGTTAACCATGTTCGACAAATAAACCTTAAGTTAGCAGTAGAATCAACACCATACAAATCCGTGCACCATACAATCAGATAAAGATATTCACTAATCTACTTTCTTCTGAATCTTTTTCCATGTACACTAACAATACAAATATTCAATGACCCATGTGCGATTATACTCTTAATATATATCCATGATTGAATATCATACATGAATGTTTGTAACATTAAATAATGTCACCACATTCAATATAATAATAGTAGCACAACAGAATATTACCCCATGTGATCTTGTATATGAATCAATATTATAATTGTAGCAGTATTGACTTCATATTCGAGCAACACTATATACCTAGTAGTAGATATTGAACAGTAGAAGCTTAATGAAAATGCATTAGTAGATATCATTATTCCCATCAAGAAGTAGATGTGTCACCCATGCTAAGAACAAGTCGAGCAACCTTCGAGATATGTTACCCAGAAACCATAACAAATAGTATCATCCACTTTACCACAACAGCTACTTATGCAATCACATGAATCCTAAGTCATCGTAACTAAGTCAAACCAACAATCATAAACCTTAACATCCAGACGACAAATTATAAATTTGGTATTCTTCTTGTTGCATACACATGATCAACATATAAATCCTTAAGCACAAACCAGACGTGATCAAAAACTAAAAGTAGACACTTTTCTGCATATGTATGACATGATGAACCATAGATATCACAAGTCCTTGGTTTACCAAAGCTACTAAAATCAACTTCCATAAAGAATTTAATACAAGTATTCATGAAGTAAGAAAGTTGAATAGCATAGAAAACCCTAAAATTCGAAATTTATACCTCCTTCTGCAGCCAACTTTGACAGTCTGTAACTTTCACATAAAAGCTCAAATCGACAATCCCTTCAGTGGAAAGTTAGATGGATATATAGAGAATGTCCACCAAAACTTTTGTCACGATCCAACGGTTAACGAAAAAGTTATGATCGTTACAAAACAGTGTTGTAGTAACCTAACGAAACTTTTTTTAGTTTCTGCAGCAGACTTCGACAGCTTATAAATTTTGATTGAGAGCTCTAGTTGACAATCCCTTTGGTAAAACGTTAGACGGATATACGGAGATGCACCAGAAAAAATTGTAGCTTGATCCAACAGTTCAAGAAAAAGTTATCGCTGTTTGAAAACAATCATGCAGAAACATTACGAAAATTTTTAACAGCTTCGAATTTTGCATCTTTTCTTCGAAAAACCTTGTAGATCCCTATATCAAGAGCTCCCCTCTCTGATACCAATTGATAACATCGTTTATGAGCTCAGCTAGGGATCAATAACAAAGACTAACAACATGCACATCGGAATAAACTAATCAATTCTTTGTTATTGAACAAGGTTTTCATCATCATCTCTAACTAAACAATAACAACTAATCTGCTAATCGACTAACTAACTAACTATCCCTAGGCATTTATACACTACGCCTAGGCTAAACACACACCTTTGGTGTTCACATATTGACACACTATAAAACTAATTCCCTACCTCTCTTTATATACTAGAGAGTCTAGGGTTACAATTGACTACTAGGGACTAAATAATAAAGTCTTCTTTAACAAGTAAGTCCCTTGTGTTTCTGTGTCTTCATAAGTCTTTCATCTTTCATATTTTGTCATAATCAACTCAAATATAATTCCCAACACAGAGATCCGTGGGACGCTCCTCTTTGCCCATGGGTTTTTGGTTATGGGTCATGGGTCATGGGTTACGGGTTGGTCCATGGGTATTTCATTAGATACAATGTATTTAATAGATGCAATGCATCTAGTCAAATGAATATGTGTCAATACCATGGGTTATGGATATGCTCCATGGGTTGTGATTTTTACCCATTCTAATAAACTATTACAACAAATGATTTATTACAACAATTTGTATTAAATGACTATATGTAAATGCTTTAAAAAAATAACATGTATCCTTATAATTTTACTTATGATAACATTATATTTGTTATCAACAAAAAACAAAGAGATCGCTAAATATTAATAAATGTTTTTACGATTTATTTGTATTAACAATCTCCCCCTTTTTGTTGATGACAAAACATAATGTTATGATGAGTAAAACTTAAGATTAGATGTATGTTTTGAAAGCCAAAGTTTTACTTCTTCTCCCCCTTTTTGTCGAAACAAAAAGTTAACCCAACAAATAAACAAAATGTGGAAAAATAGTCCACGTATCGCTTACTCCCCCTTGACGGTAGCTCCCCCTAGATTGGGGCGTCAAGTGAGAAAAAAAATCCTATAAAGAAAGGGTTAGTAGTAACATGCATAAATAATCTTGTGATTGACGAGAATCAAGATTGGGAGCCAAGGTATGTAAACAAGTCCTTGTAATAAAACAACAAAATTTAGTGGTATTTATGCCACATACAAGCATGTAAAAGTGAGAACAAGACTTGTTCTTAAAGATGAGTCAAAAGAAAGAAAAAAATAATAATAATAATGATTCCTTCCATGCTTCCATAAGGTTATGGATGGAGGTTTTGATGAGTAATGATATTGATGCGATCAAGAATGAGGTTGAGTATGAATCGCATTTCTTCCCTAAGTTCTATTGCAAAATCCCTAGTGGATTGGCAATGTTCACAATGTAAGTGATGTGGGTAATGAGTGCGGAAGTTTTCCAAACGACTTTGGTTTGTGAGATGCGGAAGTTGTGGTGGAAAAGACGAAAAAAGCAGATCAAAGTTTGGAATGTTTGGAAGTGATGGTGGAAAAGAACCTAGATGTTCTTGTAATAACATGGGAGCTAAGGGTGGTGAGGTTTCAATGTCGTTGAAAATTATGTTTGGAGGTCTTGTTGGAGTCTTAAGGAGTTCCAAAATAGTGACGGTTGATAGGTGATGAAGTTGGTTTACTTGTTGGTGATGAAGGAGGTGCTATAATGGAAGCATCTTGTGGTGAAATAGTGGTTGGTGATGAACCATTCGATGATGGTTTTGCTAAACAATAAGGCCGGATGCTAATCCGTGCAGATTTGCTAGATTTTGATTGTGGTATTTTGGAAGGTGGGAGGACAAAATTTTGGATTTCTTGAAAGTGATTCTTTGCACTAGGTTTTTTATTCTAAGTTGGAAGATCTTTTGGATGACATGGTAGTGTTTGTTTGTGAAGATGAGATGAATATGCAAGCATTTTGGGAATCCTATTTATAGAAAAATAATGCATTGTAATGAATTCTTGACCCAAAATGTTGATTAAAATCTAATGATTAGATATGAATTTAAGGCATGTGATCATGAGAACACAAGCATTAAAGAGCATACTCCAAAAAAAATAAAAATAAATGATGAAAAATATTGAAGTTTTCATCCAAAGTGAGAAAAATAGAAGATAAAACTAGCTTCTGTCTCACGGATTCCACAGATCCTTCCCTTGAGGGATCCGTCTAGCATTAAGGCTGGGATCCGTGGTACTGGTGATCCAGGAAGCTTAAAATTTTCCTTTTGGAAACATTTGTGCCTAGTGTGTGCCTATATGCAAACCATTTGGAGTTGCGGTTATCTCGACACCTAAAAAGAAAAGAAAAATAAACTAGAAGTGAAAAAGCACACTATTATATGAGATAACCTGAGTGCTCCTATATCATTGTTTCTTAAATGAATGTACCCAAAAACACATATTAGTTATGTGTCCACTTTATCATTCAAAAGACATGAGATGCAATGAAAACGGGTTTTTACTTTGTATTAATAATGAAAAAGCGATTTGTCCTAGACGTGAGAAATGGCTTTTGTGAACATGATACGGGAAGAGGTATCATTTTGAAAAACATTTTGAAAAGAGGTTTCTATGTATGAATAAAACGTTTATCCTTTGAAAAGAAAATGTGTATGTAATTACGTGTTTGCAACTTGTACTTATCTTGAAAAATAAGAGAAAACTATGAATTATAAGTGAAAACTTATCTTGGGTTTTGAAAATTCCCGTATTCCTTGTGAGTTGTGCGTGAAATAGAGATCCTAGACTCAGAAAGTAGAAGGATAGTGTTTACATACCTTGTAGAGTTAAAAAGCAAATTACGATGATTGTTCCATGAGACCAAGACCAAGATGAAGTAGGTTGAATTGTTCCCGCTTCAACGGTTTGGTTAGGACGTCGGCTATGTTGTCTTCTGATGCTACCTTCTCAATAGAGATGTTCCCCTTTTGAACATTGTCTCTTAAGAAGTGATGATGAATCTCTATATGCTTTGTGCGAGAATGTAATACCGGATTCTTGCTTAAATCGATGACACCTTTGTTGTCACATAGAATGGCTATGTCACTTAGATGAATTTCGTAGTCAACTAATGCTTGTTTCATCCATAGTGCTTGTTGGCATGCTTTGCAGGCGGAGACATATTCGGCTTCGGTTGTTGATATTGCTAATGCCGTTTGCTTCTTTGAGAACCAAGATTGTTAATACAAATAAGCCGTAAAAACGTTTATTTATATTTTACGATCTTCTAATGTTTTGTCGATAATAAACGTAAAATCATGTTAACGAAACAAATAAAATACGTAAATGGTTTGAACTAATAGTTTCTAACATATTCACATTTTCACATAAAACACTAAAACTAGTATAAGTGATTTTATGATTTAGTAATACATATGTACAACAACTAGTGTTTACATATTTGGGTAAAATATACATATAACTAGTATGTAGTATATTGGGTATTATAAATGGGTAGAAACTTAAGTATCACAACCCATTGGGCAAATACATTGAATGTAGTTGGGTACAACCCAAAGCCCATAACCCATGGATCTTGACCCATAACCCATTGCATGACATCATGCTTATATCATACATGGATAATATCCATAGACACATGGATCAACCCATACCCAAGTGACTAAGTGCATTGCACTCAAAGATACATTGTATCTAGCCAAAGATCCATGGTTCAACCCATGACCCATGACCCATAACCAAAATACCCATGGGCAAAGAGGAGCGTTCCACGGATCCCTAGCTTTGTGCTAGCCGGATCCCTTGTGGTAGGGATCCGTGGGATCCGAGGAACAGTATGATTTTTCTCTATAAATAGTGAGCCATTTCTTCATTATTACTAAACCCCTTTCTAACACACTTTCTCCCTGAGTTAAATCTCACTAACCTTAGATCCAAGAGATCTATGTTTGTAGTTTTGTTTTTGTGTGATCTTTTAGGTTCCTCTTAAAGGCAAGATCACCACCTTTGAAGTCGAGCAAGCTCAAGTCCATGAGTTGCCAAGCTTCCTCATCATCAAGGCTACTGAAGTCCTCTTGTTGATGATTCATTTATTTCTTCAAAGAAGTGTAGTGTTGAAGACATTAGTGAAAGGTGTCTCAAGTGTCAAGACGAAGATATTAGTGAAGAGTATCTATCGTATATAGCATAAGCACTTGTGGTAGGTGCTTAGACGTCAAGACAAGAAGCATTAGTAAAAGGTGCTTAGAAGTCAAGACTTGAAGCATTAGTGAAAGGTGCTTCGAAGTGAAGACACAAGACATTAGTGAAAGGTGTCTTGTAGATCTAGTCAAAGGCATTAACGAAAGGTGCCTTAGATGTACATTCGATATGGTGTGTTTCGATGTACTAGATAGACTAGCATTAGATCCAAGGATATTGATGTCCTTGATGATGTTGTAAAGGAGTAGATCTCCTTTGGGATTAGTCGTTGGTGTAGTGTGGTAGTAGTTCCTCCATTGCAATGGAACTAGGTACTTAGCCTAGTACCTAATAAAGGGTAGGCGACGTTGTGAAGGTGTAGTTCACCTTGGTGTGAAAGAACTAGGTACTTAGCCTAGTACCTTATAAAGGGTAGGCGACGTTGTGTAGGTTTGGTTCACCTTGGAGTGAAAGAACCCGGTGGTTAGCCTAACACCGGAAAAAGGGTAGGCGACGTTGTGAAGGCTTCTCCGCCATAAGGAGATTGGTGTAGTGTTTACGAACTCTCGAGTAGGTGACTCGGGGAGTGGAGTAGGGCAAGGAAGGTGTCCTTATAGCCGAACCACTATAAATACTCGCATTGTGGTTTTGTGCTTCTTACTCTTATCTTTTCATTACATATCTTTATATGCTTTTTTATCAACATCCAACACACACAAACAAATAGATTGATGTAAGTCGATCTAAATAGTTTAAAAGGAAGTTTTAATTGGTAAAACTATTCAACTCCCCTTCTAGTTTTCCACAATTGGCATCAGAGCTTCGTTACCAAGTTTCTTGAAGTATATTGTACTTTAAAAACTTAATACGATCCATGGTTAATTGAAAACTACAAAGAAGGTTTTTCATAAAAACAAACACCATGTCTTTTAAAACTATATGTTTGGATGTTGATTCAATAACAACATTTTTTTTATATATTTTTTGTTTGCACTAATCTTCCTTGTCATGTTGATTAGTCCAAGTTCATACCCACCAAGCTTTAGGAGTCGCTTGGTAACAAGAATACCTTCCTTAAGAAGGTATCTTAAACGCAAAGGAGCAGGAATAGTCTAAGTGACATTTGCTGTGTCATTTGTAAAGACATTCCTAAGTGCGCTAAAGGTATGATTCTCTTTTTACTTTGCTTGATAATTAAGTATACCTATTTAGGTATTTATATGATTATCTTTTGTGCAAATTACATGTTTTACATGAAGCTTCATTAGGAAGCCTTTTTCTTACATACGTGTCTTATGTCTCGTCTAAAGTCGTGGTATATAAAACTTATGTTTTTCTTTTAATCCAACAATAAAAAAAAACACGAATTTCAAAAATTCCTCCTTCCCAATAAAAACTCCCACCGTCGACCTATCTATCAAATCCTTACTTTTTTCAAATCTTCCAATTTCAAAAATTTCCTCTCACACAAAAACTTCATCTTCCTCCTCATTCCATCTCAACCGAAACCAAGAAGATCCGTCATCAACTTGGTTTACACCGCACTCGTGCTCATCGCCCTAACACTCATCGCACTTGTGTTCCCTATGATGAAGTTCACATATGGAGACATTTACTTTGTGTTGTTAATCTACATTGGGATCATATACCCAATCTTTTGTATCATCCTTAGCATTGAAATGCAATATTACTAATAATCTTGTTATCTTTGTTATTATTTATTTTCTTGTGATTTATGTGTTTCGTGATAAATTAGAAGTCATGAATGCATGCTAAAAGAAAATGTAGGATAAAACACTTCTCGTGGTTTAAAAACTGTAAAACCTATGTTTTATCAAAACTGTTTCTGTTACTACAGATCCACGGATCCCGAAAGTTATACTAGCCGGATCCCTTTTGAAAAGGAACCGTGGGATCCGTCCTACTGGAGAACAGTTTTTCATGCAAATTAAAAACCATTTTTCTTCTAGAAGTAATACTCCACTGAATGTCAAAACCATAAGTGAGTCAAGTGTCTTTCTTGTTGAAAAACCATTGTTAATAAAAATCTAATAAAAACGTTAGATAATTATAGGTCAACCATAAACATCACCTCTCATTAACCCATCATTTCTATAGGTTCAACTACGACGCATGAATATGAGTTTGATTTTTCACTCACTAGCGTCTACACTCTGAACATCTCTCTCGAACCCAACACACCTGGAAATCATGTCCGTGGGTTCAATAATCTTGAAAACCATCACTTCCACGAAGGACGTATTGTAGACACCTCTCTACAATTCGAAGAAGGTATCAATACCTCCTTCCGAGCGATAGGACTAGAATGTCTTCTTGAAATCAACGAGAAGATATGTCCAAGGTTCATAATGGAATTCTTCCGTCAAGTCAAGCTCGTTCGTAACGAGGATCGCTCTCTATCTCTTTGGTTTTATATCAAAAACCAAAAGTTCACTCTAACCCATGGGCATTTTGCTCACATCCTCCGGATTCCAAATCATGGACAATGTGCCTTCACCGAAGATTGGTCTCTTGATTCTCTCTTCAACTTTCGTGAAGAAAATAGTCCATATTGTTCACACATACCCTCTCCGAAAGATTTAAATCGCATAATATGCAAACCTCGACCATATTACTCCGATCTAAACATTATCTTTACAAGGGATATCCGAGAAGAGTACAAGCCTCTTGCACTCATCCTACGTGAAAATGTTTGGAGTCTTAGGGGAAATCGAGAAATTCTTCCCGCTTTTTGTGCTCACATGTTGTACTGTTTGCTAACACAACAACCATACAATCTCGCCTACTTCTTCGCAAGGCGAATTGCAAATCTTCAAGGCTCCAAGAATAAACTCATCCCTTATGGAATGTTCTTGACACGCCTCTATCATAATGTTATGCACTTCCATCCTCAATTTCAAAGTCCGTTGTACGTACTTGTGAACAAGATGATGGAACCGCTAAACATATCTCTCGTGAAGACTTTCTTCATTCTTGATTCCACCAACACTCATCAATCACATAATGATCCTCCTAGCGAAAACACTCAAGAAACCTAGTAGTATTCCAAAATAGGATCAATTCTCTTGTATTCATGATCTATCAATGTAATCCAATTTCTTTCATGAAATAAAACATCTTACATTTGATATCTTAGTATTAGAACTCCTTTTAGACTATCCTTGAGATATAATGCATTGTCAAGATCATTGCATACCTTTAGTAAAGGTCCTGCTAAGCAGATAGGCGGATCCCAAAGATTGTGCTAGACGGATCCCTACACTTAAGGAACCGTGAGATCCGGAAAACAGAAAATACAATTGCAAGCATTATATTTCAACCATATCCTTAGAACACCTCACACTAAGCTAAACATAGTGTCTTAAGGTAAATTAAGTCCTTATCAAGATAGGTTGATCTTCTACATAACTTACCTAGATCACACTCTAAGAAGCTTGTAGATCTACCGTTTCGTTTTTAATCCATTACTCTTCCGTTCTTAAACTCACACTTGATTTTTTTACTTGATCCCTCACATCTAGTCTTAGAAATCTTTCGATTATGACCAAAATTGATCATAAATCATCCTCACCTCAAAATTGATCAAAGTTGATCAAAATCTAGTTTTCCCATCTCAAAGCTTCTAGGATACTTTCCAAAAACACTATCCTATGACACAACCTGATCTCTAGGATTATTTAGCTTCAATTGACACTCTAAATCTTTAGTGTCATCCTTGCTCATCCATTGGTACTCTTGAAAGTTCCAAATCCTTCCATAAATAATGTTAGGAATTGGAAATTCCATGATAAAGTGTCGGTCACCCCAATTATGGTCTAGCATATGTTAGCTCATAGACGTATCGTTATTTACGTTATTTAGTAGCTTATTAGTTAGTTTGTAGCGTAGATTAGTTTAGTGTAACACCGTGGAGGAAGGACGGGTCTTTACCCACTGTATGCCTGATCCACAAGCCGATAGGAGGTCGTGTATTGTGTAACTATAAATACCCCTTCCATCCATGGAAGGGGTGGAGCTTTCAATCTAACCTTTCACATTTTGTTCTACAAGTCTCTACCAAGAAACTCCCTCTCTCTCTCTACTTTCTCTCTCTAATGGATAACATGTATTTTGATCATCCAAGACCACCCGAATCATCAACACAATAAATATATCGATCCTACAAATGGTACCAGAGCCAAGGTTTATTGTGTTGTGTTAATTTTTGTGGTGTTGATACATGGTTTGTTTTAACTGGTTCGTGTATTTTTGTGTGGTTGGAATATTTTTTAAAAACTAGTTTGATACATGGTATTGTCTAGTCTTTCATAGTCAAGTTTTTCTTTGTGTCACATGCTTTTTCCAACTTTTATCATAGTCAAGTCTTTGTGTTAAATGCTTTGTCTGGTCAATATCCGTGATGTATGTAGTCATTTTTGGGTTCAATCTTGGTCATCAACAGGTCTATATGAATATTCATAGCTGTTTTTTCTGGGTAAGTATGCATATGGTCGGAAAAGTGGTCGAAATAAACTCATCGGAAAAGGTTTTTCATCCTAGCGAGTTGTACTATCATGATAGCGACTTACTCTCAAAACTGTCCAAATGAAATGAATCCTTGTAGCGACTTGTTTTTATGGTAGCGACTTGCTTGAGTCTTTACTCATGGCGACTTGGTACAAACCTTTGACCTAGCGACCTAGACCTAACGACTTGTTGTTTAACTGGTCGTAGCGAGTTGTCAAAAGCACGTGGTAGCGACTTGACTTGGCTATTGACTATTTAGTCAATAGCCAAGTCAAGTCGCTACCACGTGCTTTTGACAACTCGCTACGACCAGTTAAACAAAATAGCGACTTGTATGGTTCAAAAGACCTAGCGACTTGCTATGCTAGCGACTTGACTCATGACCTCGTAGTGACTTGTTACTTGTCTCGACAGAAATGATGAAGGAGAATAATATGACAACGACCTAACATACATGATACCAAAAATGACTCGACCACATCACCATAAACAACCATATAACCCACGACTTCAGTCATCAGTCCATGACCCATCTCCAAACAACATCCAATCTATACTAACCTAAACTCATCCTCCATATCCTATAGCTCTTTCAAGACTCTTAAATTAATAACAAGAAAGATCTCAGATTCAATTTCAATTTTTCTTTGCAATCTCTTAAAGATTGTCTCAATTGAATGAATCTCATCATTGATCTCAAAATTGTGATAATATACGAATTTAAAAGATATGAGTTATAACAAGAATGTTAGCCTCATCCCTTGATTCGTTTAATTGGAAATATAAACAAAACGTCTTTACACATTTAATACCTACCTGAGACCATTCTTTGATCTTGAAGCAGTGTCCTACACCTCATACCATCCCTGTGGCTAAGTCGTATAAATAGGTCTAGCCATCCCTGTGGCCTTGTTCGTAGTGATCAATATCTAAGGACTTATATGGCTGCTACTATGTGATGTTATTAGAAAATGATGATTTAATTGTGTAGATGGTTTTTTTTTTGGATGCTGCGTACTGATGAAGATGGAGGCGAATTTTTTTTGTGTTTAAGGTGAAGGAGAGAGGCAGACTAAATTGAGGAGTGAGATTAGGGTATTTTTAGGGCAAGTGAGAGTTAAGGAGTATTTTATACCCGAAATTTTAGGGCTTTGTGGTTAAGGATCGGGTTTTGTTTTGTTTGACTGAATCGAGTAATACTTTTGAGTGTAGACTTATATTCGGATTGGACTTGGGTTCTATACTATTGGGCTGATGGTCTAGGTTCGTTTAACAGATTGAAACAAAACATAAATTCGGTATATTAACCCAATATGATTGAAGGACTTGGGTTATATTCGTTTAACAATATTGCTTTCCGAGAATTCCTTTTGAACATTGGATACAAGGTTTTTAATATTGAAAAAGAGTGGTATATTTTGGGTATGATCAAATTTCACGTAGGCTACATAAATTCATGGCTTGTGTTATCAATTTTTTTTTTATCATGGTTCTTATCCAGTATCATTGACTTGGTATTGAAGTGTCGATTCAAAAGCTTTTAATTGGACTTGGGGATCGGGTCAAAATCTCTGCAATTTGTTATATGTCAAAGATATCTAAATGTATAAGATGATCATTGCAAGAAATTTACAGTGACCGGATAGGGTTGAATATTTATTTGACCCAGGCTTGAAATTATATAGTGAATGAAGGACTGATGGGCTTCACTTAATTTGATCGTAGATCATGAGATTTGATAATGAGATTTTGGTGTATGATGTGATTTGATTCGATGGGTTATGGGGTTTGATACTTTGGTGTATGCACTCTCACGGATTATATTATGTCTCGGCTTGAATTGGTTGTTGAACAAAACTGACTACGGGGTTGTTTGGTCGGTACTTCTCATTTGAATTTGAAGTGTGGTTTTCCGGACGTGTTTACTTCTTTCGTCTTCTTTCTTTCTACCCTTCCGCGAAGATGACTTGTTTGGGCGTTTATAGAGGGTGATAAAGACTTGGCTATTTAGTTACGGTTGTGATTCCTTTCTCGCTTAACCCACAACGTAGCTATCACTTTGGTGTCTCACGCAGTTGAGGATATGTCAAGAGGTTTTGTACATTGGGTACACCGTTTCTTTTCACAAGGATTAGTACAAGCTTTAGTAACAAATCTGGGGAATTTTACATCATGATCAAGTTTGACATATCGGGTTTACTTCTCCAAGTTGTCACTACAATAGCAGACATAATGCGTGAATGATGTGTTTACCAAAGTGTTTATTGGAAGGTTGTTGATATTGTTGATGTTGGATAATGAACCGCTACTTGTTCCCTTAAAACAGATACTCACCGAAACCAAAGTTGTCATAACTCATTCAAGCTGACATTGTTTACGGTTTTGTCTTGATTTTTGTAAAATCCCCGAAAGAACCTATTTCTCGGTTTAAATCATAGACTTGTAAAATCCCGTGACAATGGAAACATCCTGGTAATAGTAAAGTGCATTTCCGGATCTATCTTACGGTTTATTATTGGTTTTGTAAAATCCCGCGAAAGAAACTATTTCTCGGTTTAAACTATAGAATTGTAAAATCCCGTAATGATGGATTCATCCTGGAGAAAGGAAAGTGTATTTCGGGATCTTATTTGATGCTGGTGCTGCAGTTTCTACTTCGAAGAAGGGTTAAAAGGGTGTGCTTCATGATTTGGGTGTGTGTTTGGGTTATCTTCATGGCAGCTTGGTTACTACACGGTTTTACGGGGTTATGTGCTTTTAACCATGGTCGGGATGAAAACCATTATCAGAGTTCACTTAAAACGTCAAAGGAGGCTTGAATTGAGCTTTTAACCAGAAGATGTGACAACGGGTTAATTCACTATTATTTATTTGAGGTTGAAGTGAATTATCACGGGCGAGTGTACTTAGTATCTGAAGGTATCGGGGATGGTTGGATGAAGATTCTTCATGATCCTTGTTCGAGCTTATTATCATAAACGAAGACTTGGAAATCTAGTTATTGTTGGGTGTCTTTTACCTTTTCTTTTACCAGTTGGGGGAATTGGGCTCATACCACCACAAAATAACTATCACTTTAAGGAGTTACGTTGTAGTGCTCAGTGTCACATTCAATTTTGGATTTTCAAGAGGTGATGTACGTCTTATACTTGATGGTTGGTTGGATGAAGAGTATAGAGTACATAGAGAGTTCTTAGAGATGCTAATGGAAATCGGCACCGCTCTTTGATACATATGTGCAAGTTTAAGTCACGAGTTCGGGTTATTCTACTTCAGGGTCAAATTCATCATATTGGGTTTTCTCCATCAGCTGTCACGACAAAGAGCCTACAGAATGATAATGGGGATGATTACAAGTTTTGCTAAGAGAGCTGAAAAGAGAGAGAATATGACGTATGAACACAGCAGTTCATGCCTCGTTCTCTAAAGAAAAGAAAAGTGTACGCTTCAGTGCGCTTTATCTTCTGAAGAAGAGAAATCTTCTCATTTTATGACCATTCTCATCAACATGCTTCATGCTTTTTCCATGCGCTTTTAATGATCAAGTGAACCGGGCTGCCGTTGATTGTTTTCTTATTCCACTTGCTCAACTATAATGACGATGGCGACATCCTGTGCTAATTTTGCGGGGGAGAAGTGTGAATAGATTACATTGTTGAAGATATTCACTTGCTTAATCAAGAATGGCATCTCAGTATGCAATTCTTGAGGGGGAGAAGAAGTGTGATAATACTGCATGGTTGATTATTATATGAGAATAAATGGTCAAACGGCTCCAAACTCATGTAAGAACCGAGCTTCTTCTTATCGGGTCATCTTCACATGGAGTTTCTTCTATGAGCCGTTGGTTGACATCTTCACTCGGATTGATGAGTTTATCGACAAAGTGCTTCCGGTTAATGCTTCACGTATACATCAACATGATGATTCCGAACAATCTCTCTGTTCTTGTTTGATGTGATTGGTAGTTTGGTGTTACCATCTTGTGTGTTCGTTGCGGCCTGATTGCTGATTTCCTTGATGAACATCTTTCTATTCTTGTTTGATTGGGAGGGATTTTAGTTAAGGAGATTTGCAAGATGTAAGTTGATTGGGATGCTTTTTGGTGATGTTCTTGTTTTTGGTAAGTTGAAGATGTTAACTATCTATTCCCCAACTGGACAATCTTGAAGAAGGTCGAGTCTACAGTCGGTTCTACATTTTCTGCTACATGTTAGAAGACTAAAGACGAGTTGCATTTCACGATCTAAAGACTTCTTCTTAATTCAAGCACTCATCATAAAGATTGTCGGTTTAGGGGAGAGCACTAATTGGGGGAGGGTGAAATGTCTGATTTAATCCCCAATTAGACTTGCTCACATTCTACTTCAGCAAGTTGATTCTCACAAGTCTTCAAGTGTTCTTCTCAATAGATTTCAAGTATTCGGGCTTACAAAGAGTTGCTGATTCTGAAGTATCAAAACCAGCAAGGGGGAAGGAGACACGTATCTAAACGCGAGTAAACTTGATGAACTTAATACTTCTAAGTAATTGAAGATATCTCGGGAAGACAAATGTTATTACCGCAGAGAAACTCAAGGTTTGACTCATGGCGAGTAAACTTGATGAACTTAATTCTTCTAAGTGATTTAAGATATCCCGGGAAACATATGTCATGACCGCAGAGAAACTCAAGGTTTACTCATCAAAGCGTTTAGTGTTCTTATTCCAACTACGTGGGGGAAGAGATGTAAGAGTTAGTTTCTGATGATAAAAAGAGGTACACAAGTGTGTGATGATTTCGATGTTATCGCAATCATCAGGGGAGAGAGGATTGTGTACATTGGGGACGCTCAGCTGTTTCACTTGAGTGCTTAATCAGTGATTCAGAGATATAATCACTTATTCCGGAGTTGAAATCCACAGAGATAGTCCTCCGCAGAGATAATCAGTGATTCGGCCTGCTTCTTCAATGTTATCGGTTATTCTCTCTTTGGGCATTCAGGTACTACGGGTTCTTGAGCTTCATGCACTATCTTCAGGGGGAGAGAAAAGTATACATCGGGGTTATTCTTTGGCTATTGGACTTAATCTGCTACTTCGATGGTATAAGTTTCTTTGTCTTTGGGTATATGTGTATTCGGGTTCGTGAGCTCTATTCTAAGAGATTGACTGCATCAATTCAACTACTCGGGGGAAGTGGTCTCTTGACACCTTTTGGAATGGATTACTTCAGACGTCAATAGAAAAGAATTTGAGAAGATTGTTTTATGTGTGGGATGATACGTTGTTATTGTTCTATTGGATGATATAACCTCGAATGAAGAATCACGGTGATTATTCTTAAAAAGAGCAGCAAGATCGATGATAATGGTGTGCGTCTTTGTGCATCTGGCTAATGGAAGCTTGAAAGAAAGCTTTGAATCTGCTCAGCTAAAGGATTTTTGGTTTGGGGGGAAGCTGCCAAAGTCTCTCTTTCTCAAAGGCTCATGTTCTATCTTCTATTCTGGAGCCTCGGAAGCTTTGGTGGTGGAAGTTTAAGAGATGACGTATTCTATCTTCTACGACGTGCTGCTTGATATCCTTATCTCGGTACTAGTATCATCATCCTCTTAAATTATATCATCTACTCTATCTGTGTATAAATTTTTCAGAAAATCAAAATACAAAAATATAAAACCCACAAAAAGAAAATAGAAAAATATAAAACCAACAAAAACCCATAAAAATCAAAAAATTTAAAAAATTCCAAAAATATGTTTTTATCAAGACATGTCTTCTGGTATCGATAACATCTGCGGTCTTAGAAATGTCATTCAATAATGGCACGGGACCATAGATGAAGTTCGAGCAGGAGGTGTAAATATTCTTTCTAAACATGTCTCAAAACTATGGCTTGCAGTTACTTCAGACTGTGACCCGCGCTTAAACCATGGCTTGCTATCATTTCAGATAGCAACCCGCTCTTAAAAGGAAGGAAAGTGCTACGCTTAAACGTTTTTCACAAATTTCGTGCACTTATCCTAAAACAAAATGAGGAAAGTATGTCGAAGGACTGCTGTTCCTACACAAATGTTTTTCCGTCTATAATTCTTCAGAAAAATATTTGTTGTGTTCAAAATGGTGGTAAATGAGTTGCTTGAAAAATCAATCAGAATCAGAGTTTTCATATTAATTTGCAAACTCAATCAATGACTTCTGCGCTTTTAAAATTTTTCAAAAAATGAGTCATTGATTGAGGGGGAGAATGTTTTCAAATCTATATCATCTAACGAGCTTTCTTAATTATCCTATGTGCTTAATTAAAAATGATATTTTCCTGTGTCGAAGGACTAGGAATTTAGGATATGATTGTTAGGTTTAGATGATCTGATTGTTATGTGGAATTGACTTTAATTAGTCGATTGCTGTTATGGGTGATGTCGACCACCATATATCTGTATGTGTGTTCACTAACGTATGCAGGTATATTGGTTATAAGAATGTTCCCGATCCGGATCCCATAATTGAAGATGATTGGATGCCGAAAGGAAAGGGTAACTATATCTTGGGTTGACAAACGAAGAAACAGAACTTAATTGGACTTCTATGGAGAGTTGGCATATATGCAACGTAAGAGGTCTCACTGCATCAGCAGATGGTTTTCTTCTAAGTGATTGAAGAAACGGAGCTTAATTTGACCTCAGTTGGCATTAAAATGCAACGTAAGAAGTCTCACTGCATTTGCAGACGGTTTTCTTCCAACTCTACAACAACAACAGAAGCTTCTCAACCACCTAACGTATCTTGTGCAGGAAAAAGTAGTAGATGATACCATTTTTCTAAAACTTTGAAAAATATTGTTTTTGAAAATGGAAAAATGTTGTTTTGAAAATAAATCTGATTCAAAGTTTTGAAATCAACCGGACTTTATTTTGTCAAATCTTAAGTGATTTCAAATTAAATATTTTCAAACGATATTTCATCTATCAAGTCCGTTTGTACGAATTAATATGGTGATCTAAAGATTTAATGTTATGTCATGGTATGATTTTTCTTTAGAATCAAGATCTTTTAAAATGAAATTTTTTCTGTTCTTGTTTGATTGTGAAATTGTTTTATTTTACTTAAAGGTCTCTTAAAACAATCATACCTGACACTAACAATCTTTAATGTCTAAATCTGTTCCTTATCTATCATTTTTCAAAATTAAATCTTGCCACGTCTTTCCTTAAAATCTTTTAAATGATTTAAATCAATTGGGATCACAAATCTCAAAAGGTTTGAAATTTTTGATCGGGGGAGAGATCGTGATTTAAATCTCAAATCTGTTTTAATGGAATCGGTTTTAGTCCTTTATAGGCACTCCTGCCTCCATGTGCCAAACGATTTCTAATATACAATGCACATGTTGAGGAGGAGCATTTAACCAAAAACCAGATGAGTATTTAAACCAGGCTACATATTCTCCCATGTTTTCCAAACCTTATTAAATCACTTGGGATCCAAAATCTCAAAGGGTTTGATATTTTTGATCGGGGGAGAATGTGTGATTTAATAATGAAATTTGATAAATGATGATCGATTTGATTCAAAAGTGCAGGCTGCTCTCTCATATGTGCTAAACACATTCGAATCTCGAAGCATATATTGAGGGGGAGCATTTCAAAAGAAAATAAACTTTCAAGGTACAAAGATTTATATGTTTCAACATACGTACCTTGATTGATTTTCTAAATGGTTTCTTAATGGCTGTGTAATCGTGGATGTACTTCAAAAGAATTCTTGCCTCTATGTGATAAAATGATTTCACATATCCTATGCACATATTGAGGGAGATAATTTACCAAAGAAAATCACAAGGCTTTTTCCTAAGGAAATTGTGATCAAAAAATTATTTCAAAGAAATTATTTCAAAGAACTCTTGCCTCCATGTGCCAAACAATTTCAATATCATATGCACATGTTGAAGGGGAGCATTTCTAAAATGATCAAAACAATTAAGGTACAAAATGTTTTGATTTTATATCACAAGTACCTTGATTGATTTTCCAAATAATTTTTCAATTGGTTTTAAGGAAGAATGAACTGTACCAAAAGACCGACCATTTTACTTTAAGTATGGAGTTATAAGGATGGTGTGGTTAGGTATTAGTTCCCACGATCCGCCAGAGCCGGAGGGATCTACCCAGGGACAATCCACTAGATAGTGTAGAGTCCTTAGGTATGATGAAAAAAGGAGAAAAATGATAAATGGGAAGAGTGTGGACTGAGACAGAGCTAGTACTGGAATAAACCCAACAAGGTTCTAGTTATGAAGTCTCGGTAAGCACTGAAGGGGTTGAAGAATGAAAAAGAATTGAATGTGAAAAGGGTGAAAATAAATAGCCCTCCAATAATTCAACCTTAGGGCAGTAACCGGGTTCAATACATATGCTACTGGTGGTTACTAAGGTAACACTGGTATTGAAGAGAAGACGTCATGGACCCAGTGACGCACTGCACTAAACTTCCCAAGCTACTCAAGTTCCTCTTAAAAGGACTTGTTTCATTCTCACGGGGAACCGACATAATCTATCGACTGTCTCTTAGAGATTGTTGATATTGAAGAAGGAGACCCTCTCCCTAGTCTCCGGCATAGGAACCAAATGTGCACAATTGAGACTAGAGCCAAGAGATCATCCACAATATCTCGTTAGGACACTATATTAATGAAGACTTGCTGTTTCACACAATGTGGAAAGTAAGAATATATTAAGAGTCCTACGCATTATCCTTGTGGTATTGCCAGAACATCCGAGTGATATGTAAAAATATTCACAATGACGATGGAAATCCTTCTAGAGCCAACATCAAACAAGCTCTTGGTGGGTGACATGTGAGATCTTCTCGTAAGATCAAGCTTGTGACAACTGGATAGAAACGATGGGGAGATTCAATCTTGAATCAACCTTGGTCCAGGAATGGAATTGACGAATACTTTTGGAAAAACCGTTCGATGTGCAAACCTTCTTTTCTCTAGCACGTCGAATGTGTATTCATTTCAAATTCAAAAAGTATCTCTGATTGAAATAATACTTTTAGAAAAACCGTTCGATGTGCGAATCTCTTCTTTTCGCTAGCACATTGAATGTGTACTCATTCTCTAACTCAAAAAGTATTTTGATTGAAAATTGATCTTTCTCATAAAACCTTCTTCGCATTGCAAAACTCTTTCTTCTAAGCAATACGCGATTGTTTTTCAAATCATTTTTCATCAATCAGTGAATCTCAATTCGCTGGTTCACTCACCCCATGTTGTCTTGTTTGAGACGTTCCGGTTTGAGAATAGCTAGAACAGCTGCGATACCCTGTCAAGGAGATTCTTCGGAATTATACCTGATCACAGGCAGTACTTGTACTGATCAACGGGGAACCGTGGGCCGTGTACCTCAATTCAACGAAAGTGATCAAAGACACTTTCATGTGTTTTATTGCTAACTGTTGTTTGCAGGTACATTTGGATGGTTGCAGCTGATCAGAATTGAGGAGTCAATCCAAAGCCGCATGCTCACAGCATCCACACTTAATTAAAGAAATCATGACTGGTGCATATCTACAGAACCTGGCTTTGATATTTTTATACTATGCTTCTGCTACGCTGCTGCAAATATCATGAACCAGTAAAGCTTCCGCTACTCTGATGGAAAGATGTCATGATCCAAAAGTGTGAGCATGTCGGTCCGAAAGTCACAACTTCACATGATGGCAACACAATAAAGGGTGATCCAGATATTTTTTGTGGCTGATGATCTCAAAGAAAGCTCGAAGATCATCAAAGATGTGGATCAGTTCAAAGACCTCCACTGAAAGCACTAAACTATGCGGACTTTGAAGTATCACTGCTAAAGCACAAGATTGCAAATTTGAAGAATTGAAGTCTACGAGCTCAAGAACAAAGTCAAGAATAGAATGCTAGGATTCGAAATGTAAAACATGGGGTGACCTCCCTTAGGGGGAGATTGTTAGGAATTGGAAATTCCATGATAAAGTGTCGGTCACCCCAATTATGGTCTAGCATATGTTAGCTCGTAGACGTATCGTTATTTACGTTATTTAGTAGCTTATTAGTTAGTTTGTAGCGTAGATTAGTTTAGTGTAACACCGTGGAGGAAGGACGGGTCTTTACCCACTGTATGCCTGATCCACAGGCCGATAGGAGGTCGTGTATTGTGTAACTATAAATACCCCTTCCATCCATGGAAGGGGTGGAGCTTTCAATCTAACCTTTCACATTTTGTTCTACAAGTCTCTACCAAGAAACTCCCTCTCTCTCTAATGGATAACATGTATTTTGATCATCCATGACCACCCGAATCATCAACACAATAAATATATCGATCCTACAAATAACAATGATTAGCTACATCATTCATTACCTTCAAGTACTCAAGCACCCCTTCATTTAAAACACTTAGGAGGACTGAAACACTCAAGATGATATAGGTCTTAGATCTTAGAAACATCATTTCCACTCTTTCATAACTGCTGAAAGCCGGATCCCTAGGATTAGCCTAGAAGGATCCCTCTGAGGAAGGAACCGTGGGATCCGGATGACAGTTTATGTCAAATCTTGCTAAAACAATCATTTCAACTCATCTTCCTAACTCAAACACTCCATCTCATCTTAAATGAATTCCTAGATCAGTACAACCTCTGAAGTTGACTCTTGTGCATGTTAATCATCACATTCCAATGAATCCTAGTGGCTTAAGGCTTAAATGCACTTGCCAAATCTCTTGGTTTATAAACCACTTTGTTAGAACCTCCATAGTCATCACTCTCATCCTAACTTTTAGCTCTTGCAACCTCTGGAAATCATCCCATCATGAGGAAAACCCCAAGTAGTAACTTATCCACCAAAGAACCACCCATGAAAAAGGCTCATGTTATACACGAAATCTCTTCAACCGAATCATCTCCGGTCAAGCCAACAAATGATAGGATCCTCCCTCATCCAATCAAACCAATTCCTAAAAGGATAGTACCCATAAAACTACCAATGCCAAACACCACCATACCTCCTAGGCCAAACAATATTATCTCCACTAAACCATCACCGTTCGTTCCTAGAGCTATTTCATTTACATCCCCACTATCATCACCACACCTCTACAATTTAGAGGACTTGCCTCCTAGGCCGTCTCATCCGCTTCCGCCGACAACATTCTCCTCATTCGGAGGAATAATGGTTCAAAATCAAGGTGTTGAGTCAACACTTGCTCCGGCTTCCTTTTCGCCGTTTCCATTATATAATCCTATTTGGATTATGAGAAATCATCAAAGTCAACCACCCGATCATATGGAAGTTGACACTTCTCTAGCACCACCATCATTCTTGGTTGAGTCATTCTCAAATGTACCTCCACCAATCCCTCCATCGTTTGAAGCTCCACAAGCCGCTTCACTTGATCCTTCGCATCAAGCCATTTCATTTCTTCCACCACCACTACCTAGCCATGACAAAGATTGCTATCATTGTCAACATGTTGAAAGTTTGATATATGAAGTACGAGAAGACCAACGTTTCATGTTCTATCATCTCCTCGAACGTTTCGACGAGATTTAACCTAAACAAAACTTGAGCTAGAAGATTTTAGTGGTGTCCTAGCATCAAGCGTTAGCTAGTCTAGAAATTCCTAGTCATGTATTGTCTATTTTCTTATTTTTAGAGTCATGTATATCATAACTCTTGTTTTATTAAATGGAATTACATGCTACTTGTTATTTTTCTGAGCATATGATTACCTTGTATTCATATCTCATTTTTGTGATAACATTACTTGTTATATCACCATTCTGAAATTAATCAGCTACTACGGATCCCTCAGTATTGCCTAGACGGATCCCTACTAGGAGGGAACCGTGGGATCCGTGAGACAGAAAGTTTTCTTTCTACTAACTTAAATCACATTTGCAGGAAATTGTGAAATATACTTTCTTTCTAATCTTTGTTTTGTAGTTATTCAATTTACACATGAAGACTTTGACATCCTAAAGCTAGGGGAGCTTTATGTCAAAGCAATACATTGCAAATTACTTGCAATCTTAGATTTATATTTCATGACTTCCCGTTGCATAATTGCAATCATCTAGGGGGAGCACACCAGTCACATAGACGTAATCTTTTGAAAAAGTTAATTGCAAATGAACTAGATTAGAATTAGTTTTCTTGACGCCCTTACTTAGGGATGGACTCGTCAAGGGGGAGTAACGACGAGATCCTTTCCCGTTACTTGCTCTCTATTTCTCTTTACTTTTATTTCTTTCACATGTTTTTTCTTAAAAATGATGTATTGCTTTTCTTCAAACACTTTTTGTTTCGACAAAAAGGGGGAGAAGAAAGTAAAAACTACAAATTCAATCTTTTACGAATTTTAGCTTTTCCTTAAAATAATTTTATGTTTTGTCATCAACAAAAAAGGGGGAGATTGTTAATACAAATAAGCTGTAAAAACGTTTATTTATATTTTACGATCTTCTAATGTTTTGTCGATAATAAACGTAAAATCATGTTAACGAAACAAATAAAATACGTAAATGGTTTGAACTAATAGTTTCTAACATATTCACATTTTCACATAAAACACTAAAACAAGTATAAGTGATTTTATGATTTAGTAATATATATGTACAACAACTAGTGTTTACATATTTGTGTAAAATATACACATAACTAGTATGTAGTATATTGGGTATTATAAATGGGTAGAAACTTAAGTATCACAACCCATTGGGCAAATACATTGAATGTAGTTGGGTACAACCCAAAGCCCATAACCCATGGATCTTGACCCATAACCCATTGCATGACATCATCCTTATATCATACATGGATAATATCCATAGACCCATGGATCAACCCATACCCAAGTGACTAAGTGCATTGCACTCAAAGATACATTGTATCTAGCCAAAGATCCATGGTTCAATCCATGACCCATGACCCATAACCAAAATACCCATGGGCAAAGAGGAGCATTCCACGGATCCCTAGCTTTGTGCTAGCCGGATCCCTTATGGTAGGGATCCGTGGGATCCGGGGAACAGTAGGATTTTTCTCTATAAATAGTGAGCCATTTCTTCATTATTACTAAACCCCTTTCTAACACACTTTCTCCCCTGAGTTAAATCTCACTAACCTTAGATCCAAGAGATCTATGTTTGTAGTTTTGTTTTTGTGTGATCTTTTAGGTTCCTCTTAAAGGCAAGATCACCACCTTTGAAGTCGAGCAAGCTCAAGTCCATGAGTTGCCAAGCTTCCTCATCATCAAGGCTACTGAAGTCCTCTTGTTGATGATTCATTTATTTCTTCAAAGAAGTGTAGTGTTGAAGACATTAGTGAAAGGTGTCTCAAGTGTCAAGACAAAGATATTAGTGAAGAGTATCTATCGTATATAGCATAAGCACTTGTGGTAGGTGCTTAGAAGTCAAGACAAGAAGCATTAGTGAAAGGTGCTTAGAAGTCAAGACTTGAAGCATTAGTGAAAGGTGCTTCGAAGTAAAGACACAAGACATTAGTGAAAGGTGTCTTGTAGATCTAGTCAAAGGCATTAACAAAAGGTGCCTTAGATGTACATTCGACATGGTGTGTTTCGATGTACTAGATAGACTAGCATTAGATCCAAGGATATTGATGTCCTTGATGATGTTGTAAAGGAGTAGATCTCCTTTGGGATTAGTCGTTGGTGTAGTGTGGTAGTAGTTCCTCCGTTGCAATGGAACTAGGTACTTAGCCTAGTACCTAATAAAGGGTAGGCGAAGTTATGAAGGTGTAGTTCACCTTGGTGTGAAAGAACTAGGTACTTAGCCTAGTACCTTATAAAGGGTAGGCGACGTTGTGTAGGTTTGGTTCACCTTGGAGTGAAAGAACCCGGTGGTTAGCCTAGCACCGGAAAAAGGGTAGGGGACGTTGTGAAGGCTTCTCCGCCATAAGGAGATTGGTGTAGTGTTTACGAACTCTCGAGTAGGTGACTCGGGGAGTGGAGTAGGGCAAGGAAGGTGTCCTTGTAGCCGAACCACTATAAATACTCGCGTTGTGGTTT
Source organism: Chrysanthemum seticuspe (assembly GCA_019973895.1). Taxonomy (NCBI): domain Eukaryota; kingdom Viridiplantae; phylum Streptophyta; class Magnoliopsida; order Asterales; family Asteraceae; genus Chrysanthemum; species Chrysanthemum seticuspe. The sequence goes on along the minus strand of BPTQ01000008.1, from coordinate 213,132,273 downwards.
TGTGCTTCTTACTCTTATCTTTTTATTACATATCTTTATATGCTTGTTTATCAACATCCAACACACACAAACAAATAGATTGACGTAAGTCGATCTAAATAGTTTAAAAGGAAGTTTTAATTGGTAAAACTATTCAACCCCCCCTTCTAGTTTTCCACAAAGATGTTAAAAACATCCCATAAAAGTACATACCCCACTTGTACTTTTTCGGTAAACATAATCACCTGCATTGTCAGAATCTGCATATATAATTGTTTCTACTCCCGTACCCTTAGGATTCCATAATCCTAATTGAGTTGTACCCTTAATGTATCTAAATATCCTTTTGACGGCTTCTAGATGTGATGTTTTAGGATCTTCTTAAAACCTAGCACAAAGACAAACACTAAACATGATATCCGGCCTACTAGCCGTGAGGTAGAGAAGACTACCAATCATGCCACGATATTTTGTGTTATCAATGGATTCGCCATCTTCATCTTTTGTGAGTTTAGTGTCGGATGACATTGGTGTCCTAATTGGTTTTGACTCTTCTAAACCGAATTTTTGTAACATTTCCTTAATGTATTTAGATTGATTAAAGAAGATACCATCTTCTAATTGTTTAATTTGTATACCAAGAAAGAAACTAAGTTCTCCCATCATAGTCATCTCGAACTCGTCATGCATAATTTTAGAGAAGTCATCACACATGTCTTGAGAAGTAGATCCGAATATAATATCATCTACATATATTTGAACAATGATTATATGTGACTCCTTTTTTCTTAGTAAAAAGTGTGTTATCAACTAACTCCATGGTGTAGTTGTGTTTGATTAAGAATGACTTGAGTCTATCATACCACGCTTTTGGAGCTTGTTTAAGACCGTAAAGAGCTTGCTTTAGCTTATACACATGTTTAGGTTTTTCAAAATCGATGAAGCCCGGAGGTTGAGCTACATATACTTCTTCCTTAATAAAACCATTTAGAAAAGCACTTTTGACATCCATTTGATAAAGCTTAAGATCATTAGCACAAGCATAAGAAAGAAGTATTCTTATAGACTCTAATCTAGCCACGGGGGCATAGGTCTCATCAAAGTCTATTCCTTCTTGTTGATTATACGCTTGGGCAACGAGTCTAGCTTTGTTTCTAGACTCTACACCGTTTGCATCTAACTTGTTTTTATATACCCATTTGGTTCCTATTATGGTTTGATTACTAGGTGGAGGGACAAGTGTCCAAACATCGTTAGAAACAAATTGATTTAACTCTTCTTGCATAGCCATTACCCAACTTTCATCTTTTTTGGCTTCTTGTGTATTCTTAGGTTTTATGGTTGAGACAAAACAAAATAGGCTACTTTTGTTTTGGACTTGAGACATTAAGGTTCTTTCATTTAATTTTCCTATTACCTTATCTACGGGGTGATCTTTGGACTCTTTAATATTTATGATTTCATCATTTAAAGGTTTTTCTTCTTCGTTTATCTTTTTCTTTATTACAATAGCCTCATTTTCTACAATCTCGTCATCAACAAGAGGTGTAGTAGCTTTGGGTGGACTTTCATCAAATTTTACGTTTAATGACTCTTCAACCTTCATTGTTTCTTTATTAAATATGATGTAAGCTTTGCTATTAGGAGAATAACCTAAAAAGACACCTTTAGTTGATTTAGGATCAAATTTTGTAAGGTAATCTTTAGTGTTAAGTAGAAAACATTTGCTACCAAAGACTCTAAAGTGATCTAACGTAGGCTTTTTGCCTCGAAGTAACTCGTATGGAGTTTTACCTAAGATTGGTCTAACTAAAATTCGATTAAGTATGTACGTTGAAGTATCAATGGCATTGCACCAAAACTTTTGAGGTATGGATTGCTCATTTAGCATTGTGCGACTCATTTCTTGTAGGGTTCTATTCTTTCTTTCACCTACCCCATTCGATTGTGGAGTGCGAGGAGCCGAGAAGTTGTGAGTAATACCATTAGCATCACAAAAGGCTCCAAATTGCACTTCATTATCGAATTCCCTACCATGATCCGTTCTAATAGACACTATAGGACTTCCTAGTTGTCTTTGGATTTTCTTACTTAATATTTCAAAGTAATTGAATGTTTCAGTTTTGTTCTTTAAAAATTTAGTCCATATGTATGTAGAGTAATCATCCACTATAACCAAAGTGTAGTAGTTACCTCCATAACTTTGGATAGCGGATGGACCAAATAAATCCATGTGTAGTAATTCTAGACACTTAGTTGTAGACACCATGTTTTTAGCTTTGTGACTAGAATGGACTTGTTTTCCTACATTACAAGCATCACAAAAGTGATGTTCATATTTTAATTTAGGTAGATCTCTTACCAGATCTTTGGATGATAGCGATTGAAGAAGTCGCATATTGGCATGACCCAATCTTCGATGCCATAAGGTCGAAGTATCATCCATAGAAGTAAGACAAAGTTTGTCTTTAGGTTCATTACCAATTTTAATGACATAGACTCTATGTTTCCTAATTCCTCTTTCTATGGTTATGCCGTCTTTTAATATCTTACTACTGGTTTCGTTAAAAAGTACGTTACACTTTTTATCACATATTTGTCCTTTACTTAAGAGGTTAAAGTTTCGGTTTTCTATGTGACGCACATCGTTAATGGTTAGAGATTTGTTAGAAATCGTACCTTTACCGTTGATTTTGCTTTTGCTATTTCCAAATACCACATTTCCTCCATTTAAGGATTCATATGTGGAGAATAAATCTTTATTGTCGGTCATGTGCCTCGTGCACCCGCTATCCTTGATCCACTCATCCGGATCTAGGTCGACCTTTAAGCACACCTCGTCGTTTGCCATGAGACAAATTTCTTCGTCCTCCTCCTCGCTCATTCCCACGAACCGCTCACGAATGCCTTTTGATCATCGCGTTTGGGACACTTACTAATAAAGTGGTTTGGGTCCCCACATTTAAAGCAAGCATGATCATCCCTTGGCTTCTCGTCCTCTTTGCTTTTCCGGAATCCTTTCTTGTCATCATATGGTTGTTTGACGTATCTTCCCTTCCTTCTAAAGAACTTTTTGAAGTCCCTTACCAGCATGGCATACTTCTCGTCATCACTATCCAAAGAGGAGTTCTCTTCATCGCTTGAGACCTTCTTGGCTTTGAGGGCAAGAGATTTGTGCTTCTCTTTTACTTTTGTGGCTTCAGAATCTTTAGCAAGGACAAGCTCATAGACCTTTAAGTTGCCTATGAGTTCATCAAGCGTGAGGATTGTCAAATCTTTTGACTCTTCGATTGCTATCACCTTAGATCTCCACTTGGATGGAAGCGCCCTTAGATATTTCCTAACATGGTTACGGCTAGAGAAAGATTCATCAAGTGCTTGTAAAGATGTAATTATAGTATTAAAGTTAGCAAAAGAATGATCTATAGTTTCCTCATCCGATATTGAAAATTGTTCATATTGTTGAACAAATAAGTCTATTTTATTATTTTTCACTTGTTGATTACCTTGATGAGTTACAACTAAACAATTCCAAATTCCTTTAGAGGTTTTAAGCATGGAGATTCTTTCGAATTCCTTTTTCGGTAAAGCATTATACAAAACCAATTTAGCTTCACTATTTTTGGAAATCTTTTTCTTCATTTCATCGGTGAGTTTATCATGAGGTATGTTAACTATAATTCCATTTTGATCTTTTGAGGTGGCTTCAAAATCGCCTTCAACAATGATGTACCAAAGATCAATATCTTTAGACTTCACATACGTTTCAAATCTATTTTTCCAATATATAAAACCATTAGTTTCAAGTAGTGGAGGTCGTTGTATATATTGCCCTTCCTTGTAATTTATAGAACCCATAGTGATCGAAAAGTTTTTAAAATACAGTTTACTTTAAAACTTTTATAAACTTAGCTCTTGATGCCAATTGTGGAAAACTAGAAGGGGTTTGAATAGTTTTGCAAATTTTAAGTTAGTTTCTAAAAACTTTAGATTCGATGTTGTGTGAAATCATATGGATGAAGATAAAGTATAGATCTAAGAGTAGTGAAAGTAAATAAAGTAAAGCAAAGGATAGAAATGACACAACCGATTTATAGTGGTTCGGCTACAAGGACACCTTCCTTGCCCTACTCCACTCCCCGAGTAACCTACTCGAGAGTTCAAGCACTATGTCAACAAACTCCTTCAACTTGGCGGAGAATCCTTCACAACGTTTCTTACACCTTTTTCCGGTACAAAGCTAAATACCGAGTCCGTAACACGGAGGACCAAACCAAGACGACTATTACACAAAAACTATGTGAGATATCAAGTACAAGATCTTTGCTACATAAATCTTGTGGAGAAACAAATCAATCAAGGACCCCTTGCTTGGATGACTTGTAGTAAGCTCGTGATCTCGCCTTAGAGAAGGACCTATATGAGAATCACAATAGAAGAAAGAAGAACAACTCTCTAGATCAAGTGATCTTTTGTTTGAAGAGAGTAAGGGTATATGAGAGAGTTAGTAAGAAGAGGGGTGAAGAGAAATGAAGAAATGGCTCTCACGGATCCCTCCCTTAAGGGATCCGTCTAGTGTAAAGCTAGGGATCCGTGGGACGCTCCTCTTTGCCCATGGGTTTTTTGGTTATGGGTCATGGGTTATGGGTTGGTCCATGGGTATTTCATTAGATACAATGTATCTAATAGATGCAATGCATCTATGCAAATGAATATGGGTCAATACCATGGGTTATGGATATGCTCCATGGATTGTGATTTTTACCCATCCTAATAAACTATTACAACAAACGATTTATTACTACAATTTTTATTAAATGACTATATGTAAATGCTTTACAAAAATAACATGTATCCTTATAACTTTACTTATGATAACATTATATTTGTTATCAACAAAACACAAAGAGATCGCTAAATATTAATAAACTTTTTTACGGTTTATTTGTATTAACACTCACCACCCTTAGCTCCCATTTTATTACAAGAACATCTAGGTTCTTTTCCACCATCACTTCCTAACATTCCGGACTTTGATCCGCTTTTTCCATGTTTTCCACCACAACTTTCGCATCTCACAAATCAAAGTCGTTCGGAAAACTTCCGCACTCATTACCCACATCACTTACATTGTGAACATTGCCAATCCACTAGGGATATTACAATAGAAATGAGGAAAGAAATGCGACTCATACTCAACCTCATTCTTGATCGCATCAATATCATTAATCATCAAAACCTCCATCCATAACCTTATGCAAGCATGGAAGGAATCATTATTACTATTTTTATTTTTAGTATTTTTCTTTTGAATCATTTTTAAGAACAAGTCTTGTTCTTACTTTTATATGCTTGTATGTGGCATAAATACCACTACATTTTGTTGTTTTATTAGAAGGCCTTGTTTACATACCTTGGCTCCCAATCTTGATTCTCGTCAATCACAAGATTATTTATGCATGTTACTACTAACCCTTTCTTTGTAGGATTTTTTATTTTTCTCACTTGACGCCCCAATCTAGGGGGAGCTACCGTCAAGGGGGAGTAAGCGATACGTGGACTATTTTTCCACATTTAGTTTCTTCATTGGGTTAACTTTTTGTTTCGACAAAAAGGGGGAGAAGAAGTAAAACTTAGGCTTTCAAAACATACATCTAATCTTAAGTTTTACTCATCATAACATTATGTTTTGTCATCACAAAAAGGGGGAGATTGTTAATACAAATAAACCGTAAAAACATTTATTAATATTTAGCGATCTCTTTGTGTTTTGTTAATAACAAATATAATGTTATCATAAGTAAAATCATAAGGATACATGTTATTTTTGTAAAGCATTTACATATAGTCATTTAATACAAATTGTTGTAATAAATCATTTGCTGTAATAGTTTATTAGGATGGGTAAAAATCACAACCCATGGAGCATATCCATAACCCATGGTATTGACCCATATCCATTTGACTAGATGCATTGCATCTATTAGATACATTGTATATAATGAAATACCCATGGACCAACCCATAACCCATGACCCATGACCCATAACCAAAAAACCCATGGGCAAAGAGGAGCGTCCCACGGATCCATGTCATTACACTAGACGGATCCCTTAAGGGAGGAATCCGTGGGATCCATGGAACAGAGGCAAGATTTTGCCTATAAATAGAGAGCCATTTCTTCATTTCTCTTTACCCCTCTTCTTACTAACTCTGTCATATACTCTTACTCTCTTCTAACAAAAGATCACTTGATCTAGAGAGTTGTTCTTCTTTCTTCTATTGTGATTCTCATATAGGTCCTTCTCTAAGGCGAGATCACGAGCTTACTACAAGTCATCCAAGCAAGGGGTCCTTGATTGATTTGTTTCTCCACAAGATTTCTGTAGCAAAGATCTTGTACTTGATATTTCACATAGCTGTTGTGTAATAGTCGTGTTGGTTTGGTCCTCCATGTTACGGACTCGGTATTTAGCTTTGTACTGGATAAAGGTGTAAGCAACGTTGTGAAGGCTTCTCCGCCAAGTTGAAGGAGTTTTTTGACATAGTGCTTGAACTCTCGAGTAGGTGACTCGGGGAGTGGAGTAGGGCAAGGAAGGTGTCCTTGTAGCCGAACCACTATAAATCAGTTGTGTCATTTCTATCCTTTGCTTTACTTTATTTACTTTCATTACTCTTAGATCTATACTTTATCTTCATCCATACGATTTCACATAACATCGAATCTAAAGTTTTTAGAAATTAACTTAAAATCGGCAAAACTATTCAACCCCACCTTCTAGTTTTCCACAAACTCATCACGTCATCATCTTCTATTATTGAGACACAAAAATTCTTACTACCAGATTATTAGAATTGTCTCATTTGCATGCATTGACAAGCTGGTCAGAACCCCAAACAAGTACCCACCCACATTATGACTTTTTTTAACTAAAAAATTCATCTTCATATTACTAGTATATTAGTAAGTTTTTTATTTTTGTAACGTGACTTACTATCTCGCACACAGTTGAATAACTACGCAAAAAAATATATACTAGTAACATTCCACAAATATATACTAGTAACGTAAAAGGGATCACAATCATAGGTTAACATGACATACACAAACTATATAAAGATGAGATAAGTGACTACAAAATGTAACAACGATCCCCTAATAAACAAAAGGCACCAGCTCCAATGTAATCAATACATAGCACATCAAATCTCCATTGACTCCAACTTTTCAATGAAACCATTCAGCTCTTTAACACGGTCATGTTTTCTAAACAAAGAAAGCATAAGTTTGGAACTCTCAGCCATATCCTCATTTTGCATCCTTAGGAGGTGATTAATAGTTGGCAACGAACAATCCGACCCGCATAAAAGCTCCACTTCCGCTATCATTAGTTGTCTACGCTTCACACAACCCCTAATTTCAACAGCTTTCCTCATATGATCTGCTTCATCACGTAAAGCAACATCCAATTCATCCATGTAGTACGCGATCATAATATCTTTTAACAACTTTGAACCACCAACCATTGGTAATTCATCACATAAAACCATGCCAGCAGACATTGTTATGTTTGTTTTTCTAAGACTCTCACTAATAGAGATAACAAAAAGTTCTTTTTGTTACATATATAATCAGCAAACGCAACCGTTATTGTCATCTATTATATAGACACGAAAATTCTGACAAACTAGTTATGACAATTGTCTGTTTCCAATGGACAAGTGGATCACAACCCCAAATAACTACCCACCCAAAATATGTTTTTTATGGTATCTTCCTAATTTTTTAACTATTTTTATGACGACGTTGCTAGTGCATAGCTAGCAAATGGTACTTTGGGCAACTAAATAGTGTACTCTTGGCAACTACTATAGTACTTTTAGTCAGGTAGTGATGTATGCAACAAGGGGTGGGGGTTGAATGGATTTAATTTACATCTTCCTATTTTTTTAAACGATTTTTATGACGAGTTTGCTAGTGCATAGCTAGCAAATGGTACTTTGGGCAACTGAATAGTGTACTAATGGCAACTACAATAGTACTTTTAGTCCAGTGGTGATGTATGAAAAAAGGGGTGGGAATTGAATGGTTTTAATTTGGATTCAGTCAAATTTTATTACTAATACGTGTACTCAAGTGGTCAGTACTTTTATTTATTACTGATTGAGTTAATGAAGCTTGTCTAATACTCGAAAATTTCGTGGGCACACTGCTACATTGTTTTCGGGCAACTAGTTACAAACCTTGAGAAATTTTTTTGGTGCATTGGGCAACAGTTTCAAATGTTAACTGGGCAACTGTTTAGTTAATTGGCCATTCAGTTTTGTAACGCCGAAAACGTTTTTCTGTTGTAATAATATTGTCGGACCAGTCGAGTTGCTTAGCATTGTAGGCGAAACGTTTGCATGTAATATGGGCAACTAGTTTATGTAATTGGCCAATTTCTTTTGAACCTCAGGCCACCTTCTATTTTGCAATCTGGGCAACTAAATGTCGTAAATGGTCAATACGTCTTGTACTATCGGGCAACCTTAATTCTTAACCATATGATCAAAAATGATAGACTTAACAGCATTTTTAACATGTAAAACAAACATACAATATACGTTTGGAATAATTTTATGCCATGTTCCCTCTTCTTGTATTCTTATGCCCAAAAAATCAAAACCTGCAAAATTCAAGGAAAAAAGAAAAAAAAAAGAAAAAAAAAAGAGTTGCATATTGCAAGTAAGCATACAATATGAATAAGTGTCAATAAAAATAAGTAAGGTAAATCATGCAATTCTCATGTTTCCTTATTTATTTATTTATTATTAATTATTATTATTATTATTATTATTATTATAAAACATCACTTCATTAGAAAATCATAAGAAATTACAAGAAATTAGTGGGGAGTCGAGAAACTAACTGGCCCCCCACTCCTTTAGCAATAGCAAAACAAACCCTACTAAAAATATAGTTAGCACCACGCGCGCCAATGTCCTGAGTGATCGAGAACGTTCGGATTTGCTTCAGCAGGGTCGCCGCTTCCTTCTTGAGTTCACCAAAAGAAGAGAAAGAGAAGGGGATGAACCCATATCCAATATCAGCGCATTTGGTTTCGTATTTGACGCGTTTGCGCTGTGCAGCTTCAGTCACGGACCGCCCTGCCACAAAGTCAGCCATACCAGTTTGCGTCAAAGGTGATGACCCAGTAAGATCAACACACACATCAAGGCCTCTCTCCCATGAGTAAAGTAACAAATCAGCTGGGCGTAGGTGTTTGTCCCTCTCTCCGCAGAGCCCGATATCAACTTCTTTACGGGCCAAAAACCCTACCCGGGAACATATGTCAGCGAGAGTATCACGCACCACATTATGTCGATGTTTGATGCCGATAGCACATTATTATTATTATTATTATTATTATTATTATTATTATTATTATTATTATTATTATTATTATTATTATTATTATTATTATTATTATTATTATTATTATTATTATTATTATTATTTATAAAAACATCACTTCATTAGAAAACCAGAGGTATTTTTTAAGAAATTGGTGGCAAGCCGAGACACTAGTTGGGCTCCCACTCCTTTCTGAATACAAAAACTTGGTTTATGAAAAATAAAAGCATCACTCTTGACATTATTCGAGTGGCTAACAACAACGGTCTTGATGCACGAAAGTGTATCCAAGGCTTCCGCGTCAAGCTCCCCAAATGTAGAAAAAGCAAATGGAATAAACTTGTAACCGTTTTCTTCACATTTGGACACATATTTCTTTTTCTTCTTCTCCACAGCATTATGTAAGGCTACCCCTGGAGCCTACAAAGTTGCATCAATACCCGCAAAAGGAGAGATCCCAGTCACATCCACACATGCGTCCTTACCTTGGATCCAGTTGAATAATAGCAAGTCTGCCGGACGTAGCTCTTTCCCATCCCTCGAGAAAACCCCAATGGGGCCTCCTTTTTCACCATAATCCCTACCTTGGAACATATGTCGACAAGGATATCACGCACCAGGTTATGTCTGAATTTTACCCCCACTTCACTAGAACAGTGAACTGCATGGTCTCCCCATTTGTCCATACGATGCTTGCAGCTCGGACAAGGACTACCTTCAGAAAAAATAGGTATGGTAAGCCTATAACACAATACCGAACGGAATTGGCGATGGTTCATCCTCTGACCTAACCCATCAATAGGTATGGTGAATGGGAAATCTTGTGCATGTGAGGCCCGGGTACAACTAAGGATAGCCAGTTGCCTTGACTTAACGAGTACTTGGAAGCAAGATCTTTCTCGATGACACCAAAGTAACACTTTGACAAGGTTTTCATCATATGGGGGACATGAGTGTCAGAGGTGACAGAGAACGTGTCTGTGTTACAAGCACTGTTAAAATATCGAGAGCATGTTGGGACGAAGTACCGCGAGAATTATTGCCCTCTTTTACCAATATCTGGTCCTGCATATCAGTAGTTTGCAAACGAGAGGCGAGGAAAGCATATTTGATAATGTCACTCGCTGCATGGATGCCAAGCCCACCCATCTTGATTGGGAGGGTGGCAAGCCGCCACTGCCAGTCACCAAAACCTGGTCAAGAGGCTGTAATAATCTTCTCCAAGGAAGCACGTAACATCTAATCAAACCGGACTTGGGCCTCTCGCACGTACAAAGGGGAACATGTCCTCAAAGCATAAGATAATTTCGCAACCCCGGCACAATTATGAAGAAGAAGGAGCTCACATTGGGGGTCATTAAGTATAAGAATAGCTTCTATTAACAAGATAGTTTTAGAAACCCTTTTCAAAGCCAGCTCCTGACAAAAGCTTTCATCCAAACTAACTGAAGCACCAAGAAGTTTGACACCATCGACCGGACGAGAAATATTTATAGGAAAAACACCCTCCACCCTGCTTCTGGGGTCCTCCACAGGCCAGAAAAGTTCAGTCTTATCGACATTCAGAAACAACCCCCGAGCCGGACCATCCGTCATAATAATGTCAAGCGCCTTGGCAATCATGAGGGTATCTCCCACAATAGTACCATCATCAAGATACCAAGCCTGGAGAGTGAGCTCACATGACCGATTAATAGCGTGGACTAGGGGGTGTAAAGCGAGGGCGAACAACAAAGTACCTAGCGGATCCCCTTGTTGAACCCCTTGAGATGACCAAAGGATAGAGTCATCGTAATAAAGTCTAGCAAGCCTGGCGTAGCAAAACTCAACCCAAGGATCAATAGAAGGACATCTTATCCTGATCTCCTGAAGAAGGACACTCCTATCGACCATATTGAAAGCGTTCTGAAAATCCACCAACAACATAGAGAACCCAACATTGTGACCCTTAGACTCAATAAGCCGATTCACCGAATGAAGAACAGCCTCACAACCACCAGGAACTGACCCCAAATTGAAAGTACTGCAAATAAGTATTCATAGAGTTGCCAATTGAAGAAGAAGCAACCTTCGATACAAGCCTACGCCAGACCGTGCCAACAGCAATAGGGTGTATCCCTCCGCCTGGCTTAACCAAAGGAGTTAAGGGGGCACTAGCATAGCAGGGCACTTTCTACCCAAGAATAGGTTGACAACCCTAGTGATAGAACCTAGCAAGTCATCAGAAACAGCGGACGCAGCCCCCCCAGAATATCCATTAAATGTTGTGCTCTAAGCCCATCGTGACCACATGATGTCCCTTTTGGGAAACTGCGGATCCTATTCAACACCAAGTCCTTTTCCACAATAAGTGAATCTTCGCTTAGAGGAGAAGATGACAAAATTAGAAGTAGAGCATGGGGATGTTTGGCCTCTAACTCATGTAGGGTGTCAGTTGTAGGGGGCGACACCAGAGGACGTAAGCACCTTAATGGCAACAGTAAAGTGTCCATCCCCCAGTTTACGCTTACATTGGACCAGGTTAGCTGCATCAAGATCTTTAGGTTTCTTCATCCCACCGAGGGATGAAGTGACCTCAGACAAGCGTTCCATAACCAATCCAATCCTGTCAGTAGAATCCTTCCAACGGAGAATAGCCCAAGAGATACATTCGAACTGACACCGTTCTCGCTCTCCAGATCGTCGTTGGGCTTTATTAGTTAGCGTAAAGGTGGTCAAAACACAACATGGCAGGATGAGGAGTTGCACCCACACCGATAAATCCCCCGGGCATGCAAGGACCTTGTCTAGTGCATTACGAAAAATCTTAGCGAACCCGAGACGTAGCCTAGGTGGGATACATTTGACCGTTCGTAACTTCTTCAAGAAAACCCGGCTCAGGAGGTTAATGTCAAAGAAAACCGACTCACCCACCTTTGAAGGTACCAAAAGATCAACCCATTCACCAACATCACCATCAGTAATATCCGATGCAACAATAGCGCCATTCACTGCATCTGATACTGGTATAGGAGGCGCAGTGATGCCATAGATCGCAATGTCATGAAATCTAGGTGCCGTAACCACTTCCCCGTCGGTATGTTTACAAGTTTTACTAAAAGTGTGGGTGCAAAAACATACCCCACAAAGCCAAACACCTGCCGCATGAAGTGCCTGGTCAAGCGCGGAAAATAAGGAAAAATCCTTTGCTACCCGATCCTTGTATGAAGCTTTTAAAACACCTGATTTAAAATGACGAGTATTCAAATGGTCAAAAAAAAATTTCTTTGTAAGCCCTTTACCGTTTCCCCCACTGCATCCTTCACAGCCTTGCAACGGACAAGAAATCCGAGACACCTCGCGACTAGCCATGAAAAACAAGCTAAATCTCAAAATAATTGATTTTTTTTTATTATCAAACAACAAATAAAATAAACCGCCTTAAACAAGAAGTCAAACCGCCTCAAAATAAAGTTAAAACGCATGTACTAGGGGGCCCTACCAACAAAGACAACCCACTAGCCATCCCAAGAAGACAAAACGCATGCAATCTCATAAAAAATATGCTAAACCCCATATACCATGTCCCCACCAACAAAAACAAAATACAAGCCAATTTTAAGAAGACAAAACGCATGTCATAAAAGCTCAAACCACACTATCATCCAAAAGGACAAACCGCTTTCCTTAAAATACACTTTATGGCAATAAAACAAAAACTCTCTTTCAGAAAGTTACTAGTATCCTTTCCATAGAGGATTAAATCGTAGCAAGACCAAAAGAACACGGCAAAGACCTCAACATGCAAAGCCACTGCCACCAAGACACAATCCAGAAACCGAAGATATAGGAACGTGGGTCCTTGAACAAAATGCAATCAAGAAGACGAAGGCAAAAACCAACGTATACCCAGTCACCTTCAACAAACCAAGCGATAATCAAAACCTAACTATGAACGAAACATAACAGAAAAAAACAAGACGACCCAACTATGAGCAGGAAAAAAAGAATCAAAACAGAAGAAAAAAACTATGAACGACCCAATTAGCTAGACGCAATAAAGAAGAAGAAGTAAACACACGGGGGAGCAAAACCCATGCAAAAGATGATCCAACATGATGCTGGAACACAATTGCAAGGAAGTGGACGGAATCGAGTGGACGATGGCGTGATCACCGAGATGATGACTTGAATCGCCCACACAAACACATACGCTTATTCATATATATATATATACACATAATTTGTTTTACCTGGTTTCATTTTTTTTCTTAATAGTAGCAAACTGAAATATATGGAATTGTATGTGGGAAAACAATAAAAAGGGAAAAAAAGAAAAGGCAAGTATGTGAAAGGCTGGTCATTTAATGCTACTTCTTGTGGAAGACAAAATGCATCATTATTCTCCATTGGCTTTGGTGGCTAGGGTGGTTGTCAACTCAAAGGACGCATCAGATTTGTACAATGAGACAACACTAATTATATTATAACTTAAACTAAATCTTCTCTTTAAAACACACACATAGCAATCAAAGGGGGGGAAAAATAAAACATAAAAAAGAAAATAGAAAAAAGGATGACTACACCTATGCCATTTTGTGAAGAACTTGCTGCTATGGCAGGATCTACTTTTGTTAGAGATATGATGATTGTTCGTTTTTTAAGGGAGGTGAGTGTTGTCATGGTGGATGAAGCAGAGGTGATGAAGAAGGCACAAGAAATCAGAGCTCGTGTGGCTGAAAGGGATTATGTTATTGGAGAGTTGGAGATTTTATACCCATTTGATTCTTGTGTGGAAAGTATTTCACAACTAACCAAGCTGCAAACTGAAGATCTGACAGAAGCCGCAGCGATATTGGTCAATGTTATGAAGAACCAGAAGCGAGCCCAAGAGCTTCTGTCATTCATAGAGAAGCTGAAAGGGATGGTGTACCGATTCGGTTTATTTTGGTGTTTCTGAAATCTATTTTTGTTTTCTTTTTTTTAATCTTTCAGTAACTAATGAATATAAGGTTTATGGTGACATATTCATTTTGTTAGAACATACCTTTGTTTGATATATGCTGTAGATTGTTGTCTTGGTATAGGCGTGTTGTAGTTACGTAATGTTTAGCATCACATCAGATTTGGTTTTAGTATACATCAATAGTCTTACGATATAAAAATAGAGAGGGAGTTAGTATAGCATAAAGGTAAATTAATCGATAATCATTTCTTAATTTCTATAATACCTTATGTTAAAATAGTTTGCTATGATTTGGCATGTCAACTGGCATTAGTGAATAGATACCATCCAAGCAAACATATTGTAAAAGACAAGAATGAATTATTTGTGCTAGATACCATCCAAAAAAATAAAGTAGAAGTCTGAAAAAACAGTATCGATTCTCTGTGATTTGTTTTTATGCAAATAGTATTCAATGTGTAATGATGTCGTAAACATATGGGCATGTTTTTGTCATTATGCAAAAGATATAGCATTGGTTTTTTTGCTACTTAAGAGAGCCTAAGTGGATATCTATTTGGTCATAACTTGTAATAACGAAGTAAGCAAAAACAATGTCTAGGCGGCCTAAGTGTGATCAGCTTAGAAGTGAAGCAAATTCGAATAACTGATCTGATATGCTAGTGTTGTACTGTCGCCAAGCTAGTGTTGTAATGTCACGGTAAATTAATGGCCTATGCGCTAGAAGGGGGTTGGACTTTTATTTGGTCATAACTTTTATTCAAGAGTTGTGTGGAAAACTAGAAGGGGGTTGAATAGTTTTACCAATTAAAACTTCGTTTTAAAAAATTTAGATCGACTTATGTCAATCCATTTAGATGTGTATGTTGGGCATTGATAGATAGATATATAAATGTGTAATGAAAGATAAAGAGTAAGAAGCACATAACCACGACATGAGTATTTATAGTGGTTCATTTACAAGGACACCTTCCTTGCCCTACTCCACTACTCGAGTCACCTACTCGAGAGTTCGTAATCACTACACGACACCAACTCCTTATGGCGGAGAAGCCTTCACAACATCGTCTACTCTTTTTCCGGTACTAGGCTAACCACCGGGTTCTTTCAAAAAGGAGAACCACACCTACCACAATGTCGCCTACCCTTTATCCGGTACTAGGGTAAGTACCGAGTTCCATTACGATGGATGAACTACTACCCAACACTATAAAACACCTAACCCCAAAGGAGACCCACTCCTTATTACAACACCATCAAGGATATCAATATCCTTGGAAACAAACTATCACTATTTGTATAACGATGCACCTCATTGATTATACGACCTTGGCATCCTTCACTAATGCCACTTGATTTGACTTCTAGGCATCTTTCACTAATGCCTTTCACATGAACGCTTGGCACCTTTCACTAATGCCTTCGTCTTGACTCCTTTAGAATTCATCACTAATGCTTTTGACACGGACGTTAAGCACCCTTCACTATTGCTTTCTTCTTGACTCTTTTGGCATCCTTCACTACTGACTTGGACACAACACTTCTATGGAGGAAGAAAAAAGTATCAATAAGAGAACCTCAGTAGTATTGATGATGATGAAGCATGGCAACTCATGGACTTTAGCTTGCTCGACTTCAAGAAGTGGTGATCTCGCCTTTAAGAGGAACCTATAGAATCACACAAAAACAAAAGACAAACTACATCGAAAGATCCTTAAGATCTGTGGTTAGAAGGTTACAATACTTGGGGAAAGTATGTGTAGGAGTGGCAACCCAAAAGGAAGAAATGGTTCACTATTTATAGAAGAAAATCATCTACCGTTCCACGGATCCCACGGATCCCTCACTTGAGGGATCCGTCCAGTGTATTACTGGGGATCCATGGGACGCTCCATTTTGCCCATGGGTTTTGGGTCATGGGTCATGGGTTATGGATCATGGGTATGCAAGTAGATACAATGTATCTACAAGATGCAATGCATGTAGTCCATGGTTCATGGATTAAAACCATGGGTCATGGATTAAAAACTATGGTCCATGGATATTATCCATATATGACTTATGCATGATGTCATGAAATGGGTTATGGGTCAAGCTCCATGGGTATGTGTCATGGACATTCAATGTATTTGGTCAATGGGTCAAATACTTAAGTTTCTACCCATTTATATTATCCATTATAATACATACTAGTTATGTATATATTTGCCCAATATGTAAACACTAGTAGTTGTACATATGTATTACTAAATTATAAAATGACTTATACTTGTTTTAGTGTTTTATGTGAAAACATAAGTGTGTTAGAAAACTATTGGCTCAAACCATTTACGTATTTTATTTGTTTCATTAAAATGATTTTACGTTTGTTATCAACAAAACATTAGAAGATCGTAAAATATAAATAAATGTTTTTATGGCTTATTTGTATTAACAATCTCCCCTTTTTTGTTGATGACAAAACATAAAATTATTTTAAGGAAAAACTAAAATTCGTAAAAGTTAGAATTAGAGTTTTTACTCTCTTCTCCCCTTTTTTGTCGAAACAAAAAGAGCGTCGAAAAGAAACTAACACACTGTTTTAAGAAAAACATGTAAAAGAAAAATTATAGAGAGCAAGTGACGGGAAGAGTTCTCGTCTTAAATCCCCCTTGACGAGTCCATCCCTTTGTGAGGGTGTCAAGTAAATAAAAACAACTAAGCTAATGCATTGCAACTATGTTTGCAAATGGTTTCGTCTTAGTGACGATAATGCTCCCCATTGATGATTGCTACTTTGCAAAAGGACGTCATGAAATGTAATCCAAATAAGGATTATATTGCAAATGGTTTTGCAATGTATTTTTTGACACAAAGCTCCCCCTAGCTTAGGGTGTCAAAGTTTTCATGTGTATTTTGAAAATCTACAAAACAAAGGTTAGAAAACAAGTATATAGTGCATAATTTACTACAAACAAGATTCAAGTTAGTAGTAAACTGGTCTTCTGTTGCACGGATCCCACGGTTCCCTCCTTGGAGGGATCTGTCTAGGCAAATCTCAAGGATCCGTATATCTGATAACAAGATTCAGCAATGGTGATGTACCAAGTAATGTTAACATCAAAGTGAGATATGTATTCAAGCAACAAACATATACTCAAAGCAATATGGCATATAAACTATCATTCAATAAAACATAAGAGACAATCAACAAATCTCTAAAACTAAGAGAATAATTTAGCCATGTAATACATATTCTACTAATACTAATAAGTGACCAAAATTTAAGAAGCAACCATGTGCTTGAGTCTAAGAATGAGTAGACTTGTTGATTTGGTCCAATCTTTCAAGAAGATGATTAAACATGAAATGTAACTCATTTCGTACTTCTTGAACAAGTCCTTGGGTGATTAGACAATTAGAGCAATTATTATCTTGATTAGGAACCGGAGGAGATTGGATGTTTTGAGGAGGCTCTACAAATGATGGTGGGGTTACATTGAGTAATGTAGGATGAGGTTCTACTAAGAATGAGGGTGGTGGTAATGGAAATTCCTCCATATGATCAAGTCCTTGGTGGTTCCTTGTTTCCAATGATGGACTAGTTGGTGTTGTAGGTGGTTCCCTATTTAATGAGAAAGTTGGTGAATGGGAAGTTCTCGGAGGTGAATGCTCTAATGAATAGAGATTTGGGTGAGAGAGAGGCTCGGTGAAAGGGTGTAGTCTATGCTCTATGAATGAAGGCTTGGATGGTTTGCTAGAACTAGGTACGTTTGGTTTAGAGCTTGATGAACCCTTTTCTAGCCCAAAAGGTCTAATGCTAATTCTTGCCGGTTCTCTTGGCAATTGTTGATTGGGTTTGTTGAGGTGGGATTCTAACATTATGATCTCTTATGGGAGATGATTCGATGGATGAAATCTTATGACTCATATGGCCATTCCTTTTGGATGAACCTTTGGTTGAGGAGCTGTTGCTAAGTGCTTTAGTCATAGTGATGGTGAGGATGCAATATAAGCTTGTAACTACTGATATTTGAGAATTAGGTAGGAGTGATGACTTAACCTCAAGAGTGTTTGGTTTATAAAGGTTGAATTTGAATTAAGGAATTAAATTCATGACCACTAAGGGAATTAAGCATGCACCAAGGTTAACTAAGGTGTTGTTCAGCTCTAGGAAATCATTAAATGGTAACTAAAGATGTTTAATTTACCAAAGATGGCTTAATTTTGATAGAAAAGCTGATTAAAGGCTTTCTGTAAACACGGATCCCACAGATCCTGTTGGGTTTTAGGTTCCACTGATCATGAATTATTCTAAGTATAGGAACCACTGCTAGAGTAAAAGAAACCACGGCTAGAAGAAGGAAACCACTGCTGGAGTTAAACCACGGCTAGTAGTATTGTATAACCACGGCTAATGTATTGTAACCACTGCTAGTCTGTTTAGTCGGTTTAAAATTTTGTAATGGATAAATATGGAAAAGATATTTACTTTTAGGTTACGTATTGTATCTTGTAAAGGACTCCTTAGCCTATAAAAGGAGGTCCTAGGTTATATTAGATATACATGTGTTTTGATATATCTAAGGTCGATACACTTCAAGGTTGTAAAACCCTAATACTATTTAGAGTATTCGTATTAATAATAATATTGAGGTGTTTAGTGTTATTGTTGTTCTTCTTCCTAAGGTTAAATATTATATTCCGCGTAGTATTTAACAAGTTATTGTTAAGTCAGTTTCTATAAGGAACAATTGCTCAACTGGGATCAACAAGTGGTATCAGAGCTTGTGATCTAGAAACTGTGATCAAGAAGAAGTCAAGTTAACTTTAATTCAAGAAAAGTAAAGATGTCTGACAAAACCCATATGGTTACTGCAATAAAGGTACCCATGCTAAGGCAGGGTGAGTATCAAGTATGGAGAATGCGAATGAGGCAATACATTCGCATGATTGATTACAACATATGGGAAGTTGTTGAGAAGGGTGATAAGTTACCTACTTTGGGTCCTGATGGAAAGCCTGTTGGAATTGTTAGTGAAACTGAAAAGGCACAGAGGAAATTGGAGATCAAAGCTCATAGTATTCTCAGCATGGGAATACCTAATGAGTATGCCTTGGACTTTGAACAATATGAGACTGCTAATGAGTTAATGGATGCCATTGAAACAAGATTTGTTGGTAATGAAGCTACCAGAAAATCCGGGAAAAACATGCTCAAGCATCAGCTTGAAAACTTCACTGCACTTAGTGGAGAAATTCTTGATAGCACCTATAACAGACTACAGAAGCTAATTAGTCATCTGAAGTTGATGGACTACAAAGTTTCTCAAGAAGACATAAATCTAAAGTTCATCAGAAGTTTATCACCTGAATGGGCTTTACATACTGTTGTGTTGGGAATTATGTGAAGTTTGGATTATGCTGAAATTACTGCCGAAGGGATTCTACTGAAGTAGAGTGGATTCTGCCGAAGACATAATCTGCTGAAGTTTAATAGTTATTAGTTTGTTTCTGCGGAAGTGATTATTCCGTGTTTAGTATATTTAGTTTGGATATACATGAGCTTTATTAGGAAGTGATTGTGTATATCTTATTTAGTTTTATGTTTATACGTTTCTTGGGAAACGGTTTAGGGTTTTGTTTAGGGTTCCTTGTCTATAAAAGGAACACAATAGTATGAGTTATGTACCGATTGGAAAAACACAGTTTTAGTTAATATAACGATCCATAGAGGATCACAGAGTTCTTAGTTATTTGTGTTACTTGTGTTTATATTCCGCTGATAAATATAAGTAGTAGAGATTGTCTTTTATTGTGCTTGTGATTACATAGGCATAAATAAAAGACAATCTCTACTACTTATATTTACTGGCGGTTTAGAATTACTGTGCTGAAGAATTACTGGCGGTTCAGAGAGAAACCAAGGTTAGAACCATTATTCTTCAAGCTATTCCTGAGGATCACTTGAGTGATTTTCACTTCATGCAAGATGCTAAGGACATATGGTTAGCAATTAAGGCAAAGTTCGGTGGGAATGAGGAGTCTAGGAGACTGAAAAAGTCCATGCTGAGACAACAGTTTCAGGATTTTCAAATCTCTGAAGAGGAAGGAATTCACAAGGGCTATGACAAGTTTCACAAGATTTTAAGTCAGTTAAATCAGCTGCAGGCAAAGCCAGATAATGATGATTGTAATTCTAAGTTTCTGAGGTCTTTACCTCCATCCTGGCTACACGTAAGCATTGCTTTAAAAGCTAAAGGTGGTTTGGACATGATTACCTTTGATGAGCTGTACCACAAACTTAAAGCTCTTGAACATGATGTAAGAAGTCCTTTTAGATCATCTTCTTCTGCTAGTCACACTGCATTCGTTGGAGCCTCTACCCCAAAGACAAGTTATGGTCCAAGCCCGTATTCATCATCATCTTATGCTACTCCTTCATCAAGCTCTCATTCTAAATCGGGTGGGATTATGGAAGATGTTCTTGGATCCTTCTTTGCTGATTATGATCCTCAGCAGGATCTGGCCTATGAGGATTTTGATCAGGTGGACCCGCTTGAGATGGAATAGATGAAGCTGAGGTGGCAGGTGGCCATGCTTTCCATGGATATCAAGAATTTTGAGCGCAAAGCTGGCAGAAGGTTTGGATTCAAAGGACGAGATCCAGCGAGGTTTGACAAGAGAAAGGTTAAATGCTTCACATGTGAACAGATGGGTCACTTTTCTAGAGAATGCAAAGACAGGAAAGCTGGTGATGAGACAAGATACTCCTCTTATCAGCAGTATCAGAAGGAGGCAGGAACTTCAAAGGGATCAGCTGCTTTGGTCACTCTAGATAGCAATGTGGACTGGAAGCTACATGAGCAGGAAGATAATGATGGTCCTGGTAATGATAACGTTGGTTTGATTGCAAGCTGTACTTCAGAGGATAGGCATGATCAGATTGCCTTGATGGGCATCTCTCAGGTACAACACTGTTTGTTTGGTTGTAGTGAGCGTTATAATATACTCAAAGAAGCTTATGATATTTTGGAACCTAAATATAATGAATGCTATGTGGAAGTTGAAGCTTATAAACAGGCTTTAAAAACACTAGAAAGACAAAAGGTCTGGTTTCAGAAGAATCAAATAGCTTATGATGAGAAGATAGGGGTATTAGAAAGGGATCTCGAATGTGCTAAAAATGAGTTAAAGTGGTCTGAGAAGTTAAGACCAGATGTAGTGTCAGAAAATTTAGAGGTTAAGGAGAAACTTAATGAGGAAATTGCTAGGCATAAAGAATGGATAATGAATGGAAATAAGTTAGCTGGTTTTATTTATAGTAGTCAAGCTCCTAACTCTACGGTGGCTTTAGGTTTTAAGAAATATGTTGGCTTAGAAGCTAGGGATGACACACGTAAATCTACACCAGCCAAATTAGCTAATTTTGTCAAAGAAGGTGACCTACATGCTGTACGTGGACCTATAAGAGGTGAGCACATGCCCATTGACCTTTCCATTACTGTTGACTTTGATGGATCACACCATCTCTATGGCAAAAAGTCAAAGGACTTGCCAGACCCTGATACTTCTTCTAATGACTTTGTCTCTTGTGTTAACAGTGACAAGTCCTCCAAGCAAGGGTCTACAGAGTGTGATTCAAATGACAAGTCTGACCTTCCCAAGTCTTCACCCCTGCCTGCACCCAAGACTACCAATAAGCATGTCAGAGTTGCTGCCAAGGAATCCACTTCCAAGACAGTTGCCTCTGAAGACTTGCTTTTTAATTCTTTGCATAATAGTACTGTTAAAAACAATTCTTTTCATGGTTTTGGTTTGAATACTTCTGCTTGTAATAACACATCTTTTGGTTTGAATAAATCTTCTAAACAGAAGACATGTTTTGTGTGTGGAAGTAAATTTCATTTAATTAAGGATTGTGATTATCATGAGCAAAGGATGAGTAGGTGTGGTGATTCTAGGAAATCTAGACCAATGTGGACCAATGTTAATGATATACCATCTTATGTTCCACAAGCAACTAATACTCATACTCCTTTTTCTTGGAGAAAACCAGTTGTAAAACCATATGTTCAACCTACAAGTGAATATTTTAAAAATGGTTTTTGGCCTGGATATGTTAAACCTATGACTGATGGGAAAGGGTACTGGGACACTGCTGTCAAGACCTCAGCAGGTTGTTCTTGGAATAAACAGGGACTTAAGTTTCAATGGAAACCCAAGAACAATAGTGGATCTTATACTTTTGCTTGGCATAACTCATATGATCCACAAGGCAGGTTCAAGTCAGCAATGACTTGAGCCTCCATAGTGTACTAATTCTCTGTATATTTTTTGTTGTTGTTGTAGGATCATCCCCTTAAGCATAAAGATGTTGGCATAGTTGATAGTGGTTGTTCTAGAAGTATGTCAGGAAACAGGGATATGATGCATAACTTTGTACCCGTTGAAGGAGGAGGCAATGTAACCTTTGGAGGAAGTGATGGAAGAATTACTGGGAAAGGGACCATCAAAACACCTCAGCTGGACTTTGAGAATGTATATTATGCCAAGGAACTTCAACACTTCAATTTGTTTTCAGTCTCACAAATATGTGACACCAAGAACAAAGTACTCTTCACAGAGGATGAATGTCTTGTGCTATCTAAAGACTTCAAACTCCCAGAAGAAACTTCAATTCTGCTGAAAGTTCCTCGCAGTCACAATCTTTATACATTCAACTTAACTAATATCAAACCAGCAGGTGACTTAACGTGTTTGGTGGCTAAAGCATCCGTGGATGAGTCCACCAAATGGCACAGAAGGATGGCCCATGTCAATTTCAAGACCATAAACCAGCTCTCAAAACTGGGCCTTGTTCAAGGTCTTCCTTCCAAAGTTTTCACCAATGATCATAACTGTGTTGCATGCAACAAAGGAAAGCAGCACAGAGCCTCATACAAAGGTGTTCCTGTTACGGCAGTAAGCATTATTTCTGAACCTCTTCAGCTGCTTCATATGGATCTGTTTGGTCCAACTCAAGTGAGAAGCATTGATCATAAATATTTTTGTCTGGTGATCACTGATGGTTATAGCAAATTTGTTGGGTATTCTTTCTAAGGACCAAAGATGAAACACCTACAGTGTTGAAAGACTTCGTTACCCTTATTGAAAATCAGTTGAACAAAAAGGTGAAAGGAATTAGGTGTGATAATGGGACAGAGTTCAAGAATGCAATACTTATAGAACTCTGTAGGTCAAAAGGAATCAAACGGGACTATAGCACTCCAAGAACCCCTCAACAAAATGGGGTGGCAGAAAGGAAAAATAGGACCTTAATAGAGGCTGCAAGATCAATGCTGGCATACTCTAAACTTCCAACCATGTTTTGGACTAAAGCTGTTGGTACAGCTTGTTATGTACTAAATAGAGTGTCCATTACTAGACCACATCTTAAAACACCATATGAACTTCTTTTTGGGAAAGTTCTCCTTATTCATTACCTTAAACCGTTTGGCTGTCAAGTGACAATTTTGAATACAAGTGATCCGTTGGGCAAGTATGATGAGAAAGCTGATGATGGTTACATTGTGGGGTATTCTGCTCATAGTAAGGCGTACAGGGTTTACAATGTATCTGCTAAGAAGATTGAGGAGACATTGAATCTGAGGTTTCTAGAAGACAAGCCTAATGTTCAAGGACAGGGTCATGTTTGGTCAGTTGACCTTGATTACTTGACTGATTACTTGGGTTATTCTAGACATATGGCTAACCAACATGCAGATTCTCAAGCGTCTCCAACTACCAGTGCAGGAACTATGGATGCTCATTCTGACAGTGGGTCTGAAGATGGTGAACAACCCATTGTAGTGCCTTCTTTCTCCCCTAACAATTTTGTAGGTGACACTTCTAAAGATTATACTGATGTGGGTGAAGATGAATTCCATTATGCTGAGGACCTTGCCAGACTGAAGAAACAAGAGTATGCAGCCAATTTAGACGCCGAGAGGAATGTTGAAGATAGTGTCAGTGAAGCAATCAGTGGAAATGTCAATTCTGCTGAAAGTGATTCTGTTTCTCCTTACCTCTCCCATTCGGCTGAAAGACATGTTGACTCTACTCCTATCTCTACTAGAGTGTCAACAGACCTTGGAGAACCTTATACACAGTTTCCAAAACCTTCAGATCTTGGTCATCATCAACCTAAAGCAGGAATCTTCAACACACCTTCCTATGACACTGACTTTGAACCTACTGTGACTAATCTTGATTCCTCCATTGATGTCAACACCACTACTACTACAAGGATCAACAATGCTCATCTGCAGACTAATATTATTGGTGATCCTAATGTACCTGTTAGAACAAGGGGTACTGTAGCACGCTCTAAATATGGTCAGGTGGCTTTTATCTCTTATGTCTCAAATCAGCAGAGAGACAATCACACAGACTATGAACATTGTTTGTTTGCCTGTTTTCTCTCACAAGTGGAACCAACCAGTGTTACTCAGGCTCTTGAAGACTCAAGTTGGCTTGAAGCAATGCAGGATGAGATGCAACAATTTCAAAATCAGCAGGTTTGGATATTGGTACCACTACCTGATGGTAAGTATGCTATTGGGACTAAATGGATTCTGAAGAATAAGAGAGATGCACGAGGTGTTGTCATTAAAAACAAAGCCAGATTAGTTGCACAAGGGTATAGACAAGAGGAAGGAATAGATAATGATGAAGTGTTTGCACCAGTGGCAAGAGTTGAGGCCATACGGATTTTCTTAGCTTATGCATCCTATATGGGTTTTATGGTCTATCAGATGGATGTTAAAGGAGCCTTCTTGTATGGAGAAATTGAAGAGGAGGTTTATGTCACTCAACCTAAAGGATTTGAAGATCCAGATCATCCTAATCATGTTTATAAGGTAGTCAAAGCTCTCTATGGACTACATCAGGCACCCAGAGCCTGGTATGCTAGGCTCTCTACATTTCTTCTGAAGCATGGTTATAGAAGAGGTGCAATTGATAAGACTCTATTACTTAAGAAGAATTCGACAGACATTATTCTTGTGCAAGTGTATGTGGATGACATTATTTTTGGATCCACAAAGGAAGCTTGGTGCAGGGAGTTTGAGGAGCTTATGAAGGAAGAGTTTCAGATGAGTGCCATGGGAGAGATGACTTTCTTTTTGGGTCTCCAAGTTCAGCAGAAACCTGATGGTATCTTTATCAGTCATGACAAATATGTGAGGGACATCTTGAAGAAGTTTGGTATGGAGGGTGTAAGGACTGCCACTACACCTTATGAAGCTCCAAAGACAAAGACCAACAATGAAGCTGATCCACCTGTGAATGTTCATTTGTACAGGTCTATGATTGGCTCTTTGATGTATTTAATAGCTTCAAGGCCTGATATTACTTTTGCTGTGAGTGTTTGTTCACGACATCAAGTTACTCCACTGACTTCCCATCTCAATGCTGTTAAGAAGATCTTTAAGTACCTCAAAGGCCAACCTAATCTAGGCCTTTGGTACCCAAAAGAGTCTCCTTTTAAGTTGGAAGCTTATAGTGATAGTGACTATGCTGGTGCAAATCTGGATAGAAGGTCCACCACTGGAGGTTGCCAATTCCTTGGAAAGAGATTGATTTCTTGGCAATGCAAGAAACAGACTATTGTGGCTACCTCATCTACTGAAGCAGAGTACGTTGCTGCTGCAAATTGCTGTGGACAGGTTCTTTGGATTCAAAATCAATTGTTGGATTATGGGTACAATTTCATGAACACAACAATTTTTATTGATAATCAAAGTACCATATGCATTGTCAAAAATCCAGTTTTTCACAGTAGAACAAAACATATTGAAATCAGGCACCACTTTATAAGAGATGCATATGATAAAAATTTGATAAAAGTGGTCAAAATTCATACTGATAATAATGTGGCAGATTTGTTAACAAAGGCTTTTGATGGACCAAGGTTTCAACACCTTGTGGTCCATATCGGTATGCTTAACCCTTAACTGCAAAGTTTAAGGGGAGGCATAGGCCTCAGGGGAGGCATATGCCTCAGGGGAGGATTTGTGTACACTTTGCATTTTACTTTGCATTTTGCTATGTAATTTTGTATATTTGTTTGCTTTTATCTAACTCTAAACAGCTAATGTAATCTTAGTTTGTTTTTCTTTGTTGGTTTGTGTATGTCTCTGTGTTTGTTCTGTTTTGCAGATTGGTTGTTCTTTTGGGATATGGTCAAGAAAGCTCTAAAGCTTGTTTCTACTGAATTCAAAGTGCTGAAGTGAGTCATTTGTTTCCTCTGAAGGCAATGTATTGAAGTTATATGGTTCATTCAAAAGAAGTACTGAAGCAAATTGTTCATTCATTCATTCAAGAAACAGTTTACATCTTACAGCTTATAGAGTACAAACAACATCAAATGCTTCTACATGATCTGCTAATCCTAATCTATTACATATCATCTATTCCAACATCTAACAGGCTGTTGGATATGCATGATCGCTCACATCTTTCACACTAGATGCTGGATATGCATTTGTGAAGTCTTGCATAACCACCCATTTATTCTATCTCGATGGCTGGAGATGCATAACTACAATGATGAGGATGCTAAGGATCAAAATGGAGAGGATGGATTGATGCAAATCATGATGATGAAGAAAAATAATGTGTCCTTTGTGCTTCATCTATTGATTTCAACCAAAATGCAACCCATCTACTATCCTGAAGCATTTCCTCTATACGATGTGTGTTGATGCACCAAAACCTGATGCAGAAAGACCGAGAACCACCTCTCTATCTTTAGGGAGTGGTGGATTTCTGGCTCGTGGCCTTCGTTGAGGCTGAGGTGCTGGAGGTTGGGAGTAAGATGTTCTCTCCTTATAGGAGTCATCAGAATCATCAGCAGATTTACTTGGATTCACTACACTATCATCTTCTGAAGAAGGGAGAAAGGGTGATTTCTTTGGTCGTGGATATGGTTGTGGAAAGTAATGAAGCCATGGGTTTGAATCATCACTTGATGATGATGATGATGATGATGATGATGATGAGGATGATGTTGTGAGATCTATGATCTCAGGTTTGGAACTCATGTTTGATTGTGTTTGATTTTGGAGTATTGATGGAATTAGGGTTTGCAATGAGATTTGGGGGTTTTTGATGAAGAGGTATGTGTGCATTGGGATTGTTTTATAGACGGTTTCAAGTGTTAATGAGATTTAATGCGAGTGGGTGAAACAGTAAAAAGATATTTACTGAAGCTTCTTGAATACGTGATCTGTTTCTGCTGATTGGTATTCTTCAGCAGAATGGCGAGTGTTTCTACCGAAGTTGAAAGTGAAATTGTGTAAAAGTAGAAGTCCACGTCAGCATTGGTCAACTTTGACCATAATTGGGAAATTTCTACTTATTTTCTACTTGCATATATTCGTCTCATATTAAGTGATTCTCTTTTTAACTCTCATTCAAAACACTTCCATTTGTGTAAATCGTAACCCTAACTTTCAAAATCTTTCATGGCGCTTCAATTCAAGCATGATCATAATAAGGTCGCTTTTCTGGGAACTGCTAGGGGTGACGAGTTGTATAGACCGATGATTGAATTCTTACAGAGATCAAAGATTCAGTATGCTCTAACACATTCTCCGAATGCTATCTATGAATCATTGGTTACTCAATTTTGGGCATCGGCTACGAAAAGGAGTGATACAGAGATTGTTGCAAGGGTTGACGAAACAGAGTATGTGGTGACAGAGGAGCTGATAAGAAGAAAGCTTCGGTTAGATGATGAGAATGGGATTTTTCATTCTAATACTGTGGTGGTACTTGATGGGCTTAGAGCAATTGGATATCAAGGTACAAGGACTGATATGTGGTTAAAGAATCAGCTTTGTCCTATGTGGAGGTTTTTGGTTCATACATTGCTTCAGTGTTTAAGCAATAAATCCGGAGGATGGGATCAGTTTTCGACTCAATTGGGATGTGGTATTATTTGTCTATCTCAGGGTTTAACTTATAATTTTTCTAAGTTTATTTTCGATAATATGGTTGAGAATATAACTAGGAAAAAGGGCAAGTTTTTGATGTACCCTAGGTTTTTACAGATGATATTGGATGTTTCTACCCAAACCCAAGCTTTTCATCCCATAGGAGTTTTAACTTCTAAGTTATTTGCTTCAATGAGAACTAAATTTGAGGGGACACATTTTCCTTTATTAGCAGCCATGTTGCCTTAGGGGAATGAGACTGCTGATGAGGTTAATGTTGTTATTTTACCTTCTTCCAATACTACTGATGGTAATCCTTCAGTTGCTATTGATGAGGGCCCTTCTGCTACTGTTGAGGCATCCATACCTTCACCTAGACCATGTCCTAGTCCATCACCTACACAAGTTTCTCTTGATGAGGTTCAGGTTAATAATGATAGATTGTCCACACCTAGTCCTATTAGGAATCAATTTGGTGAAGGATTTTCTAATGTTGAGCATGTTAATATTACTTCTGAAAGGTCCAATGAACCTCCCATTACCACTGAGGAATCAATTGGTGGAGCTGAGGACCCTATTACACTTACCTCTATATATGGTCTAGTAAACAAGTATGCAGGTGAGGTGGCTAATCTCAAGAAGGAGCTTGCAGAGACCAAGTCTTCTCTTGGTGATAAGATTGTGGAGTTGCAGACTAAAGTTGAGAACTTGGAGGAATTATTGGGTCAAAAGGGCAAAAAGAGAGTTTTGGTTTCTTCTGAAGAGGAGCAAGAAGAGACTCAACATGCATCACTAGGAATTTTGGTTGATGCAGCTCTTACATCTGATGTTTCTTCTCCTATTATTGAACCTTCAAAGAGAAAGATGCCTATTATATTTGCTAGAAAAAGAAGAAGACAATATTTGAATAAGGTATCTACTGAAACTTCAAAGGAGCCAAATGTTGTTGATGCATCTGCTGATGTTCTAGTTGAGGAGGTTGTTTCTGATCATGGTCAAGCCTCATTTGTACAAGAACAACCAAATTCTTCACCTTCAGCAGATGATGATGAAGTTTTTATGGCTGGGAGAATTTATAAGTTGAATTCTTCCTCTGAAGTTTTCTCTACACTTGTTGAGGAAGTGTCTCAACATGTTTCTTCTGATGTTGGTTTGGTTGTTCCTTCTGAAGCTCAAATTGGTTCTGCTGAGGAATCTTCTGACAAAGGAAAGGAAGCTGTGATTGATGATATGATTGGTTCAGGTTTGGTAACTGAAGAAGAAAATCAAGCTCAAGCTAGGATGTTTACTAATTATGAAAATATGCAGAAGAGTCGTGTAGTTGCTGAATTTCTTCAAGCTCAGTCTGATTCTAATTTGTCTACTGAAAGGAAATTAGAGCTTGATGCATTACTTCCTAAGATCACTGATGATCAATGGGATGCCTATACTACTCAAGGTGCATCTGATCCAAATCTTGCAAAACTTATATTAGGAGCATCTTTTGATAATGAGAATTTTGTAGATCAAATGGTGGCTCTTGGTAATCAAAAGAAGCAAGAAGCGGCTGCAAAGAGGAGAGCTCTTATTGCTCAAAAACATAAAGCATAAAGAGAAAAACCAATGACTGTAGCTCAGAAGAGGAATCATATGAGGAGAGTTGTGAAGAATCATAGTTCTACTATTTATAATTCTGGCATGTCAATGAAGCAAATCTGTGCTTTGTCTGATGATGCTTTGATCAGACAGTATAATATGATTATGAAGTTTTCTTCATCTGGTTCTACTTCTTCTTCTAAATTGGAAAGGATTGCTACTATGTCAGATGTTCCTAAAGCAAAGAGATCTAAAACAGTTGATATAGTGGATAATTTTGATGCTGTTTTGCCTCTGGTGATCTCTCCAGTTGTTACTTCTGAAACAACTTCTGAAGCTAATCCTTCTACTGATACGGTTGTTTCTGCTGAGTCTTCTTTTGTTTCTTCTGAAGCATTGTCAAATGTGTATTTGGGTGATCCATTGAGTAAGAAAGATGATCTACAGATTGATACAGATAAAATAGCTGGTAGGAGGCAGAAAAGTATGGTTAAAAGGAAACTTAATTCCTTAAGGAGTTCTGTCAGACTGGCTAGGAAACATCTTTCAAAGCATATTTCTTTAGATCTCAAGGCTGATGAGTCTACTTTTATTAAAGTTGGACCTGTTGAGGTTTTTCCTGAAGGAACACATGCGGTATTGATCAATTGGAAAGCTGGGAAGCTTAACACTGTTTATCGACTGGATAATACTGCTATTCAGTTCAACTTCTTGAAGGACATCTTTCATTTGGTAAATAGACATGATTTGAAGATGCTGTATGAACATGTCACTCAGTATTATAATATTCATTCACCAACGGGTTCTGGTTTATATTTATTGGGTGATCTTCAAGTCTTGTTTGATTCTCATTCTTCCGAAGGTAAAGAGTATTCTATTTGGAAGAATTCACATCAGTGGGAGATTGAGAATTGGAGATTTTATCCTATGCCTTGTGTTCATGTGGTTCAGACCACCTGTGGTATGATTTTGTGCATGCTATCGGATAAGATTTATCCTTTATCGGTTGCTTTTATGGAACGATTGCTGAGACAGAAGTTGGAAGTACCTCCTCATCCAGTTGGTAATGATGCGCTTCATGCGTCTCAATGTGTTGGTTTGATTAAAACTCAGCTTCTGCAACATAAAGGTTCATCTTGATTGTAATATTTTGTTTATTTAGTAATTTTTGTTCTTTTTCTTTCTTAGTTAAAAAAAAAAAAAAAAAAAAAAAAAAAAAAAAAAAAAAAAAAAATTTGGGTTTGTCTAACTTTTATGGCAGGTTTGTTGTATACTTTTGATGGTTCTTGACTCACCAGATATACTTTGTGTATGTCAAAGAGTTAGCTAGTCCAAGGGGTACAGCTTTGGTAAAGACACATCAAATCTGTTGATAGCTGTAATGGTTTGCTCAAAATCATAGGGAATGCAACTACCCATGCTTAATTGCTGAGTGTTGTATGGTTTTCAATTCACCATGGTTTATTCCTTTTTGGAATCCAAGAATTGACTAGCCCACATGTATATGGCTTGTGGTAAAGGCAGTGGCATTCCATATTTGGTTATCAATTCACCAATTCTAAGAATTGACTAGTCCTGAGCAAACGGCTACAGGTAAAGACATCTCAAATCCGTTTATATGGTTTCTGGTTTGCCAATAAATCAGATGGTTATCAGTGTACCATAGTTTACGAACTTAAACATATGGCTACTCCAGTAGTGATGGCTATTGGTAAAGAGACATCAAATCCATTATTTTCAATGATTCACCTCTCACAGGAGTTTACACACCTGGATGTGATGAGAATAGTATGAAACTAATATGTTTTGATGTACCTGTTGTCATTTGTTGCTGCAAAGATATGGAGTTTCAGAGTTTCTTCATCAAAGCGATGTTCTTATTTTGATTCTTTGCTGCTGTTGTTCGTGCACAATCCTCTGGTGCTGTCTAGTTAAAGATCTATCAAGAAACTGGAACTTAACCAAGTCAAATTCCAGTTTAGGGGAGGATTGTTGGGAATTATGTGAAGTTTGGATTATGCTGAAATTACTGCCGAAGGGATTCTACTGAAGTAGTGTGGATTCTGCCGAACACATAATCTGCTGAAGTTTAATAGTTATTAGTTTGTTTCTGCGGAAGTGATTATTCCGTGTTTAGTATATTTAGTTTGGATATACATGAGCTTTATTAGGAAGTGATGGTGTATATCTTATTTAGTTTTATGTTTTTACGTTTCTTGGGAAACGGTTTAGGGTTTTGTTTAGGGTTCCTTGTCTATAAAAGGAACACAATAGTATGAGTTATGTACCGATTGGAAAAACACAGTTTTAGTTAATATAACGATCCATAGAGGATCACAGAGTTCTTAGTTATTTGTGTTACTTATGTTTATATTCCGCTGATAAATATAAGTAGTAGAGATTGTCTTTTATTGTGCTTGTGATTAAATAGGCATAAATAACGATCCACGAGCTCAAGATCTATCAAGGTCTGTCTGTTTCAACATGTTGTGTGGAGGAATAAGGATGACTTTGAGAAGATGATTCTGGACAATCTCTACAACAACTTGAAGGTTTATGAGTCTGAAAAGAACATTGCTGGTTCATCTTCATCTACTCAAAACATTGCTTTTGTTTCTACAAACCACAAGGGTTCTCAAGAAGCATCCACTATTGCTTATGGAATTTCCACTGCTATTGCTAATAATACCACTGTTAGTGACAATGTTAGTGATGGGGCCATATGTGCTTTTCTGGCTGATTTAACAACTAGTGTCACTGTGCTAAATCAAGATTTGGATAGAATTGATCCTGATGATCTTGATGAAATCAATCTTCAGTGGCAAATGGCAATGTTGACATTGCAAGCTAGGAGATTTCTAAGGAGAACAGGCAGGCAAGTAAAGTATGATGGTCAAAGGAGAGCTGGGTTTGACAAAAGCAAGATGGAGTGTTACAACTGCAAGAAGAAGGGACATTTTGCTAGGGAATGTAGAGCTCCCAAGAGGATTGGTGAAGGCTACAAGAAGGCTACTGAAGAACCAGTTTCTTTTTCTGCTTTGGTTGCTCATGATGGACTTGGTGATTATGACTGGAGTGATCAAATTGTAGAAGGTCCTAATGCAGCTTTCCTTGCTAATGAAGCTTCTAAGGAGCATAACTTTGCTCTCATGGTGTGACAATTCGTACTTTCAGGTCATTTCTCGACACCGTTCATGTTTCATTATTTCAACATTTTAGTAAACTTGGTTTACTTGTTTCAAATTCGCGTAACCTTGGAGGTTTAGCGGCGAATTCATAATCATGACATCACGTACATTTCATATGGACTATGATTAGTCTACAATTCATTGACATCATGTGCATCTCATTAGTACATTCACGACATCTCATTTCACCCTTCAACGCGTAATTTTTATATTTAATAAATCTTTATCGCGTGAGTTATTATTTTAAATATTTAACCCGTTACTTTCAAAAATGATCCCGAAGTATTTTTAAACTCACATTTAGTTCATAAAAACTATATTTTAGTTTTCCTAGTGTTTCAAATTTATTTGGTATTTTAATCGTTAACGTTTAATTATTACGTCGTTTTCTTAAAAATTTGACGATAATTATTTTATCACTCAATTTTCACAAGGAAAGTATTTTTACAATTTTTATCCCCTCAATACAATCTATTTTGATTTACTAAAAACTTACTTGTACCACAAATTCCCATTTACCTTATAAATTGATTAATACTCACACTTTCTTTACAATATATACATGTACACTTTAAATTCTTCCAACCAAGAGACAACAATATTAATTACACCACACCCTCCCCCTCTTTTCCCCCAATTTCAGCCGAACCCCCCCCTTGATTTTAATGTTGAAATCTTTATTTCATTCAAGTATAGATACACCTTTATTAGATAATTATTATTTACACATACAAACACATAACTCTAGGTGTAAAACCAAAATTTTCTCTCTTTTCCTTGTGTTCTCCAAACCGGCCTCACCAAGAAAAACAAAGGGATCAATTTTTGGCAAGATCAAGTGTTATTTCAACCTAGTTTATATCCTTTTCATGGTTTTGAAATAAAAACCAAGGATATTTAAGTTAAACCTTTGTTACCTACACCTCTTCACTTGCACTAGTAAGCATATTCTCATCATTTTTATGTTTCCTCTTCATTTTCATATGATTCTTATCATTTTTGGAGCTTATGTGCATGTATTGTGATTTATACCATTTATTTCATGATTTTAGAGATTTTATATACTTATAGTCATCCTATAATTATTCCCAAGTTATTCTTTGGTCTTGATGGTGATTAGGAACCCATGACACCCTAAGAAGGTGTATGGTAGGATTAGATTAGTTTTGGAGTTGATTTGAAGGGATTAGAATAGGTTTTGTCCGAGAAAAACTATTTTCGTAAACTATATATTACGTTCTGTCCTTAAAATGAATTTCTGGAAAAACTCACTGATGGTACGACATTTTGGCCTTGATAATTAGAAAATATACTTTAAAACGAATCCGTGGCCGCTTGAACGGATAAAAACGGAGTTATAACGAAGCCGTGGTGAATTTTTAAAGTTTGGCGACGAAAAGTATATTTTTCTGAAAAAGACAGCATGCAGTTTTTACATATTTCGGGTCAAAAACGAGCCTTAAGCTTCACAAATTATTTCGACTAGTAAAAAATATATTAGTTTACTTCG
The DNA here is from genome assembly GCA_019973895.1 of Chrysanthemum seticuspe. Classification (NCBI taxonomy): domain Eukaryota; kingdom Viridiplantae; phylum Streptophyta; class Magnoliopsida; order Asterales; family Asteraceae; genus Chrysanthemum; species Chrysanthemum seticuspe. The sequence goes on along the minus strand of BPTQ01000008.1, from coordinate 213,097,721 downwards.
ATACGAAGCTAAGGACATATTTTACGTAGAAAACGGATTTAAAACGACAAACATATGGCCGTTTTCATAAAGTTGCCGTAAATATTAATTTCTGAAAATTATATTATTTCTACGTTACAAGTATTTCATTAGCTATATCGTCCATGTTTGCGGCAGTTTTTAACCATGATGTGAAACTTTTTATAACAAAGTGTCTTCTAGTAAAATCAAGTTCATCGGCCATATTTTTCAAAACAAAAAGCCGTTTGTCAAGCGGAGTTATGGTGAATTATTTACGGGTGTTCAAACATTGGCCGAAACTCATTTTCTGCACACAATTCACAAAAACCACCATCTTTAGCCATTGATATCTTTATGATCGAGACCTTTTGAACGAAAACTCCTGAACTGAAACTTTTAGATATCGATACAAACTTTCCAAAACCGTCGAGTTCGTTCTCTAACGATCGACGTACACCATTTTACGACCACTTTTCCGGAGCCATTTTTGTTAATTTCATGACTTTTCCGACGACATTGTTTTGCGACGAAAAATGGTAATCTCACCAAAAATCATTATAAAACCATTGTAGGATGACATTTTGACGTAAAAACATGTAAAGTGATTTTTGATTGGTCAAGACGTCAAAAGAGTATTTTTCGACGACGAGTAATATTTTCAAAACCCGTAAATGGTATAAATAACATACGAAGTGCATGCATAGCATTACATTGCCACTCATGACATATCATATCATTGATAATAGGTCACGGTTGACGCATTACATTATAAACCTCAGTGTACTCACTTTTGCCGTTATTCCAGTTTATCCAAGTGAGTTCCATAGCCCCTACCTTTATACGTTTTGAATTACTTTTGGGGGAGATACATGCTCAAACTGTTTTCTTCTACTTTCACAAGTACTTTAAACTCTTACATATTACCGTGAGTTTCCATAGCCCCACTTTTCTTGTTTTAATGCTGTTATTAAACTCTTTGGGGGAGATACATGCTCAATAATGTTTATTGCATTCATGACTATTTGCAAATTACATGTTTAGCCGAATTGAAATGCTTAGTCATGCGTAGTAACAGTTTGGCCATACATAGTATTTACGTGGTATATTCATTGGACTGATGGTCTTGGTATATTCATTGGACTGATGGTCTTGGTACATTCATTGGACTGATGGTCTTGGTATATTCATTGGACTGATGGTCTTGGTACATTCAATGAACTGATGGTCTTGGTATAATTAGGTCAAGTAAACATCGATACATTAAGTCATGCACTATTATGTGAATTCAATTGACGATTTCTGTTTGAACATAAACTTTACACACTTTGGCAGTGGGTTGTGAACACACAGGTTGCAAGTTTTGTATGGGCGGGACTTGGAACTGAGTGGATTTACAATGCCTTTGCTACATAAACGATTTTTGAAAGGCTTTACATTTCAAAACAAACTCTATGAACTCACTCAACCTTTGTGTTGACACTTTTAGCATGTTTTTATCTCAGGTATCTAAGGCATTCACTTCATGGCATGCATTTGGACACATCATGGAGTCGTGGGGACGACGCGTCTCACTTGGGTTTTATGTACTCTAAAACATCGTTTGAATTGTAACAAATTTATTTCCGCACAAGTTGATTTACATTTGGGACCTACTTTGTAAACTCTGATTATTTTATTAAATCAAACGATGTATTTTTCCAAACGACACTTTAGGTCGTTCAATATAACTGTGATTGTGATGCTATGACAGTCAATCCCCAGGAATTCCATTCCGCTGCAAAACAGGTAATTTGGGGGTGTGACAGATTGGCATCAGAGCTTCAGTTATAGAGAACTAGGTTGCATCATTGACTCTAGACTATAACTACATCATCATAGCATCTCATCATTTCATCACATGTGCATGTTCACTTTACATGCGGTTTTTACGTACATTTTTCGAGTTATTCACTTTCATTTCATAACGATTGTCACATGGATGCCCTTAAATGCCCATCCCATTATCTTTTCCCCATATTCTAACGTGGAGAATTCCTTGTCATTCCCTATCACAATTTTTATATCAGCTGATTCATCATCGATAACGTCGAATGCCGGGATAAACTTTTATATAGGGCGAAGTCACTCTCACTCCTTTGTTTCACCACTAACATGTCGAGTTACACTTTATTCACACATTAAGTCTCTAAACCATCATTCATTGAAGTGCTTACAACACCTCATAACCCATCTTTTCGGAAACCGACGATCATTTTTGAAACATAACCTCAAACTTATCATTTCTTATCACATCTCTTTAGAGCGCTTATTATTAACATCGGATTTTGCTACGTCTCACATTTTCTCTTGTTTTGAAGAAGATATGGCACCGAAGAAAGCTATAGTTGAAATGACCCAAGCGGCTATTCAGAAGTTAGTGAATGATAGCATTGCAAATGCTCTAAGAGTTGAAAGGGAAACGGTGGCTGCTGCTGTTGCTGAGGCCACGGCTGCTGCTGAAGCCGCTAGACTAGCTGCTGCTACTGGTAATGCCGGAGGATCTGGGGTTAAGAAATGCTCGTACAAAGATTTCAAAAGTGCGGAACCCACTAAGTTTCGAGGTACCGAGGGAGCTACAGCTATGGTTAGATGGTTTGAAAAGTTGGAATCGGTATTTTTGCTTTGTAACTGTCCGGATGACAGTAAGGTTAAGTATGCTACGAGTACTTTACTCGATGGAGCGTTGTCATGGTGGAATTCTTACGCTCAACCAATTGGTATGGAGAATGCTTTTAAGCTTTCGTGGGAGGAATTTAAAGGCTTGGTGACTAAGAAGTTTTGTCCTCGAACGGAAGTGAAAAAGTTGGAGACGGAGTTCTATGAACTAAAAACTATTGGGTATGATATCGACACTTACATTCGGAGATTCCAAGAATTGGCCGTGTTATGTCCATCTATGGTTTCGAATAATGAGAAGCTACTGGAGGCTTTCATTGATGGACTTCCTGAAATTATTCAAGGTGACGTGACTTCTTCTGACCCGCAAACGATTGAGGAAGCTATTCGATTGACTCAAAAGCTCATGGCCCAGGTAGTGAAGAGAGGCAAGTACTCAAACACCAACCAAAACAACAACAACAACAACGGCGATAACCAACTCAACAACAACAAAAGGAAATGGGAAGACGACCAAGGAGATTATAACAACCACAACCACAACACTAACCATCATCAACAGCAAAAAAAGAGGGCAAGAAACTGCGATGGTATATGTTGCTGCACCAATAGAAGGCAGAGGTTATGCTGGAACCTACCCACTATGTAATCGATGTAAGTATCATCACACGGGTCTTTGTCCTGCTAAGTGCTACAAGTGTCAACAACTGGGACACCTTGCCAGGAATTGTAGAGGCAAGGCCATGGTTACATGTTACAGATGCGGGGAGCAAGGACACTATCGGAATCAATGTCCTCAAAACCAAGGTCAACAAGTCGAAGGTGCTCATGGGAATGTATATATGTTAGAAGGAGCTCGTCAAGGTATCAACGACGCGGAAGACTGAAGAAGTTCGGAAACTAACAGTCTTATTTCTTCTTATGTACTATGTTGTACTAATTTTATGTCTTCCATCGTATCCGAAACTTTATAACTTAACGATGTATTACTTTTGCTAAACTACTCGTTGTAAAATATTCTCATCTATCGTACTTTATTTCCTTTCGATTCGATATCATTTACGAGAATTTTAATTCTTTTTACATTAACTATCATTTTAACGATACTTCTCCATGTCTTTTCTCCTCGATGTTCATCACAATTTTAACAACAGTTGACCCAACACCAAACAAACATATGAGTCGATTAGTCCAAGCATTGCATAGTTACTCCTAAATTATACATAGCCTGATCACCTATGTCTAATTCAGGAAGAATCATGCAATGAAGGGAGTAGTAGTCTTATATGAGTAAGCAATTCCGTAATCGAGCCAAATTTTCAAAAGATTTTCTTCAAAACCACTTGTTTCCAGTTTGATCCGCGTGACAGTTCTTGTTTGATGAGTTGCAAAGATCGAGCTAGAAACAAGTTGTTACTTAAACCGATTTAGCCTAATCTCATGACAGTTCTTGTTTGATGAGTTGTGAGATTAAGTAAAAATCGGTTACCAAAAAGTCTTTTGAGGGTTTTGCTCGGGAATGGGAAAGTTTGCTACATCAAACCCTAAACCCGTTAGACCTAACAACGATTGAATTCAGGGACTGAATTCCTTTTTGGATGGGCGAATGTGATAATTCGTACTTTCAGGTCATTTCTCGACACCGTTCATGTTTCATTATTTCAACATTTTAGTAAACTTGGTTTACTTGTTTCAAATTCGCGTAACCTTGGAGGTTTAGCGGCGAATTCATAATCATGACATCACGTACATTTCATATGGACTATGATTAGTCTACAATTCATTGACATCATGTGCATCTCATTAGTACATTCACGACATCTCATTTCACCCTTCAACGCGTAATTTTTATATTTAATAAATCTTTATCGCGTGAGTTATTATTTTAAATATTTAACCCGTTACTTTCAAAAATGATCCCGAAGTATTTTTAAACTCACATTTAGTTCATAAAAACTATATTTTAGTTTTCCTAGTGTTTCAAATTTATTTGGTATTTTAATCGTTAACGTTTAATTATTACGTCGTTTTCTTAAAAATTTGACGATAATTATTTTATCACTCAATTTTCACAAGGAAAGTATTTTTACAATTTTTATCCCCTCAATACAATCTATTTTGATTTACTAAAAACTTACTTGTACCACAAATTCCCATTTACCTTATAAATTGATTAATACTCACACTTTCTTTACAATATATACATGTACACTTTAAATTCTTCCAACCAAGAGACAACAATATTAATTACACCACACCCTCCCCCTCTTTTCCCCCAATTTCAGCCGAACCCCCCCCTTGATTTTAATGTTGAAATCTTTATTTCATTCAAGTATAGATACACCTTTATTAGATAATTATTATTTACACATACAAACACATAACTCTAGGTGTAAAACCAAAATTTTCTCTCTTTTCCTTGTGTTCTCCAAACCGGCCTCACCAAGAAAAACAAAGGGATCAATTTTTGGCAAGATCAAGTGTTATTTCAACCTAGTTTATATCCTTTTCATGGTTTTGAAATAAAAACCAAGGATATTTAAGTTAAACCTTTGTTACCTACACCTCTTCACTTGCACTAGTAAGCATATTCTCATCATTTTTATGTTTCCTCTTCATTTTCATATGATTCTTATCATTTTTGGAGCTTATGTGCATGTATTGTGATTTATACCATTTATTTCATGATTTTAGAGATTTTATATACTTATAGTCATCCTATAATTATTCCCAAGTTATTCTTTGGTCTTGATGGTGATTAGGAACCCATGACACCCTAAGAAGGTGTATGGTAGGATTAGATTAGTTTTGGAGTTGATTTGAAGGGATTAGAATAGGTTTTGTCCGAGAAAAACTATTTTCGTAAACTATATATTACGTTCTGTCCTTAAAATGAATTTCTGGAAAAACTCACTGATGGTACGACATTTTGGCCTTGATAATTAGAAAATATACTTTAAAACGAATCCGTGGCCGCTTGAACGGATAAAAACGGAGTTATAACGAAGCCGTGGTGAATTTTTAAAGTTTGGCGACGAAAAGTATATTTTTCTGAAAAAGACAGCATGCAGTTTTTACATATTTCGGGTCAAAAACGAGCCTTAAGCTTCACAAATTATTTCGACTAGTAAAAAATATATTAGTTTACTTCGATACGAAGCTAAGGACATATTTTACGTAGAAAACGGATTTAAAACGACAAACATATGGCCGTTTTCATAAAGTTGCCGTAAATATTAATTTCTGAAAATTATATTATTTCTACGTTACAAGTATTTCATTAGCTATATCGTCCATGTTTGCGGCAGTTTTTAACCATGATGTGAAACTTTTTATAACAAAGTGTCTTCTAGTAAAATCAAGTTCATCGGCCATATTTTTCAAAACAAAAAGCCGTTTGTCAAGCGGAGTTATGGTGAATTATTTACGGGTGTTCAAACATTGGCCGAAACTCATTTTCTGCACACAATTCACAAAAACCACCATCTTTAGCCATTGATATCTTTATGATCGAGACCTTTTGAACGAAAACTCCTGAACTGAAACTTTTAGATATCGATACAAACTTTCCAAAACCGTCGAGTTCGTTCTCTAACGATCGACGTACACCATTTTACGACCACTTTTCCGGAGCCATTTTTGTTAATTTCATGACTTTTCCGACGACATTGTTTTGCGACGAAAAATGGTAATCTCACCAAAAATCATTATAAAACCATTGTAGGATGACATTTTGACGTAAAAACATGTAAAGTGATTTTTGATTGGTCAAGACGTCAAAAGAGTATTTTTCGACGACGAGTAATATTTTCAAAACCTGTAAATGGTATAAATAACATACGAAGTGCATGCATAGCATTACATTGCCACTCATGACATATCATATCATTGATAATAGGTCACGGTTGACGCATTACATTATAAACCTCAGTGTACTCACTTTTGCCGTTATTCCAGTTTATCCAAGTGAGTTCCATAGCCCCTACCTTTATACGTTTTGAATTACTTTTGGGGGAGATACATGCTCAAACTGTTTTCTTCTACTTTCACAAGTACTTTAAACTCTTACATATTACCGTGAGTTTCCATAGCCCCACTTTTCTTGTTTTAATGCTGTTATTAAACTCTTTGGGGGAGATACATGCTCAATAATGTTTATTGCATTCATGACTATTTGCAAATTACATGTTTAGCCGAATTGAAATGCTTAGTCATGCGTAGTAACAGTTTGGCCATACATAGTATTTACGTGGTATATTCATTGGACTGATGGTCTTGGTATATTCATTGGACTGATGGTCTTGGTACATTCATTGGACTGATGGTCTTGGTATATTCATTGGACTGATGGTCTTGGTACATTCAATGAACTGATGGTCTTGGTATAATTAGGTCAAGTAAACATCGATACATTAAGTCATGCACTATTATGTGAATTCAATTGACGATTTCTGTTTGAACATAAACTTTACACACTTTGGCAGTGGGTTGTGAACACACAGGTTGCAAGTTTTGTATGGGCGGGACTTGGAACTGAGTGGATTTACAATGCCTTTGCTACATAAACGATTTTTGAAAGGCTTTACATTTCAAAACAAACTCTATGAACTCACTCAACCTTTGTGTTGACACTTTTAGCATGTTTTTATCTCAGGTATCTAAGGCATTCACTTCATGGCATGCATTTGGACACATCATGGAGTCGTGGGGACGACGCGTCTCACTTGGGTTTTATGTACTCTAAAACATCGTTTGAATTGTAACAAATTTATTTCCGCACAAGTTGATTTACATTTGGGACCTACTTTGTAAACTCTGATTATTTTATTAAATCAAACGATGTATTTTTCCAAACGACACTTTAGGTCGTTCAATATAACTGTGATTGTGATGCTATGACAGTCAATCCCCAGGAATTCCATTCCGCTGCAAAACAGGTAATTTGGGGGTGTGACACATGGCATATGCATCCTCTTCTGGTTCAGACTCTGAGGTATCTAATGAGCCAAATAATTCTACTTGTTCATTTAAATCGTGTCAAGATAATTTAGAATCTCTTAAAGCAATTAATGAGAGTCTAAAAAAAGAGGTAGAAAGACTTGCATTAGATAACCTGGGATATAAAGTTGGTCTTGAGAGTGTTGAAGAGAAACTTAAATTCTGTATTAAATGTGAGTTTGAGTATGTAGATAAGATTAACATACTAGGTGGTGAAATTGGTCTTAAGGATAGAGAAATTAAAGTGCTTAAACAGAAACTAGAAGAAGCAGAGAGTGTAAAACAAGAAGCTCTAGAAGAAAAAGAAAAACATGTTGTTAGGGTTGCTAAAACACAATATGCTTCTGATTTAGTAAATAAGCCAATTGGACAAAAATTATTCAAAGAGGGTTCTGGCCTAGGTTACAACAATATGCCACCACCCTCTCTTATGAAACATGCACCACCAACAAAAGAACTATCATTTAGCAGTGAATTCGGTTTCAACAAACCTGTAGGTAAGATTAGTAAGTCTGAATCACCTAAGATAGGTTCTGATAAGTCATCTGATGGTCCAATTATTGGAGATTGGGAGTCAGATTCTGAGGAAGATAGGTCAGAATCAACACAGTCTGTGAAGGTAGAAAATGTTAAGTCTGTTGATTCTAAACAAGCCAACCTTATGCCTAGATTTGGAGCACCAATTTCTAGGAAAGTGGTAGACTATAATAAGATACCTAGGGAACATATGAAAAGATACATACCTAGGGGTAATTAGAGAAACTTCAATGGCCTAATTTCAAATAGATTAGGAGATGAGTTTCAATTTATTAAGAAAGCTTGTTTTAAATGTGGTAGTTTTGAGCATCTACAGAGAAATTGTTATAAAAACCAACCACAAGTTTGGAACCATTGGAAGAGCGTAAATCATCAAAACTTTTCAAAGAAAACAATCCCTCATCCTAACAAAAATATGGTTCCCTGAACAGTGCTATTGAAAAATGGAACTACTAAATCTATAATCACTGCTGCACCCAAATGGGTTCCAACCACTGCTAAGCAAAACGTATCCACTGCTAAGCAAATTGTTTCCACTGCTAAGCAGAATATCACCACTGAAATAAAAGAAGTTTTAACTGTACCAAATGTCACACCCCCAAAATATCGCAGCGGAACGATAGTGTCATTGGGGTATGACGTCATAGCACAAAGTATGGATAAAGAAAACGACCTCTATAATGAGACGTTTTAAAGAGTTTACCATTCGATGAAATAAGTTAAAGTTTACAACACATGAGATTCCAAAGTTTGACAATACATAAAGGTTTACAAAACATGTCGAATGGTAATAGATAAAAACACTAGACTCCAATGTATGCCATGAGACCCAAAAGCTCCATGAAATGCTATCGCCTTATGACGTGAGATAAATATGCTAAAAAGTGTCAACACAAAGGTTGGTGAGTTCATAAGTTTGTGATAAAATGATCTGAAATACTTTGAGAAATGTTCACACAGCAAAGGCATTGTAAATCCACTCAGTTCCAAGTTCCGCCCATACAAAACTTGCAACCTGTGTGTTCACAACCCATTGCCTAAAATAGAATGACAATCATGAATATGCGCATTAAGGTAGTTAAAAGTATAAATGTCACCACAAGGGTCTTCCGACAACTCGTGTTGGGATGTTCCTCCAACGCTCACGTTGGGCTGTATCCATAAAAATGGCCTTCCAACATATAAATATTGGGATGTTTGTAAATTAATAGCCTTCCAACAACTTAATTTGGAGCCATTAATTCTTGTATGTTTGTAAATTAATAGCCTTCCAACAACTTAATTTGGAGCCACTAATTCTTGTATGTTTGTAAATTAATAGCCTTCCAACAACTTAATTTGGAGCCACTAATTCTTGTATGTTTGTTCCAAATATGCATATGAAATCAAGTATAACCCAATCAAGTATATAACGCAATCAAGTCTAAAGTATAGGTAATGTTGTTTGGCAAAAGAGTTTAAATGTTTGGATAAATAAGCATATATCTCGCCCCAAATAGTTTATAGGAATTTAAATGAGTAAAAGCGGGGTATGAACTCACGGTAATCAGTAAAAGTTTAGAATAATTGTGAAATTAAATGAAAATAGTTAAGCATGTATCTCCCCCAAAAGTAATTCAAAACGTATAAAAGTAGGGGCTATGAAACTCACCTGGTATGATTGATATGCTAACAAAATGAAGTGCACTAAAATGAGGCTCGGAAACTATCCGCGACCTAAATGAATGTCATGACTTGAGTTATGATATGTTGTCATGAATGCGTGATAGTGTGATACAATGTTGTGCATGCAACTCCATATGATATCCATACCACTTGTACGTTTTGGAAATAATGTTTATCGTCAAAATATGTTTATGACATCCCGTCATATTATAAAATACTTTACAAGTATTTACGTAAAAATGTCATCCTACAATAGTTTATTAATGATTTATTGTGAAATTTTAACTTTTCGTCGTAAAATAATGTCGTTGGAAATTTCATGAAAGTGATAAAATGGCCTCGAAAAGCTAGTCGTAAAATAGTGTACGTCGAACGTTAGGAAACGAACTCAACGGTTTTAGAAAGCTTGTATCATAATCTCGAAGTTTTGGTACATGAGTTTTCGTCATAGAGGTCTCGAACATAAAGATAATAGAGGTTAAATATGGTGATTTTGTCCAAATGTGGTTTAAAAAGTGAGTTTCGGCAAAGTTTAAGCAACCGTAAATAATTTATTACAACTCCGCTATACAAACGGTTGGTCATTTTGAAAAATATGCTTGGTGATCTCAATTTTATTAGAAGACATCTCGTTACAAAAAGTTCTACGTCAACGTTAAAAATAGCCTTCAATATGGTCGTTTTGTTTACCGTAACACTTAACAAATAAAAATAACATAGTTTTTCTAAAATAAAGTTACGGCAATTTTGTAAAAACGTGTATATTTTAGTCGTTACAAATCCGTTTTCTACGTATTATACGTCCTTAGCTTCGTATCAAAGTATACTAATATATTTTTGATAAGTCGAAATAATTTATAAAGCTTAAGACTCGTTTTTGACTCGTACAAAACAAAAACAGTTTGCTGAAATTTCAGGAAATATATATTTCGTCGTCAAACTTGAAAAATTCATAACTTCTTCGTTATAACTCCGTTTTAATCCGTTCAAGCGGCCACGGATTCGTTTTAAAGTATATTTTCTAAATATCTAGGCCAAAAATTCGTGTCTACTGTCGGATTTTCCAGAAATACAAAACAAGATCAGACCACTTTTTAATACTTGTCGAAAAGAGTTTTTCTCGTACTAAACCTATTCCAATCCCTTCAAAACAACTCCGAAGCTATTCTAATTCTACCATACACCTTCTTAGGGTGTCATGGGTTCCTAGACTTCACCAAAACTAATATATAACAAGGGATAATTTATAGGATGACTTATATATATAACTTCTAAAAACAATGTAAAAATGGTATAAACATCCATAAGTCTTGCATGCTTTGCTCAAAAATGATGAAATAGATATGAAATGATAATGAAAGATGTAAAATGAAAATGATATGCTTACTAGTTACTTGATGAGGTGATAATAACAAAGGATTAAACCTAAACACCCTAGGTTTTTATTTCAAAACCTTGATTAAGAGTGTAACTAGATTGTTTAAAACTTGATTTGAAGATTTTTGATGAATTCCTCCTTCACCCTTATGATGGCCGGTTTTTAGAGAGAAACCAAGAGGAAGAAAATGATTTTTCACTTTACCAAAAACAAGTTGTATGTGAAGTGAATGAAAATAAGTTAATGCACTTGTAGATATTTTGCACATTCACAAGACAAGATCCATATTTCATGGAGGACACTATGTGGTGGCGTGGGATTCATGACAAGAAGAGTTTGATTTTTTTTTTTTTTTTTTTTTTTTTTTTTATTTAGTAAATGTATGTATAAATATGTAAGTAGTTGTAGGTAAAATAATATAAGTTAAGGTAACTTGTAAATTGTATATACATTAGTGTATTTAAGGTAGTTTTAGCTAAAAGTAAACTTTAATGGATCAAAGTAAAGTATATTGAGATCATAAAAATTGTAAAAATACATTTCTTGCACAATTTGAGTGAAATCATAATTATCGTGTAGTTTTTAAGAAAAGCGTCGTAATAATATAAATTTAACGATTTATATACAAAATAAATTTAAAACACTAGGTAAACTCAAAATATGATTTTTATAAACTAAATGTAAGTATAAAAATATGTCGGGATAGTTTTTGGAAGTATCGGATTAAATATTCAAAATAATGTTTACACGATAACGTTTATTTAATATGAAATTAGGCGTTTAATGTGAAATGCAAAACTCATGCATGACTAGTATGATGAATGTAGAGTTTGAGAAATGACCAAAAATTGAGAATTGTGACATTCTTCCCATGTCAGAGGAATCACGTCCTCGTGATTCAATCGATGATACTATGGTTCGAACCTTGACAAGGGTTCTAAAAGTTTATGCTTGTGTATGGTCTATATGATTATGTCAATGCTCATGCATATGAGTTACTCGTCCCACAAGGTACGTTCCCGTGCTATCGTGAGCAATTCCCGTCCTAAATACATGCTTTCTTATGATTAGGCTCGATGAGACAAGCTTTCCCATTCTCAAGCAAAATTTTTAAAAGACTTTTTGGTAACCGATTTTTACTTAATCCCACAACTCATCAAACAAGAACTGTCATATGATTAGGCTAAATCGGTTTAGGTAACGACTTGTTTCTAGCTCGATCTTTGCAACTCATCAAACAAGAACTGTCGCTCGGATCAAACTGGAAACAAGTGGTTTGAAGAAAATCTTTTGAAAATTTGGCTTGATTACGGAATTGCTTACACATATGAGACTACTACTCCCTTCATTGCATGATTCTTCCTGAATTAGACATAGGTGATCAGGCTATGTATAATTTAGGAGTAACTATGCAATGCTTGGACTAATCGACTCATATGATGTTTGGTGTTGAGTCATAAGTCCGCATGTATAAAGAATATGCACTTATAATGATATGATGAGATGCTATGATGATGTAGTTATAGTCTAGGGTCAATGATGCAACCTAGTTCTCTATAACCAATTCTCTGATACCAATCTGTCATACCCCCAAAATATCGCAGCGGAACGATAGTGTCATTGGGGTATGACGTCATAGCACAAAATATGGATAAAGAAAACGACCTCTATAATGAGACGTTTTAAAGAGTTTACCATTCGATGAAATAAGTTAAAGTTTACAACACATGAGATTCCAAAGTTTGACAATACATAAAGGTTTACAAAACATGTCGAATGGTAATAGATAAAAACACTAGACTCCAATGTATGCCATGAGACCCAAAAGCTCCATGAAATGCTATCGCCTTATGACGTGAGATAAATATGCTAAAAAGTGTCAACACAAAGGTTGGTGAGTTCATAAGTTTGTGATAAAATGATCTGAAATACTTTGAGAAATGTTCACACAGCAAAGGCATTGTAAATCCACTCAGTTCCAAGTTCCGCCCATACAAAACTTGCAACCTGTGTGTTCACAACCCATTGCCTAAAATAGAATGACAATCATGAATATGCGCATTAAGGTAGTTAAAAGTATAAATGTCACCACAAGGGTCTTCCAACAACTCGTGTTGGGATGTTCCTCCAACGCTCACGTTGGGCTGTATCCATAAAAATGGCCTTCCAACATATAAATATTGGGATGTTTGTAAATTAATAGCCTTCCAACAACTTAATTTGGAGCCATTAATTCTTGTATGTTTGTAAATTAATAGCCTTCCAACAACTTAATTTGGAGCCACTAATTCTTGTATGTTTGTAAATTAATAGCCTTCCAACAACTTAATTTGGAGCCACTAATTCTTGTATGTTTGTTCCAAATATGCATATGAAATCAAGTATAACCCAATCAAGTATATAACGCAATCAAGTCTAAAGTATAGGTAATGTTGTTTGGCAAAAGAGTTTAAATGTTTGGATAAATAAGCATATATCTCGCCCCAAATAGTTTATAGGAATTTAAATGAGTAAAAGCGGGGTATGAACTCACGGTAATCAGTAAAAGTTTAGAATAATTGTGAAATTAAATGAAAATAGTTAAGCATGTATCTCCCCCAAAAGTAATTCAAAACGTATAAAAGTAGGGGCTATGAAACTCACCTGGTATGATTGATATGCTAACAAAATGAAGTGCACTAAAATGAGGCTCGGAAACTATCCGCGACCTAAATGAATGTCATGACTTGAGTTATGATATGTTGTCATGAATGCGTGATAGTGTGATACAATGTTGTGCATGCAACTCCATATGATATCCATACCACTTGTACGTTTTGGAAATAATGTTTATCGTCAAAATATGTTTATGACATCCCGTCATATTATAAAATACTTTACAAGTATTTACGTAAAAATGTCATCCTACAATAGTTTATTAATGATTTATTGTGAAATTTTAACTTTTCGTCGTAAAATAATGTCGTTGGAAATTTCATGAAAGTGATAAAATGGCCTCGAAAAGCTAGTCGTAAAATAGTGTACGTCGAACGTTAGGAAACGAACTCAACGGTTTTAGAAAGCTTGTATCATAATCTCGAAGTTTTGGTACATGAGTTTTCGTCATAGAGGTCTCGAACATAAAGATAATAGAGGTTAAATATGGTGATTTTGTCCAAATGTGGTTTAAAAAGTGAGTTTCGGCAAAGTTTAAGCAACCGTAAATAATTTATTACAACTCCGCTATACAAACGGTTGGTCATTTTGAAAAATATGCTTGGTGATCTCAATTTTATTAGAAGACATCTCGTTACAAAAAGTTCTACGTCAACGTTAAAAATAGCCTTCAATATGGTCGTTTTGTTTACCGTAACACTTAACAAATAAAAATAACATAGTTTTTCTAAAATAAAGTTACGGCAATTTTGTAAAAACGTGTATATTTTAGTCGTTACAAATCCGTTTTCTACGTATTATACGTCCTTAGCTTCGTATCAAAGTATACTAATATATTTTTGATAAGTCGAAATAATTTATAAAGCTTAAGACTCGTTTTTGACTCGTACAAAACAAAAACAGTTTGCTGAAATTTCAGGAAATATATATTTCGTCGTCAAACTTGAAAAATTCATAACTTCTTCGTTATAACTCCGTTTTAATCCGTTCAAGCGGCCACGGATTCGTTTTAAAGTATATTTTCTAAATATCTAGGCCAAAAATTCGTGTCTACTGTCGGATTTTCCAGAAATACAAAACAAGATCAGACCACTTTTTAATACTTGTCGAAAAGAGTTTTTCTCGTACTAAACCTATTCCAATCCCTTCAAAACAACTCCGAAGCTATTCTAATTCTACCATACACCTTCTTAGGGTGTCATGGGTTCCTAGACTTCACCAAAACTAATATATAACAAGGGATAATTTATAGGATGACTTATATATATAACTTCTAAAAACAATGTAAAAATGGTATAAACATCCATAAGTCTTGCATGCTTTGCTCAAAAATGATGAAATAGATATGAAATGATAATGAAAGATGTAAAATGAAAATGATATGCTTACTAGTTACTTGATGAGGTGATAATAACAAAGGATTAAACCTAAACACCCTAGGTTTTTATTTCAAAACCTTGATTAAGAGTGTAACTAGATTGTTTAAAACTTGATTTGAAGATTTTTGATGAATTCCTCCTTCACCCTTATGATGGCCGGTTTTTAGAGAGAAACCAAGAGGAAGAAAATGATTTTTCACTTTACCAAAAACAAGTTGTATGTGAAGTGAATGAAAATAAGTTAATGCACTTGTAGATATTTTGCACATTCACAAGACAAGATCCATATTTCATGGAGGACACTATGTGGTGGCGTGGGATTCATGACAAGAAGAGTTTGATTTTTTTTTTTTTTTTTTTTTTTTTTTTTTTATTTAGTAAATGTATGTATAAATATGTAAGTAGTTGTAGGTAAAATAATATAAGTTAAGGTAACTTGTAAATTGTATATACATTAGTGTATTTAAGGTAGTTTTAGCTAAAAGTAAACTTTAATGGATCAAAGTAAAGTATATTGAGATCATAAAAATTGTAAAAATACATTTCTTGCACAATTTGAGTGAAATCATAATTATCGTGTAGTTTTTAAGAAAAGCGTCGTAATAATATAAATTTAACGATTTATATACAAAATAAATTTAAAACACTAGGTAAACTCAAAATATGATTTTTATAAACTAAATGTAAGTATAAAAATATGTCGGGATAGTTTTTGGAAGTATCGGATTAAATATTCAAAATAATGTTTACACGATAACGTTTATTTAATATGAAATTAGGCGTTTAATGTGAAATGCAAAACTCATGCATGACTAGTATGATGAATGTAGAGTTTGAGAAATGACCAAAAATTGAGAATTGTGACATTCTTCCCATGTCAGAGGAATCACGTCCTCGTGATTCAATCGATGATACTATGGTTCGAACCTTGACAAGGGTTCTAAAAGTTTATGCTTGTGTATGGTCTATATGATTATGTCAATGCTCATGCATATGAGTTACTCGTCCCACAAGGTACGTTCCCGTGCTATCGTGAGCAATTCCCGTCCTAAATACATGCTTTCTTATGATTAGGCTCGATGAGACAAGCTTTCCCATTCTCAAGCAAAATTTTTAAAAGACTTTTTGGTAACCGATTTTTACTTAATCCCACAACTCATCAAACAAGAACTGTCATATGATTAGGCTAAATCGGTTTAGGTAACGACTTGTTTCTAGCTCGATCTTTGCAACTCATCAAACAAGAACTGTCGCTCGGATCAAACTGGAAACAAGTGGTTTGAAGAAAATCTTTTGAAAATTTGGCTTGATTACGGAATTGCTTACACATATGAGACTACTACTCCCTTCATTGCATGATTCTTCCTGAATTAGACATAGGTGATCAGGCTATGTATAATTTAGGAGTAACTATGCAATGCTTGGACTAATCGACTCATATGATGTTTGGTGTTGAGTCATAAGTCCGCATGTATAAAGAATATGCACTTATAATGATATGATGAGATGCTATGATGATGTAGTTATAGTCTAGGGTCAATGATGCAACCTAGTTCTCTATAACCAATTCTCTGATACCAATCTGTCACACCCCCAAAATATCGCAGCGGAACGATAGTGTCATTGGGGTATGACGTCATAGCACAAAATATGGATAAAGAAAACGACCTCTATAATGAGACGTTTTAAAGAGTTTACCATTCGATGAAATAAGTTAAAGTTTACAACACATGAGATTCCAAAGTTTGACAATACATAAAGGTTTACAAAACATGTCGAATGGTAATAGATAAAAACACTAGACTCCAATGTATGCCATGAGACCCAAAAGCTCCATGAAATGCTATCGCCTTATGACGTGAGATAAATATGCTAAAAAGTGTCAACACAAAGGTTGGTGAGTTCATAAGTTTGTGATAAAATGATCTGAAATACTTTGAGAAATGTTCACACAGCAAAGGCATTGTAAATCCACTCAGTTCCAAGTTCCGCCCATACAAAACTTGCAACCTGTGTGTTCACAACCCATTGCCTAAAATAGAATGACAATCATGAATATGCGCATTAAGGTAGTTAAAAGTATAAATGTCACCACAAGGGTCTTCCAACAACTCGTGTTGGGATGTTCCTCCAACGCTCACGTTGGGCTGTATCCATAAAAATGGCCTTCCAACATATAAATATTGGGATGTTTGTAAATTAATAGCCTTCCAACAACTTAATTTGGAGCCATTAATTCTTGTATGTTTGTAAATTAATAGCCTTCCAACAACTTAATTTGGAGCCACTAATTCTTGTATGTTTGTAAATTAATAGCCTTCCAACAACTTAATTTGGAGCCACTAATTCTTGTATGTTTGTTCCAAATATGCATATGAAATCAAGTATAACCCAATCAAGTATATAACGCAATCAAGTCTAAAGTATAGGTAATGTTGTTTGGCAAAAGAGTTTAAATGTTTGGATAAATAAGCATATATCTCGCCCCAAATAGTTTATAGGAATTTAAATGAGTAAAAGCGGGGTATGAACTCACGGTAATCAGTAAAAGTTTAGAATAATTGTGAAATTAAATGAAAATAGTTAAGCATGTATCTCCCCCAAAAGTAATTCAAAACGTATAAAAGTAGGGGCTATGAAACTCACCTGGTATGATTGATATGCTAACAAAATGAAGTGCACTAAAATGAGGCTCGGAAACTATCCGCGACCTAAATGAATGTCATGACTTGAGTTATGATATGTTGTCATGAATGCGTGATAGTGTGATACAATGTTGTGCATGCAACTCCATATGATATCCATACCACTTGTACGTTTTGGAAATAATGTTTATCGTCAAAATATGTTTATGACATCCCGTCATATTATAAAATACTTTACAAGTATTTACGTCAAAATGTCATCCTACAATAGTTTATTAATGATTTATTGTGAAATTTTAACTTTTCGTCGTAAAATAATGTCGTTGGAAATTTCATGAAAGTGATAAAATGGCCTCGAAAAGCTAGTCGTAAAATAGTGTACGTCGAATGTTAGGAAACGAACTCAACGGTTTTAGAAAGCTTGTATCATAATCTCGAAGTTTTGGTACATGAGTTTTCGTCATAGAGGTCTCGAACATAAAGATAATAGAGGTTAAATATGGTGATTTTGTCCAAATGTGGTTTAAAAAGTGAGTTTCGGCAAAGTTTAAGCAACCGTAAATAATTTATTACAACTCCGCTATACAAACGGTTGGTCATTTTGAAAAATATGCTTGGTGATCTCAATTTTATTAGAAGACATCTCGTTACAAAAAGTTCTACGTCAACGTTAAAAATAGCCTTCAATATGGTCGTTTTGTTTACCGTAACACTTAACAAATAAAAATAACATAGTTTTTCTAAAATAAAGTTACGGCAATTTTGTAAAAACGTGTATATTTTAGTCGTTACAAATCCGTTTTCTACGTATTATACGTCCTTAGCTTCGTATCAAAGTATACTAATATATTTTGGATAAGTCGAAATAATTTATAAAGCTTAAGACTCGTTTTTGACTCGTACAAAACAAAAACAGTTTGCTGAAATTTCAGGAAATATATATTTCGTCGTCAAACTTGAAAAATTCATAACTTCTTCGTTATAACTCCGTTTTAATCCGTTCAAGCGGCCACGGATTCGTTTTAAAGTATATTTTCTAAATATCTAGGCCAAAAATTCGTGTCTACTGTCGGATTTTCCAGAAATACAAAACAAGATCAGACCACTTTTTAATACTTGTCGAAAAGAGTTTTTCTCGTACTAAACCTATTCCAATCCCTTCAAAACAACTCCGAAGCTATTCTAATTCTACCATACACCTTCTTAGGGTGTCATGGGTTCCTAGACTTCACCAAAACTAATATATAACAAGGGATAATTTATAGGATGACTTATATATATAACTTCTAAAAACAATGTAAAAATGGTATAAACATCCATAAGTCTTGCCTGCTTTGCTCAAAAATGATGAAATAGATATGAAATGATAATGAAAGATGTAAAATGAAAATGATATGCTTACTAGTTACTTGATGAGGTGATAAGAACAAAGGATTAAACCTAAACACCCTAGGTTTTTATTTCAAAACCTTGATTAAGAGTGTAACTAGATTGTTTAAAACTTGATTTGAAGATTTTTGATGAATTCCTCCTTCACCCTTATGATGGCCGGTTTTTAGAGAGAAACCAAGAGGAAGAAAATGATTTTTCACTTTACCAAAAACAAGTTGTATGTGAAGTGAATGAAAATAAGTTAATGCACTTGTAGATATTTTGCACATTCACAAGACAAGATCCATATTTCATGGAGGACACTATGTGGTGGCGTGGGATTCATGACAAGAAGAGTTTGAATTTTTTTTTTTTTTTTTTTTTTTTAATTTAGTAAATGTATGTATAAATATGTAAGTAGTTGTAGGTAAAATAATATAAGTTAAGGTAACTTGTAAATTGTATATACATTAGTGTATTTAAGGTAGTTTTAGCTAAAAGTAAACTTTAATGGATCAAAGTAAAGTATATTGAGATCATAAAAATTGTAAAAATACATTTCTTGCACAATTTGAGTGAAATCATAATTATCGTGTAGTTTTTAAGAAAAGCGTCGTAATAATATAAATTTAACGATTTATATACAAAATAAATTTAAAACACTAGGTAAACTCAAAATATGATTTTTATAAACTAAATGTAAGTATAAAAATATGTCGGGATAGTTTTTGGAAGTATCGGATTAAATGTTCAAAATAATGTTTACACGATAACGTTTATTTAATATGAAATTAGGCGTTTAATGTGAAATGCAAAACTCATGCATGACTAGTATGATGAATGTAGAGTTTGAGAAATGACCAAAAATTGAGAATTGTGACATTCTTCCCATGTCAGAGGAATCACGTCCTCGTGATTCAATCGATGATACTATGGTTCGAACCTTGACAAGGGTTCTAAAAGTTTATGCTTGTGTATGGTCTATATGATTATGTCAATGCTCATGCATATGAGTTACTCGTCCCACAAGGTACGTTCCCGTGCTATCGTGAGCAATTCCCGTCCTAAATACATGCTTTCTTATGATTAGGCTCGATGAGACAAGCTTTCCCATTCTCAAGCAAAATTTTTAAAAGACTTTTTGGTAACCGATTTTTACTTAATCCCACAACTCATCAAACAAGAACTGTCATATGATTAGGCTAAATCGGTTTAGGTAACGACTTGTTTCTAGCTCGATCTTTGCAACTCATCAAACAAGAACTGTCGCTCGGATCAAACTGGAAACAAGTGGTTTGAAGAAAATCTTTTGAAAATTTGGCTTGATTACAGAATTGCTTACACATATGAGACTACTACTCCCTTCATTGCATGATTCTTCCTGAATTAGACATAGGTGATCAGGCTATGTATAATTTAGGAGTAACTATGCAATGCTTGGACTAATCGACTCATATGATGTTTGGTGTTGAGTCATAAGTCCGCATGTATAAAGAATATGCACTTATAATGATATGATGAGATGCTATGATGATGTAGTTATAGTCTAGGGTCAATGATGCAACCTAGTTCTCTATAACCAATTCTCTGATACCAATCTGTCACACCCCCAAAATATCGCAGCGGAACGATAGTGTCATTGGGGTATGACGTCATAGCACAAAGTATGGATAAAGAAAACGACCTCTATAATGAGACGTTTTAAAGAGTTTACCATTCGATGAAATAAGTTAAAGTTTACAACACATGAGATTCCAAAGTTTGACAATACATAAAGGTTTACAAAACATGTCGAATGGTAATAGATAAAAACACTAGACTCCAATGTATGCCATGAGACCCAAAAGCTCCATGAAATGCTATCGCCTTATGACCTGAGATAAATATGCTAAAAAGTGTCAACACAAAGGTTGGTGAGTTCATAAGTTTGTGATAAAATGATCTGAAATACTTTGAGAAATGTTCACACAGCAAAGGCATTGTAAATCCACTCAGTTCCAAGTTCCGCCCATACAAAACTTGCAACCTGTGTGTTCACAACCCATTGCCTAAAATAGAATGACAATCATGAATATGCGCATTAAGGTAGTTAAAAGTATAAATGTCACCACAAGGGTCTTCCAACAACTCGTGTTGGGATGTTCCTCCAACGCTCACGTTGGGTTGTATCCATAAAAATGGCCTTCCAACATATAAATATTGGGATGTTTGTAAATTAATAGCCTTCCAACAACTTAATTTGGAGCCATTAATTCTTGTATGTTTGTAAATTAATAGCCTTCCAACAACTTAATTTGGAGCCACTAATTCTTGTATGTTTGTAAATTAATAGCCTTCCAACAACTTAATTTGGAGCCACTAATTCTTGTATGTTTGTTCCAAATATGCATATGAAATCAAGTATAACCCAATCAAGTATATAACGCAATCAAGTCTAAAGTATAGGTAATGTTGTTTGGCAAAAGAGTTTAAATGTTTGGATAAATAAGCATATATCTCGCCCCAAATAGTTTATAGGAATTTAAATGAGTAAAAGCGGGGTATGAACTCACGGTAATCAGTAAAAGTTTAGAATAATTGTGAAATTAAATGAAAATAGTTAAGCATGTATCTCCCCCAAAAGTAATTCAAAACGTATAAAAGTAGGGGCTATGAAACTCACCTGGTATGATTGATATGCTAACAAAATGAAGTGCACTAAAATGAGGCTCGGAAACTATCCGCGACCTAAATGAATATCATGACTTGAGTTATGATATGTTGTTATGAACGCGTGATAGTGTGATACAATGTTGTGCATGCAACTCCATATGATATCCATACCACTTGTACGTTTTGGAAATAATGTTTATCGTCAAAATATGTTTATGACATCCCGTCATATTATAAAATACTTTACAAGTATTTACGTCAAAATGTCATCCTACAATAGTTTATTAATGATTTATTGTGAAATTTTAACTTTTCGTCGTAAAATAATGTCGTTGGAAATTTCATGAAAGTGACAAAAATGGCCTCGAAAAGCTAGTCGTAAAATAGTGTACGTCGAACGTTAGGAAACGAACTCAACGGTTTTAGAAAGCTTGTATCATAATCTCGAAGTTTTGGTACATGAGTTTTCGTCATAGAGGTCTCGAACATAAAGATAATAGAGGTTAAATATGGTGATTTTGTCCAAATGTGGTTTAAAAAGTGAGTTTCGGCAAAGTTTAAGCAACCGTAAATAATTTATTACAACTCCGCTATACAAACGGTTGGTCATTTTGAAAAATATGCTTGGTGATCTCAATTTTATTAGAAGACATCTCGTTACAAAAAGTTCTACGTCAACGTTAAAAATAGCCTTCACTATGGTCGTTTTGTTTACCGTAACATTTGACAAATAAAAATAATATAGTTTTTCTAAAATAAAGTTACGGCAATTTTGTAAAAACGTGTATATTTTAGTCGTTACAAATCCGTTTTCTACGTATTATACGTCCTTAGCTTCGTATCAAAGTATACTAATATATTTTTGATAAGTCGAAATAATTTATAAAGCTTAAGACTCGTTTTTGACTCGTACAAAACAAAAACAGTTTGCTGAAATATCAGGAAATATATATTTCGTCGTCAAACTTGAAAAATTCATAACTTCTTCGTTATAACTCCGTTTTAATCCGTTCAAGCGGCCACGGATTCGTTTTAAAGTATATTTTCTAAATATCTAGGCCAAAAATTCGTGTCTACTGTCGGATTTTCCAGAAATACAAAACAAGATCAGACCACTTTTTAATACTTGTCGAAAAGAGTTTTTCTCGTACTAAACCTATTCCAATCCCTTCAAAACAACTCCGAAGCTATTCTAATTCTACCATACACCTTCTTAGGGTGTCATGGGTTCCTAGACTTCACCAAAACTAATATATAACAAGGGATAATTTATAGGATGACTTATATATATAACTTCTAAAAACAATGTAAAAATGGTATAAACATCCATAAGTCTTGCATGCTTTGCTCAAAAATGATGAAATAGATATGAAATGATAATGAAAGATGTAAAATGAAAATGATATGCTTACTAGTTACTTGATGAGGTGATAAGAACAAAGGATTAAACCTAAACACCCTAGGTTTTTATTTCAAAACCTTGATTAAGAGTGTAACTAGATTGTTTAAAACTTGATTTGAAGATTTTTGATGAATTCCTCCTTCACCCTTATGATGGCCGGTTTTTAGAGAGAAACCAAGAGGAAGAAAATGATTTTTCACTTTACCAAAAACAAGTTGTATGTGAAGTGAATGAAAATAAGTTAATGCACTTGTAGATATTTTGCACATTCACAAGACAAGATCCATATTTCATGGAGGACACTATGTGGTGGCGTGGGATTCATGACAAGAAGAGTTTGATTTTTTTTTTTTTTTTTTTTTTTTTTATTTAGTAAATGTATATATAAATATGTAAGTAGTTGTAGGTAAAATAATATAAGTTAAGGTAACTTGTAAATTGTATATACATTAGTGTATTTAAGGTAGTTTTAGCTAAAAGTAAACTTTAATGGATCAAAGTAAAGTATATTGAGATCATAAAAATTGTAAAAATACATTTCTTGCACAATTTGAGTGAAATCATAATTATCGTGTAGTTTTTAAGAAAAGCGTCGTAATAATATAAATTTAACGATTTATATACAAAATAAATTTAAAACACTAGGTAAACTCAAAATATGATTTTTATAAACTAAATGTAAGTATAAAAATATGTCGGGATAGTTTTTGGAAGTATCGGATTAAATGTTCAAAATAATGTTTACACGATAACGTTTATTTAATATGAAATTAGGCGTTTAATGTGAAATGCAAAACTCATGCATGACTAGTATGATGAATGTAGAGTTTGAGAAATGACCAAAAATTGAGAATTGTGACATTCTTCCCATGTCAGAGGAATCACGTCCTCGTGATTCAATCGATGATACTATGGTTCGAACCTTGACAAGGGTTCTAAAAGTTTATGCTTGTGTATGGTCTATATGATTATGTCAATGCTCATGCATATGAGTTACTCGTCCCACAAGGTACGTTCCCGTGCTATCGTGAGCAATTCCCGTCCTAAATACATGCTTTCTTATGATTAGGCTCGATGAGACAAGCTTTCCCATTCTCAAGCAAAATTTTTAAAAGGCTTTTTGGTAACCGATTTTTACTTAATCCCACAACTCATCAAACAAGAACTGTCATATGATTAGGCTAAATCGGTTTAGGTAACGACTTGTTTCTAGCTCGATCTTTGCAACTCATCAAACAAGAACTGTCGCTCGGATCAAACTGGAAACAAGTGGTTTGAAGAAAATCTTTTGAAAATTTGGCTTGATTACGGAATTGCTTACACATATGAGACTACTACTCCCTTCATTGCATGATTCTTCCTGAATTAGACATAGGTGATCAGGCTATGTATAATTTAGGAGTAACTATGCAATGCTTGGACTAATCGACTCATATGATGTTTGGTGTTGAGTCATAAGTCCGCATGTATAAAGAATATGCACTTATAATGATATGATGAGATGCTATGATGATGTAGTTATAGTCTAGGGTCAATGATGCAACCTAGTTCTCTATAACCAATTCTCTGATACCAATCTGTCACACCCCCAAAATATCGCAGCGGAACGATAGTGTCATTGGGGTATGACGTCATAGCACAAAGTATGGATAAAGAAAACGACCTCTATAATGAGACGTTTTAAAGAGTTTACCATTCGATGAAATAAGTTAAAGTTTACAACACATGAGATTCCAAAGTTTGACAATACATAAAGGTTTACAAAACATGTCGAATGGTAATAGATAAAAACACTAGACTCCAATGTATGCCATGAGACCCAAAAGCTCCATGAAATGCTATCGCCTTATGACCTAAGATAAATATGCTAAAAAGTGTCAACACAAAGGTTGGTGAGTTCATAAGTTTGTGATAAAATGATCTGAAATACTTTGAGAAATGTTCACACAGCAAAGGCATTGTAAATCCACTCAGTTCCAAGTTCCGCCCATACAAAACTTGCAACCTGTGTGTTCACAACCCATTGCCTAAAATAGAATGACAATCATGAATATGCGCATTAAGGTAGTTAAAAGTATAAATGTCACCACAAGGGTCTTCCAACAACTCGTGTTGGGATGTTCCTCCAACGCTCACGTTGGGCTGTATCCATAAAAATGGCCTTCCAACATATAAATATTGGGATGTTTGTAAATTAATAGCCTTCCAACAACTTAATTTGGAGCCATTAATTCTTGTATGTTTGTAAATTAATAGCCTTCCAACAACTTAATTTGGAGCCACTAATTCTTGTATGTTTGTTCCAAATATGCATATGAAATCAAGTATAACCCAATCAAGTATATAACGCAATCAAGTCTAAAGTATAGGTAATGTTGTTTGGCAAAAGAGTTTAAATGTTTGGATAAATAAGCATATATCTCGCCCCAAATAGTTTATAGGAATTTAAATGAGTAAAAGCGGGGTATGAACTCACGGTAATCAGTAAAAGTTTAGAATAATTGTGAAATTAAATGAAAATAGTTAAGCATGTATCTCCCCCAAAAGTAATTCAAAACGTATAAAAGTAGGGGCTATGAAACTCACCTGGTATGATTGATATGCTAACAAAATGAAGTGCACTAAAATGAGGCTCGGAAACTATCCACGACCTAAATGAATATCATGACTTGAGTTATGATATGTTGTTATGAACGCGTGATAGTGTGATACAATGTTGTGCATGCAACTCCATATGATATCCATACCACTTGTACGTTTTGGAAATAATGTTTATCGTCAAAATATGTTTATGACATCCCGTCATATTATAAAATACTTTACAAGTATTTACGTCAAAATGTCATCCTACAATAGTTTATTAATGATTTATTGTGAAATTTTAACTTTTCGTCGTAAAATAATGTCGTTGGAAATTTCATGAAAGTGACAAAAATGGCCTCGAAAAGCTAGTCGTAAAATAGTGTACGTCAAACGTTAGGAAACGAACTCAACGGTTTTAGAAAGCTTGTATCATAATCTCGAAGTTTTGGTACATG
Source organism: Chrysanthemum seticuspe (assembly GCA_019973895.1). NCBI lineage: Eukaryota > Viridiplantae > Streptophyta > Magnoliopsida > Asterales > Asteraceae > Chrysanthemum > Chrysanthemum seticuspe. Next base: position 213,071,346 of record BPTQ01000008.1, on the reverse strand, counting down.
AGTTTTCGTCATAGAGGTCTCGAACATAAAGATAATAGAGGTTAAATATGGTGATTTTGTCCAAATGTGGTATAAAAAGTGAGTTTCGGCAAAGTTTAAGCAACCGTAAATAATTTATTACAACTCCGCTATACAAACGGTTGGTCATTTTGAAAAATATGCTTGGTGATCTCAATTTTATTAGAAGACATCTCGTTACAAAAAGTTCTACGTCAACGTTAAAAATAGCCTTCAATATGGTCGTTTTGTTTACCGTAACACTTGACAAATAAAAATAATATAGTTTTTCTAAAATAAAGTTACGGCAATTTTGTAAAAACGTGTATATTTTAGTCGTTACAAATCCGTTTTCTACGTATTATACGTCCTTAGCTTCGTATCAAAGTATACTAATATATTTTTGATAAGTCGAAATAATTTATAAAGCTTAAGACTCGTTTTTGACTCGTACAAAGCAAAAACAGTTTGCTGAAATTTCAGGAAATATATATTTCGTCGTCAAACTTGAAAAATTCATAACTTCTTCGTTATAACTCCGTTTTAATCCGTTCAAGCGGCCACGGATTCGTTTTAAAGTATATTTTCTAAATATCTAGGCCAAAAATTCGTGTCTACTGTCGGATTTTCCAGAAATACAAAACAAGATCAGACAACTTTTTAATACTTGTCGAAAAGAGTTTTTCTCGTACTAAACCTATTCCAATCCCTTCAAAACAACTCCGAAGCTATTCTAATTCTACCATACACCTTCTTAGGGTGTCATGGGTTCCTAGACTTCACCAAAACTAATATATAACAAGGGATAATTTATAGGATGACTTATATATATAACTTCTAAAAACAATGTAAAAATGGTATAAACATCCATAAGTCTTGCATGCTTTGCTCAAAAATGATGAAATAGATATGAAATGATAATGAAAGATGTAAAATGAAAATGATATGCTTACTAGTTACTTGATGAGGTGATAAGAACAAAGGATTAAACCTAAACACCCTAGGTTTTTATTTCAAAACCTTGATTAAGAGTGTAACTAGATTGTTTAAAACTTGATTTGAAGATTTTTGATGAATTCCTCCTTCACCCTTATGATGGCCGGTTTTTAGAGAGAAACCAAGAGGAAGAAAATGATTTTTCACTTTACCAAAAACAAGTTGTATGTGAAGTGAATGAATATAAGTTAATGCACTTGTAGATATTTTGCACATTCACAAGACAAGATCCATATTTCATGGAGGACACTATGTGGTGGCGTGGGATTCATGACAAGAAGAGTTTGATTTTTTTTTTTTTTTTTTTTTTATTTAGTAAATGTATGTAAAAATATGTAAGTAGTTGTAGGTAAAATAATATAAGTTAAGGTAACTTGTAAATTGTATATACATTAGTGTATTTAAGGTAGTTTTAGCTAAAAGTAAACTTTAATGGATCAAAGTAAAGTATATTGAGATCATAAAAATTGTAAAAATACATTTCTTGCACAATTTGAGTGAAATCATAATTATCGTGTAGTTTTTAAGAAAAGCGTCGTAATAATATAAATTTAACGATTTATATACAAAATAAATTTAAAACACTAGGTAAACTCAAAATATGATTTTTATAAACTAAATGTAAGTATAAAAATATGTCGGGATAGTTTTTGGAAGTATCGGATTAAATGTTCAAAATAATGTTTACACGATAACGTTTATTTAATATGAAATTAGGCGTTTAATGTGAAATGCAAAACTCATGCATGACTAGTATGATGAATGTAGAGTTTGAGAAATGACCAAAAATTGAGAATTGTGACACCAAAGGTGATTACTGACACAGTGGTTGGAAACCATTTTTATGCTGTAAAGACCTCTTCTAGCTGGAAATGGAAGCCTAAGACCAAGGTTTTACATAATGCCAGTAGTGCATCAATGGACCTAAAGAAATTTGATTATGTTGATGCATAGAGCAGACCCAAGTCAGTATTGGCTTGGGTCCACAAAAGGAAATAACTTGTTTACAATCATGTGTAGGGGAATCTACAAGAGGAGCTTCAAGACAAAGGAATTTTTGATAGTGGTTGCTCTGGGCACATGACATGGGATGGGAGCAACCTTGAGGATTTTGAAGCTTATGTTGGAGGACATGTGGCTTTTGGCAATGATCCAAAGGGAGGAAAAATAGTTGGCAGAGGAACTATTAGAACAGGAAAGCTGGATTTTGAGAAGGTTTATTTGGTACAGGGACTAAAGTACAATCTATTCAGTGTTTCTCAAATGTGTGATAAGAAAAACTGGGTACTTTTTGGGGAAACTGAGTCTGTGGTGTTGTCTCCTGATTTTAAAATGCCTGATGAGAAATATGTGCAGTTAAGAGTACCTAGGAAAGAAAACATATATTGCTTTAACATGAAAGATGTAATTCCTTATAGGTCCTTAACTTGTTTATTTGCTAAGGCATCAGTTGATGAGTCAAAATTATGGCATAGAAGGCTAGGTCACTGTAAGATATAACTTTTCACATACACATCAAACCATAACACAAGGTGGCGTATAAGATGGAATTCTAGAGAGAGAAAGTTAGAGGTTTAGGGAACTTAGTGAGAGAAAGTGAAAGATATTATTATGAGCTCCAACTCTCTACCTTGGAAGGTAGAGAGTATTTATAGTCTTACACAAATCGCCACACTTTGGGCTGTGGATCAGGCATACAGTGGGTAAAGACCCGTCCGTCCTCCACGGTGTTACTTAACTAAATAACTACTTAACTTAAAAGAACTACGACTACGAGCTTTCTAACGATTACATATACTTGAGGTGACCGACTCTTTAATACCGGGAATTTCTAATTCCTAACAATCTCCCCCTAAGGGAGGTCACCTCAAACATGTACCAAAATTACATAGAATACAAATAGATTTAACATTAACAATTGATCTAGCATTCTTGATGTAGTCCTTTTCTCCCGAGCTCGTAGTCATTAATTCTTCACATTGCATGTTTGGTTATTCCAAGTGGAGGTCTTTTACTGATCCACGTGATGATAAGTTTGAGCCATCTTTGGAGATCATCAGCTATCAACAATCTCTGACATATCCTTTGTGGTGTTGGTATTTTGTGATGTTGTGACTTTGGGACCGACATGCTCACATTCTGGATCATGATCTCTTCTCATCAGAGTAGCGGAAGCATTTGTTGAATCATGATATAGGCAGCAGCGTAGCAGAAGCATGGAGTGAAAATATCAGAGTCATTGATGCACTAATCATGATTTCTTTTGAGATGAATGTGTTAAGTGAGCATGCGGCTATGGATTGACCGCTTCATTCTGATCAGCTGCAAACGTCGGGCGTACCTGCATACAACAGTTAGCAACAAATCGCACGAAATTGTCTTTGATCACTTTCGATGAATTGAGGTACACGGCCCACGGTTCCCCGTTGATCAGTACAAGTACTGCCTGTGATCAGGTAGGATTCATAAGAATCTCCTTGACAGGGTTTCGCAGCTGTTCTAGCTGTTCTCAATCCGGAACATCTCAAAGAAGACAACACGGAGTGAGTGAACCAGCGAATTTTAAGTCCACTGATTAAAGAAAAGAGATTTGAAAAACAATCGTGTATTGCTCAATAGAAATGTTTTTGCAATACAACGAAGGTTTTATTGAAAATCAATTATCAATCATAGAAATACCTTTTGGTTTGAAAAATGAGTACACAGTCGATGTGCTAAAGAAAAGAGTTTTTAAGCACAAAGACTGGTTTTTCAAAGGTATCCGTCAATCCCTAACCTGAACCAGGATTGATTCAAGAAATTGAATCGCCCCATTGTTTCTGTTCAGTTGTCACATGGTTGATCTATATGATAGATCTCACATGCCACCTACCAGGAGCTTGTTTGATGTTGGCTCCAGAAGGCTTTCCATCTTCATTGTGAATGTGTAAACACATCACTCAGATGTTCTGGCAATACCACAAGGATAATGCGTAGGACTCAAGATATAATCTCTCTTTCCACATTGTGTGAAACAGAGAGTCTTCATTGAAAAGTGTCCTAATGAGATTTATTGATGATCTCGTGGCTCTAGACTCAATTTGTGCATATTTGGATCCTGTGCCGGAGACTAGGGAGAGGGTCTCCTACTTCAATATCAACAATCTCTAAGAGAAAGTCGATAGATTATGTCGGTTCCCCGTGAGAATGAAACAAGCCCTTTTAAGAGGAACTTGAGTGGTTTGGAAAGGTGAAGTGCAGTGCGTCACTGGGTCCATGACGTCTTGTCTTCAATACCGATGTTACCATCAGTAGCATATGAAGTGAACCCGGTTTCTGCCCTAAGGTTGAATTAATGGAGGGCTATTTGTTTTCACCCTATTTTCATTCAATTCTTTTTAATTCTTCAACCCCTTCAGTGCTTACCGAGACTTCATAGCTATTACCTTGTTGGGTTTATTCCAGTACTAGCTCAGTCTTAGTCCGCACTCTTCCCATATCTCACTTTTCTCCTTTTATCATCATACCTAAGGACTTCTACACTAACTAGTGGATTGTCCCTGGGTAGATCCCTCCGGTTCTGGCGGATCATGGGAACCAATACCTAACCTTATCATCCTTATATCACCGTACATAAAGTAAAGTTGGTCGGTCAATTTGGTATTGTTCATCTGCCATTGGATCCAATTGAAAACCATTTGAAAATCAATTCAGATACATGTGATATATTATCAAAGCATTTTGTACCTGAATTGTTTTTGATATTTTTAGAACGAGAACTCCCCCTCAACATGTGCATCAAATATTTGAGAAATGTTAAGCACATGGAGGCAAGAGAAAGAATTAACTTCTTTGATTACAATTTTCTAAAAGATATCAACATCACTTCCCTCAACAGATCAAGTGGGTATAACATTTCCGGGAAGGATGAGGTTTCCATGAATTTTGCTCCCCCTCAATATGTGCCTCGAGGTTTGAAAAGAGATTTGCACATACTAGAGGGAACCTGCACATTAGGATGAATGATCACGTTTAAAATCAAAGGTTTAAGATAGATGCTCCCCCTCAACATGTGCATTGAAAAATTGAAATCGTTTGTCACATGTGAGAAGGACAGCATGTACATTCTTTTATAACCATTTACCTGATTATCAGTTTAAATCCAATTTAAATCACACATTCTCCCCCGATCACAATTATCAAATCATTTGAGATTTGTGATCTCGTATAGATTTAAATTGATTTTGAAAGCTTTTAAGGAGAATTGTGACTTAATTGTGAAAGAGTTTTAACTGATATGGATCAGATTTTAAGACATTAAACTCCATTTATAAAACATGCATGTATATATTTTGAAAACAAATTAATGCCAAATAACTTTTTAATTTAATTGAAATCATTCTCCCCCTCAATCAATGACGTAGGTTGTTGATTGAGAGATAGAGATTTTGACAAATAAGTCCAGATGATTATCAAAAATAGAGATCGAGTTATTTTTCAAAGCATTTGGTTTTCAGCAGATGGGAGTTTATAGAATCAGAGCATAGGATTTGAAAACATGGTAAAACATGGCTCTGTTCTTTCTTTAAAAGCGGGTTATTGCCTGAAGATGACAATAAACCATTTTCTCTTTCTCCCAAAAATATTTTTTTGATTTTTTTTTTTTTTTTTTTTTTTTTTTTTTTTTTTTTTAAATTCGAACAACATCTAAAATCCCGTGTCATTCTTTGAATGACAGCACAAAGACCGTAGATATAATCGAACCGGAAAGAAACATGACAAAAAAAAACAATATTTTTTAAAGATTTTTCGATTTTTTTTTTTTTTTTTTTTTTTTTTTTTTTCAAATAAATATTTACAAGAGATAGATGAAGAAAGACCTTTACTCCTCGTCTTCCTCCTGAAGACGTTTGAGAGTTTCTGGTTGAAGGCTTTTCAAACCAAGTCGTGGAAGAATAAACTCAAAACGTTCTCTTGGAAGAGCTTTGGTGAAGATGTCTGCTAACTGATATTCAGACCTCACAAAATATAGTTCCACCACACCTTTTTCCACTTGTTCCCTGATGAAATGATGTCGAATGTCGATATGCTTTGCTCATGAGTGTTGAACATTGTTGCATGAGAGAGAAATAGCACTTTTATTATCACAGTACAGAGGGATTTTGTTGAATTCAAAGCCATAGTCAGATAATTGTGATCTCATCCATAAGATTTGAGCACAACAAGATGACATGGCTATGTATTCAGCCTCTGTAGAGGAAATAGAAGTACTCATTTGCTTCTTTGAAGACCAGCTCACAAGCTTATCACCCAAAAACTGAGCACCTCCTGACGTACTTCGACGTGTATCTTGACAACCTGCATGATCAGCATCTGCATAGGCCGTTAGTGACATACCGGTGTCCTTCGGGTACCATAGTCCCATATTGATGGTTCCCTGGAGATACCGAAAGACCCGTTTAACTGCTTCAAGGTGCTTTTTGGTAGGCTTAGCCTGGTATCTAGCACACATGCACACAGAGAACAAAATGTCTGGTCTACTAGCAGTGAGATACATCAGGGATCCAATCATACTTCGATATTTAGTTTGGTCAATCATGATCCCTGAGAGGTCCTCATCTAGTTTGGTTCGGTCAATCATGGGGGTGTCAACAGGGTCACTTGAATCAAATCCAAATTTCTTTAAAATCTCTGTTGCATATTTAGATTGATTTATGAAAATGCCTCCGGGACTTTGAGAAATTTGTAATCCCAAGAAAAATGACATTTGTCCCATCATTGACATTTGAAACTTTGAACTCATTTCATTTGAAAAACGTTCACATTCCATTGGGTCAGTCGAGGCAAAAATAATATCATCAACATAAATTTGAACATGAATCAAATGTTTGCCTGACTTCCTGGTGAACAATGTAGGATCAACTGCTCCTTTGATGAATCCGGTTGATAGAAGAAACTTTGACAGTGTATCATACCATGCCCTTGGAGCTTGCTTTAAACCGTAAAGAGCCTTCTTCAAACGATAAACGTGAGTAGGATGCTCTTGGTTCACGAATCCTTCAGGTTGGCTGACGTAGACAACTTCCTTAAGATCCCCGTTCAGAAATGCCGTCTTTACATCCATCTGATATACCACCATGTTCTTACTAGCAGCATTAGCCAAAAAGATTCTGATTGCCTCGATTCGAGCAACTGAAGCAAAAGATTCTTCAAAGTCTATACCCTCCTCTTGACGATATCCTTTAGCAACTAATCGAGCCTTGTTCTTCAACACATCACCATGCTCATCAAGTTTTACTTTGAAGATCCATTTTAGAGCTATAATCATAGCACAGTCCGGAGCAGGTACTAACTCCCATACATCAAGACGATCAAACTCATGAATTTCATCTTGCATAGCATTGAACCAGCTATCTTCATTCATAGCAGTTTTAACATCTTTTGGTTCGATCTTAGATAGTACGGAGTTGAAGAAGCACCATAAGGCATCGGTTGCGAGTTGCTTCCGGGTTGATACAGGACGAGAGGGATTTCCAATGATGTTGTCTAATGGATGATCGTGAGTCCATTTTCTGAGGTGTTCATGTGGCATTTGTTGAGGAACTGAAGTAGCTGAGTCGATGTCTCCTGAAGAAGATGGTTCTGATGATGATTCAGGAGTAGCAAATATGTTTTCAAATGGAGCATCTTCAGGAGTCGCAAAGGGATTAACTTCATCATTGATGCCAGAAACATTTCCATGATGTACATTTGAAGAATGATGATTTGTTGATGAGACTGAAGGATCAGCAGCAGGTGCTTCTTGACTTACAGCTATTGAAACTGATGGATTGACTTCATTCACTGGAATATGAGCATCCTCTGTTGTAGGGATCAGCACCTCATTAGTAGTAGACTCATACAGTTCATCAAACATTGGATCAAACAATTTCTTTACATCATCTTCAGATGGAGGTACATATGGCGTTTCTTGAGAGGAGTTTGGAACAAGGGATGAACCAATAGGACTGTTTTGAAGTGCGGGTCCTGAGCTGGAGTGTCCAGGAGCCATTTGACCGGTCAGCTCATCAAACGTAACGTGAATTGTTTCCATGATATTTCGGGTTCTTTTGTTGTAGATTCGGTATCCCTTTTTGTTTGGTGCATATCCTACAAATACTCCAATGTCAGCTTTAGCTCTAAGTTTGCCCAAGTCTTGACCCTCATTAGTTGGATAGCACAAGGCACCAAACACACGAAGGAAAGATAGATTAGGTTTTCTGTTGTGGACAAGTTCATATGGAGTTTTTCCATGAATGGTGTGAATCAGGGAACGATTTTGTGTGTAGCATGCAGTGGCAATTGCTTCAGCCCAGAGAAACATTGGAACCTTTGAGTAGATCAGCATTGTTCTAGCAGCTTCGACAAGAGTACGATTTCGTCTTTCAACTACACCGTTCTGTTGAGGGGTTCGTGGAACACTTCTTTGATGGCTGATTCCAACGCTTTCATATAATTCACTAAGTTGTTTGTTGACAAACTCAGTTCCATTGTCTGTTCTGATAATTCTGACAGTTTTGTTTAGTCTAACCTGCAGCTGTTTGATGAGTTTGATGATGATATCAGGAGTTTCATCCTTTGTCCTTAAGAATTTGACCCAGGTGAATCTAGAATAATCATCAACCACAACTAACACATATTTCTTCCCAAAGATATTATGCACCCTCATTGGTCCACATAAATCCATATGAATCATATGAAGAACTTCTGTGACAGAGTTAATGGGTTTGGGTTTATGGGTATACTTCTTGCTTTTTCCCAATTGACATGCTGAACAAAGATGATCCTTTTCATACTTTAGTCTAGGTAAACCTACAACTAAGTCCTTTCTGGAAAGATCGTTGATGGTGCCGAAGTTCAAGTGATTGAGACGACGATGCCATAACCATGACTTTGTCTTTGAAGCCTTTGATAACAAGCAAATTGGTGAAGCTCTCATCATGTCATCGATAGAGATAGTGTAAAGGTTTGAGCCACGAGTTCCTTTCAACAGTTCCTTACCATTAAGATCTCTAACGAAGCAGGTATGTTTTCTGAAGGCTACCTCTAGATCAGAATCACAGAATTGACCAACAGAGAACAGATTATGACCTAAACCTTCCACATAATACACTCTGGAGATGACACTATCACCAACAACATAATCTCCATAACCCATAATAGCACCGAAATGATCATTACCAAATCTAACAGTCCCGATGAATTTGCTCACGAAGTTCATGAGCCGTGACCGGTCTCCAGTCATATGCTTGGAACAGCCTGAGTCCAGGTACCACAGAACGATTTGAACGATCTGCAGTTGAACACAGACAAGAATGGATAACTGGATAATTGGGATCCCCATGCAAGAATGGGTTCCATTTGGTTAGTAGCAACAGTTGGACCACCCACATCAGAAATAGAAGCATTCATATCAGACAGTGAGGTAATGGAATCATTGTGAATAGATGCAATACTAGTGTCTGTATTAACCCTATTTACAGTGTGACCACTTCTTAAAGGAATAGTTCTACCAGTAGGCATCCATTTTCTAGTGGGCATTATCTGATTAGTCTTATGACCAACAGGTATCCAATAAAAGCCTATTCTGCTGAATGTTCTTCCTGTGGGTTTCCATTGTTTTCTAACTCTCTTTCGCTTTTGCCTTTTAGCCTTTTTAGTATGAGTTTTAGCATTAACAATATTAACTGGACAATTAACATCATTAGGCAAAGCATTGACATCACATTCATGATTAGAAACAGAATTCAAGCAAACATCAGAGCAAGTTTTGCAAATAGTATCAGAATTCGAATTAATTACAGTACGCTTATGGCTAATACTAGAATCAACACGATTCGTTTTATTCGATTCAAACATAAGGTTCCTAGATTGTTCTTCTACTTTCTTCCAGTGCACATTCTTAGCTTGAGAGGTCCTATCATTCCTTGTATTGTCTTGAGACTTTGACCTGCTCCCTTTAATGTCACTGATTACTCCTGTAGAGGGAATGGGAACATTAGTTTGTTTTACTACTCTTTGCACCACCTGTTTAGATGTGCTGGGATCTGAGCTACATGCAGGTGCACTAAGGTTTACTTTCTTAACACTAGAGGTACTGGGATTAGCACTCCTAGAAGGCACATTTGAGTTGACTTTCCTATCATTGACAGATCTAGAATCTGAACTACTCATTAGTACACTACTCCTTGCTTTCAAAACATTGGGAGTCGATTGCATATCATGTTTGGCCTTAGGCATTGAGCATGGAATCAAGGGGTTAACTCTCTCACCTAATGTCTTTGGGCATATTGTGATCAAACATTCTAAGATTTCTTGAGATCGTTTGGCATATAAGCATGCATGTCCAATTGCATTATCATGAGGTTTCTCTAGCTTATCCTCTTCAACAATCTCACGCAGGCATTCTAAGCAATCCTTAAGGGATGAGAAATATGTCTGAATGGCAAGTTTGTTGTTCCTTAGATGAGGGGGGATATATGTCACAGATAAAGCATATTTATTACTAGAGCGAACCTTAGATACAACATTCTCCTCATTGAACATTGGCATTTTCCCTTTTACCTGACTCTTCAGATTCTCGATTTCCTTTTGCAATGAAGTTATTTGTTCGTTGTTTTTGTTACGAGTGACTTTAATTGATTCAAACAACTCATTGAAATGACGTTTAACCTTTTCATTTTCTTCTATAAAACTTTCGTTTTCCTTTTGTAAAGCATTTACTAGGTTTTGAAGATGAAACGTTTGAGAATTCTGAGAATCTAAAGAAGGAGGCATTTGGGAGCCTGTCATATTGTTCGTTTGGCCCTTTAATTGAGAGATTTGGGCTTTCAACTTTCTGATCGTGTTGCACTGAGCTTGAACCTGTTCATCGCGTTTGTTAATTTGAAAAACTGCATCAAACTCTGGAGCATCTGAAGATGTCTTGATATTTGAAGTTTTGACATTTTCTTTGAGATGTTGATATTTTAGTTGTAAATTAAAATACTCAACTTCTAGTTTAGAAAAATTTTTAACCAAAGTGTCGTGATCATCCAGTTCAATTTTCTCGTTTAGTTTAGAATTAGTTTTTTCAAGCTCAATGACACGATCATGGGAGACTTTCAGGGCCACAGATAATTCATGAAATTTGGAGGCATTAATAGAGCAATTTGAAGCAGTGAAAAACACATCTTGAGCAACACATTCAGTAATAAGATTCTCATTTAATGTATGCAAGTTCTTTCTTTCAATCTCATTATATTTCAGTGCACGCTCATAGTCACCAACTTCAACAACCATTGCATCAAATTCCTTTTCCATTCCCTTAATATCAGCTTCTATTCCCTTTTTAAGACTCTCAAAGTGATCTTTTAGAAGTTTAAAGAAGGGCATGACCTCAGTTAGATAGCATTCTTTCATTTGTTCAAAACCCCTTTCTCCTTCAGTTATACCAGTGGGTGTGATCCTTTTCTTGCAAGTTTTCTCAAAATCAACAAATAGTTGAAATATAACATATTGGCTAATTAATATCTTGCTTTTAGTGGCAATTTTCCTAGGTACAAGATGCATTGGTGTATTCGGAGGATACACAGTCGCTCTAGGCATTTTCCAAAGGGGAGGGTTGGTTTCAACAATATTTTCTGCTTTCTGCTTATCTAAATCTTTTTTCCAGAAGACTTGTTCGGGAGTCAACAAAGTCTGAGGCTTAAACTTGTTTAATGCAATCCAGTTTTCCTTCTTATAATCATGAGGAGTGATATTTATGTTTTTCTCTTTGCATTTGGGATCATTTTGTTTCTTATTCATCATTTCCCTAGTGATTTCGTCTGATTTCTTATCTTCCTCAGTGCATTCAACGCAACTAGGATTCTGCCTAGGCTTAAGGATTTCATCACCATCATAAAGCACCTTATGAGCATTTCTAGCCTTTTTAATTACCTCTGGATTTGGTTCCTCAACAAGGGGAATGCTATGCTTATCGCTTAAGATTCGATGTTTGGTGATCATGTGAGCAGTCTGAATGGTGTTTCCTTGTATGTACAACTTGTTTTCTAGTTTGTTTTTCAAAGTTTTCAGATTAGAAAAATCTCTCAAGAGTTTTGATTCCTTTGCATTAAATTCTTGCTTAAGCATTTTCACATTTTCTTGAAGTTCGTGTTTTTGTTTAGCTGTTTTAGAAAGTTTTTCTTGCAAGGAATTTAATTCTTGTTTCAATACTTCTTCTCTAAACTTACTTTTTCTAATTACTGTACTCACTTGGGCATCCATTTCCTGCTCACGAGTGGTCAACTCGAATTTTGCACGTTGTTCATAAATAGCAACACGTTCCTTATAGGCATTTAGTTCAGAAATTATGGAGTCATCAGGAGCACATGCAGTGTATTCATCAAAGACATAGTCATTGTTGACTGCAGAAGATGCATCACTTGGTACAACTTCACTTTCATTTTGTTTCACGTATTGATCGTATGGGACAATATTGATATTACCCATATTTTCAATATTTGATTCAAAAGTTTCAGCTGGTTGTACTTTGTCATGCATCTGTTGCACATCAGCATCATCGTATAGTTTTAATACCTCTGAGATGAGTTTGTCCTTGGATGTGCCAGCTTGTGGTGAAGAAGAGATCTTGGAAGAAACCATTGGAGAGATGCTAGCCATAAAGATTGTGTGTGCAGTAGGTCCATCATCTACATCAGAGTCGTAAGCATCACAGTCAGCGACTTGAAAGGCATTCTGATGATTGTAACCTATCTCCTGAATAGGCTGCTCATCCACATCTGCATCATAGGTCTTTGCATTGCCCTCAGCAAGAAACAGCAATTCCTCTTCATCCAACGCAGCACCATTGTCCTGAGCTTGTGCCAGCAACATCTTATCTCTGAAGTAATTAGCATTCTGAGGACGCTTTGGAGATGTGCAGTTCTTTGCAATGTGACCTTCACCACCACAGTTTTAGCATTTGATTGGCTTAGGTTGACCTTGGTTACCATTTCTTCCTCGATTCTGGTTTCCAACATAACCTCTCCCAGCTCCACCTCTTCCCTGATCATACTGTCTTTCCTGAACTGGTTGCACCACGATCCTTCCATCTTTAACAGTGGCTTGATTATGTGGGTTAGATGCAGTTCGAAGGTTGTTGTTGGTTTGTGGGAGAGAATTCATGTTTTGACTAATGAGTAGAGCTAGTTGATTAACGATGTTATCCACGCGTGCATCAGCATCAGCTTGTTTGAACATAGGATCAGGAATGATTTTGTGATTACCATTACCCAAGGGTATGACTTGTGATGCTTTGGTTGTGATTCCAATGTTTGAGTAGAAAGCTGTTGAGTCATTAGACGAACTTGTCTCTCCCTGGTTGGTTTTGAACTGATTGAGAATCAATTTTTCAAACATGGCATGTCTCTCATTCTGAAGGAGGAAGGCATAGAGTTGCTCATAGTTTGTGTTCTTCAATCCTTTAGTAAGCTTCACAGCGGTAACAAACTTGTGCCATTCGGGATTCATGTTGTTCACAAATTTTGAATTCAACTGAATGTTAGGCATAGTCATTCTGATGTTCCTCATGTCATTCACTAACTTATGAAATCTCACATAGTACTCATAGACACTCTCATCTGGTTTCATCTTGAAGTGCTCAAATTCGTCATAGAGTTGGGATTCTCTGTCTTCCATAGTTAGTTCTGAACCTGAGAGAAGCATCTTAACATTATCCCAAACTGCCTTTGCTTCAGTGTTATGATTGATTAGCTTGTAGATGTCTTTAGGAAGACCTTGAAGAACAATGTTTGAAGCCCTGATATCTGCATCAAATCTCTTTTTCTCCTTATCATCAAGCTCATCATACATCTTAGGTCTGTCCATTCCGTAAACAGGAGTACCATCTTCATTAGTATCAAGTATGTCTCTAGTCGTTTCAACTCGATATGGTCCTTCATCAATGGATTTTAGAATATTGACACCATTTTCCTTTCCAAGGCAATACAATCTGATTCGTTGAGCCCAAGAATCGTAGTCAGTTCTGTCAAGCATGGGTGGACGAGTATCTGATCCAGCTGCTTGTACATCCTCGGCAACTGTGGAGATGACAGTAGGGACGTTGGTGGACATGTTATCAGATTATACGGGATTTTATAACTCAATGATTAAACCGGGAAATAGATTCTTTCACGGGATTTTACTAAATCAAGAGAAAACCGTAAACAATCACTCAAGTCGCTAGATGATAAAGCTCTAAGTCGCTAGAAACAAATCCACTAAGTCGCTACCAATTAATTCGCTAGACAGCCAAGTCGCTAGAATCCCAAGTCGCTAACAGAAAAAACAAGTCGCTAAGTAGTAACTCGCTACGGGCCAAGTCGCTAACCAAATTTTGGCAGCAATTCGCTACACAAGTCGCTAGAAACACAAGTCGCTAAAGAGCAACTCGCTACTGACCAAGTCGCTACCACAAGTCGCTACCCGTAGTGGAGAGTCCACTACTTGTCCTTTAACTCGCTAGCTCTAACTCGCTAGCTTTTAACACTGTAAGTCGCTACAAAATAACGAAGCAAGTCGCTATGAAGAAAGGTTATCCGTGAACTAACTCGCTACCATGAAAAACCATATAAACATCACTTTTCAATCCAAAAACAACCCAACCAAGATGATTCAAGCTTACCAAATGAAAACCTAAACACTTATGATGATTCTAAACACAAAAGTACCAACAAAATTCAAACTTTAACACAAGAAATCAACCAAATGATGCAAAAACCACTAAACTTTTTCAAACTCAAAAACCACCTAAAAACCACTATAAATCCAAAGATGTGCAAGATATGATCTAACCATGGCTCTTGATACCAATTGTAAGATATAACTTTTCACATACACATCAAACCATAACACAAGGTGGCGTATAAGATGGAATTCTAGAGAGAGAAAGTTAGAGGTTTAGGGAACTTAGTGAGAGAAAGTGAAAGATATTATTATGAGCTCCAACTCTCTACCTTGGAAGGTAGAGAGTATTTATAGTCTTACACAAATCTCCACACTTTGGGCTGTGGATCAGGCATACAGTGGGTAAAGACCCGTCCGTCCTCCACGGTGTTACTTAACTAAATAACTACTTAACTTAAAAGAACTACGACTACGAGCTTTCTAACGATTACATATACTTGAGGTGACCGACTCTTTAATACCGGGAATTTCTAATTCCTAACAGTCACCTTAATTTCAAAACAATCAATAAACTGGTAAAGGGCAACTTAGTGAGCGGGTTACCTTCTAAGGTTTTTGAGTGTAAAGAACTTTGTGTGGCTTGTCAGAAAGGAAAACAACATAGAGCCTCTTGTAAGACCAAGACTGTAAACACCATTACACAACCACTGTTTATGCTTCATATGGACTTATTTGGATCTACCTTTGTTAAAAGTTTGAACCATAAGCAATACTGCCTAGTTATTACTGATGATTATAGTAGATTTTCTTGGGTATACTTTTTAGCTGCTAAGAGTGAAACTAGTGAGATCCTCAAGAGTTTCATTACTAAGATAGAAAATCAAGTAAACCATAAGGTCAAAGTAATCAGATGTGATAATGGAACTGAGTTTAAAAATGATGTGATGAATCAATTTTGTGTGGCTAAGGGTATAGAAAGACAGTTTAGTGTTGCTAGGACACCACAACAGAATGGTGTAGATGAAAGGAAAAATAGAACACTAATTGAGGCTGCTAGAACAATGTTGTCAGAATCAAAGTTACCAACTACCTTTTGGGCTGAAGCTGTAGGAACTGCATGTTATGTGCAGAATAGAAGCAAGGTAGTGAAGCCTCATAACAAGACCCCCTATGAGCTGTTACATGATAGGAAGCCTATGATAGCATTCCTAAAACCTTTTGGGTGTCCTGTTACTATCTTGAATACCATATACTACCTAGGCAAGTTTCAAGAAAAAGCAAATCATGGATACTTTCTTGGATATTCTTCCAATAGCAAAGCCTTTAGAGTATACAATAGGAGGACCAAAATTGTTGAAGAAAACTTACATGTTAAGTTTAGTGAAGAGACTCCTAGTGTAGAGACAAAAGGACCAGAGTGGCTGTTTAACATTGATATGCTAACCAAATCTATGAATTACGAGCCTATCATTGCAGGTACATCCACTAATATTGATGCAGGTACTCAAAAGGATTCTGAAAGAGAAGCAAATTCTAAGGAAGCTGATTCTCCAAAGGAGTTCTATTTGATTGAGAAGTGGAAAGCTGGTCTTGTCTCACCCATCATTGAAAAGAAGAGTCCCACTGATGATGATGCTTTGGATTCTGGAAGCAAGGGTGATCATCATCAAGATAAGGAAGAGTTGTTGCAAGACAACTAGGTGTTGGTAGAAGAAATTAAAAGAAAGAAGAAAAATTCTGAAAGCACTGCTAAGCATAATGAAAGCACTGCTAAGCCAAGTTCTACCACTGCTAGTTCAAGTGAAACCCCGGCTGCAAATTCTGATAGCAGTACTTACTTTGGAATCCCTGCCAAGCCATTATTTGGTGAAGATGAGTATCCAACTGATCCAGACATGCCTGATTTAGAAGAAAGGGATACTCCAACTGATGATGAGAATTTGGATGACTATTTCAATGATGCATATTTTACAAATTTGGAAACAGTCATCACAGAGAGTCCAATTCCTACTACTCATTATCATTTACCCAACTTTTAAGCTTAACATAAACTTAAACAAAAGACCGAATGTAACAAAATGACCAAAAAAATCGAACATATACCAAAAGAGAAAAGACGCTTGGGGGCTTCCAACTTTAACACAATTTGGTCCAAAAGATAACGGTCTTCTACTAAGCTTCCAAAAAGCTATACAACTAAGTGTACTCTATCCTACACCTTGTCTTTACCTTTACTTGAACCTTCGGTACCTATCAAGAAAACATCACAACTAAACATATAAGCGAAACGCTTAGTAAGTACATAGCATAACAAGCTAAACAACACATAATATAAATCATGTCATAACCATAACTAGTCTATTCACTAGTTAAACCTAGGGATATAGGGGCACATACCTCAAGCCAACATTGTCGGCCTAAACGAGATCAACCCACGAGGTTGAACCTCATCCCATAGTTAGTCCAAAGACTAACTAAGCTATGCCTAGAAATGGATCCATAACTAGCTAACGCACCATATATCCTATCTTTCACCATTACCATGTAACAAACATGATAAAGCTAACAAAACATAAACCATTACCATATATAAAATATGATAAAGCTAAAACCATGTTATAACCATATACTTACCTCAAACCGTACTAGCTTATTAACAATACGCCAATCTCTAGCAATCGCTTCCTATATCATTATAACATCATATTAGGATACAAATATAATCATTATACAACTAGGGTTAATTCATGATTTTATCTATACCAAGGTGTTCCATAAGCCATATATCAACACTAATTTTTTCACCCAAAAACA
This sequence comes from Chrysanthemum seticuspe, assembly GCA_019973895.1. Taxonomy (NCBI): domain Eukaryota; kingdom Viridiplantae; phylum Streptophyta; class Magnoliopsida; order Asterales; family Asteraceae; genus Chrysanthemum; species Chrysanthemum seticuspe. The sequence goes on along the minus strand of BPTQ01000008.1, from coordinate 213,053,871 downwards.
AAACTCCCAATTTCTAAAGTATGGAAAGTATTATGATTTATCACAATTAATCATAGGAACTTCATCCCTTAACTCGTTATCATACTAATTTCATATCAAAATCCAGTTACCCAATACCCACCAATCATAACTCATGAACCCTAATTGTTAAAATGAAAAATCACTATTAATTAAGCTTACTTACTTGATGGGGAATGATAATTAAACCTATGATTGATTACAATTACTCTTCTTCAATCAAACTAGATAAAATTGAGGTTTTGCCTTTCTTTGTTCTCTGTGAACCGATCTCAACACCTTTCTCTCAAATATTCTGAAAAGCTAATCTTAATATGGATAATTATCCATTTAACGTTGGCCTATTGGCTGTTTTAGTCCTTTATGTTTTATACTTCCTATTTTGGTCACATAAGTACCTTTTTCATATAAAATACATATTAACACAATATTAGGCTATAACTTATAACATTAATAACTAATATAATACTTATAATAACATACTATAATACCTTAACGGAAACGGGTGTAACAATTCTCCTCCCCTTAAATGGGATTCCGTCCCCGGAATCTATTCTTGTAACAAGTGAGGATATTTACTCCTCATTTTATTCTCTGGCTCCCGTCTTGTACTACAACCTTTTCGAAGCCTCCATTGAACTTTTACTAATGGTATCTTTTTATTTCTCAACTTCCGTGTCTTTGTTCCTAAGATTGCTTCCTGTTCTTCTTGTGAAGTCAACTCCGGATCAATCTCAATATCATATAAGGTGACCACGCTTGTTTCATCTGTTAGACACTTCCTTAGGTATGATACATGAAAAGTATTATGAATACCTTTCATTTCTTCAGGTTGTTCCAAAACGTATGCTACTTCTCCGACACGCTCTAAGATTTTAAACGGTCCAATATATCTTGGACTTAACTTCCCTTTATTCTTAAATATTAAAACACCTTTCCACGGGGAGACTTTCAACATCACAAAATCTCCAACTTCGAATTCTATTGATTTTCTTCTATTATCGATATAACTCTTCCATCTATCTTGCGCTGCTTTAAGCCTTTCACGGATTGTCTCAATCTTTTCGGTGGTCGCCAAAATAATATCTGTACTAGCTAAATCTCTAATCCCGACTTCATCCCAACATACGGGTGTCCTAGATTTCCTACCATAGAGAATTTCGTAAGGCGGCATGCCTATATTTTCTTGGTAGCTATTGTTATAGGAAAATTCTGCCAAGGGCAAATGATCATCCCAATTGCCTCCAAAATCAAGAACACAAGCTCATAACATATCTTCTAAGGTTTGTATCGTCCTTTCACTCTACCCGTCAGTTTGAGGATGAAAATTCGTGCTCATATGCAATCTCGTACCAAGTTCCTCTTGAAAGCTTCTCCAAAATTTTGAAGTGAAATGTCCATCTCTATCAGAAACTATATAAATGGGTACTCCATGACGCGCGATTATCTCATTGACGTAGATCTTTTCTAATTTATGAACGGGCATATTTTCTCTAATTGGGATAAAATTTGCACTCTTCGTCAAGTGATCTACAATTATCCAAATAGCATCGTGTTTCTTGGTTGTCCTTGGCAACTTCGTAATGAAATCCATGGTTATCTTTTCCCACTTCCAAACCGGAATGTCCAAAGGTTGGACCTTTCCATACGGCTTTTTATGTTCGGCTTTGACTTTTAAGCAAGTCAAACATTTTTTGACATACTTTACACAATCTCTTTTCATACCCGGCCACCAATAGTTTCTTTTCAAATCAAGGTACATTTTTGTAGCTCCTGGATGAATAGAATACTTTGACTTATGTGCTTCCTCCAAAAGTAAGTCTTTGACACCGCTTCTAAAAGGAATGTAGATTCTTTCAATTCGAGTCTTGATTCCTCGACTATCATCAACAAGATGAGGAATATAAGAGCTGATACGCTCGCCCTTCCAATTTTCTTCCTTCAATTCTTCCTCTTGAGCAAATTTTATTTGGTCAAAAATATCGGACGTGACAAACATCTGAAGCGAGCTGATCTCGGTGACTTCATTCCGGTCATTACGACTTAGAGCATTGATAAGGAATTAAAACGTACGCTTTTAGGGGGTCATTTAAGCCCTATTTCGACACATTTTATATCCGTTACTAATTAATTTCCTTTCTTTTCACTTTTTAGGTCTTTTAGAAGCAAAATGTTGGAATGAAGCACATTTGGACGAAAAGGAGCAAAAGCATGAAGAAAATGACAAAGTCAAGATCGAAGAAACTCAAGGCTGATCAACAAAACCTGACGGCGTCCATCCAAAGGGCGACGCCTTCCCTCTATGAAGACTTGATCAGAAAGTGCCCACGACGACTCAGTGTAAATTCTGATCCTAAAGCCTGACGGCGTCATGCCCAAAATATGGAGGGCGTCACTCACACTTTTCACTCCAGACGGCCCATATCTAGAACTCAGACGACGTCGCAACTAAAGATCGACAACGTCACAACTCTCAAGTGACGCCGTCCCATCGATGACTTGGCCCAGACGAAACCCTAATGACGGCGACCTAACGGAGATCTACTCCTTGTTACAACACCATCAAGGATATCACCATCCTTGTGAATAAATAAACACTTATATGTATAACGATGCACCTCATCGATTATACGACCTAAGCATTCTTCCCAAGTGCTACTTGATTTGATTCTTCGGCATCCTTCACTAATGCCTTTGACACAATGCTTGGCACCCTTCACTAATGCCTTCGTCTTGACACATTAAGCATTCTTCACTAATGCTTTGACGCGGATGATGAGCACCTTTCACTAATGCTTTCATCTTGACACTTTCGACATTCTTCCCTAATGCCTTCAACCCAACATCTATGGAGAAAGGAAGAACTATCAACAAGAGAACCTTCGTTGTCTTGATGATGACGAAGCATGGCAACTCATGGACTTGAGCTTGCACGTCTTCAAGAAATGGTGATCTTTCCTTTAAGAGGAACCTAGAAGATCACACAAAAACAAAAGACAAAGACTACATAGATCTCTTGGATCTGAGGTTAGAGGGTTAGAATACTTGGGGGAAGTATGTGTGTAAAGGGATGTAGTTCCTCCATAATGGAACTAGGTGCTTAGCCTAGTACCTAATAAAGGGTAGGCGACGTTGTGATAGGATTAGTTCTCCTAAGGTGTGAAAGAACTCGGTGGTTAGCCTAGCACCGTATAAAGGGTAGGCGACGTAGTGTTAGGTGTGGTTCGCCTTGGTGTGAAAGAACTCGGTATTTAGCTTTGTACCGGAAAAAGGTTAAGCGACGTTGTGAAGGCTTCTCCGCCATAAGGAGATTTGGTGTAGTGCTTACGAACTCTCGAGTAGGTGACTCGGGGAGTGGAGTAGGGCAAGGAAGGTGTCCTTGTAGCCGAACCACTATAAATAACTTGTGTCGTGGTGATGTGCTTCTTACTCTTTATCTTTCATTATATGTTTATATATCTATCTATCAACGTCCAACATAAACAACCAAAAAGATTGACATAAGTTGTTAATACAAATAAGCCGTAAAAACATTTATTAATATTTTACGACCTTCTCATGTTTTGTCGATAACAAAAGTAAAATCATATTAACGAAACAAATAAAATACGTAAATGGTTTGAACTAATAGTTTTCTAACATATTCACATTTTCACATAAAACACTAAAACAAGTATAAGTGATTTTATGATCTAGATATATATATATATGTACAACAACTAGTGTTTACATATTGGGTTAACAAGTATAAATAATTCTATGATTTAGATATATATATATATATATGTACAACAACTAGTGTTTACATATTGGGTTAGCATATACTTAAACTAAGTATACTAAAATGGGTAAAAGCATGTAAATACTAAAATAAGGTAAAAACATGTAAATACTAAAATGGGTAGAAACTAGCAAATGGTATTGAACCATAACCCATGGTTTTATATATACCACTTATCTAAGTTCATTGTATCTAGAAAGAAAACCATGGATCAACCCATAACCCATGACCCATGACCCATAACCAAAAATACCCATGGGCAAAGAGGAGCGTTCCACGGATCCCTAGCTTTGTGCTAGCCGGATCCCAAGTGGAAGGGATCCGTGGGATCCGGGGAAACAGTAGAGAATTTTCTCTATAAATAGAGAGCCATTTCTTCCTTACTTGTCATCCCTTTACACACATACTTCCCCCAAGTATTCTAACCCTCTAACCTCAGATCCAAGAGATCTATGTAGCTTTTCTCTTCTGTTTTTATGTGATCTTGTAGGTTCCTCTTAAAGGAAAGATCACCACATCTTGAAGACGTGCAAGCTCAAGTCCATGAGTTGCCATGCTTCGTCATCATCAAGACAACGAAGGTTCTCTTGTTGATAGTTCTTCCTTTCTCCATAGATGTTGGGTTGAAGGCATTAGGGAAGAATGCCGAAAGTGTAAAGATGAAAGCATTAGTGAAAGGTGCTCATCATCCGCGTCAAAGCATTAGTGAAGAATGCTTAATGTGTCAAGACGAAGGCATTAGTGAAGGGTGCCAAGCGTTGTGTCAAAGGCATTAGTGAAGGATGCCGAAGAATCAAATCAAGTAGCATTTGGGAAGAATGCTTAGGTCGTATAATCGATAAGGTGCATCGTTATACATATAAGTGTTTATTTATTCACAAGGATGGTGATATCCTTGATGGTGTTGTAACAAGGAGTAGATCTCCTTGATAATAGGTGTTGTGTCGTGAAGGGTAGTAGTTCCTCCATAATGGAACTAGGTGCTTAGCCTAGTACCTAATAAAGGGTAGGCGACGTTGTGATAGGATTAGTTCTCCTAAGGTGTGAAAGAACTCGGTGGTTAGCCTAGCACCGTATAAAGGGTAGGCGACGTAGTGTTAGGCGTGGTTCGCCTTGGTGTGAAAGAACTCGGTATTTAGCTTTGTACCGGAAAAAGGTTAAGCGACGTTGTGAAGGCTTCTCCGCCATAAGGAGATTTGGTGTAGTTCTTACGAACTCTCGAGTAGGTGACTCGGGGAGTGGAGTAGGGCAAAGAAGGTGTCCTTGTAGCCGAACCACTATAAATAACTTGTGTCGTGGTGATGTGCTTCTTACTCTTTATCTTTCATTATATGTTTATATATCTATCTATCAACGTCCAACATAAACAACCAAATAGATTGACATAAGTCGATCTAAATATTTAAAAGGAAGTTTTAAATTGGTAAAACTATTCAACCCCCCTTCTAGTTTTCCACAATTGGCATCAGAGCTTCGTAACCAAGTTTCTTAAAGTATATTGTACTTTAAAGACTTGATACGATCCGTGTATGTTTGAAAACTACAAAGAAGGATTTTTTTTGGATCATATTTTCTGTTAAATCATTTTGTTGGACATTGATAGATGATTCTAACAATATTCCGTTCTCGAGTAATTTTCATGCTAGAATTTCCCAAAATCTTCATTCAAAGATGAAGTCAACATTCAAGGAAGGATTCTTAAAGTAATCACAACTTAAGTACATCAAGTACAAAGGATTACTTTAAAAGCTCATGAAGTATTTTTGGTTTTATACCAAATCAAGAAGCATAGAGGTATGTTCTACTTTTCATTAGATAGGATACTTAAGTTCTACTTATTTTCAAAAGTACTACTTTGATTATTAAAACACTAAGAGCGTTAGAAGTCTCTTTCGTCACTCTTCCACCTTTCTCGTCATCGGGAATAATATTTTTTTTAACGCCGTCATCACATCCTCGATATGAGATTCATCAAAAGCCGTCATCCAAAAACAATCGTCATCTAAAAACTCCGAACTATTGTTTTTTTTTTGGTAAGCTATTCCATAAGCATACTACAAAAATAATGTCAAACAACCTCTTTTATGTTCATAGTAGCCGGATCCCTCTAGTTGTACTAGCCGGATCCCAAATACAAAGGATCCGGGGGAACCGTGGAACAGAACTCAGCTATACGCTTTCAAAAATCACCACTGATCTTTTTCCCTCTATTCTCATAACACAAAAATGACCAAGCTACTGAATCCATCCTCATTGGCTTCCATAACCTCAAGTATTCCTTCCTAGAACACTATTGTAAGTAATTACATTAACTTGTTCTAATTTTCATCATCTTCATTCTAGGGTTTATGGTTCCTTAAATTATAATCAAATTAATTTAATTAGGGTTTTTCAAATTAATCATGAAAAGGGGCTTTTTAACTAAATCACATTATGTTCACAACATTGTTAATACAAATCAAAAACCATAAACCCATTTCCAACTAATTTTACCTAATTGGAAAATTTGTATTTCTAGGACCAACCATGCCCAAAGCCACTCAACAAGATCATCATGACACCGTCCACTATCTTACTCACTACTATCGTAAAAGGGGCCTGACCAAAACTAACCGTAAAATTTTCAAAAGCCTCACAAAACGACTTATTCACGAAGGTCGTGTAGTCAAGGAATGTTTCCTTGAAGATACCGACATTCGTCAAGTTTTCTCGACAATCAACTTTGATTGTCTTCTTGACATTGATGAACAAATTTGTCCGGTTTTTATTTTTGAGTTTTACAAAAGCTTTAGGATCATTAGAAACACCGATAATAGCATCTCAATTGCCTTTATCATCAACACACAAAACTTTACTCTTCCTCTCAACACTTTTGCTCAAATTCTTCGCATTCCTTGTGAAGGAATTTGTATGTACTCTCAAGATTGGGCAATTAACGCTCAAAACCTTGCACTTGATCCTAAACCTCTTTACAACACTCCTCTCGACAATCACGAAACCATTCGTGATACTATCTTTAAAATTAGGACCAACCAATCCCGTTACGATCGTAACAAAAAGCTCATTCACCGTGATCCCTTTAAAATGGAACTTTTTGAAATGCATCCCATGTTTAGAAAATGGGAAGAAATCCTTAGGGAAAACATCATTAGCCTAGTTGGAAACAAAGATCATCCAAACGCATGCCTTGTGCAAATGATCTATTGTCTTATCCACCAAAGGCCATTTAATCTTGCCTATTACATGGTAAGGAGAATGGCTGGGGTATTCAAAGCTTCCAACATGGTACTCCCATATGGTATGCTCCTAACACGACTTTGTAAGTACGTTAGTGCATTGCAACCATCCCCTATCAACGATGACCATTACCTTTCCGATCACGTCCTGGTACCCCTTACCAAACAACCATCTAAACGGTTCATGGTCAATGGAGAGAAACCCGAAGCTCTCTCGGACTCCTCGGCCGGAGAAGAAGAAGAAGATGAGGAGGACATCGACCCCGTATCAAACATCAAATTGGACATTCTTGAATACCACGAACAACTTCCAACCAATCCAAACGAGACCGCGGAATTCAAACAAATAAGAGGCATGATTCAAAACCTCGCTTACAATCTCACTAAGCCGTCAAAAAGAAAAAGGAAGAATTGACGAAAGAGACAATAGGAATGTGCTTATTTTCATTTATCTTATGTTTGAATGATTTCTTTTTAGCATTGTTGGTTTATGGTATTTTGGATATTGTTTCTGGTGCTATATGATGGCTTGCTTGTTCTTATTGCTTGTTTTATAGACGTAATAATGTGCAAAACCTGCACATCATTTCTGAAAAGGTTCTGATCTGCAGATGCCGGATCCCTAGGAATAGCCTAGCCGGATCCCCTCCTTGAGGGAACCGTGGGATCTGTATCAGCAGATAAGCAATACTGCATTTCCTACATCAAGATTGCTTTCTAGATAAACTTCACATTAGCTAAGCATCTGTTTTAGAACCCAACTAAGTCTTATTCCATGATAAGAAAAAGCTTAGACTCACTAAAGGCTTACTTAAGATCTTAGTCTAAATACGTCTTGATTTACTAACACATCAAAAACCACCATATTTCCGCTCCATTACTCACAAGCCAAATTTTCATCTTTCAAAACACTTAAGTAGACAAACTAAACATTTTTAGAAAATTGTTTCAAGCCATTCTTATTTCAAAATGAGTCAAAAATTAGTTTTTCAATTCCTATAATTTTTAAGGATTTTTCAAATTTCATCACAAGCTTAAATCTGATCACTAGGATCATTTATTATGACTTAACACCTCCAAAACACTTAGTGTTAACCTTGGATATCCATTGGTAGTCATCTTGTCCTATCCTCCTTCCATAAGAAACAATCATTAGCTACAAACACTTATTACTCATGATCATTCAAGTACCCTCTCATCCTAAAACACTTAGGAGAGCTGAAACACCCAAATCAAGATAGGCTTTAGCTTCTAGAAACCTCATTTCAAATCTGTCATAACTGCTGAGAGCCGGATCCCTAGGAATAGCCTAGACGGATCCCTCCAAGGAGGGAACCGTGGGATCCGGGTGACAATATATGTCAAACATTGCTAACCCAAACACTCCATCTCATCTTAAATGAGTTCCTAGATCAGTGTAAACTCTGAATCTCAACCTTGTGCATGTCAATCATCACATTTCCATGAACATTAGTGGATTAAGTCTTAAATACAAATTGCCAAGATCTTCTCTTTATAAACCACATTGCCTAGAACACTTTAGTCATCTCACACAAATATCAGCAATTGCAACCATTTCCCTTAGTCATTTCAATATGAGAAAGGCTCCTAGTGCTCACTCATCCACCCAAGAACCACCCAAGAAACTTGCTAGAATCATACACGAAGTTTCTTCAACCGAATCATCTCCGGTTAAGTCCACCAATGCTAGGATTTCTCCCACATCAAGGAAACCAATCAAACTAATCCCCAAAAATAAGATTCCCACTAGGATATCTTCATCAAATTCTACCATAGCAAACAAACCCCCCACAACTCAACCAACATCATTAGTACCTAGAGATACTTCACAATCATTTTCACACTCTCACAATGTAGAAGACTTACCCTCTTGGCCATCTCATCTTTCACCATTACCATCCAATTCACATGAAAAGATTGAGCCACAAAATCAAAATATTGAATCAACACTTGATCCAAAATCAAACTCTATCATCCCTCCCAATAGTCCATTTTGGATTATGAGAAGAAATCAAAAGCAACCACCTGACCAAATGGAAGTTGATGTCTCTTTACCTCTAGCCACAAGCATTATAGAGCCACCACTAAATGAGTCTCAACCAAATCCTCCTTTATTTGAAGAACCTCAACCCACTTCACTTGTACTTTCACTTCAAGAAATTCAAAACCATAACAAGGATTGCTATCATTGTAAACACGTTGAAAGGTTGATACATGAATTACGCGAAGAGCATCGTTTCATGTTTCATCACCTCCTCGAACATTTCGAAGAGGTTAACAAGCCTAAACCACAATGAGCATAACAGTCGTAAGCTCAAACCTAGAACGTTTAGGACACCTTTTCGTAATAAAGTTCTTTAGTTGAATCACTAATTTGGAGTAACTTATTAGCATTATGAGTACTTGTTTGGTTAAGCTCATTCTCTTAGTTTTAGAGATTTAGTTGATTATCTCTTGTTTTATTGAATGAACATCTATTTGCTATGTGTTGTGCGTTGTGATCTGTATTGCTCATATATATATCATCATCATAGTAGCATTACTTGACACATCTTCATTGATGAAGAAACTGTCAACAGACAGTCGGATCCCTCCATTCTGCCTAGACGGATCCCTCCAAGAAGGGAACCGTGGGATCCGTGGTACAGAAGCACAGAATTGTACTAACTTGAGTTTTCTTGCAGGAAATTATGCATTATACTCTTGTTCTCTAACCTTTACTTTGTAGATTTTCAAAATAACACATGAAGATTTTGACACCATAAAAGCTAAGGGGAGCTTTGTGTCAAACAATATTGCAAAATCATTTGCATCTTAATCCAATTTTGGATTACACTTCATGATACCCCATTGCAACTTTGCAATATTCGAGGGGGAGCACGTTTTCGTCACTTAGACGAACCATTTGCAAACTTAATTGCAAACACAAGTAGCTTATTTTACATTATGTCCTTGACACCATTTTTCAAAGGGATGGACTCGTCAAGGGGGAGTTAAGACGAGTACCATTCCCGTCACTTACTCTCGTTACATCTTTTATAATTTTTCTTATAAAAATTGTGTTAGTTTCTTTTAACACTTTTTGTTTCGACAAAAGGGGGAGAAGAAAGTAAAAACTACAAATTCAAACGTTTACGAATTTTAGCTTTTCCTTAAAATAATTTTATGTTTTGTCATCAACAAAAAGGGGGAGATTGTTAATACAAATAAGCCGTAAAAACATTTATTTATATTTTACGACCTTCTCATGTTTTGTCGATAACAAAAGTAAAATCATATTAACGAAACAAATAAAATACGTAAATGGTTTGAACTAATAGTTTTCTAACATATTCACATTTTCACATAAAACACTAAAACAAGTATAAGTGATTTTATGATCTAGATATATATATATGTACAACAACTAGTGTTTACATATTGGGTTAACAAGTATAAATAATTCTATGATTTAGATATATATATATATATATATATATATATATATATGTACAACAACTAGTGTTTACATATTGGGTTAGCATATACTTAAACTAAGTATACTAAAATGGGTAAAAGCATGTAAATACTAAAATAAGGTAAAAACATGTAAATACTAAAATGGGTAGAAACTAGCAAATGGTATTGAACCATAACCCATGGTTTTATATATACCACTTATCTAAGTTCATTGTATCTAGAAAGAAAACCATGGATCAACCCATAACCCATGACCCATAACCAAAAATACCCATGGGCAAAGAGGAGCGTTCCACGGATCCCTAGCTTTGTGCTAGCCGGATCCCAAGTGGAAGGGATCCGTGGGATCCGGGGAAACAGTAGAGAATTTTCTCTATAAATAGAGAGCCATTTCTTCCTTACTTGTCATCCCTTTACACACATACTTCCCCCAAGTATTCTAACCCTCTAACCTCAGATCCAAGAGATCTATGTAGCTTTTCTCTTCTGTTTTTATGTGATCTTGTAGGCTCCTCTTAAAGGAAAGATCACCACATCTTGAAGACGTGCAAGCTCAAGTCCATGAGTTGCCATGCTTCGTCATCATCAAGACAACGAAGGTTCTCTTGTTGATAGTTCTTCCTTTCTCCATAGATGTTGGGTTGAAGGCATTAGGGAAGAATGCCGAAAGTGTAAAGATGAAAGCATTAGTGAAAGGTGCTCATCATCCGCGTCAAAGCATTAGTGAAGAATGCTTAATGTGTCAAGACGAAGGCATTAGTGAAGGGTGCCAAGCGTTGTGTCAAAGGCATTAGTGAAGGATGCCGAAGAATCAAATCAATTAGCATTTGGGAAGAATGCTTAGGTCGTATAATCGATAAGGTGCATCGTTATACATATCAGTGTTTATTTATTCACAAGGATGGTGATATCCTTGATGGTGTTGTAACAAGGAGTAGATCTCCTTGATAATAGGTGTTGTGTCGTGAAGGGTAGTAGTTCCTCCATAATGGAACTAGGTGCTTAGCCTAGTACCTAATAAAGGGTAGGCGACGTTGTGATAGGATTAGTTCTCCTAAGGTGTGAAAGAACTCGGTGGTTAGCCTAGCACCGTATAAAGGGTAGGCGACGTAGTGTTAGGCGTGGTTCGCCTTGGTGTGAAAGAACTCGGTATTTAGCTTTGTACCGGAAAAAGGTTAAGCGACGTTGTGAAGGCTTCTCCGCCATAAGGAGATTTGGTGTAGTTCTTACGAACTCTCGAGTAGGTGACTCGGGGAGTGGAGTAGGGCAAGGAAGGTGTCCTTGTAGCCGAACCACTATAAATAACTTGTGTCGTGGTGATGTGCTTCTTACTCTTTATCTTTCATTATATGTTTATATATCTATCTATCAACGTCCAACATAAACAACCAAATAGATTGACATAAGTCGATCTAAATATTTAAAAGGAAGTTTTAAATTGGTAAAACTATTCAACCCCCCCTTCTAGTTTTCCACAATTGTGGAAAACTAGAAGGGGGGGTTGAATAGTTTTACCAATTTAAAACTTCCTTTTAAATATTTAGATCGACTTATGTCAATCTATTTGGTTGTTTATGTTGGACGTTGATAGATAGATATATAAACGTGTAATGAAAGATAAAGAGTAAGTAGCACATCACCACGACACAAGTATTTATAGTGGTTCGGCTACAAGGACACCTTCCTTGCCCTACTCCACTCCCCGAGTCACCTACTCCAGAGTTCGTAAGCACTACACCAATCTCCTTATGGCGGAGAAGCCTTCACAACGTCGCTTAACCTTTTTCCGGTACAAAGCTAAATACCGAGTTCTTTCACACCAAGGCGAACCACACCTAACACAACGTCACCTACCCTTTATACGGTGCTAGGCTAACCACCGAGTTCTTTCACACCTTAGGAGAACTAATCCTATCACAACGTCGCCTACCCTTTATTAGGTACTAGGCTAAGCACCTAGTTCCATTACTATGGAGGAACTACTACCCTTCACAACATAACACCTAATATCAAGGAGATCTACTCCTTGTTACAATATCATCAAGGATATCACCATCCTTGGAAATAAACAACTACTTATATGTATAACGATGCACCTCATCGATTATACGACCTAAGCATTCTTCCCAAATGCTACTTGATTTGATTCTTCGGCATCCTTCACTAATGCCTTTGACACAACGCTTGGCACCCTTCACTAATGCCTTCGTCTTGACACCTTTAGCATTCTTCACTAATGCTTTGACACGGATGATGAGCACCTTTCACTAATGCTTTCATCTTGACACTTTCGGCATTCTTCACTAATGCCTTCAACCCAACATCTATGGAGAAAGGTAGATCTATCAACAAGAGAAACTTCGTTGTCTTGAAGATGACGAAGCATGGCAACTCATGGACTTGAGCTTGCACGTCTTCAAGAAGTGGTGATCTTTCCTTTAAGAGGAACCTAGAAGATCACACAAAAACAAAAGACAAAGACTACATAGATCTCTTGGATCTGAGGTTAGAGGGTTAGAATACTTGGGGGAAGTATGTGTGTAAAGGGATGAATAGAAAGGAAGAAATGGCTCTCTATTTATAGAGAAAATTCTCTACTGTTTCCCCGGATCCCACGGATCCCTACCACAAGGGATCCGGCTAGCACAAAGCTAGGGATCCGTGGTCCGCTCCTCTTTGCCCATGGGTATTTTTGGTTATGGGTCATGGGTTATGGGTTGATCCATGGTTTTCTTTCTAGATACAATGTATCTTAAAGATACAATGAACTTGGTCAAGTGGTATATATAAAAGGGAAAATGACAAAAAAATGCATCGAACTTGACACTTGTTGTCATTGTGTGTAGCCAACTATTTTTTTTTTCATTGTAACACAAACCTTTTGAATTTTTGTCATTGTATGTAGCCAGTTAGGCGAATTTGTGTTATTGTATGTACCCAGTTAGGCTTAGCGTTACATCGTTAGTCCTTTTATATTAACGGTCGTTAGTAAATAACTTAAAATTTAGTTCTCCTACGTTTTTATTCGTTTTCATCCGTTATTATACGTCTTCTTCCCTTTTTACACGATTTCGTCCGTTTTTACACGTTTTCTTCCGTTTTCGTCCGTTTTTACAAGATTTCGTCCGTTTTTACACGTTTTCGCTCGTTTTTACACGTTTTCTTCCGTTTTTACACGTTTTCTTCCGTTTTTACACGTTTTCTTTCGTTTTTACACGTTTTCTTCCGTTTTTACACGTTTTCTTCCGTTTTCGTCCGTTTCTACACGTTTTCTTCCGTTTTTACACGATTTTGTCCGTTTTTACACGTTTTCGCTCGTTTTTACACGTTTTCTTCCGTTTTTACACGTTTTCGTCCGTTTTTACACGTTTTCTTTCGTTTTTACACGTTTTCTTCCGTTTTTACACGTTTTCTTCCGTTTTCGTCCGTTTTTACACGTTTTCTTCCGTTTTTACACGATTTCGTCCGTTTTTACACGTTTTCGCTCATTTTTACACGTTTTTTACACATTTTTACACGTTTTCTTCTGTTTTCGTCCGTTTTTACACGTTTTTACACGTTTTCTTCCGTTTTTACACGATTTTGTCCGTTTTTACACGTTTTCGCTCGTTTTTACACATTTTCTTCCGTTTTTACACGATTTCGTCCGTTTTTACACGTGTTCGCTCATTTTTACACGTTTTCTTCCGTTTTTACACGTTTAAAAACTAGCGAAAACGTGTAAAAACGTAAGAAAACTTGTAAAAACGAGCGAAAACGTGTAAAACGGACGAAATCGTGTAAAACGGAAGAAAACGTGTAAAAACGTGTAAAAACGGACGAAAACAGAAGAAAACATGTAAAAATGTGTAAAAACGGACGAAAACGGAAGAAAACGTGTAAAAACGAATGAAAACGGAAGAAAACGTGTAAAAACGGAAGAAAACGTGTCAAAACGGACGAAAACGGAAGAAAACGTGTAAAAACGTGTAAAACGGACGAAAACATGTAAAAACGGAAGAAAACGTGTAAAAACGAGCGAAAACGTGTAAAAACGGAAGAAAACGTGTAAAAACGGACGAAAACGGAAGAAAACGTGTAAAAACGAAAGAAAACGGAAGAAAACGTGTAAAAACGGACGAAAACGTGTAAAAACGGAAGAAAACGTGTAAAAACGAGCGAAAACGTGTAAAAACGGACAAAATCGTGTAAAAACGGAAGAAAACGTGTAAAACGGACGAAAACGTGTAAAAACGGAAGAAAACGTGTAAAAACGAGCGAAAACGTGTAAAAACGGACGAAATCGTGTAAAAACGGAAGAAAACGTGTAAAACGGACGAAAACGGAAGAAAACGTGTAAAAACGGACGAAAACGGAAGAAAACGTGTAAAAACGGACGAAATCGTGTAAAAAGGGAAGAAAACGTATAATAACGGATGAAAACGAATAAAAACGTAAGAGAACGAAATTTTAAGTTATTTACTAACGACCGTTAATATAAAAGGACTAACGATGTAACACTAAGCCTAACTGGGTACATACAATAACACAAATTCACCTAACTGGCTACATACAATGACAAAAATTCAAAAGGTTTGTGTTACAATGAAAAAAAAAATAGTTGGCTACACACAATGACAACAAGTGTCAAGTTCGATGCATTTTTTTGTCATTTTCCCTATATAAAACCATGGGTTATGGGTCAATACCATTTGCTAGTATACAATGAACTTGGTCAAGTGGTAAATATAAAACCATGGGTTATGAGTCAATACCATTTGCTAGTTTTTACCCATTTAGTATATACTTGTTTTTACCCAACTACATTCAATGTATTTGGTCAATGGTTCAAATACTTAAGTTTCTACCCATTTATATTACCCAATATACTACATACTAGTTATGTGTATATTTTACCCAAGTATGTAAACACTAGTTGTTGTACATATGTAATCTTAAATCATAAAATCACTTATACTTGTTTTAGTGTTTTATCTGAAAATGTGAATATGTTAGAAACTATTAGTTCAAACCATTTACGTATTTTATTGGTTTCGTTAAAATGATTTTACGTTTGTTATCGACAAAACATTAGAAGATCGTAAAATATAAATAAACGTTTTTACGGCTTATTTGTATTAACAATCTCCCCCTTTTTGTTGATGACAAAACATAAAATTATTTTAAGGAAAAGCTAAAATTCGTAAAAGTTTGAATTTGTAGTTTTTACTTTCTTCTCCCCCTTTTTGTCGAAACAAAAAGAGCTTCGAAAGGAAACTAACACATTGTTTTTAGGAAAAACATGTGAAAGAAAAAAAATAGAAAGCAAGTAACGGGAACGAATCTCGTCTTTTACTCCCCCTTGACGAGTCCATCCCTATGTAAGGGCGTCAAGAAAGTAATACTAAGCTAGTTTGTTTGCAACTAACTTTGCAAAAGATTTCGTCTAAGTGACGAATGTGCCCCCCCTTGATGATTGCAATTTTGCAAAGGGATGTCGAGAAATGTAATCCTAATATTGCAAGTAATTTGCAATGTATTGTTTTGACACAAAGCTCCCCCTAGCTTTAGGGTGTCAAAGGCTTCAAGTGTAGATTGAATAACTACAAAACAAAGGTTAGAAAACAAGTATAATGCACAATTTCCTGCATATGTGATCCAGGTTAGTAGAAAAATAGTTTTCTGTCTCACAGATCCCACGGTTCCCTCCTAGTAGGGATCCGTCTAGGCAATTTTGAGGAATCCGTATAGCTGATGATTAAATTCAGCAATGGTGATGTAACAAGTAATGTTAACATCAAAATGAGATATGTATTCAACCAACAAACATATACTCAATGTAATATGGCAAGTAAACTATCATTCAATAAAACACAAGAGATGATCAACAAATCTCTAAAAACTAAGAGAATGATTTAGCCATATTCTACTAATACTAATAAGTGACCAAAGCTTAAGAAGCAACAATGTGCTTGAGTCTAGGGATGAGTAGACTTGTTGATTTGGTCCAATCTTTCAAGAAGATGATTAAACATGAAATGCAACTCACTTCGTACTTCTTGAACAAGTCCTTGGGTGATTAGACAATTAGAGCAATTATTGTCTTGATTAGGAACATTATGTTTTGAGGAGGTTCTACAAATGATGGTGGAGGTACATTGAGTAATTTAGGATGAGGTTCTACTAGGAATGAGAATGGTGGTAATGGAAATTTCTACATATGATCAAGTCCTTGGTGGTTCCTTGTTTCCAACGATGGACTAGTTGGTGATGTAGGTGGTTCCTATTTTAACGAGAAGGTTGGTGAATGGGAAGTTCTCGGTGGTGAATGCTCTAATGAATAAAGAGAGGCTTGGTGAAGAGGTACGTTTGGTTTAGAGCTCGATGATCCCTTTTCTAACCTAAAAGGTTTAATGCTAATTATTGCGGTTCTCTTGGCAATTGTTGAATGGGTTTGTTGAGGTGAGATTCTAGCACTATTATCTCTTACGGATGATGATTCGGTGGACGGGAAATCCTACCATTTGTGGGTTTAACCGGAGATGATTTGGTTGAGGAAATTTCGTGTATAATACAAGCAAGTTTCTTGGGTGGTTCTTGGTTGGATGAGTTAGCACTAGGAGCTTTCCTCATGATGAAATAACTAAGGAAAAGGTTTCTAAATGCTGAGAATTATGTTGTGTTTGATGACTAAAGGATTCTAGCAAGATGACTTATAAAGGGAAGGATTTGGCAAGTGCATTCAAGACTTAAGTCTCTAATATCCTTTGGAATGTGATGATTAGCATGCACAAGAGTCAACTTCAGAGTTTTACTGATCTAGGGATTTAATTAGGATGAGGTGGAGTGTTCAAGTTAGCAAGATGAGCTTGAAATGACTGTTCGAGCAAGAGTTGACATAAATTTGTCACCCAGATCCTACGGTTCTCACCAATGGGGGATCCGTCTAGGCTAATCCTAGGGATCCGGCTCTCAGCAGCTAGGAAAGGATAGAAGTGATGTTTGAAATGTCTAAAGCCTATACCTTTTTGAGTGTTTCAGTTCTCCTAAGTGTCTTTAAATGGAAGGGTACTTAAATGTTCAAGGGCAATGAGTGATGTAGCTAATGATTGCCTTATATGGAAGGATTTGGAACTTTCATGAGTACCAATGAATGAGCAAGGATGACACTAAAGAAGAGAGTGTCAATTGAAGCTAAATGATCCTAGAGATGAGGTTGTGACTTAGGATTGTGTTTTGGAAAATATCCTAATGGTTTTGAGATGGGAAAACTAGGATTTGATCAACTTTGATCAATTTTGAGGTGAGATTGATTTATGATCAATTTTTTTATAAAAGATTTTTAACCTAGATGTGAAGGGTAAAAATATGAAGTGTGAGTTTTGAGAGCGGAAGAGTGATGGATTTAGGTGAAATGATAGATCGAAAAGCACTTTGAGTGTGATCCTATGAGTGAGTGTGAAGCTTACTAAGCTTGAGTAGGACTTAAGAGATCCTAAGGTATTAAGTTCAGCTAGTGTGAAGTGGTCTAGGAACATGGTTTGAGGTGTAAAGGATTGAAACTCCACTTCTATTTGCCCGGATCCCACGGATCCTTCACTTGAGGGATCCGGCTAGTTACAAACTAGGGATCCGGCATCTGGGACAGTTTTACTTAACAGTGAGCGTTTGTTCTAAGTATCAAAATTAGAAACTAATGATCTCTATAGTAAGCATACATGTATACAAGTAAAACATACTGAGTATCATGTAGAAATAGCACATAAGCAATTAAATGAGATCTAGCTCACAAGTAACACAGAGGTTTATCAAACTTAACAAACGCTATTTAAGAAGCTCAAAATAGATTTACGATCTAGATTAGTAAATCGTTTGTATTAACAATGGCGTGCTGATTAGATGATGGTGTTCAAGACGATAGGATTGTTTTGGCCAACGGAAGCAATGAACTATGTATAGTCATTATGGATGGTGATTAGCATACAATGAACTTCGTCCATGAAGTCATGTAGCTCTTCTCGATCAAATCAAGATAATCGCTTGATGAGGCAAGCGGTTGTGATTAATTAAAAGAAAAATCAATTTTACAACTTGGTTGATTAGTAATCCTAAGACAACGCAAAGTATTTCCATTGTAAACTTACTTTAGGGAAACATGGGAGTATAGATTTCCCAAGTGAGAGAATGAATATGAGACTATTACTAGTGGTGCTCAATTACGGCTAAACACGACCATTTTTACGGGTGATTCCACATACCCAACTTCTATCAAGGAAGCAATTCAACCGTTAGGTCAAATTGAGTTTCTAGTGCAATAAGTTCTCCAGTATTCATTCTCAAGTTAGGAAAATTTATATTCCTACAATGTCCTATCGAAGAGTAACAATGATGATACTTTGCTTTGTTTAATATTATACTTGAGACAACTAAGGTGACGAAGGCGTCATGTTAAAAATAAGTTTAAAAGGTGTCCATATGGTAAACAACAAAAAATGGTTGGATGAGCTAGTTCAACATATGTTGTTGGAAAGCTTTGAGTTTGGACTTTCGGATATGAACAATTATATTTGCGTTGCAAAATAATTTACTTGAGTATATCGGATGAACTAATCAAGTTGTCAATCCTACTATGAAGCTTGGAGAGCGATCATGAAAAGGAAAATGGGAGAGTACATCATCAACACAAGTGTAGGTTATGATCCGATGTACATTCTTGTTGTTTTTAGAAAACGATACAAGAACAAAAGAAATCATATAAGCACATAAAACATTTATGTTGCACACATGACAAACTTAATCAAAAATCCATTTAGTGTGTTATATGTTTTAAACATTTTTCAACCTATATGACTTATCTAAGTATCTGAACTAACATTTTCGACACAACTAGATGTTATCCCAATCACTCCTTCAAATAGCACATGGATTAGTAGAATATTAATAAATTGACAAACAAGAGAATGAATAGCAAGGTAAGGAAACCACATATGTTATTCAATCAAACAAGCACAAAGGCTATTTGAGATAAGCAAATAATCAAGTAATGCAAAGAAGACAATTTATCATTTAGCATAGCATACGAAAGTTCTTTTCATCGCTTTGTGTTAAATATAAACATGTATACCAAGCTTGATTAGTTTCTTTTATATTTTTAAATATGATCAAAACCGTAATTTCAATAGAGGACACATTGTTATTCAAAAGTGAAAACATCCGTCTCTAATTAGATCAAAAGTTTGTGCAAAAGTTATGACCGAAAAATGACTTTCTATTATAAATCAATGATTCAGTAAATTATTGTTTTGAATCAGTTTATGAAATCATTTTTAAATGAAAGTAGACTCAAATACCTTTAAAACGATGGGTGGCACGACTTCTAACGACTTACGGTTAAAAAGATATGAATTTTTGAAATTCAGACAAAAACTGTCTTCTGTACCTACGGATCCCACGGATCCCTTGCTTGAGGGATCCGTCCAGTGTAACCTGAGGGATCCGCGGATCTGACACAGAATTACAAAAATGTACGTTTTGACCCGACCAAAAAGGTTTAGTCTTTGTATACTTTTAGTGAAGTTATATTACTCATTTTTACCTTTATTCAAGCTTGATTAACAAGATATCTAACAACAAAACTTCAAAGAAAAAAATCACTAAAACACTTTTCATAATATGCTTATTATAAGATAGAAGCATATATCACCATTTTGTCCAAAAGCAATTTAGCACGTTTTTGAAAAAAAATGTAACTAAGAAAACATACCTTTGCTATATCCCCTTTTTATGGTTTTAGAAACCATAGACGCGAAATACTTCATGATCTTCTAAGATACCCCAATCCTTTGCTATATTCCCTTTTTATGGTTTTAGAAACCATAGACGTGAAATACTTCATGATCTTCTAAGATACCCAAATCCTAGTATGAAGACTTCTCAAAGGAAAATGTTAGAATCATCTATCACTATCCAACATATGATGATTTCTAAAAACATGACTTTTTGTTTTAAGAAATTCCCTTTTTGTAGTTTTCAAACATACACGGATCGTATCAAGTTTTCAAAGTACAATATACAAAAAAAAAACTTGGTAACGAAGCTCTGATGCCAATTGTGGAAAACTAGAAGGGGGGTTGAATAGTTTTACCAATTTAAAACTTCCTTTTAAATATTTAGATCGACTTATGTCAATCTATTTGGTTGTTTATGTTGGACGTTGATAGATAGATATATAAACGTGTAATGAAAGATAAAGAGTAAGTAGCACATCACCACGACACAAGTATTTATAGTGGTTCGGCTACAAGGACACCTTCCTTGCCCTACTCCACTCCCTAGTCACCTACTCGAGAGTTCGTAAGCACTACACCAATCTCCTTATGGCGGAGAAGCCTTCACAACGTCGCTTAACCTTTTTCCGGTACAAAGCTAAATACCGAGTTCTTTCACACCAAGGCGAACCACACCTAACACAACGTCACCTACCCTTTATACGGTGCTAGGCTAACCACCGAGTTCTTTCACACCTTAGGAGAACTAATCCTATCACAACGTCGCCTACCCTTTATTAGGTACTAGGCTAAGCACCTAGTTCCATTACTATGGAGGAACTACTACCCTTCACAACACAACACCTAATATCAAGGAGATCTACTCCTTGTTACAACATCATCAAGGATATCACCATCCTTGGAAATAAACAACTACTTATATGTATAACGATGCACCTCATCGATTATACGACCTAAGCATTCTTCCCAAATGCTACTTGATTTGATTCTTCGGCATCCTTCACTAATGCCTTTGACACAACGCTTGGCACCCTTCACTAATGCCTTCGTCTTGACACCTTTAGCATTCTTCACTAATGCTTTGACACGGATGATGAGCACCTTTCACTAATGCTTTCATCTTCACACTTTCGGCATTCTTCACTAATGCCTTCAACCCAACATCTATGGAGAAAGGTAGATCTATCAACAAGAGAACCTTCGTTGTCTTGAAGATGACGAAGCATGGCAACTCATGGACTTGAGCTTGCACGTCTTCAAGAAGGGGTGATCTTTCCTTTAAGAGGAACCTAGAAGATTACACAAAAACAAAAGACAAAGACTACATAGATCTCTTGGATCTGAGGTTAGAGGGTTAGAATACTTGGGGGAAGTATGTGTGTAAAGGGATGAATAGAAAGGAAGAAATGGCTCTCTATTTATAGAGAAAATTCTCTACTGTTTCCCCGGATCCCACGGATCCCTACCACAAGGGATCCGGCTAGCACAAAGCTAGGGATCCGTGGTCCGCTCCTCTTTGCCCATGGGTATTTTTGGTTATGGGTCATGGGTTATGGGTTGATCCATGGTTTTCTTTCTAGATACAATGTATCTTAAAGATACAATGAACTTGGTCAAGTGGTATATATAAAACCATGGGTTATGGGTCAATACCATTTGCTAGTATACAATGAACTTGGTCAAGTGGTAAATATAAAACCATGGGTTATGAGTCAATACCATTTGCTAGTTTTTACCCATTTAGTATATACTTATTTTTACCCAACTACATTCAATGTATTTGGTCAATGGTTCAAATACTTAAGTTTCTACCCATTTATATTACCCAATATACTACATACTAGTTATGTGTATATTTTACCCAAATATGTAAACACTAGTTGTTGTACATATGTAATCTTAAATCATAAAATCACTTATACTTGTTTTAGTGTTTTATGTGAAAATGTGAATATGTTAGAAACTATTAGTTCAAACCATTTACGTATTTTATTGGTTTCGTTAAAATGATTTTACGTTTGTTATCGACAAAACATTAGAAGATCGTAAAATATAAATAAACGTTTTTACGGCTTATTTGTATTAACAGTGTCGCATGCAAAAGGCGACGCCGTCGCGATTGTAAATCTATATATAGAATTCGATTTTTCTGTATTTAAGGAGGTAGAATTTTGGAGAACAAACCCTAACTCAGTTGTAGTCCGACTTGGACAGTATTCTAGGGTCCCATACCCTATTTTACACATCAAGATAAGTTTGTTAATCCAATTTATCATTATGTTACCCCATATTCAATTGATTGTGTGTATGCTTGTTTCTAACATGTCTAGCTAAATGACTTGTGTGTTTGCTTAGATCTATGAAACATAGTTATTGATTGTAGTTAGGTTGTCTCTTGTCTTAATTGATATAGGCTTAGGAGTGCAACTAGGCTTTCGTAGTATTTATTGCGTGAGTATTCTTGAAGACGATAGGGTGCTCGGAGGAAATAACCTTGTGCTTGCCGAGCCCGTGAATCCTATAGGAGAGATAACATCATAGAACTAGGGAATACGCACACCCTATGATTAATAGGAATACAACGCGTTAAGATAAAAGACGTGACAAATCAACCAACCAATAAAAGATAATTAGAGAGTAATAGTATCTAAGTGAACACATCTTTAATCATCATACATCACACCTCAACTAAACATAGCTATCCGTAGTAATTAGATAATTAGATAGTTAGTTAAAGTAGAAAAATTGGTAGAAGTACCACCCCCAACCAATTGCCCCGAGATTTTACCTTAGCTTTCGAAAAAACCAAAAAAATAAAATAAAAAAAGAATCATCCTCAACCCCACCTTCTCATCATAAATTTCTTTCTAGCATTCCTATTCCCCTAGAGAACGATATCAATCCCCGATGCTTACCCCATACTACACTACAACGATTAGGTTCACTGCCTAGAGGGTTGAAAAGCTTGATCGTAGAAAATGAGATTTTATCGACCCAAAACCCTGCTATCAAGTTTTTGACGCCGCTGCCGGGAATAGAATAGCTAGTTAGACTTCTATCTCGTTTAGGTTCCCTTACTTGATTCCTATCAAGTAAGATTTTCTTTTTTTTTCATTTTCATTAGCTTCCTTGTAGTCTATCCTTCTTCTTTGTGTTTTTGTTCGTAACCTTGTCACTTATCACCATGGGTGACATCCCACTACCAAACGATAATCCACCACCAAATCAACCATTTTCACTCAACCCACCACCGCTTGACCCGCCAAGAGGCCGTACTCTTGGTGAATACTCTAGACCGAGCCATCAAGGCTATAGGAACACCATTGAGCTCCCCATTCAAGCTCAAACTATGGCCCTGCAATCCGACGCCATCCGGTTGGTGCAAAACGGATGTGCATTCCATGGACTTCGTTCCGAAGATCCTAATCAGCATCTCAAGGATTTCCTAAAAATTGTTGACTCTATCGACCTTGATGCTACCACAAGGGAGACCACTCAATTGCGTCTCTTCCAATTCTCTCTACGGGACCAAGCTAGTAATTGGCTTGAGCAACTTCTCGCTGGATCCATCTCAAGTTGGGATGATCTCACCACTCGTTTCCTCGCCTAATTTTTCCCACCGGGGAAAACTACCAAACTAAGGAATGACATCTTGATGTTCCAACAACGTCAAGACGAAACTCTCTACGAGGCATGGACTCGATTCAAGGACTTGCTCCATAAAGTCCCTCATCACGGCATCGATCTTTGGCTTCAAGTCCAAATCTTTTACGGTCATGTCAATCTCTCAATTAGGCAAACCATCGACCAAGCGGCCGGTGGCAAATTTAGTGAACTTACCGCGGAAGAATCGTGGGGTACAATAGAGGACCTTGCCCTCTATGACAATGAATGTTGGAATGATCCTCGCGAGTTGCCCAAAACCGTCAAGGAAATCTCCTTGCCTCCCATTGACTCACAACCTTCCAATTGTAGGATGCTAGAACTTGAAGATCAAGTCAAATTCCTAATGAGCTTCTAAGAAAATCCTAAGCCCTCACACCAAGTGAACAAAATCACTCTACCATGTGAATTATGTAGTGGTCCCCACGAAACTCGTGATTGCACAAGACTCCCCGAAAAAGCTTTTGTGGACTACGCCTCCACGCGCACCGACAGAGCGGGAGAGAATCACTTTCGAGCCCGAGCAAAACAACTTCGGAAATTCCTACAACCCCTCATGGAGGAATCACCCTAACCTTAGGTGGAGCCAAAACTCAAACCAATCCCAAAATAACTCATCTAGTCCACCCAATAGGTCCCAACCAAACCACGCCTCCTACAACAACCCTTCGAACACCGGAACTTCCACTAGTCTTGAAGGAATGGTGTCCAAATTCATGTCATCTCAAGAAGCTCGATTGACTAAGATTGAAGCCAATTTCAACCAACGACAAAGCGAGATGACAACCAAGATTGACACCCTCTTAAAAGCCTTCAATGACCGGGATATAGAAGCACTCCCAAGTGACACTATAAAGAACCCAAAAGTGAATTCGATTTCATTGACTTCATGTTCTTGCTCACCAAGAGAGAGTGCATACCCATGTCCCTCACATCCGCAAATCCGTTCGGTCAACGCCATCAACACGGGTTCCAAACGATCAGTCATGAGATACCAACAACCCGAGCCAACGGCCCATCCTACTCTTGAGAAACCTATCAATCAAGAACCCAAACCTACTCTAGAAGAGGAGTATAAGGAGATCCACCAAGAAAAACCGGTTCTTGAAGTCTTGACTCATGCGCCTTATTATAATGCTTTAAAAGATAAATATGAGCAAGAACTCAAACTAGGAGAACGTGTGTTAGATCCAAGATCCGGACTCAACTAGGGTATAATAATAACAATGATTGAATGCACAGCGGAATAATAATTAACACAATCAAAGTTACCAACAAGGTTTTTCTTATTAAAACAATGATCCTCTATGGATCTTTTTCACTCTCTCTCAAGAGATGTTTTCCTGGAATCTTTTTCTCCAGTGTTTTCTAATGTTCCAGTCTCCCTAATACAAAAGACATCAGTTCCTTTTATACACCAGGAACCCTAAATAAAACAATAATATAAAATAAATGCATATCACTACCTAAAATAGCTCATGCAAATCCTAACAAACTATAGAATATGCGGAATAACTCTCTCCGCAGAAACAAACTATGCGCTAATATAACTTCAGCAGAAACTCTTCTTCAGTAGATTCTTTGCAATTCAGCAGAATCCATCAGCAGTAATGTCAGCAGAATTCCTACTTCACAGAATTCCCAACAATCCTCCCCTAAACTGGAATTTGACTTGGTTAAGTTCCAGTTTCCTGATAGTACTTTAACGCTTCAGAACTTGAGGATTGTACTCGAACATCAGCAGCAAAGAATCAAAACAAATACATCTCTATGATGACAAACTTTGAAACGCCATATCTTTGCAGCAACAAATGACAAAAGGTACATCAAAACAAATTAGTTTCATACTATTCTCATCACATCCAGGAGTGTTAACTCCTGTAAGAGGTGAATTATTGAAAATATTGGATTTGATGTCTCTTTACCAATAGCCATGACTACTGGAGTAGCCAAATGTTTAAGTTCGAAAACCATGGTACACTGATAACCATCTGATTTATTAGCAAATCAGCAACTATAAAACGGATTTGATATGTCTTTACCTGTAGCCGTTTGCTCAGGACTAGCCAATCCTTTGGTTACCCAATAAAGCAGCAACCATGGTGAATTGATGACCATACAACTCTCAGCAATTAAGCATGGGTGAGATGCAGACCCTATGATTTTGAGCAAACCATTACAGCTATCAACGGAATTGAGATGTCTTTACCAAAAACCGTTTGCTTTTGGACTAGCCAACTCTTTGATGGAATATCGACATCATCATGGTGAGTTGATTACCATTTATGGATTTCCGCAGCCTTTACCACAAGCCATAATCCTTTGGGCTAGTCAACTCTTGTGTCAGAAAGACATGGTGAGATGAAAACCATTAGTTGTGTGGTTATTAACCAACACCAAAACCTGCAAGCAAGAAAGAGTAGAAACTGAACACAGATAGGTTAGGGCTTTTTTTTTTTTTTTTTATCACTAAAAGAAATAACACGATTTTTTTTTTTTTTTTTTTTTTTTTTATTTATTTATTTTTAACTAATAAACCATCAATCATCAGTAGAAACCAAAGACAGTTGTAGTGTCAGCAGAAACACTAAGCCTCCCCTTAGGCGTATGAGGATCCATCATCTGCAAAAATGGTTAGAAGACAAATATACAACAATAAGCCTCCCCTTAGGCTTATGCCTCCCCTCAATCAATGCACCTGACAAATATTATTGTTCTTGGGTACCTAAAATGAACCTTTTCTTTGAGTTTTCCAAGAATAACCTTTTGAGGGCTTAACAGCAGTTGCCACTCCAACTCCACCATGTGCCATATGCATATGAGATACATAAGGTGTATAGGACTGGAAATAAGAACTAGTAGGTCTATAGGGCATAAGTCTAGCATTACTATTCCACCAACCAGTAGTAACTGGTGAAGAATATCCTCCACCAGAGGGAACTGGAAAAGGCCTATTAAGCCTGTCAGCAGTGTTAGTGCAAATATTACGATATTTAATCTATACATTCTCATTTGTTTTGTTGATGACAAACATGTAACTTGTAATACATAACGTAAAATGTATAAGTTACTTGTAATTATATTTTGTCTCAACATACTCTCAACACCTCTCGACGACTCAAGTCCATGTATACTACAACACAGGTTCGTACATGTTTGTTATGTTGCGTTATGATCAAACCCCTAACAAACCATTAAACATGTTTAGTTAAATAGTTTATAAAACACTTAAGTAAACATAAGTCATATATGGATATTATCCATGACCCATGGTATTGACCCATACCCATAAGTCTAGATACATTGTACCTTGGTGGGTACTCAAAACCATAACCCATAACCCATGGTTTTAACCCAAAAACAATGGGTAAAGAGGAGCGTGCACGGATCCCTCAGATGACCCACGGATCCTTTGGATTTACAAAGCCGGATCCCTCCAGAAGGGATCCTTGGGGGCAGAACATGGTTTTGGTCTTTTTGCCTATAAATAGCAAACCACTTCTTACCATTTCTTCACACCTTCACACATAGTTTCTCTCCACCAAATCTAGGATAGTTAGATCATTAGGAAACATGTAAACCACCCTCATCTCATATGATCATAATCCTTCTAACTCTCATTTGTTGTAAGCATACTCCTGAAGTGATCCTCCAAAGCAAGCTTAGAGATCTTGCTTCCTTACCTACTGAAGTGATCAACCATCACAAGATACAAGCACATGAAGATCTTATACAACAAGCTTGGGAAACTTGTCATCTTCATTCATAGAAGACTAATTACATCATGCTTTGGGTTCTTGATGTTTAGTCTAGGAGTTCATATCCATTAGACACATTGTCTTGGATATTGTCTAGTATCATATTCTTGTATCTATGACTAGACTAGATGGTTTATGTGTTTGTACCATAAAACACAAGGTTTGTTATGTTGGGCCACAAAACATAACGGATGTCATAGATGTGTCAAAGGCATTAGTGAAGATTGCCGAAGATCCGTGTTGAAGGCATTAATGAAAGGTGCTGAAGGATCGTGTAAATGGCATTAGTGAAGAATGCCTAGGTCGTATAATCGATGAGGTGCATCGTTATACATATAGTATTTGTTTAGATCCAAGGATGGTGATATCCTTGATGGTGTTGTAACAAGGAGTGGATCTCCTTGAGATTAGGTGTTGTGTTGTGATGGGTAGTAGTTCCTCCATAGTAATGGAACTAGGTGCTTAGCCTAGTACCTAATAAAGGGTAGGCGACGTTGCGTAGGTGTGGTTTACCTTGGAGTGAAAGAACCCGGAGGTTAGCCTAGCACCGTATAAAGGGTAGGCGACGTTGTGTAGGTGTGGTTCACCTTGGAGTGAAAGAACCCGGTGGTTAGCCTAGTACCGGAAAAAGAGTAGGCGACGTTGTGAAGGCTTCTCCGCCATAAGGAGTTGGTGTAGTGATTACAAACTCTCGAGTAGGTGACTCGGGGAGTAGAGTAGGGCAAGGAAGGTGTCCTTGTAGCCGAACCACTATAAATCATCGTGTTGGTTTGTCTATCCTTTTACTTATCGCTTTACTTTTATTCTTGCATTACTTTGTTTATTTTCTATGTGGTTGATGTCTATGTTTGTGATGCATACTTGGTCTTTCATATAGTCACAAACTATATTCAACACTTTACGTATTATGATACGCTTGATCAAGAAAAAGCAACCGGACTAATAATGGTGAAACTTGATTTATAATGAACCATTAATCTTGCGGAATCTTATGTGATGTCAAGGGGTTGGCCTTACATGCCGTAATGCGTTAAATGCATCCTTGCGTCGAGATTAGCAAATGCAATGGTTTATACTATATTTGATACAAAAGTTTTAAGTTTGAAACGGAAACGTATTCACCCCCCTCTACGTTTTCACAATTGGTATCAGAGCGGGTTGGCTCTAGTTTTTAAAACAAATGGTTTTCAAAACGAGTAAGGTCCTCGTATCAAATTTTTGGTGAAGTCAAGCATAATATGAAAAGTGTTTTAGTGATTTTTTTCTCTTTGAAGTTTTGTTGTTAGATATCTTGTTAATCAAGCTTGAATAAAGGTAAAAATTGCTAATATAACTTCACTAAAAAGTCTACAAAGACTAAACCTTTTCGTCGGGTCAAAACATACATTTTTGTAATTCTGTGTCAGATCCGCGAATCCCTCAGGTTACACTGGACGGATCCCTCAAGCAAGGGATCCGAGGGATCCGTAGGTACAGAAGACAGTTTTTGTCTGAATTTCAAAAATTCATAACTTTTTAACCGTAGGTCGTTAGAAGTCGTGCCACCTATCGTTTTAAAGGTATTTGAGTCTACTTTTATTTAAAAATGATTTCATAAACTCATTCAAAACAAAAATTTACAGAATCATTGATTTATAATAGAAAGTCATTTTTCGGTCATAACTTTTGCACAACTTTTGATCTAATTGGAGACGGATGTTTTCATCTTTGAATAACAATGTGTCCTCTTTTGAAATTAAGGTTTTGATCATATTTATATACATAAAAGAAACTAATCAAGCTTGGTATACATGTTTATATTTAACACAAAGCGATGAAAAGAACTTTCGTATGCTATGCGAAATGATAAATTGTCTTCTTTGCATTACTTGATTATTTGCTTATCTCAAATAGCTTTTGTGCTTGTTTGATTGAATAACATATGTGGTTTCCTTACCTTGCTATTCATTCTCTTGATTGTCGATTTAGTAATATTCTACTAATCAATGTGCTATTTGAAGAAATGTTTGGGATAACATCTAGTTGTGTCGAAAATGTTAGTTTAGATACTTAGATAAGTCATATAGGTTGAAAAATGTTTAAAACATATAACACACTAAATGGATTTTTGATTGAGTTTGTCATGTGTGCAACATAAATGTTTTATGTGCTTATATGATTTCATTTGTTCTTGTATCGTTTTTTAAAAACAACGAGAATGTACATCGGATCATAATCTACACTTGTGTTGATGATGTACTCTCCCATTTTCCTTTTCATGATCGCTCTCCAAGCTTCATAGTAGGATTGACAACTTGATTATTTCATCCGATATACTCAAGTAAATTATTTTACAACGCAAATATAATTGTTCATATCCGAAAGTCCAAACTCAAAGCTTTCCAACAACATATGTTGAACTAGCTCATCCAACCATTTTTTTTTGTTTACCATATGGACAACTCTTGAACTTATTTTTAATATGACGCCTTTGTCACCTTAGTTGTCTCAAGTATAATATTAAACGAATCAAAGTATCATCATTGTTACTCTTCGATAGGCCATTGTAGGAATATAAATTTTCCTAACTTGAGAATGAATACTGGAGAACTTATTGCACTAGAAACTCAATTTGACCTAACGGTTGAATTGCTTCCTTGAGAGAAGTTGGGTATGTGGAATCGCCCGTAAAAATGGTCGTGTTTAGCCGTAATTGAGCACCGTTAGTAATAGTCTCATATTCATTCTCTCACTTGAGAAATTTATATTCCTATGTTTTCCTAAAGTAAGTTTACAATGGAAATACTTTGCATTGTCT
Source organism: Chrysanthemum seticuspe (assembly GCA_019973895.1). NCBI lineage: Eukaryota > Viridiplantae > Streptophyta > Magnoliopsida > Asterales > Asteraceae > Chrysanthemum > Chrysanthemum seticuspe. The sequence continues at coordinate 213,023,371 of BPTQ01000008.1, read as the reverse complement.
TAGGATTACTAATCAAACAAGTTGTAAAATTGATTTTTCTTTTAGCTAATCACAACCACTTGCCTCATCAAGCGATTATCTCGCTTTGATCGAGAAGAGCTACATGACTTCATGGACGAAGCTCATTGTATGCTAACCACCATCCGTAATGACTATATTGTCCTAAACTAGCACCTCACAACTCTTTTGTCTTGAACACCATCATGTGCTCTTTTGTTTCTAGACACATACCTTTCATGTCATTGTTAGTTTAAATGATTTACTAATCTAGACCGTAAATCTATTTTGGACTTCTTGAATAGTGCTTTAAAGTTTGCTAAACCTTTATGTTATTTGTGAGCTCGATCTCATTTGATTGCCTATATGTGATCTCTACATGCTCTCCTTGCTTTGCTTAACGTGTATACATGTATGCTTGCTGTAGAAACAATTTGTTTCATAATTCGAAACATAGAGCAAAATTCTGCAACTATTCTGTTAAGAAAATCTGTCTCAGATGCCGGATCCCTTAGATGTAACTAGACGGATCCCTCAAGTGAAGGATCCGTGGGATCCGGGTGGACAGAAGTTCCTTTGTAGCCTCCTTGCATCAATCCAACATTTTAGACCTTATTGGATTAGTTAAACATGCTACATTATGATCACTTAAACCTCCCTTAGGCTCAGTTGATCTCACATTCACTCATGGATGACTTAGGATCACATTCGAAGTATTTTTTGATTTTTCATTAGTTTAAAACTCACCATCTTTTCGCTACAATGTTTACACATTGTTCCTCTCATCTCAAAACACCTAGTTTGATATTTCTCTCAATTTTAGCAAATTGATTTTAGTCATCCTTACCTCAAAATAGGCCAAAAACTAATTTTTAATTTCTTAAGATTTTTAAGGAATTTTCCAAATCTCTCTCAAGTCATCATCTGATCTCTAGGATCATTTAACACCACTTGACACTATCAAATTTCTTAGTCTCATCTTTGATCATCCACTGGTGCTCATAAAGCCCCATTTCTTTCCATAAAAGGCAATCATTAGCTACCATCACTCATTTCTCTTGATCATTTAAGTACTCTTTCATTTAAGACACTTAGGAAGACTAAAACACTCAAGGAGGTATAGGCGTTAGACCTTACAAACATCATTTTTATTCTTTCCTAGCTGCTGAGAGCCGGATCCCTAGGATTAGCCTAGACGGATCCCTCATTGGAGGGAACCGGGTGACAGATTCATGTCAACTCTAGCTAAAACGATCATTTAAGTCCATCTTCATATAAGACACTTAATAGACTAAGCAACTTAGGATATGTAGGTGCTAGACCTTGCTAGAACCTCATCACCTCATTTTCACCTCATGTGGAACAATAGGTACATTATCTCTTTAGATAATCATTTCAAATTTCCTCTTCCACACAAGCACTTGTTCAACACTTAGGATTATCATTTTCGTATATGTTTATAAATGATTTGCATTTATATGATTCTATACGTGTTCTTTCTTTTCGTTTCATGATTTTATGTGAACAATTTATCCATTTGTATAAATGTTTTCCTTTTGTACTAACTCATTTGGATTCCTGTAGGATGACAATAGTCGATTTCACCATCAAGTCAAGTTGTTCTCATTCGCACATTTCTTTTATATATTCCTAATCTTGCATCATCCTAACCATCTTACTCCACTTTTATCACCACTCACAAAGTCATCATGTCTACTACCTCTATTGAGTCATCAACCAAGTCAAAGATTCACCTTGATACCTTTCATCACCTCTACCACAACTTCCATACCTCTAAGTCATAATGATGATTTCTATCACTATCACCGTGTCCAAGGTCTAGTTCATGAACTACGTGATGAAGTATATCTCATGTTCTACCACATCCAACTTGTGTCAACCACAACCTCAAACCACAAGCTACTTGTGTCAACCACATCCTACAAGTGTCTCACTACCACTACAATTCATGGTCACTCAACCATCCTTCACAAACATCTATGTTGTCAAAAGCCGAGTGAATTTCGTAATGAAATGCGTCTCATCCCTAAGCATATTTTTCTTACCTTGAACAAACCTTACAACCTCTAAACCAACCATGATGATGCAAGTAGTAGGATTATTCTCTTTTTGACACTAATCCTTTCTTTGTAGGTTCATATATATACACTTTCATGTGTATGGGATTCTCGTCTATTTATGGACGAATTTTACACTAATTTTTTTTTGTAGGTTCTTCTTGACGCCCTCAAGCTAGGGGGAGCTTCCGTCGAGCATTTATAAAGTGCATCACATGACTTACTCGTCCAAGGACGAATATAATTTTGCACTAACTTTTTGTTTTGTAGATTTTCAAAACACACTAGGAGTACTTGACGCTCTCAATAAAGGGGAGTTTTTTCGTCAAAGCTAAAACATTGCAAATTTTGCAATAATTTAGTCTAAGCCTTTCTAAAATACTTGACGCCTTTAACAAGGGGGAGCAACCGTCAAGGGGGAGCATGCACACATTCATTATTCAAAATTCCTTTATGTTTCAACAAAAGGGAGATTTCTTTCTCATCATATATTTTTCCTTTTTTTTTACACTAACCTTGATGTAGGTTAAGCCTCAAAAATTTGATCCATTAAGCCGTTGGCAATAATGGTTATAATTCAAAGGATATTTCTATTTTTTTGTGTGTGATTCTCTAGGTTCTTCTTAAAGTCGAGATCACCACCTTTTGAAGACGTGCAAGCTCAAAGTCATGAGTTTCTAAGCTTCGTCATTAGTGTTTTGTGTTGAAGGTATTGGCGTGGTGTGCCAATTGGAGCAATAAGGTGTTTTTATTTTAACTTCACTAGGGATGATGCAAACTCGCCATTCTTGGGAGAAAGGACACACCCTTTTTGTTTCGACAAAAGGGGGAGAAGAGTGTAAACGAAGAAGAAGGTAATGTATGGAATTACGGACACAAGTAACTTTGACATTTTACCTATCTATTACGTTTACATATATTTTGTCATCATCAAAAAGGGGGAGATTGTTAGTGCAAATATTGCGATATTTAATCTATACATTCTCATTTGTTTTGTTGATGACAAACATGTAACTTGTAATACATAACGTAAAATGTATAAGTTACTTGTAATTATATTTTGTCTCAACATACTCTCAACACCTCTCGACGACTCAAGTCCTTGTATGCTACAACACAGGTTCGTACATGTTTGTTATGTTGCGTTATGATCAAACCCCTAACAAACCATTAAACATGTTTAGTTAAATAGTTTATAAAACACTTAAGTAAACATAAGTCATATATGGATATTATCCATGACCCATGGTATTGACCCATACCCATAAGTCTAGATACATTGTACCTTGGTGGGTACTCAAAACCATAACCCATAACCCATGGTTTTAACCCAAAAACAATGGGTAAAGAGGAGCGTGCACGGATCCCTCAGATGACCCACGGATCCCTTGGATTTACAAAACCGGATCCCTCCAGAAGGGATCCTTGGGGTCAGAACATGGTTTTGGTCTTTTTGCCTATAAATAGCAAACCACTTCTTACCATTTCTTCACACCTTCACACACAGTTTCTCTCCACCAAATCTAGGATAGTTAGATCATTAGGAAACATGTAAACCACCCTCATCTCATATGATCATAATGCTTCTAACTCTCATTTGTTGTAAGCATACTCCTGAAGTGATCCTCCAAAGTAAGCTTAGAGATCTTGCTTCCTTACCTACTGAAGTGATCACCCATCACAAGATACAAGCACATGAAGATCTTATACAACAAGCTTGGGAAACTTGTCATCTTAATTCATAGAATACTAATTACATCATGCTTTGGGTTCTTGATGTTTAGTCTAGGAGTTCATATCCATTAGACACATTGTCTTGGATATTGTCTAGTATCATATTCTTGTATCTATGACTAGACTAGATGGTTTATGTGTTGTACCATAAAACACAAGGTTTGTTATGTTGGGCCACAAAACATAACGGATGTCATAGATGTGTCAAAGGCATTAGTGAAGATTGCCGAAGATCCGTGTTGAAGGCATTAATGAAAGGTGCTGAAGGATCGTGTAAATGGCATTAGTGAAGAATGCCTAGGTCGTATAATCGATGAGGTGCATCGTTATACATATAGTATTTGTTTAGATCCAAGGATGGTGATATCCTTGATGGTGTTGTAACAAGGAGTGGATCTCCTTGAGATTAGGTGTTGTGTTGTGATGGGTAGTAGTTCCTCCATAGTAATGGAACTAGGTGCTTAGCCTAGTACCTAATAAAGGGTAGGCGACGTTGCGTAGGTGTGGTTCACCTTGGAGTGAAAGAACCCGGTGGTTAGCCTAGCACCGTATAAAGGGTAGGCGACGTTGTGTAGGTGTGGTTCACCTTGGAGTGAAAGAACCCGGTGGTTAGCCTAGTACCGGAAAAAGAGTAGGCGACGTTGTGAAGGCTTCTCCGCCATAAGGAGTTGGTGTAGTGATTACAAACTCTCGAGTAGGTGACTCGGGGAGTGGAGTAGGGCAAGGAAGGTGTCCTTGTAGCCGAACCACTATAAATCCTCGTGTTGGTTTGTCTATCCTTTTACTTATCACTTTACTTTTATTCTTGCATTACTTTGTTTATTTTCTATGTGGTTGATGTCTATGTTTGTGATGCATACTTGGTCTTTCATATAGTCACAAACTATATTCAACACTTTACGTATTATGATACGCTTGATCAAGAAAAAGCAACCGGACTAATAATGGTGAAACTTGATTTATAATGAACCATTAATCTTGCGGAATCTTATGTGATGTCAAGGGGTTGGCCTTACATGCCGTAATGCGTTAAATACATCCTTGCGTCGAGATTAGCAAATGCAATGGTTTATACTATATTTGATACAAAAGTTTTAAGTTTGAAACGGAAACGTATTCACCCCCCCCCCCCTCTACGTTTTCACAAGCAGAAACAGATGGATACACCTTTGGCTTACTAGTGGGAACTGGTTTACCGACTCTCACATGTGCTGCTTTGGGAACAAATGGAGGAATACTAGCAACATTAGTCCATGTGGGTCTAGAAGTCTTATGGCCAGAGGAAACACCTATCTTTTTCTCTTGATAATCACATTCTTTAATAAGATGGAGTTTACTACCACACACAAAACAAGATTTCTTCTTAAAAGACTTATTCCTAACACAACTTTGTTAATTACATTTGAACTTATCAGAAACAGAACTAGAAGCAAAATTGTGTTTAACAGAATAAGTAACTGGCTTAGTTTTGGGCTCATCATCAGCTACTTTGGACTTGGGAGTGGTCTTGGGTGTGTGCCTAGGTGAGTCAGACTTCTCACTTGAATCACATGAGGCATAGTCAGTGGACTTCAGGTATGATGACTTGTCACTTTTAGAACAAGAGACAGAGTCATTAGTTTTGCTACTAAGGTCTGGCAAGTCACTTGACTTTTTACCGTATAAATGGTGTGATCCATCAAAGTCAACAGGGATGGATAGGTCAATGGGCATATGCTCTCCTCTAATAGGACCAGGGACAGCATGTAATTGACCTTCTTTGACAAAATTAGCTAATCCGGCTGGTGTAGATTTACGTGTGTCATCCCTAGCTTCTAAGCCAACATATTTCTTAAAACCTAAAGCCACCGTAGAGTTAGTAGCTTGACTACTATGAATGAAACCAGCTAACTTGTTTCCATTCATTAACCATTCTTTATGCCTAGCAATTTCCTCATCTAGTTTCTCTTTTAGCTCTAGATTTTCTGACACTACATCTTCTCTTAATTTCTCAGACCTTTTTAACTCATTTTTAGCACATTCGAGATCCCTTTCTAACACACTTATTTTCTCATCATAAGCTATTTGATTCTTCTGAAACCAAACCTTTTGTCTTTCTAGTGTTTTTAAAGCCTGTTTATAAGCTTCAACTTCTACAAAGCATTCATTATATTTTGGTTTCAATGTATCATAGGCTTCCTTAAGATCATTGTATTTATCACTACAACCAAACACACAATTTTGTACCTGAGAGATGCCCATGAATGCAAAGTGTGGACTTGCAAGTTCTTCAGCATAACCTGCAGCATAAGCTTCCTGGCTCATCTTCTTGAATTCAGCCTTTCCACCATACCTTTCTTTGAGTGCATCCCATATACGACTTGCATCATCCATATAACGAAAATCTGCTACATGATCAGCAGGAATAGATTTAAGCAAGGTAGTTCTGGCCTTTGACTCTCTTTGTACAGCAATGTGTTCATCTGCAGTCGTTGGAGGAAGATAAAAGAGGTTTCCATCTTGATCACATCCAGTCCTTTTCAAGCTGTTGCCATTTTGGATCACCTTCCAGATATTCATATCATTATTCATGATCCAGTGTTCCATCTTCTTAGCCCAGACATCGTACTCATCATCCATCAAATAAGGAAACATAACATCATCCCTATTATTATCAAATTCTGCCATTTTATGTGATAACAGCAGTAAAGTTATGTGATAGCAGGAACCAAAATGAATACCATCAGTAACCAAAGAAGACCAATGTCCCAATGAACTCACGTGATCACAAAAGTAAAAGACCACAGATGTATTCCCACGTAAGAGTCTTCTTCTGATGTAATCCCAAACACAATCAATGGGGCCCTCGTACAAATCCAATCAGTACGAAGCAAAACACAATTGAAGAAAACCACGTGACCAATCTGCTATTTAATTCCAATTCATATTCCTGTGGACCAATCAAAATTGCATGAACACCGTAATGTCCGTATTCCGCACCACATTGAATCTCAGCAGAAATAAATAAAACTCAGCAGTAACAATTGAGTCCCCACGTGATGCAACGTAAGCCCCACGTGATCAGCAAATTATAGGTTAGAACCATGTGTAGACAAAGGGGGAATATTAAATCCCATTCATGTACATGATCAATAGCCACACGTGAATACTAGCCCCACCTCTGAAAGTAACTTCAGCAGAAACAATTGAGTGTTCACTTGACCTTTGACCAATGAAATCAGGTACCAAATCCCACGTGCACAATAATTAAATTTCACCCAATTAACACTTCAGCAGGAATGAATTAATGCGAGACCCACCTTGTATCAATTTACCAATCACAATTCGAGAGTCAATATTATTGATTGGGTACAAATCACGTGTACCAACTATTAATAGCCACACGACCAATCAGCAATCAAGGACTCGTTCACACCTTGGACCCCAAAAACGCCGCACCTTTTGACTTCAAAATAATTCAAACTCGTAGGACCAATAACAATGCGGGACCAGTGTAACAACAGTATACTGCATAACAGTGTATACCACGTGACCTTGTGTTGAATTTGAACGCCTTACAGAAAAGGTCGATATCAAATCAGATCTGCTCACCTCCTTATTTTGAACGACTGCAACAATACACCGATTAGGGTAAAAACCCTAATTACCCAAAAACCTTATCAACCCTAGATCGAGAGCCACCCGCTCTGATACCACTTGTTAGATCCAAGATCCGGACTCAACTAGGGTATAATAATAACAATGATTGAATGCACAGCGGAATAATAATTAACACAATCAAAGTTACCAACAAGGTTTTTCTTATTAAAACAATGATCCTCTATGGATCTTTTTCACTCTCTCTCAAGAGATGTTTTCCTGGAATCTTTTTCTCCAATGTTTTCTAATGTTCCAGTCTCCCTAATACAAAAAACATCAGTTCCTTTTATACACCAGGAACCCTAAATAAAACAATAATATAAAATAAATGCATATCACTACCTAAAATAGCTCATGCAAGTCCTAACAAACTATAGAATATGCGGAATAACTATCTCCGCAGAAACAAACTATGCGCTAATATAACTTCAGTAGAAACTCTTCTTCAGTAGATTCTTTGCACTTCAGCAGAATCCATCAGCAGTAATGTCAGCAGAATTCCTACTTCACAGAATTCCCAACAACGTGGGTCCGCGTTTGTGCAAAATAAGTTACCTAAGAAGTTAGATGATCCCGGTATTCATTCTTCCGTGTAGCATTGGAAATTCCAAAGCTTTCGACACATTAGCTGATTTAGGGTCAAGCATTAACCTTCTTCCGTTGTCCCTCCATAAAAGCCTTAACCTAGGTAAAATAGAACCAATGAAAACCATCTTAGGTTTAGCAGACGGTAGTATTGCATATCCGGTAGGGATAATAAAGGACATGGTAGTACACGTAGGTCGATTAACTCTTTTGGCGGATTTCCATGTGATAGACATGAATAAGGACCAAACATGCCCATTGTTAGTTGGAAGAGGATTCTTAGCTACCACTAGTGCCATAATTGATTGTAAGATGTCTAAGATAGTGGTACGAGAAGGGAGTGTTAGGTCAATTTACGATGTCAAGAAGCATATCTACTACAAAGAGGATGAACAAATACCCTATGAAATCATGTTGGATAGAAAACCATCTAGATATGGACCTTGGACCAATAGAGAATTTGTAGGTCCTCAACAAACTTTCTATCTAGAAGAGACCTCCGTGAGTATCGCAACTCTCAATGAACAACAATTGGTTAGGGACATTTAAGTGAACCCATTTGAGGATACTTTAGTGTTTAGGAAGATGAACGAATTCCTATGAACCTTGCCCATTAAGCTTAACATGAATTGGTGGAAAGTTGAGAGTGAGAAGCCTAAGTATAATTGGAGTTGGGATAGACCAGCTATGATCCTGATGGTGAGAAGTTTGAAAAGGCATACCGGACTAAGCGTACTAATAGGAAGTTAAAAGATAAGTTTGATCCCTATGACATTCTTAAGGATAAACTTACTTACATAGGTACGTAGGAGCACGACTTCGAGTCTAGCTACAAGACTCATAAATAAAGAAAAGCGCTTTGTGGGAGACAACCCATGCTTAATTGTTTGCTTGTTTTGTATTTTAATTTTTGTGTGTTTTATATCTCTTTCATTGTTGTTTATTCTCATATTAGAATTTGTGAAAATACTTTATTTTGTTTTTAACCTCGTCTTAATTACATATAAAGGTATTTTACAAAAAGATAAGTGTAGGAAAGATCACATAAGTTTTTAAGAACATGAACATGAGAATTGCAACTATTGAAACTGATATATATATATATATATAGAGAGAATCCGGATCGATTGAGAATGTTTTTATTTTGAGAAGATTGAGAAGGTTTTTAAAAACAATAGATTTTTAACTTTGATTCATGTTTTTTAAGCGTAAAACTCATTTTAATGTGATTAAAATTCAAAATGTGTAAAAAAAAATTTGAATCAATGTTAAAAATCTCTCGATTTTGCGATATATGTAGAATACTGAATCATCTGTACAAATTTAATGAATCATCATCATAACTCGATTTTAACAATGATTTGTGAATCGAATTTGTGATTTATAGATTCGATTCACCATAAAATGATGTTTACTTGTAAATCAAATAAAAAACATGAATCAATTTGCTCAAACGAAGATTTCTCAATCTTCTCAAAATAAAAACCTTCTCAATGAAACCGGAGCCTATATATATATATATATATGTGTGTGTGTGTGTGTGTGTGTGTGTGTGTGTGTGTGAGTGTGTGTGTATGTGTGTGTGTTTGTTAGAGTCAAATGCTTGTATCGAGTAATAATAGATGTTTTGCAGGAATTTTTTCAGGTTTTAATGATGTAATTTTTTCAGAACTTTTCCAGAAAAATGCAGCAGACCACTTTCTGTCAGGACAACCTGACGAAGTCAGGATTAAAGCCTGACGACGTCAGGCTATTTAGAAACAGGATAATCAGTTTTCTTTTTCTGTGCAGTTTATAAATTTTTGGAAATTCCCAGGTCTTAATTTGTCAGAAAAACTGCAAACATCCATTCCACAAGCATTATATCTTACTTGCTTTCTAGTTTAGTTATGCGTCATATATAGTTTTACCGTCGATTTTACGTGAAGGTTTCGTTTTTTTTCTTATAAGTGTGCAGGTTATATTGGGCAAGAAGAAGAAACACACATTAGATGAAAGTTATTACTTATGCATTCTTCTTGAAAGAGGATTTAACCGCAACTTCAAACATATCCTACCGAGCTAATCATGGGAGTACTAGTTTCTTTCTCTTTTACTTACATTCCTTTATCATAACTTTGATACTTTCGGGTAACATTGGGGACAATGTTCAGTTCAAGTGTATGGGGGAGAATAAAACGGGAACTTAGAAACTATTCACTCACTTGATTATTTGTTTTATCCTTGGTAATTTGTGTAATAAACCATAATAAATATTTGTTAGGACAATTTTAGCACCAAATTTAAATTTTTTTATGACATGTACGAGCTAAACTTTAGTCTTAATAAAGCGTCTCATTGATAAGAATTATATGACTAGCACAAAAACCGTATACCACTCGAATTCCACCCCAAAAATGTGAAGTTCGCCCGTGGATCTTTAGGAATAAAAGCATTCATCTTTAATGCTTAGTGAGTGTACCGGTATTATAATAGATTCTAGAACTTGTTTTGTGCTGCATTCCGAGATCGCTAGTGAGACTACACTTGTGTAGTTATGAGTAACTAAATGATAAGAGGCATTAAGATAACCCTTGTTTGAAACCTGTATTATAATTACATCTTCCACATCGGTTGAGTAATTACCACACACCCTTGCGAGGTACTCATCTTTAGTACACGATACCCCTAGTTAACCCCTCAGAGCCTATCCTTTTCGTGGTTCTCGTGATGTTTCGGTTTTTCGGAATATCAATGAAGAGCATTGTTTACAATCCACCCCCAAATGTATACCCAAATCGCCTTAGCCTACCTTGTATGCACTCACCTTTAGTGCATTATTGTTATCATTGTTAAACCCTTAGTTCAATTATCTAGTTACTTGCATGGTTGCTAAGTCGAGTCATATCTTTTGTACACAGTTTTGGGACGATTGGGACTCATGGGTAAAATTAATATTTTATGAAGTAACGGGAAAGAACGATAATTCAAATTCTCTTTGTCTACGTAATTAAATACTCCAAGTGTTTTGATATTTTCCAATCGAGTCAATTAGTGTTAGAGAAATAAAAACTCGAGTGTAGGGATGCCCCTATAAATCCCTTATATCTTGATATTATCATAGAGGATGGTAGAGTCAAAAGGTATGAAAAAAAATCGAAAAAAAAGAGATTGTCAAAAAAAAAAAAAAAAAAAAAAAAAAAGGAAAACATACGGGCTACCATCCTACATCTATCTTTATGTTTATGTTTTTAAGTTTATGTTTGTTTTGTTTGAAGTTATCTAATGTAGTGAGTCGAGTCTTGGTTTAGCAACGCCACGCTTTACATGCTTGTAACATAAGATTTTTGACTTGCCACCACTAAATATCCCTTATCCAACAAAACCCTTTGTTTCCCTACCCTAAGCCTGTTGGGTTCAATAAATACCCAAACCCATTAATCTAGGATTTGAATAGAAAATAGCACAAGTGTTTAGTCCGTTAAACACTAATCAGGTCACTGAGTGCATAGCCTCTCAATGAGTCATCTTCGGGATACTTAGTACGAGGCGTAGAAGAAGTCTCTCCACTCAGTAAGGCGGAACTTAAAGGGTGAAGACTGAGTCAAGAAGAAGATGATGGATTCAGTGAGTGATGACAATAACTCACTGAATCCCTAAGACTACTCTCCAACTCTTACACTGAAGACAAACTGAAGTAGAAGACTGAAGGATGTAAAGACTGAAGAAAGAGCGGGACAAGGCGGGAAAAGGTTGAATCAGATAAGACGAAGTCCTTATCAACCAAAGTCAACTTTCCCTGAATGGCAAAAGATCAGGCTCAGTGTCATCACTGAACTTAGAAAAGTAGTCTTGTCTCTTACCTATAATAGTCTTTGTAAACAGAGACAAAATACATCAGTATTTTGTCTTCTGTATGATGTCAGTTTGTCACTTAGCAAAGAGTCAAATATCATACATGTATAAATAGCATAAGAGATGAAGTGAAAAGGTTAAGCTTGTGAATTGTAAAAACACACATACACGCAAGCCATCTTTTCACTCCTCCAAATACAACTTAGTTCCTGAGATAGCTCAGTGAACTCTAAGAGTTGTGCTCAGACTTAGCCTGAGCTTAGAGAGGAGTCACCCTGTTGGAATCACTCCTAAACAGTATTTCAAGTATTTATATTTCATATGTAATAGGTAGCTTTATTCTGGCCTTTATGTTTGTTTAAGGTCCAGCTTATGTAGAAGGCCCATAAGCTGAGGCCCAAGCCCAATAAGGAATAGGGAAGGAGAGGGAGTGTTGCCCTAGCTCCTTGCCTATATAAACTATTGTAAACCCTCATTTGAGGGTTGGTTGTTCAAGTTTTCTCTTCATTCACTCACCTACGCATAACCGTGTCTTATATTGTTTGTGTGTGTGTTTGATACTTGTTCAATCGCCTTATCTCTTTCTATATAAGCTTGTGTTGTAAAACTAGTGACCTAACAGTGGTATCAATCGCCAAATAGTTGGGTGTATTCGTTTGTTTTTGAAGTATTTGGTTTTGGGTCTTACGCGTAAAGATAACACAATCTTTGGTACGCTTAAAAACTAATTTTTTACATTTTTGAATCCAAGATTCTTGTACTTTCAACGTTATTAGGTGTTAAACTATTGGTTTTTGGCAAAAAGTTTGGAACTTTACGTGTTTTTCCTTGTTTTTAAGCTAGTTTTTATACGAGGGTGTTATCCTACGCATAACTGTTTTAGAAGCTTTGGATCATCAAGTTTCACACTTTTGTGTTATTTTGGTGATATTGAAGCTATCTCATCACACAAAAACTGGTTTAGAAACGAATTTGGATAGAATCAAAGTTACGAGTAATCTTACGCGTATCAAAACCCTAAATTTACGCGTAAGACTTTCCTTGGTTTGATCTTCAATTTTCTGGTTTATTCCGTGTTTTCTTACTTGGATAAGTCTGAAAATACGTCGACTTTGGATATCTCTTGCACTGTGAAGTGTAAAAGATCACTTGGGATAAAACCCTAATCTTACGCTTAAGCATAAAGCTTACGCGTAGAAAATCTTACGCTTAAGATTCATCTTACGCGTAGACTTAGTCCTACGCATAAGGTAATCCTACGCCTAACTTTCTACGCCTAACTTACTGTTTACGCGTAACTTTAGTCTTTTTTCCTGCTTACGCGTAAGCTAAATCCTACGCGTAACTATTCTTGTTACGCGTAACTTTTGGTGTTTTTACGCATAAGTGCTACTTGGTTCTTGTCATTTCTACGCCTAAGGCTACTTCATCAACAAAGATTCATTCGACTACAAAGATCCATTCTTACTTCACAAGTTTATCATCATGTCTCAACCACCATACTCTAACTATTTCCCTCACACTTATAATCAACAACAACAACAATTAACTCCACAACATCAACAATGGAATCAACAACAAGCAATTTATCAACAACAATTTAATCAGCAACATACTCCACAACTTGGTGCAATTCCACAACCACAAATGGTTCAACCACAACCAAGCATTCAAGTTCAACCCTACACAACTGATTTCAATCAACATCCATCACGGACAACTATGAAGGAACCCACTTGGTTTGCTAAGATGTGTGAAGCTTTAAGCAGCCAACAATCAATTCATGAAGCTGGATCACTTGATAGACCTCCAATGCTCACTCCAGGAAACTACGATCAATGGGTGATAAGGTTCTTTAGGTTTTGTGATCTGAAGAAGCCACACGGAAAGTTCTTAAAGAAGGTTATCTTAGAAGGTCCATTTGAGATGCCTATTGTCACTATACCCGGAGATCCAACTGCTGTTCCACCAAGAGATGAACAAACCAACATTGCTACTGTTGCAGACTTAAATCCTACAGAACTTCTACACTATGAAGCTGATGAACTTGCAATGGAATACATCCTCTTAGGATTACCAAACCCAATTCTTCGTAGTGTTGATGCTCAAAAGACTGCACAAAAAATGTGGGATCACATTCGTCTACTTATGGAAGGATCTGTACTCAATCAGGAGGATTTGGAATCCAAAATTTACTTGGCTTATGAACACTTCATGATTGAACCTGGAGAGACACTTGAGTCATATCATCACCGATTTTCAGACATCATCAATGATTTGGATAAACACAACATCATCATGCCAAGAATTGCAGTGAATACTAAGTTCCTGAGTAGTCTTGGTCCAGAATGGGAGAAGTATGTCATTTTTCTCCGTCAAGCGAAGAACATGCATCATTCTACTTATGGATTGTTGTACGATTACTTGAAGCCTCATGAAAAGGAAGTTGATCGGGAAAGGATTCTCCGTGCTCAAATTGCTAAACAGTCACAACCGGACAATCAACAACTTGCCTTGTATGCTCAACAGACTTATCCCTCTCAACCAGCAACTCAACCACCTGCTTCCAACACACCTTCACAGCAACAACCTCAACCTCAACAAAATCAATTGGTCCCATACAGCACCAATGCTCAAGCATATGTCAGTGAAGCTACTGAGGAAATCGATCCATTCGAAGCATTGCAACAAGGATTTGTGATGATTGCTAATGCATTTGGCCGTTACACCAACAAATCCAACAATCGTATTCGTTCCTCATCTAACACACGGACTCAAGCTGTTGTGAACAATGGACGTGTTGAAGTTCAGAATCGTGATTATGGTCGTCAGATGGGAGGTGGTCAAGGGTTTAATGCTGTGGGTAGGAATAACAACAGAGCTCAAGTGGTGGAACAGGGTAATGCTCAGAATCGGTTAAATGGTCTTAGATGCTACAACTGCAATGAAAAGGGACACCTGGCTAATGCATGCCCAAAGCCAAGGACTAGGGGCAGTGCTTATTTCAAAGAGGCCTTACTTTTGGCTCTTAAGGATGAAGCTGGTGGATCTCTTACAAACAAAGAACAGAGCTTTATGGCAGATGCAGACTCAGATGATGATATGGAGGACTTGCAGGCTAATGCAGCTGTTATGTTGATGGCTAATATGCATGAGCTGCACATGAGTGATTCAGGCCCAGTGTATGACACTGATGGCTTGTCTCAGGTACCCGAACAAACCATCATCATATCTGAACTAATATCTCCGCCAATATCTGAATCCGGCACGGATCAGACTGTTCAAAATGAGTCTTCTACATCTTCCTCTGATGATTTTCAAGTTAACCCTGTAGTTACATTTGACGATCAAGATGACCTTATGGTCCCCCTTGACAATCAAATTGACTCTGTGGTCGTACTTGAGGATCTAAAGAATGATCATGTTGAGACTCACGTTGAACAAGATGATCTGTTGCCTCATCCAGATTTTGCTCGGTTAATTCAAGACCATAAAATCAAAATGGAGGAATGTTATGCATTAAATCAGTCCTTAAAACGTAAAAATGCACTGTTAACCAAGGATTTTGAATGTTTACAAATGCAACTCAACTTTTTCAAAACTCAAGAAAACCGTGAAAAAGGTTTTGAAGCCGCTTTTGCAAAATCTCATCAAAACGAAAAATATTTAGAGAGACAGATGCGTGATCTAGCCGCCTCGAAGAATGCTTTGTTGTCCGAATTAGAACAACTGAAACATGAACATAAAAAACAAATTAACGCTCTCACCTTGGAAAATCAAAAAGCTAAGGCTGAGTTGTTAAATTGTCAAAAACAGTTCTCCGCATACAAAAAGCATTCAACGAATCGGGTAGATGACCTTCTTGCAGAAATTCTCGGTTTGCAAAACAAACTTAAAGAGTTTAAAACTGTTGTTTATAAACATGGTGAATCAGTAACAGCTATTGAAAAGTTTACCTTAAAACCTAATCCAAATGGATATGGTAAAAATCTAGCTGATTACAAACCAAAGCTTTCACTAAAAACATTCAAACCAACTCCTGAAGTTTCCAGTGCACAATACAAAATTGATAATACTGTCATGAGTGTTGTTGAATACCATCGTCAAGAGGAATTAGATGCAGAAGACGAGAGTCGATCAAAATTAAAAAATGTTGTTTACAACAAACCTTTTAATTATAAAAATGCGGTCACTTTCGTCACACCAACGGATTCTTCCAACACACCAAGGGTTATCATCAAAACACCCGAGTCTTCTATTGTTAATCCCAAAACAGTCTTTGCACAAACTTATGGTCCTTTACCTTCCATTAGCGAAGTAAACTCACAACCTGAAAATCGAAAAATTCTTCGATATTTTGACATTTTCATGGCTGACCTCAAAATTTTACAACATGAGATAGAATATCGATCTGAAATAAAAGTTGAACATTTTCAATCGCCTCTGGCGCGAGAACAAAGAGACATTTTTCAGAAAAATCTTTTACCTAATGTTAAAAACTTGAAAAGTTGTGCAATTGCCTGGGAAAAGGATTTTCATAAGGAACTTGGGGTAATGAAAAACGTTTTCGAGAAAACAGAAACATCTATTACTAACACAAAACGGAAAAAGAAACTGTTAAGAAAAGATGTTGATCGACTCTTGGAAGATGTTATCTGTGCTGATATCCATAATGTTGTGCTATTCTATTCGTTGCCATATGCATCTGATCATATCTCTGCTGATATTGTTGACACTGTTGTAACTGTTGAGAACACCGATAATGTGCTTCAGATCGAGTCTTTAAAAGCAGAAAATAAACGATTACACACGGAAATTCACAATGCAAAACGTCGTCTTCAATGGTGTGAAAAAGATATTCACAACCATCAACTTAGTTTTCAAAAGAAAATCGCTCAATTGAGTGCCAAATCTTCTGATCCTAAAATTGTTCAACTGGATGATCAAAACGTGTCTTTGAAAAGTCAAATCTCAAAATATGAACAAGAACTTTTAAAAGTTAAACAGGAATATGGTGTCATATTTGATTTACTCAAAAAGACTCGAGATGAAGCATCTAATGAACTTGATCACTATCTAGCTCACACTAGAGAAGTCCTGAATTTTGCTGGTAATATTCGTTCTGAAAATCAAGATCTGATTCACACCATCTCTAAGTTACGGGAAATGTTAGGAAAGTATGAACTACTCCCGCCTACTGTGATTAAGAGATTAGCACCAGTCACACTTAGTAATCGTGAACCTAGAATTCCCACTGCCAAATCACAAGTTGCTAATGTGTTTCCCTCTACTGAAACAGGAATAGTTGCATCTTTTCCAAACGTCCGCACTTCACAGCCTAGGAGCACCCAAACGAAGAATAGGAAGTTGCGACCTAAGAAAAGATCAATAAGGAATGCTAAAGTAGAAGAACACCCTAGGACTCTGAATAAAACTCATGTTACTTCCACTATAGATATTGCGTCTGGCAAATGTAATAGAAATAGTGATGTAACGAATGCTAAACCGTTAAGTACCTTTGATATTCAGTCTGATGCACCTTGTGATATTTGTCAAAAAAGTATGAATTCTGATTGTCATGACAAATGTGTTGCTAAAGCTATAATCTCTAGATTCCGGAATCCTAAGAATCGGAATACCTCTAGGCCAACTAATCATTCAAAGTCTGTGCTTGGTAAACCACCATCTTTAGATTCTAAGGCAACCATTGCTATCACAATAGCTCCCGCTTCACCTCCTAAGAATGTTGTACCACCTAGTGATTTCACTAAGACTAAAGCAAAGAGTAGTTATAGATGGCAAAAATGGATATATAACACACTAGGATTTAAATGGATTCCTAAACTTATGAATGTGTGTATATCTGATATACCTGCTTTGGAACCCTCTAACATTTTGGGTTCCACATCTACTTCTATTCCATCTGTGTCGTCTGTGTGTAATGCAGGTGATACAGATCATTCTCTGGATTGTTGATAGCGGATGTTCCCGACACATGACAGGCAATCTTAAACTGTTATCAAACTTTATTGCAAAGTTCATTGGCACTGTCAGATTCGGGAACGATCACTTCGCAGCCATCATGGGCTACGGAGATTATGTTAATGGGAACATCGAAATCAGCAGGGTTTACTATGTGGAAGGCCTCGGTCACAATCTGTTTTCAGTAGGTCAATTTTGTGATGGAGATTTGGAGGTCGCTTTCAGGGAGAAAACTTGTTTCATTCGTGACCTACAAGGAAACGACCTTATGTCTGGCTCGCGTAATTCTAGTCTCTACACTATCTCTATGCAAGACATGGTTGCTTCATCTCCCATCTGCTTACTTTCTAAGGCAACATCAACAAAATCTTGGCTATGGCACCGTCGTCTCTCACATCTAAACTTTCAAACCATCACCAACCTTGCTCGACACAAACTAGTTGAAGGACTCCCACGATTCCGGTATTCAAAAGATCACCTTTGCTCAGCCTGTGAACAAGGGAAAAGCACTCGTGCTCATTTTCCTTCAAAGGTGGAACACAGCTCTCAGCATGTACTTCATCTTCTTCACATGGATTTGTGTGGCCCAATGCGCGTGCAAACGATAAATGGCAAACGTTACATCTTAGTAATCGTTGATGACTACTCTCGATGGACTTGGGTCTACTTTCTTCGTAGCAAAGACCAAGCTCCACAAATGATCATCACCTTTCTCACAAAGATACAGGTTCAGCTCCGCAACACAGTCAGAATCATCAGAACAGACAAAGGAACTGAATTTGTTAACAAAACCCTTCGTGAATTTTATGAGAAAGTGGGAATTCAGCATCAAACATCCATTGCACGGACACCTGAACAAAACGGAGTTGTTGAAAGACGAAACCGAACGTTAGTGGAAGCTGCACGAACAATGTTAATCAATGCTAAACTTCCAGATTACTTATGGGCGGAAGCTGTATCTACTGCATGCTATACTCAAAACCGTTCCATGATCACAAAACGCCACAACAAAACACCTTTTGAGCTTGTCCACAACTATAAACCGAACCTCAAACACTTTCATGTATTTGGATCCCTCTGCTATCCAAATAATGATCGTGATGATTTTGGAAAGCTAAAAGCCAAAGCTGATATTGGAGTCTTTATTGGATACTGTGACAATTCTAAAGGTTTCCGAATCTGGAATCGTCGAACTAAGGAGGTTATGGAAACGATTCATGCTCATTTCGATGAACTCACGGAAATGGCTTCTGAGTATAACAGCTTAGAACCCGGTCACAACCGTTTAAACTTCCCTCAACCCCCATCATCAGCTGAAGAAAGCCCTCAGCTAACTCGTCAACAAATGGAAAGGTTATTTGCTCCTCTGTTCTGTGACGATATTGATGAATGTGCTCCTGGTGTATCCGCTGTTTCCGCTGCACAACCTGATAATATTCCTATACCTGATACACCTGCTACAACAACTACTGTTGAAGATGCACCTACACCAATTGACTCCAACACAACAGTTGAACACACCGCTTCCAACAATGATGAACCAGCTGATGATACTCTGAATGAAGTACCCCCACCTGCAGATTTTGATCCAAATGCGTTCTTCAACCCGTTTGCTAATGAGACTGCTGCACCAGATGTTGCGGAATCTTCAACAAACCATTTGAATCCTCAGAATCTGCACAATGTATACCAACATCAACCCTCTACACATAGATGGACAAAAGACCATCCTCTGGCTAACATCATTGGCAACCCGAATCAACCAGTCGTTACGAGACAACGTCTTCACTCAGATGGTGAACACTGCATTTATGCACTCACTGTCTGCCAATCAGAACCTAAAAACATTAAAGACGCAATGACAAAAGACAACTGGATTGAATCCATGCAAGAAGAACTCAACCAATTCAAACGTCTTGAAGTATGGGAACTGGTTGAAAGACCAACAGGGGTCTACGTCATTGGTCTAAAATGGATTTGGAAAAACAAATTGGATGCTGAAGGGAATGTCATCCGAAACAAGTCACGGCTAGTTGCTAAGGGTTATCGTCAGGAAGAAGGGATAGACTTTGAAGAATCTTTTGCTCCGGTTGCTCGTCTTGAGGCTGTTCGGATATTTCTTGCATTCGCGGCTCACATGAACATGACGGTCTATCAGATGGATGTCAAAACGGCGTTTCTCAATGGGCAACTTAAAGAAACGGTCTATGTCAGCCAACCAGATGGATTCGTTGATCCTGAGTTCCCGAACCATGTCTACAAACTGAAAAAAGCTCTTTATGGTCTCAAACAAGCCCCTCGGGCATGGTACGATAAGCTATCATCTTTCCTCATTGCAAATAATTTCACCAAAGGCTCGGTTGACCCAACTCTTTTCATACAATATCACGGGGCACACATCTTAATTGTTCAAATTTACGTGGATGACATCATTTTTGGGTCAACACATAAAAAGTTTTCAATCGCTTTTGCAAAACTCATGAAGAAAAATTTTGAAACGTCCATGATGGGTGAACTTACGTTCTTTCTAGGACTGCAAGTTCATCAATCACCCCGTGGTATTTTCTTGAGTCAGTCCAAATATGCCCTTGAACTGTTAAACAAATTTGGAATGAATACCTGTGATACTTATGCCACACCCATGGCTCATACCAAGAAGCTAGATGCTGATTTACATGGGAAATTAGTTGACCCCACCAAATACCGAAGTATTATTGGGTCCCTCATGTATCTAACAGCTAGCAGACCTGATATTGTCTTTGCCGTTTATCTATGCTCCCGTTATCAGTCGCGACCAACTGAAACCCACCTCTCTGAGGCTAAAAGAATCCTCCGATACATAAAGGGAACCATTAATTTGGGGATCTGGTATCCGAAGGATTCTGGTTTTGAACTAATCGCTTTTTCAGACGCTGATCACGCAGGATGCTTAGACTCAAGGAAAAGTACTTCAGGAGCTCTACAATTTCTCGGTGATAAACTGGTGTCTTGGCAATCAAAGAAGCAGGATTGTACATCGCTGTCATCAACTGAAGCAGAATATGTAGCCATGTCCGCGTGTTGTGCTCAAGTCATTTGGATGAGAACACAACTCAAAGACTATGGTTATGTATTTGACAGAATCCCGATGTACTGCGACAATCGGAGTGCCATTGCAATCTCGTGCAACTCAGTTCAGCACTCGAAATCAAAGCACATCGATCTACGCTATCATTTCATCAAGGATCATGTGGAACAGGGTACCGTTGAATTATACTTTGTGGGTACTGAATACCAATTGGCAGATCTGCTCACCAAAGCCTTGCCTCCCGCTCGGTTTAATGAGTTGGTCCACCGAATTGGTATGAGGTGTTTGACTCAAGAGGAACTGGATGACCTCTTAAAACCGTCTTAAAAACATGTCAAACACCAAAACATCTCTTGTAAATAAATAAAATCTTTCAAAAACAAAATACAAAAATATAAAACCTGATAAAACAACAAAAAATATTCTCCTCATCTATTTTCTATCAACATGGCAAGTACTTTTCTTCCGTCAACACTTTAATCTGTCAAAATTCTGTACTTTTCCGATCAAGTGTTGAGGGGGAGAAAATAATCCATTAACTGTTTCAAAACATCTGTGTACTTGCATGTTATCACATCTCGGTTGATTCTTTACAAATGGTGGTAAATTTCTGGTTCAAAGACACTCCTCGGACTTTAATTAAAAACCTTTCACTATTTTCTCAAGTCGAGGGGGAGTGTCGTCATGATTCTTTCTCAAAAATCTTTGTCTGGTAACCTAAATGGAAGTTAAAAGGCTTGGTTTGAAAAAGGCAAAGGTGGAGGGACTAAAACTGCCAAAAGATTAAAGTTAACTTTAATAAAACACCTCTCCACCTAATTCTTTCACTCACATTTATTACTAAACCTAATCTCATCTACGCCTAAGATTCATTCAAGAAATCCGTTGTTCTGATCATCTAATCGTAAGTGTTTTAATGATCCAAACATTGTTTTAAGCTAAGGGTTTTAATATCACGAAAATCCTACGGCTAAAATGTGTGTTACGCGTGATTTTGTGATCTACGCATAAGCGTATGATCACATAATCATTGTGTGTGTGTTTTTGGTTAAAAAGATTGATTCAAAACGTGCCTTTAGCATCAATGATGATATCTTTATCCTCAAAACTTACCCAGAAACATAAATTGATTGATTTTGAAACTTAGGGTTTATGCGTGAATTTGGGTTCTTCTAAATGAGAAGTGTTTTTGGTCTAAATATTGCTGGGTTATGTTCATATAATGTTGAATTAATCATATCTTTGCTCTATAACCACCCAGAAACACTGATTAATTCAGATTTTGAAATTAGGGTTTAAGGTTCATAAGATTGGGTATTTTTGATTCACCATGAGTTAGATGTTATAACTTGGTATATATGATCATACAACACCTTAGAGCTACCAGAAAAAGTTTGGTGCATAATCCATGGCTAGATTCCATACGCGTAGATCTAGGGTTTAGTCTACGCGTATGCAATTCTACGCATAACTGTTTAACATATGTTAGTGCCATGTTCTATTGATAAACTGAATGTATGTGTCAATATTAATGATTTGATGGATTTATTTCAGGATTGCTACACTTATAATTCAGAATCAAGGTCATTTGATTATCTACGCATAAGGATTACCTTACGCGTAGATTGTTATGCGTAAGACTTGTCTTACGCGTAGCTTCTACGCTTAAGGTTCTACAGTGGGACTACGCGTATCCTGTGAAGGATATGCGTAAACAGTGACCTCTACGCATAAGGTCTACTCTTACGAGTAAGCCTTACGCGTAAGGTTCTTATACGCCTACGCGTAAGCTCTACGCGTAAGGTCCCCTTTTTCCTACGCGTAACATTTCTTACGCATAAGATAGGATCCTACGCATAAGCTTTCGCCTACGCTTATGTCACGACTGTTTACGCGTAACTTTGTCAATACTACGCTTAAGCCATTTTGACCTTCATTATGAATTGTTACGTGTACAAAACTTGTTAATAAACTTATCATAACGTCACGAATCCAATAATGTCACTAATAAACCAAAACGTTTGATATGTTGTGAACAATAAGTGATAACATAAACTTTAAAACTTAAAGTTAACTAACTCACGATACATTTCACGACGTCATTAGATTATTGGACATACAAGTGACTTAGGACTCGTAACAATCATTGACGTTGTACATTAAATAACTAGACAATAAGACCTTCTGTTGACTAACATTATGTCTTTCGATATGTTGGTTCTTTTGGCTAATATTATTTCAGATCACGACATGGCTGCTCAACCAAACATGGATGCACCAAATGTTCTCTCCATTGCTGATATCTATCCTCATGGCTATCCAATGAAGATTGGAAAGAATAATCTCCGAGTTGACTTCAGCACTCTCACATGCTCTGAGTCTTCATGCTTAATCGCTATTGACATTCTGAGGTCTCATCCATATCAGAACATGCTCACACATTCTGCAACAGTTCCTGAGATCTATATCCAACAGTTCTGGAACACCATGGAAAGGGTCAAAGGAAGGACTGCAGTGACGGTGACTCTGAACCATAAACAAGTCACCATCACACCTGCAGACTTAAGGGCTGTTCTCTTAATTCCTGAAGTCGAACCTGACAAACTTTATGCCACACCTACTGAAGAGCTCACTCTCCAATTCTTAATCGATATCGGTTATGATGAAGCTACAGGAGTAATCACTAAACACTCTCACGTAGAGCTCAAGAGTATTCCTCAACCGTGGAGAACGCTCTACATGATCATCACCAAGTCCGTTTCTGGTCGTGATAGCGGCTATGAGCATCCTAAGCTCATAGAACTGCAAATATTTTGGGCATTTGTCAACATGAAACACATCGCTATTGAAGCTCTGATTTGGGATGATATGATGTCTTTTCTCAACAAACTAGGCTCAAAGATTCCATACATCAGATACACTAAGCTGTTGATCCAAAGAGCACTTGGACTACATTCTGATATTCCCAAGAGGCTCAATGACCCTGACAATCACGACATATTGACTGAACCTATTTTGACCATCAGAATGAAGGAATCATCTACAAAGAAACAGGGCGCGGTGTTACCAGATTACCTGCTAACTGAAGATGTCAGAAAGCTCGAAACGTACAACAGGTATCTGGAAGCAGTAAGACAAGGCAAGGTTGGTCACCTCGACGAAAAATCTTCTGGAACTCCTACTCGGAGAACTAGAAGAGGAAGTGCTGGAAGTGTTACAAGTTCAGAGTCACAAAGGAAGTTTCCCAAACGAAACCCTCCGAGAAAACGGTTTGTTCCCGTGCAGGAAGCTTCTCCCATTCCTAAACCCAAACCTGAACCGAAACAACAGCTTGAGGACGTAAGTTCTGAAGCTACAGATACAGATGAGGAGGTTCTCCACTCTGAAACCGCTAAGGATGTGTCTGACACTCCAATAGTACAGAAACCTCCAAGTCCTCAAGATGATAAGGGTAAAGGAAAGACTCCGGCACTTGTACCTTATGATGCTGAAAACTCAGAAAGTGAAGAAGAACCACTGGAGACAACTTACAGAATGAAGTTGCATCAACTTAGACATGAACACAAAGCTGAAAAATTTGCTAAAGAGCAAATGGGTGGACCCGGAGGAACTAGTGGTGCTGCTCCCTCCGAACCATCTCCTGATGCGGTTAATCAACCCGATAAGGGAGCTGGTACCACCACTCTTTTGCAACAACAACAGTTTGTGGAAGACACTATGGAGTTTAATTTTGAGAATCCAGAAACGAATGAGGAAAAGAAGGATAAAGAGTCTGATTATGACGATTTTCTTCTGGATAATCTAACTGAAACTCAGAAGGAAACTTCTGAACCACCGAAGGACCCAGAGTCTCCTCACATCTCCTCTTCATCCGACTCTTCTTCACATTCATCTCCACCACCATCAACGAAATCAACAAAATCCTCATCCAAATCCGTGAAGAAACCAAAATCTTGGGTCTCTCAAGCTCATGAACGGATTCAAAAAGCTGTCAAAGAAGTCAGAAAGAAAAATGCTCTTAACAAGAAGCTGAATTTCTTCGCTGATCACATACAGCATATATATAGAGATAACGAAAAGAGGAACAAGGAAAGGAAGTTTGTGCAGGAATTCATGAAGAGTCATCGCCGTGAGCAACTAAACGAAACACTTGAAGGTTACACAAACAGGTACCTTCGTGACAACGTTCCTAGACTTACACAGGAGATGTTTACCAGACAACTCTATCCAAACCTGGTGCACCTGGCCAAACAGGCGATGAAGTCAACACCGATGTATGTCAGCATCAATCCTGTTGATCCCACAATCTTTTCAGACGCTGAATTAGTTGATCGACTGGTCGCACAACTGTCTAAACGTTCCGCAATGCTTGCCTCTCATGAAAGCAAACTGTTAGAAGCATTGCTGGCATTCCAACTTAATTCTGCATGCCGAGAAGAAGCTGAGAAGCCTAAGCGTCCTAGAGACGATGATGATCAGGATCAGGATAAGACTGACGAGGCTAAACGTCAAAAGATGTCTGGTGAATCCTCCTCGATGCCACCTCCTCCTAAACCAATTCCTGCACAACAAAAATCTTCTCCACCACGGTCTTCAACTGATAAACCTCGGGACGATTCCGAGTTACCACCCGTGACTCACAAAACTGGTGATCACTTTGAGTATACGGGTGGTGACGATGAAGAGGTCCTTGAGCCCCAACAACAACCCTCCTCTCCCAAACAAGTGAAGATACCCGAATCATCATCAAAGCCTTCTAAAAACAAGAAAAAGACGACTCAGCCAGACGTCGTATCATGGCTTGATGACGATACAACCGCAGAATTTGAATGGTTCTCCACACTTGTTAACAACACTCCCTACCCTGAAGAAGGTCAAGAATTGGTAGACGGTAGTACACTGGAGCATGCAAAAATCTTGCAAGAACGATTCCGTGTGAAGAAGATGACGAAATCCGAGTTGAAGCGCATCAAAAATGAAGCATTCCTTCTGTTGAAAAATAGCTCGGAAAGTGCAATCGAGGTTGAATATCACCTTGAAAACATTGCTCGAGCCATGTCTAACAACATGGATTGGCTCAACCCAGAAGCAAACATCGACTTCACGAAACGGAACAACCCTCCATACTACACTGACTGGACCAAACCTCTACCAACAATCGGCCAACCAGAAGAACCAAGGATTCCTTTCAGACATTTCTTCAACAAAGACCTGGATTTTCTTCTCCATGGTGGCGATGGTTCACGAAAATACGCTACATCTTTGACTCTTCCATTCCCAGCGGCTTGTTACTCAAACTGCATAGCTATCGAGGAACGTGCAACTCACTTGTCTTCTGACAACGTGCAAGCATACGACCAAGATGCATTGTATGGGATTCATCATTGGCCTGAACGCCGACGAATCTACTACAGAAGCTGCCTGGTTCAGAAGTCTCAACATGCAGTGTACAGCTCTAAGGACATCGTGGCCATCAAACACATTGATCTCAAGTCTAAGTGGGACTACACATTCTTGAAGAATATCATAGTCAAACGACAAGATGAACAGGACTATGAATTCTCAGAAGCTGACTTTGAGAACTTGTCACTCAACGACATCGAAGACATGTACCTTGCCAAAGTACAGGGTCGTATGAGACAGTTCTCGACTGAAGTTCAACGTGAATTTATCAAGTCACTTCTCATCTTCATTAGACGCATTGTGATCAAAGAACGTGTCGAAGATATCCAGATGGCTGTTGAATCATATCAGAAACGTGTAAACTTCACTCCACCACAGCTTGACCTTCCTGACATCAACCAGCTCACACAACTCACGCTCATCAGCAAACCTTTCGGCATTGTTTACCGCAGTGAACTTCGCAGAAACTGCTTAATGGCGTGTAGTGAGCTCCACAAATTCGGGGATCATACCTTGAAGATGGTTAGAGATGGATTGGCGTACAGATTGAAGGATATACGTCTGAAGGTTGGGAATCCTAAGCGCTGGAACTCTCAGGACAGGAGGAATGTGAGGCATATCATCACTATGATTGATGAACGGTTGTTCAGAAGGGATCAGTTCAGACGCCTGGAGAGCTATGTTGGTGGTAGACCCAGGATAAACATCACCGGCTTTCAACGCCCTGTGCGCACTCCTGGGAACATCACTGCACTTCCTGGTACCCCTTGAATTGTTTCCTTCATATAATTTTGGATGAATGTTTATATATGTGAATGGCTTGTGCACACATAACAGTGTACAACCCGCAATTGTCAAGAAAGGACCCTGTGGTACGCCTCAGTGCCACAATCCTTATAAAAGGAGCGAAAGCTTCTTATTTTTGAGTAAAACCTATCAAACCTTTCACTTTTCAAGGTTTTGCTCAAAAAGGACAAGTACTTCCCCATATGATTTCAAAACCTCAACCGTTTATATCACTAGTTGAGGGGGAGTATTTGATGAAAACTTTGTTCACAAATTGTTCACAGTGGTCACTCTTCCCGCAACACTCAAAATGGTCATATTTATTCTCAAAATGTTTCAAAAATAACATCTTATATGCCATTTTTGAGGGGTAGAAAATTGTGTGATAAGAAATATGTTTTGTAAAGCAACATGTGCAAGCCCCTTGGCTTCCTCGTGTGCAAAGACTTAACCAATGAATTGACGATCCTTAACTGTCTGCAACTCGAAAAGACTTGTCCTGGACGGGTAATAATTTCAAGCTAGTTCACTAGTGATGTAAACGTGTCTCGCAAAGGACTTGTCTGAGTAGAAAGTACCATTCGAGAAACTTTTGATAGACATGAACTCTGACGGGTTTGGCAACCTTCCAAGGTTTGTCTACACCTTCAAGGTAGTTATTAGAGCTAGTTGTCACCTAAAAACTGACAATGTATCTCTTTAACTATTCAACGTAACCGTGTCTCGCGGGAGATTGTCTATCGTTAGTGGATCAATTCAAAAAGTGCGCGCTCTTTCCTCACTGTGCAGTTAACCATTAAAACTATTAAGCACATGTGAAGGGGGAGTATTTATGCAAAAACTTATCTCTCACTGTGGTTCAAACATGTTTTTTCATCTACAAACCCTTTGAGAGATATTTTTCACTTACAGTGGTTTTAATGGCAAACATAGGTTAGTCATGGAGTTATAAGGTGACTAAGGTTAGGAATAACCGTCCTATGATCCGCCAGAGCCGGAGGGATCTACCCAAGGACACTACCATTAGTTAGTGTTAGAAGTCCTTAGGAATGATTGTAAAAAGGAAAAAATGAGAATCGGAGAAAGAAGGAGTTGAAGAATCAAAAAGAAATGCAAAGTAAAGGGTGAAAAGAAATAGCCCTCCAGATTATTCAACTTAGGGCAGACACCGGGTTCAATTCATATGCTACTGGTTGTCACTCAGTGACACCGGTATTGAAGATTAAAAGTCGTCATGGACCCAGTGACGCATGCACTAAACTTTCTTAGCCACTCAAGTTTCTCTCAACAGAAACTTGTTTCATTCTCACAGGGAACCCTACATAATCTATTGGCTTTCTCTTAGAGATCGCTGGTATTGAAGAAGGAGACCCTCTCCCTAGTCTCTGCTCAGGAAAACCAAAACGCACTGTTGAGTCTAGAGCCACGAGATTCATCAAAAGATCTCTTAGGAACACTTGACATTTAATCACTTGTTGATCAACAAATAAGATCTTCAGTGATTCAGTGGTTCATATCGAGTCCTTCACAGATCTTAGCAATCTGTCGAGAACATTTATGAGAGGTTCACATCTGTGATCCTCAGTGATTGAATGGAAACTCCTGCCAGGGTCAACATCAAACAGCCCTGACAGCAGGTCGCTTCGGTAACTCCCCGTGGATTACGCGGAGTGTGTCTCAAACGGTCTACAGTCGTGAGGTGATGCTTCGGTGTACCTCAGCGACTCATCTGAACTGTAGATGTACTTCGGTACGTCGCGTTATCTCACTTGTGGGACTCCAGTTCAGGAACGGCCTTTGTAAGAATTAGAGTTGTGTTTTCACACTATGCTGTTAACACCCTCGAAGTTCAAACTTGTAAGTGCCGGAAACCGTTTATCACTAACCGTTTGAAATGTTTTCTTCTTATGGAAGCTCCGGAGCGGGATGATCGTGTTGATTCTTCTCATGCTCACGCCAACTTCATTACTAATGGAAGTTCTATTCAAAAGCAACACAACAGTCAGAATGATTCTTCTTCAATCAAAGAATCTACAAAGTCAAAGACTTGCAGAACTTCATCAGTATTGATTTCCACCGTCAAAGAGCGTGTGAGCATGTTGAAGAATGACGTGGAGACACTGGAGCAGCGAAGCAGACCTGAGGCAGACTGATGCTGACAACAACATACTATCACTTTCACCACAAAGAACAATAAATCAAAGAACAAAGTTAATGATGACGTCAAAGCAAAACTGCACAAAGATAACTATCTCTCTACACTGGGGAGATTGTTCGAACCAAGGCAATTCTTCTCACAAGAAAGGAGAATGTCAGAAGACGTCACAGCTACTATTACATCAACGCCTTCACCGTTATTCATATATATACTTGAGGGGGAGATTGTTGGAATCACTCCTAAACAGTATTTCAAGTATTTATATTTCATATGTAATAGGTAGCTTTATTCTGGCCTTTATGTTTGTTTAAGGTCCAGCTTATGTAGAAGGCCCATAAGCTGAGGCCCAAGCCCAATAAGGAATAGGGAAGGAGAGGGAGTGTTGCCCTAGCTCCTTGCCTATATAAACTATTGTAAACCCTCATTTGAGGGTTGGTTGTTCAAGTTTTCTCTTCATTCACTCACCTACGCATAACCGTGTCTTATATTGTTTGTGTGTGTGTTTGATACTTGTTCAATCGCCTTATCTCTTTCTATATAAGCTTGTGTTGTAAAACTAGTGACCTAACACACCCAACTTTGTCATTTCAATCCCAAGGACTATTCCGCAAGTACTTGGGTAACGTATTCTTTGTTGATTTATTTCTAATAAGAATATGACGTTGAAAATTACTTAGTGTGTTTTTCTTATGTTAATTTCAGTCATAGTTCACTATTAACTTGTTTTATAAACTTAAAACTGTTTTAAACGATAGTGAACGGGGAACAACAAGTGGTATCAGAGCAAGGCTAATTATAAAACTCGTTTTTTAGGCCGCTCTAAAAGTTTTTAAATTAGGATCCTAAATGGCTGAAATTGATGTACCCCAACTAGTCGATAAAAAGGGTGGAGCTTATTCAGCTGTTGCCCCTAGACTTGAAGTTGGCAAATTCAACAAATGGAAAAAGCGAATGCTTTGCTATTTGATTGGGATGGAACCTTATTATACCAAGTGTATAAACGAAGGTCCATTTATCCCAAAGACTGCTGAAGGGTTGCCCAAACCTGAAGCTCAGTGGACCCAGGA
This sequence comes from Chrysanthemum seticuspe, assembly GCA_019973895.1. NCBI lineage: Eukaryota > Viridiplantae > Streptophyta > Magnoliopsida > Asterales > Asteraceae > Chrysanthemum > Chrysanthemum seticuspe. The sequence continues at coordinate 212,993,041 of BPTQ01000008.1, read as the reverse complement.
TGAAAGGAGAGTGGTCAACCAGGACCAAAGACTCAAAAGTATCATAATATCTTGTCTTCCTGACGATATTATGGAGTCTATTATAAGCTGTAGTACTGCTAAGCAAACCTGGGATGACCTAGTTCATAGTCATGAAGGACCATCTGATACCAAGGAAAACAGGATAATGGACCTAAAACTTGAGTATAACACCTTCAGGGCTAAGGACTCAGAAACTCTCTCTCAAACTTACACCAGATACAAAACTCTTTTAAATGAACTTTCAAATGATGGTGTTAAGTTGTCCAAACATGAAATCAATGTTGGTTTTGTAAACAGTCTCCCTGAGAAGTGGTTGAATTTCTCTCAGGGACTCAGGAATGCTAATCATATCCAAAATCTTGAGCTTCCTGAGATTTATAGGAAATTTGTCTATGAGGAAAACCTCATCAACAGACGATACCCTGACTTAAAGATGTCTCAGGAAGTCAAGAAGTCCCTGACCACCACTTCAGCACCCATATCAATTGCTTTCTTCTCTAACAATGTGGTTCAAGATTTTCAAGAAAATTCAGATGATGAGCTTGATGAGAGATCAAGTGAGGAGTACCTAAACGACCTGAACACTGAATTTCAGGAAAGGGCACTCCTTGCTAACTCTCGAAGGTTTATAAAAAGAAACAAAGGTTTTTCTAGTGCTAAAGCAACTGAGGACACTGAATGTTTTAAGTGTCACAAAAAGGGTCATTTTGCAAAAGACTGTTTTTCTAAAACAATTTCAAAACCCTCTTATAAACCATCAGGTTCAAATCAGTCCTCATGCTTTAGAAAATTTCAACCAAAAATTTATCAGTCTCATCAAAACTTTCAAAATAAATCTGATAATAACAAAACCATTGATTATGAAGCCAAGTATAAGAAAGCTAAAGCTAAGCTTGCATTGCTTGAGGCCAGTCCCTCAGAGACAACAACAAATGTTAAAACTGTGCAGGGCAAGAACAAAGGCCTCGTTGCTGAAACCTTTGACTGGGATGAAGAGCCAATCTCATCTGATGATGAAATGGTACATGTCAGTGCTCTGATGGCTCTCTCAGAAGAGGACAAGCTAGCTGTTGGGAAGAATCATGCTAGGAACGGGGAATGGGTCAACATAACAATGAAGAAGGTAAACATTTTACTTTCTATGGATGATGACTCTGATTGGCAGTCTTATATGAATTATCTAAATGTAGACCTTAAGTTTGTAGAAGAGCAAAGACTGAATCTTTTTTCTAAGTACAACAAGTTAAGTTTTGAATTGAATAAATGTAGGGATGAATTGCTTATTTTAAAACAAGCTAAGCTTGAGGCTGTCACTTTGCAAATTCAAAACACTGAACTAGTTAAAAGAAATCAGAATCTTCAAGATGAACTTAAAAAGGAAAATGATATTGTTAATAGTTGGACTGCTAAGAATCCCAGGGTCTTTGATGCTGTGGGAGCCCCTAGTAGCAAGAAGAGAGTCATAGGTGAAGATCATCTCCCTGACTCTCTCAACAAAGACCAGTCTCCTAAGCCATTTGTGTCTGGTGGCATGATTACAAATATGTTGGCTGATCCCAATTCCAGTGATTGGATTGAACGAGTTAATCCTGAGAGTAAGCTTCCGAATTTCGATTCTGGAAGGATTCTAGAGCCTGAAAGTCAAGCTCTAAAGAGCATGCTTGGACTCCCTGATGTGCCCAGTAGTACTGAACATATCTCTGAGTCTGAAGCAGAATCTCAAGCACCGCTTCCACCACTGAAACCTCTTCAGGGTGCTGCTCCAAGCTCTGAGCTTACTCCACTACAATTCAATCCTCATTCACCAAAAGAAAGGTCTGGACTTGGTAGAACCATCCTACAAAGAAAAGCAAAACTAATCCAACAAGAGTCTACTCCTACTGAGACTTCAACATCCTCTGTCCCCACTGAAGCTGACCAAATTCAGCAACTGACTGAACTAGTGAGGAAGCTTACTGAAAAAAGGGAATCCATTGAAAAGGTTCCTGAACCAATCAAGGAGACAAAGTCAGCTTCCTCCAGTTCCTCAAAGTCTAAGTCAACCTCTAAAAACAAACAAAAGTGTGAGCTGTGTCATTATACCAGCCATACCACTGACAACTGCTATAGAATCCTTTTTTGCATGATCTGCAAAAAGGATGATCACAGGACTGCAGACCATCTACAGTATGTCAGTCAAGCAAACTATACCAAAGTTGGTCATCAGTATGCTTCATCCTCCAAAGCTGCTCCAAAGAATAGAGCAAAACCTTTTCCTCTGTGCCCTCACTGTGGGTTTAATGATCATCATCAGGATGATTGTCTCATGAATACATGCTGTGATATATGCGGTAATCCAGCTCATGAGACATCCCAACATGACAGTGTCATTCATGCAAGGAGAAATTCCAAGCAACCCAGAGTCACTGAGTCATCCTCAGCCTCTAAATGCAAAACATGTGGTAGCACTATGCACACAACCACTGACCATGAGTCAATTACAAATTTCAAAGAGACCTTGAGACCCAAGCCCACTAGTAAGTGGGTCACTATGAGAAACTAATTCAGTTTACTACTTGTGCAGAGACATGCCAGGGAGCCTATTTGGCATCTAGACAGTGGATGCTCAAGAAGCATGACTGGTGTGAAGGAATATCTGCACAAGTACGTAAAGGAACCAGGGCCCAAGGTAGTATTTGGTGATAACTCATCATGTCCCACTGAAGGTTATGGTTCAGTAAACTGCAATGGAATAGTTTTCTCTAGAATTGCCTATGTCAATGGTCTCAAATACAATCTCATCAGTGTCAGTCAACTATGTGATGCTAAATACATAGTACAATTCAATGATAAACAAGGTACCATTTTCAATGCCAACAAGGAAGTTGTGTTGATAGCTCCTAGGAGAGATGATGTTTATGTGCTAGACATGTCAACACTCTCCCAAGATGGAACGTGTCTCTTTGCCAAAGCCACTGAAACTATCAATTGGCTGTGGCATAAGAGACTCTCACACTTAAACTTCAAAAACCTCAACAACTTGGCAAAACAAAACAAGGTCCTTGGCTTACCATCACTGGTTTTTGCAAAAGACAAACCATGCTCTGCCTGTGAAAAGGGTAAACACCACAGAGCATCATTCAAAACCAAACAAAATTTCTCCATCAAAAGCTGCCTTCACCTCCTGCACATGGATCTCTTTGGACCTGTCAGTCCCAGATCAATCCAGCATGAGAAGTATACACTTGTCATTGTTGATGAGTTCTCAAGATACACTTGGGTATACTTTCTTTCCAAGAAGAGTCAGGCAGCTGATACAATAATGTCATTCATCAGGAAGATAGAAAACCAGAATGACATTACAGTTAAACAAATCAGAACTGACAATGGTACTGAGTTCAGAAATCAAGAGCTTGAGAGTTTCTGTGATGAAAAAGGAATTTCTCAAAATTTCTCATCTCCATACACCCCTGAACAAAATGGGGTTGCTGAAAGGAAAAACAGAACTCTCATTGAGGCTGCTAGAACAATGTTAAATGGCTTAGCCCTCTCAAAGCATTTATGGACTGAAGCAGTCAAAACTGCCTGTTACACTCAAAATAGGTCAATCATTGTCAAAAGACATAATAAAACCCCATATGAGATCTTCAAAGGTAGACTTCCTGACATCAGCTATTTTCATGTGTTTGGATGTCCTGTGTTCATTCATAACCACAAGGATCATCTAGGCAAGTTTGATGCAAAAGCTGATGATGGATACTTCTTAGGCTACTCACTGATCTCTAAAGCCTTCAGGGTTTTTAACACAAGGAGACAACAAGTTGAGGAAACCTTTCATGTCACCTTTGATGAAAGTGCTGAAAGCATCAGGTTCACCAACACCTCAGTGGAGGAAATAGGAATTGATAACTCATCAAGATATCCTCCTGATGAGTACAACACTGAATTCAATTCCTCATATCAAGCTGATGCTGACATCTCATATTATGTCTTACCTCACAACCTACCCCAACCAACCATCAGTGAGTTCATTGATAATCAGTCAGTCCCTGCTGGGTTAGGAAACACTGATTCAAATGATCAGGAACCTGTAACTCATGAATCTCACCCTGAACAAGACATCTCTACAAACGTTCTAAATAATTATGTGGCTCTTACACCTGAACTCACATCTGAACTCCCAGTGACATCTTTAAGCTCAGATCCAAGACCACAAAGTAAGTGGACAAGATCTCAGGACATTGAGCTTGTAAACATCATTGGTGAACCCACTGAGGGCATGCTCACTAGAAGCATGGCTGCTAGTCTAACTGCAGCTTCAGTCAATGAATGTCTATATGCTGATTACCTATCAGATATAGAACCCAAAAGTGTCACTGAGGCTCTAAAATACCCAAGCTGGGTTCAGGCTATGCAAGAAGAACTGCAACAGTTTGATAAAAACAAGGTCATGACCTTGATCAAATGTCCTCAGGATGTAGTAGTCATAGGAATGAAGTGGGTTTTCAGAAACAAAACTGATGAAAACGGCACTGTCATTAAAAACAAAGCCAGACTTGTAGGCAAAGGTTACAGTCAACAAGAAGGCATTGACTATGATGAGACATTTGCTCGTGTTGCAAGAATGGAAGCCATCAGGATCTTCCTTGCATATGCAACATACATGAACTTCAGGGTCTACCAAATGGATGTTAAAAGTGCATTTTTAATGGTGATCTCAAGGAAGATGTGTATGTTCAGCAACCTCCAGGCTTTGAGAGTAGTGAATTTCCTGACTATGTATGCAAGCTTGACAAAGCCCTTTATGGACTCAAACAAGCTCCCAGGGCATGGTATGAAACTCTCTCAGCCTTCCTGATACAAAACAAGTTTGTCAGAGGAAAGATAGACAACACACTGTTTGTCTATAGAACCCAACAGGATGTGATACTAGTCCAAGTGTATGTTGATGATATCATCTTTGGCTCAACAAACTACAAACTTTGCAAACAGTTTGAAAAACTAATGACAAAGAAGTTTGAAATGAGCATGATGGGGGAACTTGCATACTTTCTTGGACTAAAAATCAGGCAAACTGATAAAGGAATATCCATCAGTCAAGAGAAATACACCAGAAATCTCTTGAAGAAATATGAGATATCTGACTGTGCCTCAGTGAAGACACCAATGGTCCCACCTAACAACCTTGGACCTGATCTCACTGGCAAATCAGTCAATCAACCCCATTTCATAGGGATTGTTGGCTCACTGATGTATCTAACCGCTACTAGACTAGACATACAATTTTCAGTCTGTTTAATAGTAAGATATCAGTCCAATCCCAAAGAATCTCACCTCACTGCAGCCAAAAGAATACTCAGGTACCTGAAAGGAACCCCAAACCTTGGACTCTATTATCCAAAATGCTCAGGCTTTGATCTCAAGGGTTACTCTGATTCTGACTATGCTGGCTACAACATGGACAGAAAAAGTACCTCAGGGTCCTGTCAATTTCTTGGAGGAAAACTGGTTTGTTGGAGTGCAAAGAAGCAACAATCAGTGGCTATGTCCTCAACTGAAGCTGAATATGTAGCTGCAGCAGGATGTTGCACCAATGTATTATGGATGAAAAGTCAACTTAGTGACTATGACATCCATTACAAAATGGTGCCCATCTTCTGTGATAACACTAGTGCTATTGCAATCTCCAACAACCCTGTCCTCCACCAAAGAACCAAACACATTGATATCAGATATCACTTCATCAGGGATCACATAATGAAAGGAGATATTGAACTACATTTCATCCCTACTGAATATCAACTGGCTGATATCTTCACCAAACCCTTGGATGAACCTACCTTCAGGAGACTGAAAGCTAAATTAGGAATGCTTGACATTGAAAGCCAAGTATCTGAAAACCAATCTCAGTGAGTTCTCTGAAATGGTTCATTCTCCCTGAACATCCAAAACCAACCTCTCACTGAATAAGTAAGACTCATTCAGGGTCCCTGACACTTGACAAAGAGCATTGAATGAGTAACTAAATGATCCAAGTATCAGTTACTTAAATGTCCTAGGTTGGTAATTATGCCAATTTAATAAAGGAATATATGTCTCTTTGTCTTACTGTCATCCCACTTGGCATTTAATGCCTCTCACAAAAATATCAAATTGATATTTTATCTCTGCAAAAGTGCACTTTTACTGTGCACTGCAACTGTTCCCTTGAAAAACGGGATTTTACTGCGGGTAATGGAGTGGTAGCATTAAATGTGGAAATTCAAACGTCTTTCAAAAACCGACTCTTAATATTCCCATTTGTGCACAAAACACCCCTCTTATCACTATATAAATACCCTCTTCCAACACAAACAAACACACAAATTATTTTCTGCAACTAAACTCTGTCAAAATTCTTTCTCAAATCCAGAAATATTTGTGTGTTCTCAATATCTTCAAAACCTCTTTTGGAAAAACCCTCCTTTTTTCATCACAAACTTGAAGAGATCTAAATACTTTGATTGTTCTAGTCAAAACATTTTTTAAATCCTAAAATCTTTGTTAATGGAAATGGCTAGAACACAATCTCTCCAGTTTGATTTTCAATGGGTAGGGGATCTTACTAACGTTGAATTTAAAACAAATAATGTCATAGGAAATTTTGAATATCCTGAAAATGTCCCAACCTATAAAGACATTATAAAATTTTTATTCAACTGCCCACTCAAAACGGCCTTTGTAAAATGTCCCTCAGTAGTGTACCCAAACTACCTCAGGGAGTTTTGGGCTACAGCTAGAGCCTTTGACCCGACACCTTCTACTGATGAGAATAACCTTAGACCTCTCAGGGAGTATCTCATCAGGTTCAGTCTAAATGGGGGGAAACAATACACCCTGAATTACAAAACGTTTTGCACTTCAACAGGGTTAGATTATAACAAAGGTGCTTATGTCGCCCATCCTGAACCCTCCACAGTGAAGGATGGGTTAAAACAAATCGTTTTAGATCCAACTTTTTTGGACAAGACCCCAGTCACTAAAAGCTCATTCCCCGTGGCTTGGAGGATCCTCTTCACTTTTGTGATTCAGGTCCTCGGCGGGAACCACTCATCCAATGAACAAGTTAACTCTATTCAGTTGATGATGGCATACTGCTTGATGAACGGGGTCACTGTCGACATAGGGGAGATCATTTACAGTGATCTCGTAACGAAGCTATAGAGCAAAACTAGGACGAAGTACATTTCTTATCCTAGGTTTGTCTCCTGTGCTTTGCAATCGTTACTGGGTTCCAATTATACTCAGGATGAAAAATTTGGAAATTTACCTGGCATCCTGAGCCCATCAAATTTTCAAAAGGACCCATCCCTTGTCACTCCCATTGAATTGACGGCCCACATGATTGCTATAAACAATCAAAGTGGATCAGTGTCTCCAAACCCTGCTCCTAAAAAGAAAAAGGGGAAGTCTCAGACTGGGACTAAGACTAAACCAAAGTCTCAGGGCCCTGAGGCTTCAGGAGCACAGCCTAAGAGGCACAAAAAGCCCGAGACCAAACAGACACCCACTGACCAGGCAACAACCACCCCAATGACAACGAAGGACACTGATACATCACAGTCAGTGCCCTTGGTCACACCTACTACTCCCCAAGATCCAGAGGGAAACGAAAAACCCGCTGGTAAGGGAGCGCCTTCCACATCGCCCAGTGATGACATTAGCAAATCCAAGCCTTTGTCTGAGGGCACACTGATCGATCCCAAAGACTCAGAGGGAATCAAACAACCCGCTGATAGGGATACAACTATCACTGACTCTGCTAAAGGCACTGGGAAATGCCCACCAGTGTCTCAGCGGTCACTGGGGGACAAAGACTCGGAGGGAAAGGAACAACCCGCCGATACGGAACCCACAACCAATCCTGACTCCAGCGAAGGCACTGGGAAACACCCACCAGTGTCCGAGGGGTCAACGGGGGACAAAGACTCAGAGGGAAACACACCACCCGCTGATATGGAACCCATCACCAACCCCTGGTTAACTGTTGCTGATGTCACTGGGATATTATTTTCTGAAGATGAGCTTGCTGAGACTGATGATGAAATCTTATCAGCTGGGGAAGAAATGGACGCTGAGGTGCAAGCTGAACAAGAGCCTCAGCCTGATCCACAGGAGCATACTGAATCACCAGTCAAGCCTGACAATGATGACTCCTCTTCCTCCACTGATGAATTTGAAAGATTTGATAATGTTCTCCCACTTACTGAAAGACAGCTCGTTCAGTGGATCACCAAAGCTTCAAGAAGGTTATATTCTGGGGTCACTGACACATTGTGGGAACAACACACTGAGGCTGCTGCGAGTTATGTTGATCTAAAGGCTGAGGTACATGGCTTTGATGAAAATGTTCATGAGCACAGGGATCTGATGTATGACAACATTCACCGACTGGATGAAAACATGGCTAAATTCCTCAGGCATCTTCAGGGTGTAGGTACCACGATAGATGAAATCAGGGAGTTTGTCAAAGAAGACCCAGCACTCAACTCTAAAGTGCTGGAGGCTACTGAGATGTACTTGAAACAATCCTCAAACCTCACTGAACTGCTAAATATGCTCAAGTCTACAAATGTTCAGGGTCTTCAATCCTTAGTCCAGTCTCTTCAAGCTACATTGGACTCTTTGAATACGTAGGTGGCTACTTTGGCTCAGGCATCCTCATCTCTGGCCTGGAATCTTGGGCCCAGAATGACAGCTCTGGAAGTTTCTCAGGCTAATTTGGAAACTAAAGTCACTGGTATTCAATCTGACACTTCAGACATCAAGGCTATGATCTCAGAAATTTATCAGGCCTTCAAGGGTCAAGCTGCTCAGTCCCCCTCAGCACCAACTCCAACTCTTGCCCTCACTGAAGCTCCGACAACAGTTGAGGGGGAGAATATTACTGAAGAACCTCCTTCTCACACTGAGGGGGAGCCAACACTATCAACATCAGTGGCTCAAATCTCATCATCCCCACCAGTCTCAGCAACACCTATCTCATCAATCCCACCAACAACATCAACAACAACACTGACAGTAATCACTCCAATAACAACAACACCACCACCCCTGGTAGCAACTTCATCTTCCTCAGGCCAGGACAAAGGAAAAGGCAAAATGGCAACTTCTGAGCCTAAGAAGATTCCCTATAAAATCGGCGACACTGAGTACCTGCTCACACCACAACAGCTAAGTAAACATCTTGCTAAAGAAGAAAGAAGATTGAAACTAGCTGAGGAAGAGAAAAAGAACAGAGAAGCACTGGCAAAGGTTGTCGCCGAAGAAGCTGAAAACATGGGATTAGATCCAAGCAAGCTCCAAAAGGGTCAGGCAGGACAAAAGTTCAAGGAAGCTCAGACTGCTCAGATGACTGCAATGAGAAAACAGTTGGAAGAAAAGAAGAAGAAAACTGAAGCTCTCAGGCAAAGCAGAATTGAGGATTACAACTGGACAATGACAAGCCGAAGGCTTCCTGAAAAGATCACAGATGTCAGAAGCATCCCTAATACCAAACCTCTGGCCATGAACGTCTATAGAGGGGATGATAAAAGGCACTTCGAAGTTCATGATCCTCTCAAATTCACTGACTTCGGGATCACTGAACTTGATAAACTTGGTCCAATTATTGAAAAGAAGAAAAATGCGGTGGTTAAGGACCTGATGAAAATGCTCAGTAAAAGATATGAAAGACTGAGGGATTGTCCAGCCCAACTGGGAATTCAGCCCGCCTTAACTGCACCTCAAGGATCTCAACCACAATCATCCACTGGCAAAAGGAAGAGAGTTGAGTTCCAACCAGAAATCAAAGTGCCTGGATTAGAATGCAACAGGGAGCTGCCTGAAGGTATGAAATTTGTGAACTGTCTAGTGATTGAGAAGCCTGAAAGAGAGCTATTCCACATTGATGTCTATGGAAACCCTGCTTTTCAAAGATGGAGTGATATTGATCAGGCTGGTGTGGCTGCAATGCTGAGCTACATACCAGTGGCCTCTCAAATCCAAACCCCAGCAAACATCAGGTTCTGCCAAGACCTGAATGCCAAGATAAGAGAGCACCCTGACAAAGAAACACTCCTAAAAAAGAAGCCTAAACTTGAAGCACTGGGGATCCATCTCAACTGACATCATTTTGATTTATCTTTTGTACTAGTGGTCGGAACCTTTGTAATTTATCAATAAACGTTGTATGTTTTTTGTTAAAATATTCAGTGTTCCTTATTGTATTCATTAGTACATTCAGTGTAAGAAGAAGCCTCTTGCTCACTTACACTGATCAATCACTTAGGCTATTTGTATATCCAAATAGGGGGAGACTGTTGGGTTCAATAAATACCCAAACCCCTTAATCTAGGATTTGAATAGAAAATAGCCCAAGTGTTTAGTCCGCTAAACACTAATCAGGTCACTGAGTGCATAGCCTCTCAGTGAGTCATCTTCGGGATACTCAGTACGAGGCGTAGAAGAAGTCTCTCCACTTAGTAAGGCGGAACTTAAAGGGTTAAGACTGAGTCAAGAAGAAGATGATGGATTCAGTGAGTGATGACAATAACTCACTGAATCCCTAAGACTACTCTCCAACTCTTACACTGAAGACAAACTGAAGTAGAAGACTGAAGGATGTAAAGACTGAAGAAAGAGCGGGACAAGGCGGGAAAAGGTTGAATCAGATAAGATGAAGTCCTTATCAACCAAAGTCAACTTTCCCTGAATGGCAAAAGATCAGGCTCAGTGTCATCATTGAACTTAGGAAAGTAGTCTTGTCTCTTACCTAGAATAGTCTTTGTAAACAGAGACAAAATACATCAGTATTTTGTCTTCTGTATGATGTCAGTTTGTCACTTAGGAAAGAGTCAAATATCATACATGTATAAATAGCATAAGAGATGGAGTGAAAAGGTTAAGCTTGTGAATTGTAAAAACACACATACACTCAAGCCATCTTTTCGCTCCTCCAAATACAACTTAGTTCCTAAGATAGCTCAGTGAACTCTAAGAGTTATGCTCAGACTTAGCCTGAGCTAAGAGAGGAGTCACCCAACTTTGTCATTTCAATCCCAAGTACTATTCCGCAAGTACTTGGGTAACATATTCTTTGTTGATTTATTTCTAATAAGAATATGACGTTGAAAATTACTTAGTGTGCTTTTCTTATGTTAATTTCAGTCATAGTTCACTATTAACTTGTTTTATAAACTTAAAACTGTTTTAAACGATAGTGAACGGGGAACAACAAAGCCTAACGTTACAACCCTTGTAAAGACCTCTTAGATAGTTGTTCCTAGGTGCTTACGCCAAAGCGGTAGAGGTTTGATCTATTCTCAAGCTTATGGTAATCTATGTACTATGCCAGGTAGGGCTGAGCACCGAAGGTTCAAAACCGAACCGGACCGTCGAAACCGACCGAACCGAAAAAACCGAACCGGAACGACAGCCCGTCGGTTTGGTTTCAGGTTTTACATGCTTTCGGTTTCTGGTCGGTTCGGTTCGGTCCGGTTCGGCCCAAAACCGACAAAAACATGCCAAAATACACCTAGACCGACAAAACCGAACCGAACCGACGAAAAACCGAAGCGAACCGACAACATTCGGTTCAATTTCAGTTCGCGTTTTTCACGGTTTTCATCCTCGGTTTTCTCGGTTCGGTTCGGTTTATGACCGAAGCTCAGCCCTAATGCCAGGTAATGAGTATTTATCTTCCATTTCCATTCATATTATATTCATATAAACCCGAGAGATGAGAGAATCCAAACACCACTTGTGAGGTGCCAGTGTATAATTTTCGTGCTTGTTATGACTATTGTGACACTTTTACTTGTTGTAAACTATTTTAAAGCAACGCTTCATGCCCCCTAACTTATAAATTGATTGGCCAAAAGTACATTTGCTTGAGGACAAGCAAATACAAAGTGTAGGGATATTTAACAAAAATTTAAAACGTACGCTTTTAGGGGGTCATTTAAACCCTATTTTGACACATTTTATATCTGTTACTGCTTAATTTCGTTCATTTTCACTTTTTAGGTCTTTTGGAAGCAAAATGCTGGAATGAAGCACATTTGGACGAAAGGAACAAAAACATGAAGAAAATGGCAAAGTCAAGATCGAAGACACTCAAGGCTGATCAACAGAACCTGACGGCGTCCCATCCAAAGGGCGACGCCGTCCCCCTATGAAGACTTGATCAGAAAGTGCCCACGACGGCTCAGTGGAAATTCTGATCCTAAAGCCTGACGGCGTCATGCCTAAAATATGGAGGGCATCACTCACAATTTTCACTCTAGAGGGCCCAGATATAGAACTCAGACGACGTCGCAACTAAATACCAATGGCGTCACAATTCTCAAGTGACGTCGTCCCATTGATGACTTGGCCCAAACGAAACCCTAATGACGGCGACCTGACGGCGTCGCATGCAAAAGGCGACGCCGTCGCGATTGTAAATCTATATATAGAATTCGATTTTTCTGTATTTGAGGTGGTAGAATTTTGGAGAACAAACTTTAACTCAGTTGTAGTCCGACTTGGACAGTATTCTAGGGTCCCAACCTTATTTTACACATCAAGATAAGGTTGTTAATCTAATTTATCATTATGTCTACCCCATGTTCAATTAATTGTGTGTATGCTTGCTTGTCTAACATGTCTAGCTAAATTACTTGTATGTTTGATTAGATCTATGAAACCTAGTTATTGATTGTTGTTAGGTTGTTTCTTTTCTTAATTGATATAGGCTTAATTTGTGCAATTAGGCTTTCGTTGTATTTATTTCGTGAGTATGCTTGATCTTGATAGGGTGAACGGATGAAATAGCTTAGGTTTACCAATTTCATGAATCATATACAAGAGATAACCTCATAGAACTAGGGGATTCGCACACTCTACGATTAATAGGAATACAACGCGTTAAGATAAAGGACGTGACAACTCAACCGACCAATAAAAGATAATTAGGGAGTAATAGTATCTAAGTGAACACATCTTTAATCATCATATGAGCACACCTCAATTAAACATAGCTATCCGTAGTAATTAGATAATTAGTTAAAGTAGAAAAATCGGTAGAAGTACCACCCCCAACCAATTGCCCCGAGATTTTACCTTAGCTTTCTAAAAAACAAAGAAAAAGATTAAAAAAAAAAAAAAAAAAAAAAAAAAAAAAAAAAAAAAAGAATCATCCTCAACCCCACCTTCTCATCATAAATTTCTTTCTAGCATTCATATTCCCCTAGAGAATGATATCAATCCCCGAGGCTTACCCCATACTACACTACAACGATTAGGTTCACTGCCTAGAGGGTTGAAAAGCTTGCTCATAGAAAAGGAGGTTTCCTCGACCCCGAACCCTGCTATCAAGCATCCGCCACGACATTCGCTTTACAAGGATGGTAACGAACTTCACAATCATAGTCTTTCAATAAATCCAAGCACCTTCGTTGCCTCATATTGAAATCTTTCTTTTCTAAGAGTATTGTAAGCTTCTATGGTCGGTGTAAATTATGAACTTCACACCATAGAGATAGAGCCTCCAAATCTTCAAAGCAAAACCACCGCCGCGAACTCAAGATCATGAGTTGGGTAATTCTCCTCATGCTTTTTCAATTGTCTCGAGGCATAATCAATCACCTTACCTCTTTGCATAAGGACACACCCTAGACCAGGATAAGATGCGTCACTATAAACTACCATATCTTTGGTTCCTTCTGGAAAAACAAGAATCGGCGCTTCACATAATTTCTTTTGTAAAGTACGAAAGGATTCGTCTTGTTCTTCACCTTACAAAAAAGGAACATTCTTCTTGGTGAGTTTAGTTAATGAAGACGCAATTTTGGAAAAGTCTTGAATGAACCTAAGGTAATAACCCGCAAGTCCAAGAAAACTTCGGATTTCACCAACACTTCTCGGTGCTTGCCATCTCATCACGGCTTCGATCTTTGATGGATCTACCTTAAGACCTTCTGAACTTATAACATGACCGAGAAATTGGACTTCTTGTAGCCAAAATTCGCATTTTGAAATTTTGGCATATAATTTTTCTCTTCTCAACATTTCAAGAACTTCTCGTAAGTGTACTTCATGTTCTTCCTTACTTTTAGAATAATTAAGGATGTCATCAATAAACACTATAACGGATTTATCTAACATTGGTCTACACACTCAGTTCATGAGATCCATGAAAAAAGCCGGTGAATTAGTAAGACCAAAAGGCATAACAACGAACTCATAGTGACCATAACGGTTTCTAAAATCCGTCTTAGGAATATCTTCCGCACGGACCTTCAATTGATGATAGTCCGACCGAAGATCGATCTTGGAAAATCATTTAGCACCTTGAAGTTGATCAAAGAGGTCGTAAATTAATGGAAATGGATACACATTTTTCACCATGACTTTGTTCAACTCACGGTAATCAATATACATCCGCATACTACCATCCTTCTTTTTGACGAATATAATTGGAGCTCCCCATGGTGAACTACTAGGGTGAATAAAACCTTTATCTAATAATTCTTGTAGTTGGCTCATTAGCTCTTTTATTTTAGACGAAGTAAATGGTAAGGAGTCTTAGCAATGGGGGTAGCACCCAGAATCAATTCAATATGGAATTCAACTTGCCTTTCGGTGGAACTCCCGGCAACTCTTCCGGAAAAACATCTTCAAATTCATTAACTAATGGAACATTTTCAATCTTCTTCTTTTCAAAACTTGTATCTATCACATGTGCCAAAAAGGCATGACAACCATGCAACAAATACCTTCTAGCCTTCATTACGGAACATAATACCAACTCTCTTTTCCTCTTTTCCCCATAAATAACAATTTCCCTACCATTAGGATTTACAACCCGAATAATCTTTTGACTTCATAGAATGGCGGCATTATGTTTGCTGAGCCAATCCAAGCCCACAACTATATCAAATTCTCCTAGCATCATTGGAATTAAATCAATCTTAAAAACACTACCATCAATCTCTATATCAACCTCACGATAAACATTGGTTACAACTACAACCTTACTATTGGCTATTTCGACTTCTAAGGGGTTTGGAAGTTTATCTAGTGAAGTGGATAATTTCTCGCTAAAACCATAGGATACTGTCACACCCCCAAATTACCTGTTTTGCAGCGGAATGGAATTCCTGGGGATTGACTGTCATAGCATCACAATCACAGTTATATTGAACGACCTAAAGTGTCGTTTGAAAAGAACATCGTTTGATTTAATAAAACAATCAGAGTTTACAAAGTATAGGTCCCAAAAGAAAATCAACTTGTGCGGAAATAAGTTTGTTACAATTCAAACGATGTTTTAAAGTACGTAAAACCCAAGTGAGACGCGTCGTCACCGCGACTCTATGATGTGTCCAAATGCATGCCATGAAGTGAATGCCTTAGGTACCTGAGATAAAACATGCTAAAAAGTGTCAACACAAAGGTTGAGTGAATTCATAGAGTTTTTGTTGAATTGCAAAGCCTTTCAAAATCATTTATGCAGCAAAGGCATTGTAAATCCACTCAGTTCCAAGTTCCGCCCATACAAAACTTGCAACCTGTGTATTCACAACCCATTGCCAAAATGTGATATAGTTTATGCTCAAGCGCATGATGTCAAATGAATTCACAAAATAGTGCATAACTTAATGTATCCACAGTTACTTAATATAACACATAATTCGTACGGTTTCAAATTGTTCCATGACCATTAGTTCAGGATTGTACCAAGACCATTAGTTCAATGATTCTACCAAGACCATTAGTTCACTGATTATACCAAGACCATTAGCTCAATGAATATACCAAGACCATTAGCTCAATGAATATACCAAGACCATTAGCTCAATGATTATACCAAGACCATCAGTCCAAGGATTATGATATGGAAATTCTAAGTATGGCAATACTATTACTTAGCATGACTAAACATTCAGTTCGGATAAACATATAATTTGCAAATAGTCATGAATGTAATAAAAATTATTGAGCATGCATCTCCCCCAAAGAGTTTCATAAATAATTAAAACGAGAAAAAGTGGGGCTATGACTCACTTGGTAAAATGAGGCGATGACAAAAGTGAGTACACTGAAATGTAGCGTGAATCTCGAAAATGACCTATTATGAATGATATGATATGTAATGAGTTATGATATAATGTTATGCATGCATTTCGTATGTTATTTATACCATTTGTGAGTTTTGAAAATAATACTCTTCGTCGAAAAATACTCTTTTGACGTCTTGACCATTCTTAAATTACTTTACAAGTATTTACGTCAAAATGTCATCCTACAATAGTTTCTTAATGATTTATTGTGAAATTATAACTTTTCGTCGTAAAATAATGTCGTTGGAAATTTCATGAAAGTGACAAAAATGGCCTCGAAAAGCTAGTCGTAAAATGGTGTACGTCGAACGTTAGGAAACGAACTCAACGGTTTTGGAAAGCTTGTATCATAATCTCGAAGTTTTGGCATTTAAGTTTTTATCCTAGAGGTCTCGTTCATAAAGAAAAATATAGGTTAAGTAGGGTGATTTTTGTCCAAAATGTAGTTTAAAAGTGAATTTCGGCAAAGTTTAAGCAACCGTAGTTAATTTATTACAACTCCGCTATACAAACGGTTGGTCATTTTGGAAAATATGCTTGATAATCTCACTTTTATTAGAAGACATCTCGTTACAAAAAGTTCTACGTCAATGTTAAAAATAGCCTTCAATATGGTCACTTTGTTTATCCGTAACACTTGTCAAATAAAAATAATATAGTTTTTCTTAACTAATAAGTTACGGCAATTTTGTGAAAACGTGTATATTTTAGTCGTTACAAATCCGTTTTCTACGTATTATACGTCCTTAGCTTCGTATCAAGGTATACTAATATATTTTTGATAAGTCGAAGTAATTTATAAAGCTTAAGACTCGTTTTTGACTCGTACAAAACAAAAATAGTGTGCTGAAATTTTCAGGACGTATATATTTCGTCGTCAAACTTGAAAAATTCATAACTTCTTCGTTATAAGCTCCGTTTTAATCCGTTCAAGCGGCCACGGATTCGTTTTAAAGTATATTTTCTAAATATCTAGGCCAAAAATTTATGTCTACAGTCGGATTTTCCAGAATTACAAAGTAAGATCAGACCACTTATTTATACTTGTCGAAAAGAGTTTTTCTCGTACTAAACCTATTCCAATCCCTTCAAAACAACTCCAAAGCTATTCTAATCCTACCATACACCTTCTTAGGGTGTCATGGGTTCCTAAACATCATCAAGACTAATATATAACAAGGGATAAATTATAGGATGACTTATATATATATAACTCTAAAAACAATGTAAAAATGGTATAAATATCCATAAGTCTTGCATGCTTTGCTCAAAAATGATGAAATACATATGAAATGATAATGAAAGATGTAAAATGAAAGTGATATGCTTACTAGTTACTTGATGAGGTGATAAGGACAAGGATTAAACCTAAACACCCTAGGTTTTTATTTCAAAACCTTGATTAAGAGTGTAACTAGATTGTTTAGAACTTGATTTAGAAAATTTTTATGAATCTCTTCTACCCTTTGTTGCTTGGCCGGTTTTGAGACAAAGAAAGGAAGAGAGAAACTTGAATTATTGAGTGAAATGAATGAATGTGTGAGAATTATATGTGGAGTGTAAATCTATACATAGAAAAAAAAGATCTACCAACTCTATGATTCATCCCCTATGGTTGCCGGTTTTGGGGGGGGGGATTTATATCAAAATTACACATTTTTTTTTTATTTATTGCATATATACATGTGTAAGAAAGATGTATAAGTTAAAGTAGTTTAAGATAAGTGATAACTTGTAACTTTTATATACACTTGAGTAATTAGGGTAGTATTGGCTAAAAGTAATTTTTAATTGGATCATAGTAAAATATATTGAGGTCATATAAATTGTAAAAATACATTTCTTGTAAAATTTGAGTGATATAATAATTATCGTGTAGTTTTTAAGAAAAGCGTCGTAATAATATAAATTTAACGATTTATATACAAAATAAATTTAAAACACTAGGTAAACTCAAAATATTGTTTTTATAAACTAAATGTAAGTATAAAAATATATCGGGATCATTTTTGGAAGTATCGGATTAAATGTTCAAAATAATAACTTACGCGATAACGTTAATTTAATATGAAATTTACGCGTTTAATGTGAAATGCAAATTCATGAATGAACTAACATGATGGAAATGATGTTAATGAAATGTAGACTAAACCTAGTCTATATGAAATGTCCTTGATGATATGATCATGAATTCGCCGCTAAACCATTAAGGTTACGCGAATTTGGAACACGTAAACCTAGTTTACGATAAATGATGAAATTGTGAAACGTGAATTGTTTTGAGAAATGACCTGAAAGTACGAGTTGTCACATTCGCCCATCCAAAAAGGAATTCAGTCCCTGAATTCAGTTCGTGTTGGTCTATCGAATTTTTGAGTTTGTGATGAATATCGAGGAAAGAAGATACGGAGAAGTGTCGTTACGGTTATCGATGATTGAGAGCGTACAAAACATCGTAGTAGAGAAAAAATTTTGGGTGAGTATCTCCGATGAGTAACACTTTGACTTTGAAATATGTGAAGATTTTGCTTGCACTAAGATTTATAACTAACTGCTCCCAACCTAACATGATCCCTCCAGAATTAGACATAGTTAGCTAGGCTATGTATAATTAAGGAACGATAATGTGACGTTCGGTTTAGTTGTTATAACTCTCAATGTTTACAAAGATTTAAACCGTGTCGTTAAAATGGCAGTTAAAATAAAAGGAATTAAAATTCTCGTAAGTAATAACAAATCGGAAAGAAAATAAAGTACGATAGATGAGAATATTTTACAACGAGTGGTTTATCAAAAGTAGTACATCGTTAAGTTATAAAGTTCCGGATACGATGGAAGACATAAACTTAGTACGACCTAGTACATAAGGAGAAATAAGACTGTTAGTTTCCGAACTTCTTTAGTCTTCCGCGTTGTTGATACCCTGACGAGCTTCTCCTCTTCCTAACATGTATGCATTCCCATGAACACCTTCAATTTGTTGACCTTGGTTTTGAGGACATTGGTTCCGATAGTGTCCTTGCTCCCCGCATCTGTAACATGTAACCATGGCCTTGCCTCTACAATTCCTGGCAAGGTGTCCCAGTTGTTGACACTTGTAGCACTTAGCAGGACAAAGACCCGTGTGATGATACTTACATCGATTACATAGTGGGTAGGTTCCAGCATAACCTCTGCCTTCTATCGGTGCAACAACATAAACCATTGCAGTTTCTTGCCCTCTATTCTGTTGTTGATGATGGTTAGTGTTACGGTTTTGGTTGTTGTTATTGTAACCTCCTTGGTCATTTTCCCATTTTCTTTTGTTGTTGTTGATTTGGTTATCGTCGTTGTTGTTGTTGTTTTGGTTATTGTTGTAATTGGTGCGGTTGTTGGTATTGTTGTTACGGTTGATGTTGGTGATGTTGCCCCTCTTTACTACTTGTGCCATGAGCTTTTGAGACACTCGAATAGATTCCTCAATCGTTTGCGGATCAAAGGAAGTCACATCACCTTGAATAATCTCGGGAAGTCCTTCAATGAAAGCCTCCAGTAGCTTCTCATTATCCGAAACCATAGATGGGCATAACACGGCCAATTCTTGAAATCTCCGAATGTAAGTATCAATGTCATACCCAATAGTTACCAACTCATAGAATTCGGTCTCCAACTTCTTCACCTCCGTACGCGGACAAAACTTCTTTGTTACCAAACCTTTGAATTGCTCCCAAGTGAGCTTGAAAGCATTCTCCATTCCCATCGGCTGAGCATAAGAGTTCCACCATGACAATGCTCCATCAAGTAGTGTACTTGTAGCAAACTTGACCTTGCTATCATCCGGGCAATTACATAACAAAAACACGGACTCCAATTTCTCGAACCATCGAACCATGGCAGTGGCTCCTTCGGTACCTCTAAACTTCGTGGGATCTCCACTTTTGAAATCCTTATACGAACAGCTTTTAACTCCGGACCCTCCTGCATTTCCTGCAGCAGCAGCAAGCCTAGCGGCTTCGGCTTCCCTCGCAATTCTAGCGGCTTCGGCAGTAGCCGCGGCCTCAGCAGCAGCAGCAGCCATCGTTTCCCTTTCAATCCTTAGAGCATCGGCTATGCTATCCCTTACTAACTTTTGAATAGCCGCTTGTGTCAATTCGGGTGTAGCTTTCTTCGGCGCCATATCTTCTTCAAAATAAAAGGAAAGGTGAGATGTAGCAAAGTTCGATGTCAATAATAAATGCTCCAAAGAGATGTGATATGAGATGATAGATTTGAGGTTATTTTTCAAAATGATCGACGGTTTCCTAAGAAATGGGTTATGAGATGTCGTAAGTGCTTCAAATGTATGATGGTTTAGTAACTTAATGTGTTAATAACGTGTAACTCGACATGTTAGTGGTGAAACAAAGGAGTGAGAGTGACTTTGCCGTACTTAAAGGTTTATCTCGGCATTCGACGTTATCGGTGATGAGTCAACTGATATAAAAATTGTGATAGGGAATGACAAGGAATTCTCCACGTTAGAGTATGAGGAAAGGATAATGGGATGGGTATTTAAGGGCATCCATGTGACAATCGATTTGAAATGAAAGTAAACAACTCAAAAATGTAGGCATAAACCGCATGTAAAGTGAATATGCACTTATGATGAAATGATGAGGTGCTATGATGATGTAGTTATAGTCTAGGGTCAATGATGCAACCTAGTTCTCTATAACCGAAGCTCTGATGCCAATCTGTCACACCCCCAAATTACCTGTTTTGCAGCGGAATGGAATTCCTGGGGATTGACTGTCATAGCATCACAATCACAGTTATATTGAACGACCTAAAGTGTCGTTTGAAAAGAACATCGTTTGATTTAATAAAACAATCAGAGTTTACAAAGTATAGGTCCCAAAAGAAAATCAACTTGTGCGGAAATAAGTTTGTTACAATTCAAACGATGTTTTAAAGTACGTAAAACCCAAGTGAGACGCGTCGTCACCGCGACTCTATGATGTGTCCAAATGCATGCCATGAAGTGAATGCCTTAGATACCTGAGATAAAACATGCTAAAAAGTGTCAACACAAAGGTTGAGTGAGTTCATAGGATTTGTGTTGAAATGTAAAGCCTTTCAAAATCGTTTATGCAGCAAAGGCATTGTAAATCCACTCAGTTCCAAGTCCCGCCCATACAAAACTTGCAACCTGTGTATTCACAACCCATTGCCAAAATGTGATATAGTTTATTCTCAAGCGCATGATGTCAAATGAATTCACAAAATAGTGCATAACTTAATGTATCCACAGTTACTTAATATAACACATAATTCGTATGGTTTCAAATTGTTCCATGACCATTAGTTCAGGATTGTACCAAGACCATTAGTTCAATGATTCTACCAAGACCATTAGTTCACTGATTATACCAAGACCATTAGCTCAATGAATATACCAAGACCATCAGTTCAATGATTATACCAAGACCATCAGTCCAATGATTATGATATGGAAATTCTAAGTATGGCAATACTGTTACTTCGCATGACTAAACATTCAGTTCGGATAAACATATAATTTGCAAATAGTCATGAATGTAATAAAAATTATTGAGCATGCATCTCCCCCAAAGAGTTTCATAAATAATTAAAACGAGAAAAAGTGGGGCTATGACTCACTTGGTAAAATGAGGCGATGACAAAAGTGAGTACACTGAAATGTAGCGTGAATCTCGAAAATGACCTATTATGAATGATATGATATGTAATGAGTTATGATATAATGTTATGCATGCATTTCGTATGTTATTTATACCATTTGTGAGTTTTGAAAATAATACTCTTCGTCGAAAAATACTCTTTTGACGTCTTGACCATTCTTAAATTACTTTACAAGTATTTACGTCAAAATGTCATCCTACAATAGTTTCTTAATGATTTATTGTGAAATTATAACTTTTCGTCGTAAAATAATGTCGTTGGAAATTTCATGAAAGTGACAAAAATGGCCTCGAAAAGCTAGTCGTAAAATGGTGTACGTCGAACGTTAGGAAACGAACTCAACGGTTTTGGAAAGCTTGTATCATAATCTCGAAGTTTTGGCATTTAAGTTTTTATCCTAGAGGTCTCGTTCATAAAGAAAAATATAGGTTAAGTAGGGTGATTTTGTCCAAAATATAGTTTAAAAGTGAATTTCGGCAAAGTTTAAGCAACCGTAGTTAATTTATTACAACTCCGCTATACAAACGGTTGGTCATTTTGGAAAATATGCTTGATAATCTCACTTTTATTAGAAGACATCTCGTTACAAAAAAAGTTCTACGTCAACGTTAAAAATAGCCTTCAATATGGTCGTTTTGTTTACCATAACATTTGTCAAATAAAAATAATATAGTTTTTCTTAACTAATAAAGTTACGGCAATTTTGTAAAAACGTGTATATTTTAGTCGTTACAAATCCGTTTTCTACGTATTATACGTCCTTAGCTTCGTATCAAAGTATACTAATATATTTTTGATAAGTCGAAGTAATTTATAAAGCTTAAGACTCGTTTTTGACTCGTACAAAACAAAAATAGTGTGCTGAAATTTTCAGGACGTATATATTTCGTCGTCAAACTTGAAAAATTCATAACTTCTTCGTTATAGCTCCGTTTTAATCCGTTCAAGCGGCCACGGATTCGTTTTAAAGTATATTTTCTAAATATATAGGCCAAAAATTTATGTCTACAGTCGGATTTTCCAGAATTACAAAATAAGATCAGACCACTTTTTAGACTTGTCGAAAAGAGTTTTTCTCGTACTAAACCTATTCCAATCCCTTCAAAACAACTCCAAAGCTATTCTAATCCTACCATACACCTTCTTAGGGTGTCATGGGTTCCTAAACATCATCAAGACTAATATATAACAAGGGATAAATTATAGGATGACTTATATATATATAACTCTAAAAACAATGTAAAAATGGTATAAATATCCATAAGTCTTGCATGCTTTGCTCAAAAATGATGAAATACATATGAAATGATAATGAAAGATGTAAAATGAAAGTGATATGCTTACTAGTTACTTGATGAGGTGATAAGGACAAGGATTAAACCTAAACACCCTAGGTTTTTATTTCAAAACCTTGATTAAGAGTGTAACTAGATTGTTTAGAACTTGATTTAGAAAATTTTTATGAATCTCTTCTACCCTTTGTTGCTTGGCCGGTTTTGAGACAAAGAAAGGAAGAGAGAAACTTGAATTATTGAGTGAAATGAATGAATGTGTGAGAATTATATGTGGAGTGTTAATCTATACATAGAAAAAAAAGATCTACCAACTCTATGATTCATCCCCTATGGTTGCCGGTTTTGGGGGGGGGGGGGATTTATATCAAAATTACACATTTTTTTTTTATTTATTGCATATATACATGTGTAAGAAAGATGTATAAGTTAAAGTAGTTTAAGATAAGTGATAACTTGTAACTTTTATATACACTTGAGTAATTAGGGTAGTATTGGCTAAAAGTAATTTTTAATTGATCAAAGTAAAATATATTGAGGTCATAAAAATTGTAAAAATACATTTCTTGAAAGATTTGAGTGATATAGTAATTATCGTGTAGTGTTTAAGAAAAGCGTCGTAATAATATAAATTTAACGATTTATATACAAAATAAATTTAAAACACTAGGTAAACTCAAAATATTATTTTGATAGACTAAAAGTAAGTATAAAAATATATCAAGATCATTTTTGGAAGTATCGGATTAAATGTTCAAAATAATAACTTACGCGTTTAAGGTGAAATGAAAATCATGAATGAACTAACATGATGATAATGATGCCAATAATATGTAGACTAAACCTAGTCTATATGAAATGTCCTTGATGATATGATCATGAATTCGCCGCTAAACCATTAAGGTTACGCGAATTTGGAACACGTAAACCTAGTTTACGATAAATGATAAATGGTGAAGCATGAATAATGTTTTGAAATATGACCTGAAAATACGAGTTGTCACAGATACAAATGACACACTTGCACCTGAATCATACAAAACACGAGCGGGTAAAGAATGTACGAGGATTATAGCCGTGATGACATCAGGTATTAACTTTGCTTCTTCCACGGTCATAGGATAAGCACGGGCCTTGGCCATTGGAACCTGCACCTTTTCTTCTTTAATTGACTTTAACGGCTTCGCTTGAATAGGCTTGACCTTAGGACATTCACTTAACTTATGCCCCTCCTCGTTGCACCCATAACATATCACCAAAGGTTTGGTGCAATTCTTGCTAATGTGGTTTGGATCTCCACATTTGAAACATCCATTCATTCCTGATTTACATTCTACCATATGGTTCTAACCACACCTATTACACCGAGGTGGCGCCTTCCCCATATTTTCCTTCATTGTGAAATCAAATATTCCCCTTTTTCCGAATGTTGTTCATTGTTCTTGCTTCCTCTTTAATTCCTTCTTTTCCTTGCTCTTCATTCTATCCAAGTTCGCTTCTCGTGTACGTGCCCTACCTAAAAGATCCTCCATGGTAGTGCATTTGAAGGGTGATACCATCGTACAAATTTCATCCTTGAGCATCCTTTTAAATTTGTCAAATTTAAGCTTTTCATTGTCAAGATACTCCGAACAATATTGTACCATATCACAAAACTTTCCCCACAATTCATTCACTGATTCATTGGTTTGAACAAGATTATGGAATGCTTCCCTTATTTTATCAACCTCTTATGCGGGAGCATATTCCTTCATGAACACTTTCTTGAATTGTTCCCACGAGCATGTTTCTCTCCAAGCACTACCTTTTTTATTTTCTTTACCTTCCCACCATATTTTAGCCCGTTCATGAAGATAGTTAGTGGCAAAGTTTACCTTATCCTCCTCTGCACAATGACTAGTGCAGAAAGCCCCTTGTATATCGGTAATCCACCTAGTACTCCTTAACGGGTCAATGGATCTTGTGAATATGGATGGAGTACAAGTGGTGAAGTCACGATAAGTTGATTTTTCCATCCCTACTCCTTGTCTAGCGTTCGGATCATTCATTAATTCCCTACTCTTCTTGAGCTTCTCTATCTCCTCTTGAAATGTCTTTTGTAAGTTCTCGGTTGTTTTATTAACAAAATAACGCATAACCTTCTCAATGGCCCTCCCCACTCTATCCGTTATCAAGGTATCCAATTCCTTCAACTCCGCCCTTGTAAAACCTCTAGTATTAGGGTTCTCGGGCATTGGCAATGACTTGTCACTATCAGAACCTGAGTCATCTTGTGCACCCCCTTCTTGGCGGGAAGAGGTTGCCTTCAAAACCTCCTCATTTCTAAAATTCACAATCTTTTCTACTATACTAAAATTTACAAATTTAACCCCTTAAATACAATTCATAATATAAACAATGCATGAATGACAATATATAATAATATACATATATCCACTTCTTAACTATCCTAAACTTGTCACATATGCATGGTCTTGACGATTATGATTCCACATATGCATCATATTTTTATCACCACGGTGGCCACGCGTAGTCATAAAAATGTGCAACACATGTGTCTTCAAAATCCTCAAAACCATGCACTACAACAAGTACTAACACTAACGCATATCAACTAGGCTTAAGTCTAGGAAATCCTATAGTGAAATCCTAAATATCTTAGACCAAAGCTCTGATACCAAGTTGTAACACCCCTTGAAATGACACGACTAAAAACGTGAATTTTTTTTTCACAAAAAGTACACTCGAAAACTGACCCACTGTCTTTTACCCAGAAATTTCTACATTACACACTAAAACAATACTTAATAAAATTTGACATGACATTACCAAAGCATAACAAAATGTTCTTACATAATCTTAACCCATAACATTCCAAAACGGGTAGAATTGGCTAATTGCCAAACACCCTTATTACCACTTCTATAGCTACCTCAATATCATTTACCCAACTTTTAAGCTTAACATAAAACCTAACATATACCAAAAGAGAAAAGACGCTTGGGGGCTTTCAACTTTAACATGGTTTGGTCCAAAAGATAACGGTCTTCTACTAAGCTTCCAAAAAGCTATACAACTAAGTGTACTCTATCCTATACCTTGTCTTTACCTTTACTTGAACCTTCGGTACCTATCAAGAAAACATCACAGCTAAACATATAAGCGAAACGCTTAGTAAGTACATGGCATAACAAGCTAAACAACACATAATATAAATCATGCCATAACCATAACTAGTCTATTCACTAGTTAAGCTAGCGATATTATAGGGGCACATACCTCACGCCACCATTGTCGGCCTAAACGCGATCAACCGACGAGGTTGAACCTCATCCCATAGTTAGCCCAAAGACTAATTAAGCTATGCTTGGAAATGGATCCATAATTAGCTAACACACCCTATATCCTACTTTCACCATTACCATGTAACAAACATGATAAAGCTAACAAAACATAAACCATTACCATATATAAAATATGATAAAGCTAAAACCATGTTATAACCATATACTTTCCTCAAGCCGTACTAGCTTATTAACAATACGCCAATCTCTAGCACTCGCTTCCTATATCATTATAACATCATATTAGGATACAAATATAATCACTATACAACTACGGTTAATTCATGATTTTATCTATACAAAGGTGTTCCATAAGCCATATATCAACACTAATTTTTTTCACCCAATAACAAAACTCCCAATTTCTAAATTAGGGCAAGTATTATGATTTATCACAATTAATTATAGGAACTTCATCCCTTACCTCATTATCATATTAATTTCATATCAAAATTCAATTACCCAACAGCCACCAATCATAACTCATGAACCCTAATTGTTAAAATGAAAACTAGTAATTAAGCATACTTACTTGATGGGGAATGATAATGAAACCTAGGATTGACTACAATCACTCTTCTTCAATCAAACTAGATAAAATTAAGGTTTTCCCTCTCTTTGTTCTCTGTAAACCGATCTCAACACCTCTCTCTCATATATTCTGGAAAACTAATCCTAATATGGATAATTATCCATTTAACCTTGGCCTACTGGCAGTCTTAGTCCTTTATGTTTTATACTTCTTATTTTTGCCACATAAGTACCTTTTTCATATAAAATACATATTAACACAATATTAGGCTATAACTTATAACATTAATAACTAATATAATACTTATAATAGCATAATATAATACCTTAACGGAAATAGGTGTAACCAAACCCACAACCTCTAGGTTGATCCAACCAGGCTAAGAAGCCTTTGGTAAACATGCTTATTAATATACTTTTTCTTTTTTTCCTTTAGAAGGCAGTTTAAACTACTCCATCCGTCCTATATTAATTGTCTACTTTGACTTTTTGTAATTTTTTATTCAACTTTAACCTTAAGTATTTTTGTTTTTATCATATAATATTTGATGAAAAATATACCAATAAAAATACATTTAAAACGCAATCTATTCTTATATTTTGCATCAAATATTATATAACAAAAACAAAAATATTTAAGGTCAAGTCGAAGAAAAAAGACTACATAAAGTCAAACTGGACAATTAATATAGGACGGAAGGAGTATTTAACAATATTATATCACATGACCTAAGCAAGACTTGAACCCACAACCATTTAATTGAAGAGCTTTTCACACAACATAAGGTACTATTAGAACATAAGCCCTTTGGTTATACTTTATATTGTAATGGCAAATTTTACTGACCATCAACATATATATATTCTCACAAAATCTCAAATTAACAATTATAGTTTTCAAAAGAATTCTTAGTTTAACAGCATATGTTATGACACATAGATCCACATATATAGTTTTAAAAAGAATTAGTTTTTCAATACAAAAAGAGCTAGCGGCTCAGCTTGTTGCCCGTTTGCTTTCTAGCTTTATATAAATCCAAAATTAATGTAATAGTAAAAGGTTAGAAGCGCGTAGAGGAACCACACCAATCCATCCTGAACTTGGTGGTTAAACTCTACTGCGGTGACGATACTTTAGGGGAGGTCTTGCAGATGAGCATGTAACTATAAGGTGCAGTTTAGGGTTATGGAATGAAAATAATGGAAATGACAACGATTGTTTATGTTTGATTCACTTGTATGGGTTTGATGATATTTAAATATGAGGGTTTCCTTATTGAAGGTTAAGTTAGTACTTTTGGTCAAACCATTCTCTCGGGCTCACATTATTATGAGTGTGCAATCATTTATTGCTGTTCTTTTTAAATTTTTAGAACAATTTAAGTAATAAAACGCATACCTTATAAATCAATCCAAACAACAAGTATAGAATTAATACATTCATTATCATTCCATCCTATAGTTATATACATACTCATTATTATTCATGGCAACAAACCAAACGCCTCCTAAAATTTCAACAGGAGTTGAATGTTGGAAGTATAATAATCAAATTCACGTGAATTGAATTTTTCTTTCTTTTTTTCTTTTTTTTAACCTTTCAAAAAAAAAATTGATTTCTTTAATACAAATAAATAAAAAATAAAAAATATCTCACTTTCATTTTTGACGAACATGACCTACCTCTCTTTTAAAGATTATCTTGCAAATATTTCTCCGTCTTTAGCAAAGTGTTATGTTGTATATACCTCTTTTAGCCTACCAAAAAAGTATTAAAAAAAAATACAAAAGTACGTTTTTTATCTCTCAGTTTACAGTATAACACAGTTTTTTATTAGTTTTTGTTTTATATTTTTTTAACAGTTAAATATTTTTAATTTGTTAAAACTTTATATTTTTTAATTCAAACTTTTCGTTTTACAGTTTTATAATATAAACAAAATATAAAAAAATAATAAAAAAGAAAAAACCCCAAAAACATAAGGGTATAAACTGTAAAAGAAGGATCCTCATAACCTACCCTTCGACAAAATATCTCACGTTCTAAATATTAGTATCAAGTAGATATTCAATTTAAGTCTTTTGAAATGCAAGTAAACTAAGGGTGTGCTTGGTTCAAACTAAAGAAAGAAAAGGAAAAGACAATGATAATAGTGAGGAAAAAGAAATAAAAAAAAAAACATTCATTCCAATTTGTTCAGTAATAGGTCATTGCATTATCCTCTATTAAGCACATTTTTTCATTAATTTTTTCATTAATTTTTTCATTTCTTACCCTCTATAACTCCCTACCAAGCATGCCCTAAATATCATATTCCAATAATCTTAGTTTCTTTTTCTATTTTGCTGTCAAAATTATATCTCAATAAAAAAAAAAAAGTTTATCTTCACTAGAAATAAATCACAAATGCAAACTTAAAACTATACCTTGTTACCAAATGAATTATGTGCGTGTTGCACCAGAATGAATATAGTGATAGTCATAGGGATTAAGTCGTAGAATAACAATGTATTTTTTAAATTGTATTATTTTGGTACGTATATTTTTTTAAAGTTGTAAAATAGCAACATACTTTTATAAATGTTTCAATTTAGTACGTGACGATGAAGTGTCATACCCGAAATTCTTACATGTGTCACTATTTATAACGTGACACGTTATCATTATGTATCAAATTGCAACATTTATAAAAGTACGTCGCTATTCTATAACTTTAAAAAATACACGTACTAAAACGGTATACCTTAAAAAGTAAATTGATATTTTATGACTTAATCCCGATACTCATGGTTTAAGTTTACACCAATCTTGTTTTTTCATTAGATATAAACCACGTGATATTTATATCAACCATGTGGATCTTTGCCAACCATAAAAAAACAAACACCGTCCATGAAGTATTCGAATCCAAGTTGAGTCTTGATGAATTGAAAGCCATGTATTTAATTAGCATCATTATCTATGTTTTCAACATCTTTGTTTTTTTATAGGGTTTTGTTCGTACAATAGCAACGTACTTTCAACTTTGTTCCATTTTAGTATGTGTACTCTTTTTTGTTCCACTTAATGTAACGTACTTTTGTGTTTTGTTCCATTTTAGTACGTCAAAGTACAGGCTACCGGTTAAGAAATGAGTTTTACCGGTTAAATGTCTACGTGGTTTTTTTTTCACAAAATGGCTTTTACATGTATTTTTTACGGGTTAACTCAAAAAACACACACACACACGAAACATTTCCCCCTTTTCAATTATAAACCCTAACCCTAGATCTCATGTAAACAATCAATTAATTAATCACAATTGATCAATCAAAATGCGTTTAACAGTGAATTTTCATCTTGATGGGACGTTCGTTCCATCACCTCTCATGTTTCACGAAGGAGACGTATCTACAATAAAAGACTTGGAATTTGAAGGTATGACAGTTATTGGGCTGACAAAGCATCTAAAAGGTGCATGTATGTACCCCGTTAAAGGTATTTTCTTTCCTTCTCCTGGTAAAGAACTCAGTAATGGATTAATTGAGATGAAGGATGATTCAGACTTAGCAAATTGTATTGCTCTAGGTTTTAAGAATCAAAAAGTAATTGATATTTATATTGAACATCATGGGTATGACCTAAAGCATTGGACTCAGTCCCAGATAGAAGAGGATGATGAGTTGTCTGATGTTGGTGAGATGGAAGATATACAACCCTATGGTCCTAGTGATTTTGTAGGGGAAGATGATGTAGTGATACAAAATAGGTCCATTAATGATCCTTTTTTGAACAAATTATGCAATGGGACTTTTATAAGTGATTTTGGTGACAAATCTGATAGTGGTGAAGGTAGCCAACCTAGTGGTCAGGAGTTAGACATAGATAGTGATGATGAAGATGTACACAAAAAGTATAAGATTGTTCCTGGTGTAGTTTATCCTGAGTTTGACCCTAAACTTCCATGGAATGAAATGAAACCAACATTAGGTCTTAGGTTTGAACACCCAGATCACCTAAAAGAGTGTTTGACCAATTATGGCGTGGCCAATGGATACCAGCTTTGGTACAGGAGAAATGATTATAGAAGTTTGATGGTTTTGTGTGGTAGAGATGTTGCAGAAGGTAGAAGTGGTGGTCACAAACTTATGAAAAGTGAAGCAGCTAAGGGTGTGCAGAGTGAGACATCAAAGAAAGGAAAGAACAAGGGTGTGCAGATTGAGACACCAAAGAAAGGAAAGAACAAGGGTATGCAGATTGAGACACCAAAGAAAGGAAAAACCAAGTGTGCACAGTCTGAGACACCATCAAAGAAAGGAAAAACCAAGTGTGCGGATACTAAGACACCAACAAAGAAAAGAAAAAAAGATCTGCAAAGGTGACAAAATATGGTTGCACATTCAGGCTTTGGGCTTCTTGGGCACAAGATGGAACCTGTTTTCAGATCAAGACATTAATTCCCCAACATTGTTGCTCTAGGAACTTTGACTTAGGGGCATTTGTGACATTTAAATGGATAGCCAAGCATTTTTCTCAAAAAGTGATTCAGGATCCTACTATTAGTTGTAGGAGTATCCAAGAACAAATAAAAAAGAAATATTTGATAAATGTTAGTGTGGGTCAGTGTAAAAGGGCAAAGCAAAGGGCCTTATTTGATCATGAAGGTGGGCTCATAGAACATTATAACAGATTGTGGGATTATAGGCAACAAATTTTGAACACCAATCCTGGTTCAACAGTCCATCTTCATGTAAATGAGCAAGACAATGGAAAAATCCACTTCAAAAGGATGTATATCTGTTTCAAGGCTATGAAAGATGGGTGGAGTGCAGGGTGTAGGAGAGTTATTGGACTGGATGGATGTTTTCTGAAAGGCACATGCAGAGATGAGTTATTGACAGCTATGGGTAGAGACGTTAACAACCAAATGTATCCCATAGCTTGGGCTGTGGTCAACATTGAGAACACAGACAATTGGGAATGGTTTTTGGCCTGTATTTGTGAGGATCTCAAACTTGGACCTGGGTTGTACATGACTATCCTTTCAGATGGTCACAAGGTATAATTTTATTGTTCATTTTGTACACTTTAATTGGTATACACTAACAAATATAATTTATATACATTAACTAAATATAATTGTTCATTATGCAACAGGGATTGATGGAGGCTGTCAGAAAGATGTTGCCCAATGCAGAACACATGCTATGTGCCAGGAAAATTTATGCCAACTTTAAGAAGAAATGGAACAACCTGCATTACAAAATCTTGTTTTGGGGTGCTGCATCAACAACTCTACAGTTTCAATTCTACTCCAAGATGAATTTAATTCGGAACATTGATCCAGAGGCAAAACAGTGGCTTGTAGATAGGAATCCCAACAGCTGGGCTAGGGTTTTCTTCAAGATTGACAAAGGATGTGCAGCCTATGAGAATGGAATTTCAGAATCCTATCACAGTGCCATAAGGATTGCAAGAGGTAAGCCTATAATTACAATGTTAGAAGAAATAAGAGTTTATTTGATGCAAAGGTTGTATAGCATGCATAACTTAGCATATAACCTAGTAGACAACATTACACCATCAGTTAGGAAAGAAATAGAGCATTTGAAAGATATCCAAAGATTCTGGGCAGTCTATCCCTGTGGTGATAATCAATATGAGGTAAGGAAGGGTGATGAGTCATTTGGTGTTAACATAGAGAAAAGGAAGTGTACCTGTAAATGGTAGTATTTGAGTGGTGTACCATGTGTTCATGCTGTAGCAGCATTTGGTTTCCTGAAAACATATCCAATCTTAGGGGTTAGTGCTTGGTACTCTAAAAGGATGTGGGTAAATGCTTATAGCTATTACATTAGGCCAGTTGGTGGCTCATCTATGTGGCCTTGTACTTCTGATGAGGCTCCTTTGCCACCAATCCTTAGGAAGATGCCAGGAAGGCCTAGGAAACTAAGAATTAAGCATGTCACAAAAAGGGTCAATGAAATTAGCAGAAGTGGTAGAATGATGACCTGTCGGAATTGTTGGGAAAAGGGCCATAACAAAAAAAGTTGCAAAAAAGAGAAACAGCCAAAACCAGCAAAGGAGAAGAGAAAACCAGGAAGAAAGAAGGCTGGTTCTAGCTTTGTGTTCCCAAATGATGCAGGACCAAGTTGTACAGACCCAATGGATGCAGATCCAATTGATGCAGATCCAATTAATGCAGATCCAACTAATGCAGGACCAAGTGGTGTTGTACATGAGGTATTAATGACTTATGCTTACCCCTTATGTTGATCCAACTGATGCATAATGACTTATACTTACCCCTTATGTATTTGCAGGGTGATGACATTCCCACCCAAGAAACAGAAGGAACAGTCAATGAAGATCAAGAATGCCAGGGTGATGACATTCCCACCCAACAAAGTACAGCAAATACTTCTGCAAAGGTGGTTGATGATGCAATTGCAGCTGGTTTGGTTAACAATTTCACCATGAGGAGAAGAGCAAAGTCAGAGAGAATTGCAAAAAAAGGAAAACCATTCCAGTTTGGGGCAGATGGTGCAAGTTCAACTTCTGATAAGGCATGGGATGTGGAGGATGTTTTGAGAGAACCTTAGAAGTTAAGATGTGTTGGTCTTTAAAAACAATGTCTAGGGTCTTGTAATTTAGAAGACTTAAAAACAATATCTAGCATGTGTTTGTCTTAGCTGTATGTGCACTAGAATCTATAACTTTATCTTGGATAGTGGACTTTATGTCCACAAATTTTCAATTGAAGTAATGAATCCAAGATGGATGTTTATTATGTCTCTTGTTTGTCCCAACAGCTGTGTGGTCCATGTGCAGGAAAAGAGTGCACCAAAATACCAATAATGTATGTGCCTTAATGGTGTCTGTGTGGTCCATGTGCAGTAAAAGAAGAAATAACACACCATGTGCAGTCAACATTACAAAAACTTTTCATTAACACCATGAACACATTACACAATGAACACATTACAAAGATCACTTAACTAGCAACAAGATAACAATAATCATACATATTGTTACAACAAGCTTCCTATAAAAACCTACACTTGATTTCATTTCTTTCAACTCCATTTGCAGACCCAAAACTTGTTTCTGCATAGTTGACCTTTCAAAGACAAAAGACATTTCTATTTCTCTTATTCTGCACTTCACTTCATCCATCTTGTTTTCATTAACTTTAACCTTTTTCAGCAATTTGAAAACCTCTTGTTTGTAGTAGTCATTTGGTAGATCAGGATCCACCCAATCAAATGTTTTGCACTTTGAACCCTACAAAATAAACACAACTAATCAAATACCCGTACCATTACAAAAATAAAATTATAACTTTATAGTAATTTATGCATCCTAGGAATCGTCTCAGTGGATGATTAATTGTTTTTTAGGTTTGTAGAATCACTGGTTCTAGACATTCGCAATGGGTAGGTGGTGGATCACGACGGAATCGATTAGATGATGAGGAAGACATTTTAAGACTTGGGGAAGATTGGTTAGGGTTAATTAGATGGTTAGGTTTAGGGTTTTTGTTTATTCTTGTGTGAAATATTTGGGGAAGAAGGTATAAATGAGTATAAAAAACGTATATTGTAAGTGAAATGCCTTCGTGGCATGTCCACGTAGGATACAAAGGTTTGTATCCGGTAAAAGAAAGTACCACGTACCAAGGTAGCACAAAACACAAAAGTACGTTACATTAAGTGGAACAAAAAAAAGTACACGTATTAAAACGGAACAAAGTTGAAAGTACGTTTCTATTGTACGGACAAAACCTTTTTATAATCAAAGATAAACCATATGATTGCTCACAAGTTCTACTCAAAATTGACATTTAACTTAACTCAGCGTTTGTGTCACATCATCTCTTTCTCACTCACTCACCAACGCAACCATAATTTATAGTAAATGCCTCATTTTCTTATTATACACACAACCCACTCATCACATACACACACATCTTCACCATGAGTATACGTCAACTTGCACAGGTTTAATAATTTTGGTTGGACACATGACCATGAAGCTAAAAGAAAATGTTTTGTAAGTTCTTAATTATTAGGTCGCACAATATCTAAAATTGGCCTTAAATTCCCTAACCTGATAATTACAATCATCATGTTACATAATACACACGACTAATAAATAAATCCTGAAGCTGCTATACCACTTGTCCCAATAAGAAATGAGATTATTCTAGTTGGTGTTGCTTTCTATAAGCAACTCGACATTTTTTATATTTTATTTTTTGGGTAAAGGGGGATTACCATAGCCACTCGAATATTTGATTTTAGCATAACGTAAAGTGAACATTGGATCTACTGAACACGACCTTGGGTCTTTTGGGAGAAATAAAATGGTAATTTTTTCATTAGTATTGTTAAATTCAAGATTCTATAAAATATATTCTTTTTTTTTTTGTCACAAATTAAGTAAAAATAAAACAAAAAACCACGCATTATTAGAACTCTAGAAGCAATAACAGTGAGCGCAATAGAGATGTAGAAGTTGGGTAAATTATGATGTCGGAGCTTGTCGTCTGTTTGCAGCTAATTGTTGCAAAGGACTCGTAAAAAATCGAGACTTAATATTGTTTGCTAATTGCTACAATGCAAGGCTGAAATGAGCATTATTCGTCTTGGATGGTGATTTATTAAAGCATTCAACAATATAGTTGTAGTTCAATAGAAATAAAAGAAGAAACCATTATATTTGGGCTTCCGAATATATTGCTAATGGACCTAATTACTTCGGAGATGCCCATTAAATTTTGGTTTAATATTTTGGGCTGGGTTATTTTAAATCATAATTCGCGTAACCCATAGGAACCAAAATCCAAAACTAAATTGAACAAAATTAAAACCAAATCAAATTTGTAAACTGGTTTTCGGGTCAAAATCAAAACGAATCAAATTAAATATTTGATTTTCCGTTCGGTTTTAGTTTTAAAAAACTTCAACTCACCGAAAATCAAAAATTAAAAATCGAATTCGTATAAATGGATATTCTTATATATATTTATATAAATAAAAAAGTTAAACTAAACATTTTTCCTAATATATACTTAAAAAAAGTAAAAGTTTGTAAATCTTACTTTTTGTTAGTATTGTATCTCCTTCATTAAGTATCTAAGTATATATTAACTAGCGATGAGCATGGTTTAGTTTGGCTCGGTTTTAGGTTAAAACCGAAATCGAATAGAAAGTTTTGTTTTGTTTTGTTTTTTTTTTTTTTTTTTTTTTTTTTTTTTTTTTTAAATTCGTTCGGTTTCGGTTTTAAATAAGTTTGGTTTTTCGGTTTATTTTTCGGATTTTCGGTTTCTGTTTGGTTATCAACGTATGGTCTTTCCAAGGTCGAATTATTTTCTGTACATCATAAATTAACATTTTCAAATTACAACAATAAAGAAACACACATTAATAAGAATAAAAAACTAATGGCAATATGGGCTTATGTACATTCGATTTTATCTTACTAGCCTATTAGGGTTTAAGATGTACTTATCTACTCTATAAGTTCTACACACTTGTAACTTCTTGTGATTATAACGCACGTCGAATAATCAAAGAGCCCAAGTAATAAATATTTTTAAACACTATTTAAATATTTATTAAATACATTTTTACTTTTTTTTTTGAACAGAATACATTTTTACTTAATAAATACAGAAAGTATACTTAATTAAAATATATAGACATTTTAATTAAGTGATTTAAGTAAATAAAAACTAAATTTAATTAGTCCTTTTGTGCCCAAGTAATTCTAAAAGATTAGAATTTAAAAACATTTTTAGTACAAACATGCTAAAAATCAATAGACAAAAGAGTTGTCTCAATACGATCCGCGGATCCATATTTTATACGGGGGGGGGGGGGGTGGGGGTCTGTATTTTGCGGATCTACAGATCCGCCGGAAGCTGAAATTGAGACAGAAAGTTGAACTATAAATAGCAACCATTTTCTAACTTTTCCAACTAATGAAACACAACCATTTAAAGCATACTACTACTATTTCTTTCATCTTATGACATCATTTTAACACTCTTTATCATTCCACATGACCGATAACACATTTAAAGTGATCCAACGATTCCTACTTTGAATTCAAGTGAAGAACACAAGAAGCTTTCCAAGCCTTCAAGTGTTATAGTTAGTAGTGTGTCATCATATACTTAGCTGTATAACTTTGTATATCATTGGTGTGTCATTGTACTTCACCATCATCTACCAACTTGGGTAGTGATCATCATACAATAACCTAGAGAGTTCGGACGTTGAGTGATAAGTTTGGTCTTGCCTTGTGAAAGACTCGATATCTAGCTTAGTTGATATAGTGCTTATGAACTCTCGTAGTGGTTACTCGGGGAGTGGAGTAGGGCGAGGAAGAGAGCTTCGTGCCGAACCACTATAAATCACCATGTATATTGGTTTGATGTATAGTGGTTTGATCTTTCCTTTACATTCCTCATTTACTTATCATTTATTGCTTATATATTATTGTGTGTAGTATTGATTTCATATCAAGTCGTCGAATCTAAGAGTTTTTGTAAACAAATAAAAATGGGAAAAACTATTCAAACTCCCTTCTAGTTTTTCACAATTGGTACCAGAGCCACGTCAACCAAGATTTTTAAAATTTATTAGATTTTTAAACTTGAATCGATTTATGGATTTCGAAAAGTGCAAAGAGGGTAAATCTATGCAACGGCCAACACCTTTTGAAAGCGATGGCTTTATAGATTGGAAAAATAGATTCGAGATCTATGTGAAATCAAAGTATCTTGATATTTGGCATGTCAGGGTAATTTTCAACTTACCGTAAGAAATGAAACTACTCAAAAAGATGAAATCTTACCTTTTGAAAAACAATCGAATGAACTTAAAAAGAAACTTGCCTAAAATAACGAAGCTAAAATGTTTCTTTACAATGCTTTACCCAAGAAAGAATATGAAAAGAAATTTGGCAAACGTTGTTAATCACACATCAAGGTAATAGCCAAGTCAAAGAAACAAGACCGAATTAATTGTGTAACAATATGAGAAATTCTCGATTGCCAAGGATGAATCTATTGATAGTGGATTTTCTAGGTTTAATACTATTATAACTAGTTTGAAAACTCTTGATGAAAGTTTTGCTAGCAAGAACTATGTCTGAAAGTTTCTTAAGGCACTTCATCCAAAGTGGAGACTAAAAGTGTTAGTACAAAAAGTGTGATGGGTTGTAATGGGTGTTGGTTTTGCTTGTTAGGACGGGCTAACAAGCTGTAGGTGGGCTGATCTTGTACTAATCCAAGTAGTTTGATTAAATCCCTGCACAAGAAAGAGTAAACCATTAGCCTTACCGTGGGGACGGACCCCACGATTAGACTCCGGCGTGAGAGTAAGTACACATTCTTGTCATAGAAATGAGAGTATGTGTGTGTTATTATGAGAGAGAAAGTTGTACCTTGTATAGAGCCCCTTTTATAGGCGGGGTTTACCGCTAGGGTTTCCCAATTACTCGCATATAAGAGTTTAGCTGCCGGAGTCGGACCCTTGTCGGATAAGGTTCCTAGGTGATCGAGGATGCGGACACAGGATACCTTCCGTGACCAGAGGTTCGGTCCGCTAAGTATCCTGCATGTGTCATTTAGTCAGGATTATAGGCCATTTCGTTATTGGGCTTACTGTTGGTCCAATGTTCGTAGTAGTTCTCGTTATTGGGCCTGAGCCCGGTATGTGTATAGCATGGATTAGGCCCAATAGGCATGTTATACTTGCTATACGTCATCAAGTCCCCCCATTCTAAAGTATTCATTGCATTCGGATATTTGTCGTGTGCGGTGAATGTTACTAGACTTGACTTGACTAAGCGATTTTCCTTTCCGTACTTTTTGAAGTGTCCTTCTGACGCTCCCCTTTCTTAGGAAGTGCTTCATCATCAAGTCCCCCCAGTCTAGTGTATTCATTGCATGCGGACATTTGTCGCGTGCGGTGAATGTTACTAGACTTGAGTTGACTTAGCCATTTATTTTTCGTACCTTTGAAGCGTCTTTATGACGCTTTCCTTTTTTTTGCGTACTGTGTAGCGTGGGTAATTCTGGGCCTTGCATGTTCTCACTGATTGGACCCAGTGGGCCATCCGACCTTCCACTAACCTTATTTTGTCCTTTTGATTATAGATCATTGGATCGGGTTATTTTTTGACGCGTGTCCTTCCTTAGGGTTTTCTTTGGACGCCAACATTCCCTTTGTATAAATACCCTTCATTTTTCTTTTGCCCCATTTTTCCTTTTACTGTTCTTTATTTGCAAGTGATACTTCCTCCTTCTTTCGATCTATCTTCCTTGAATTTCTTCTATCTTCCAGGTTCTTTTTTCCAGGTTAGGGTCTAATTCATTTTTTCTTCCGTTATGGGTACTTTTGCATGTGCTAAGTCTAAGCTTTCACACGGGACCTGACCCAGTTGGGTTATTTAGGTGTTTTTATGTTCAGTCTAAAAACAATGGTTGGTTGTCCTTTAGTAAACGAGTTGATAGTGCTGGCGTTTGTTATACTAAACCGACTGATTCTCTTACAAGTTGGAATGATCATTTCTTTTGGGTTGTTATTTATCCCTGGCATGATGACAAGAGCGTTCCTAAGGATGCTACTCCTAGGGATAATGAATTTGATGCGGGGCACTTTGCTTCCCTTGTTGCCCGTCCTTCTCCATTTCATGGATGATGGAAGGGT
Organism: Chrysanthemum seticuspe; assembly: GCA_019973895.1. Classification (NCBI taxonomy): domain Eukaryota; kingdom Viridiplantae; phylum Streptophyta; class Magnoliopsida; order Asterales; family Asteraceae; genus Chrysanthemum; species Chrysanthemum seticuspe. The sequence goes on along the minus strand of BPTQ01000008.1, from coordinate 212,953,369 downwards.
TAAGAGACATATATTCATATATTAAATTGATTTGTTTACCAACCTAGGACATTAAGTAACTGAAATACTTAGATCATTTAGTTACTTATTTAATGCTCTTTATCCATTGTCAGGGACCCTGAATGAGTCTTACTCATTTAGTGAGAAGATTTGTTTTTGGGATTTTATTCAGGGACCAGGAACCTTACTAAAGAGAACTGGTGGGATTGGTGTTGATTATCAGGTTACTGACTTTCAATGTCAAGCATTCCCAATTCTACTTTCAGTCTCCTGAAGGTAGGTCCATCTAAGGGTTTGGTGAAAATATCAGGTAGCTGATATTCAGTAGGGATGAAATGGAGTTCTATGTTTCCTTTTATGATATGATCCCTGATAAAATGATATCTGATATCAATGTGTTTGGTTCTTTGGTGGAGGACAGGATTGTTGGAGATAGCAATAGCACTGGTGTTATCACAAAAGATGGGTACCATCTTTTAGTGGATGTCATAGTCACTGAGTTGACTTTTCATCCATAACACATTTACACAGCACCTTACAACTGCCAGGAAATTCAGCTTCAGCTAAGGACATAGCCACTGATTGTTGCTTCTTAGTACTCCAACAAACAAGTTTTCCTCCAAGGAATTGACAGGACACTGAGGTACTTTTCCTATCCATGTTGCAACCAGCTTAGAGTCAGAGTAACCTTTGAGGTCAAATCCTGAAATTTAGGATAGTAAAGTACAAGACTTGGGGTACCCTTCAGGTATCTGAGGATTCTTTTGACTGCAGTGAGATGAGATTCCTTAGGGTCAGACTGATATCTTGTTTTCAGACATACAACAAATTGTATGTCTGGTCTAGAAGCAGTGAGATACATCAATGACCCCACTATTCCTCTAAAGAGAGTTTGGTTTACCGATTTGCTAGTGAGATCTGGTCCGAGATTATTTGGTGGGACCATAGGAGTTTTTACTGAGGCACAATCAGAGATCTCATATTTCTTCAAGAGTTTTTTGGTGTATTTCTCTTGACTGGTTGTGATTCCTTTTTCAGTTTGCCTGATTTGTAGTCCAAGGAAGTATGTGAGTTCACCTATCATGCTCATTTCAAATTTCTTTGTCACGTATAATTTTTTGAGCCAAAGATGATGTCATCAACATATACTTGAACCAATATCACATCTTGTTTTGTCCTATAGATAAACAAGGTGTTGTCTATCTTTCCTCTGACAAACTTGTTTTGGATCAGGAAGGCTGAGAGAGTTTCATACCATGCTCTGGGAGCTTACTTCAGTCCATATAGGGCTTTGTCAAGCTTGAAGACATAGTCAGGGTACTCACTACTCTCAAAGCTTGGGGGTTGCTGAACATAGACATCTTCCTTAAGTTTATCATTTAGGAAGGCACTTTTGACATCCATTTGGTAAACTTTGAATTTCATGTATGTTGCATATGCAAGGAAGATCCTGATAGCTTCCATTCTAGCAACTAGGGAAAATGTCTCATCGTAGTCAATGCCTTCTTGTTGATTATAACCTTTAGCTACAAGTCTGGCTTTGTTTTTAATGACAGTGTCGTTTTTATCAGTATTGTTTCTGAAAACCCACTTCATTCCTATGACAATGACATCTTGAGGACATTTGACCAGTGTCATGACTTTGTTTTTGTCAAACTGATGAAGTTCTTCTTGCATAGCCTGAACCCAGTTAGGATGTTTCAGAGCCTCTCTGACGCTTTTGGGTTCAACTTCTGAGAGAAAGTCTGCATTTACACACTCATTAGTTGAATAACTTAGTAACCATGCTCTTTGTTAGCATGCCTTCAGTGGGCTCTCCAATGATATTTACAAGCTCAATGTCTTGTGATCTTGTCCACTTACTTTTTCGTCTAGGATTTGAGCTTGACGAGGTCACTGGGAGTTCAGGAATGGGTTCAGGGGCTGGAGCAACAGAAGCATAAGGTTCATTTGATGAGGTAGTTTGTTGTTTAGGTTGAGATTCATGAATTTCATGTTCCTGAACATTTGATTCAGTATGACCTATCACAGCAGGGATTGATGGAGCATCAATGAATTCACTGATGGTCGGTTAAGGGAGGTTGTGAGGTAAAATGTAGTAGGAGATGTCAGCATCTGCTTGATATTGACATGAGGAATTGTTTTCAGAGTTGAACTCATCAGGAGGGTATCTAGATGAGTCATCAATTTCTATTTCTTCTACTGAGGTATTGGAGAACCTAATGTTTTCAGCGCTCTCATCAAAGGTGACATGGAAGGTTTCCTCAATTTGTTGTCTTCTGGTGTTGAACACCCCGAAAGCCTTAGACATTAGTGAGTAACCTAAGAAGTATCCATCACCAGCTTTTGCATCAAATTTTCCTAAGTGGTCCTTGTGATTGTAAATGAACATAGTACACCCAAACACATGAAAGTAGCTGATATCATGGAGTCTTCCTTTGAAGATCGCATAAGGGGTTTTGTTGTGTCTTTTGAAAATGACAGATATGTTTTGAGTATAACAGGCTATTTTAACAGCTTTAGTCCAGAAGTGTTTTGAGAGTACTGAGCCATTTAGCATGGTTCTAGCAGCCTTAATGAGAGTTCTATTTTTCCTTTCAGCTACCCCATTTTGTTCAGGGGTATAAGGAGATGAGAAATTTTGCAAAATTCCTTTTTCATCACAGAAACTCTCAAGCTCCTGATTCTTGAATTCAGTACCATTGTCAGTTCTGATTTGTTTTACCTTAATGTCATTTTGGTTTTCAATCTTCCTGATGAATGACATTATTGTATTAGCTGCCTGACTATTTTTGGAGAGAAAATATACCCAAGTATATCTGGAGAATTCATCAACAATGACAAGGGTATATTTCTCATGCTGGATTGATCTAGGACTTACAGGTCCAAACAGATCCATATGCAAGAGATGAAGGCAACTTTTGATTGAGAAATTTTGTTTTGTTTTGAAAGATGCTCGGTGATGTTTTCCTTTTTCACAGGCAGAACACGGTTTATCTTTTGAAAATACAAGTGATGGTAAACCAATGACTTTGTTTTGTTTCGCCAAGTTGTCGATATTTTTAAAATTAAAGTGAGACAGTCTCTTGTGCCATAGCCAGTTGATAGTTTCAGTGGCTTTGGCAAAGAGACAAGTTCCATTCTGAGAGAAGGTTGACATGTCTAATACATATACATCATTTCTCCTAAGAGCTACAAGAACAACTTCTTTGTTGGCATTGAAAATAGTACCTTGTTTATTATCAAACTGCACTATGTATTTTGCATCACACAATTGACTGACACTGATGAGATTGTACTTCAGACCATTGACATATGCTATTCTAGAGAACACTATACCATTACAGTTTATTGAACCATAACCTTCAGTAGGACATGATGAGTTATCACCAAATACTACCTTTGGTCCTGGTTCTTTTACATATTTGTGTAGATATTCCTTCACACCAGTCATGCTTCTTGAACATCCACTTTCTAGATGCCAAACAGGCTCCCTGGGATGTCTCTGCACAAATATTAAACTGAGTTAGTTTCTCTTGCTAACCCACTTACTAGTGGGCTTGGGTCTGATGGATTGTTTAAATTTTGCAATGGCGTCATGGTCAGTGGTTGAGTGAATAGTGCTACCACAGGTTTTGCATTTGCTTACTGAGGAAGACTCAGTGATGCGGGGTGATTTTGTGCTTCTCATTGCATGTATGACCATGTCATGATGAGATGTCTCATGTGCTGGATTTCAACATATTTCACAGCAGGAATTCATGAGCCAATCATTAGGATGATGGTCATTAAAGCCACAGTGTGGAGAAGGATGAAAAGGTTTAGCTTTTGGCCTTTGAGCCTGCTTGGATGATGTAGCATACTGATAACCAAGGTTGGTATAAGTTGCTCCACTCAGTGATTTTGCATATTACAAATGATCAAAACTTATGTGATCTTCTCTTTTGCAGATCATGCAAAAGAGAATTCTGTAGCAATTATCAGTGGTATGACTTGTGTAATGGCACAGTTCGCACTTCTTTTTGGGCTTGGAGTTGCTTTTTTACTTGGAGGAACTTGAGGAGATTGACTTTGGTTCATTTATTATTGAATCAGGAACCTTCTCAGTTGAGTTCATCTTTTCACTCAATTTCCTCATAAGTTCAGTCAATTGCTTGATTTCGTCTTCTTCAGTAGGAACTGAAGATGTGGAAGTCTCAGTAGGAGCTGGATCTTCTTTGGTTGGTTTTTCTGGTCTTTTCAATATGGTTCTACCAAGGCCTGACCTTTCTCTAGGAGAGTGTGGGTTGAATTGTAAAGGAGTAAGCTCAGAGTTAGGTGTAGCTCCCTGAAGAGATTTCAGAGGTGGAAGCGGTGCTTGTGATTCAGCTTCAGACTCAGTGATGTGTTCAGTACTACTGGATACATCAGGGAGTCCAAGCATGCTCTTGAGTGCCTGACTTTCAGGTTCAAGTATCCTTCTAGAATCGAAGTTTGGTAGCTTACTTTCAGTGTTTACCCTTTCAACCTAATCACTAGGTTTAGGCATCATCTCTTAATTAGAGAGCAGACCAGCAGACACAAAAGGTTTGGGACTTTGATCTTCAATGAGAGTATTAGTGAGTTGATCCTCACCTAGTATTCTCTTTTTATTACTGGGGGTTTGAACCTCTGTTGTAAAAATCAGCCCAGGCGGCCGATTAATCCCCGCATAATCGCTGATCGCTCACTAAGCGCCTTGATTTATCATAATCGGCCTATTTAATCGGTTTGGTCAAAGATCGCTTAAAAATAGGTCAACAACCCGATTAATCGGACAAAATCGGTCTCAACGGACAAAAGCACTTAAAAATTGGTCAATAAAATCACTTGAAAATCAGACAAAATCACTTAAAAATCGGCCAACAACCGATTAATCGAAAAAAATCGGTCAAAGGTCGCTTAAAAATAGTCAACAAACCGAGTAATATTTATGTTTGACTTTGAACTTTGAAGAATTATGTATTATGTCTATATATGAACACTTGAAATATTTGAACTTTGATGCAATACGCTTACCCCATACATATAAAATAATATAATATCTAAAATTACATTTTTGTGCATAAAAATTCCAATCCGATTAATCCCCGATTAATCCCCGCCTAACCGATTAATCGCTAGGCCTTACCCAACCGCCTCACTAGCGCCTAGCGATTTTTACAACCTTGGTTTGAACAGTTTCATAGACTCTAGGTTTCTTAGTATTCCAGCTTTCAATGACTTGTTTTTCCTTTTTAAGTTCTTCCTGAAGAGCTTGATTTCATTTTACTAATTCAGAGTTTTGAATTTGCAGTGTAACAGCCTCAAGTTTGGCTTGTTTTAAAATAAGCAGTTCATCCCTACACTTATTTAACTCAAAACTTAACTTGTTATATTTGAAAAACAGATTTAATCGCTGCTCTTCTACGAACTTAAGGTCAACATTTATATAATTCATGAAAGACTGCCAGTATGAATCATTATCCATGGAAAGTAAGATGTTCACCTTCTTCATAGTGTGGTTAACCTATTCAGCATTCCTAGCGTGATTCTTTTCAACTGCTAGCTTGTCCTCTTCTAAGAGAGCCATCAATGCACTAACTTGCACCATTTCATCATCTGAGAAGACTGGCTCTTCATCCCAGTCAAAGACTTCAGCTACAATGCCTTTGTTTTTTCCCTGCATAGATTTAACATTTTGTGTAGTTTCTGAGGGAGTGGCCTCAAGAATAGCTAGTTTGGCCTTAGCTTTCCTATATTTTGCTTCAAAATCAACAGCTTTGTTTTGGTCAAACTTATTTTGATAAGTTTTAGGAGACTGAAAGAGCTTGGGTTGAAACTTGCTAAAACCTAAGGACTGGTTTGACCCTCAGGGCTTGTATGAGAGTTCTAAAATAGTTTTTGAGAAACAATCTTTAGCAAAGTGACCCTTTTGTGACATTTAAAACACTCAGTGTCCTCATTAGCTTTAGCATTTGAATTTTCTTTTGTTCCTTCTGATAAATCTTTTTGCATTAGCAAGGAGTGCCCTTTCCTGAAACTCAATGTTTAAGTCATTCAGGTACTCCTCGCTAGTTCTCTTATCAGCCTCATCGTCAGAATTTTCTTGAAAATCCTGGACCACACTGTTTGAAAAGAAAGCAGTTGAAATGGGTGTTGAGGTGGTTGTCAGGGACTTTTTAACTTCCTGAGACTTCTTCAAATCGGGGTAGCGTCTATTGATGAGATTATCTTCATAGACGAATTTCCCATAGATTTCAGGAAGTTCAAGAGTCTGAATATGATTTGCATTTCTAAGTCCCTGTGAAAAGTTCTACGATTTCTCAGGGAGACTGTTAACAAAACCAACATTTATTTCATGTTTAGACAACTTGACACCATCATTTGACAATTCATTTAACAAGGTTTTATAACGGGTGTAAGTTTGAGAGAGGGTTTCTGAGTCTTTGGCTCTGAAGGTATTGTACTCAAGTTTCAGGTCCATGATCCTGTTTTCATTGGTATATGAGGGACCTTCATAGCTGTGGACCAAGTCATTCCAGGTTTGTTTGGGTGTACTATAGTTAATGACTGACTCCATTACATCATCAGGAAGACAAGATATGATGATGCTTTTGAGTCTTTGGTCCTGATTGACCACCCTCCTCTAATCTTGAATCCACTGAGCTTCTAGTTTAGGAAAACTTTCAGCAGTCTTTGGGACAAATGGACCTTCATTGATACACTTAATGTAATAAGGTTCCATCCTAGTCAAGTAGCAAAGCATTCACTTCTTCCACTTGTTAAATTTACCAACTTCAAGTCGAGGGGAAATAGCAGCAAAGGCTCCACCCTTTTTATTGACAAGTTGGGGAACTTAACTTTCAGCCATGTTAGGATCCTGATTTTAAAAACGTTTTGAGCGGCTTAAAAAGGGTTTTATAAATGAGCCTGCTCTGATACCACTTGTTGTTCCCGTATCACAAATAGCAAAAACAGTAATTAAGACTAAGTGTGATCCATGACTTAAGTAAAGTAATTAAAATTAGTTTTTAAGAAGATAAAAACACAAGGGATTTTTCAACGTTTATATTCTTTATTAAAACGAATCAAAAAGAATATATTACCCAAGTGCTTGCGGAACAGCACTTGGGATGTGTGCACTCCTCACTAAGCTTAGGCTAAGTCTAAGCACAACTATCAGGAACCACTAAGCTATCTCAGGGACATAGTCGTATTTGGAGGAGTGAAAGTTACTTGTGTGTGTTTTTCACAATTAATGCACAAGCTTAACTTTCACTCATACCTTATGGCTATTTATACAAGTATAATTTTAACTATATCCTAAAAGAAAAACTTACAAAAGCTATAGAGACAAATAACTGATGCATTTTTTCTATGTTTACAATAACCTATTTTGGGTAACAGACAAGGCAGCTTTCTGGATGTTAGTGATGACACTGATCCTGGTTGTTAGTCTTTCAGGGAAAGTTTGACTTATGGCATATAAGGACTCCTCCTTATAAGTTCAAACTTATCCCGCCTTGTCCCGCCCATTCTTCAGTCTTCTAGTCTTCAGTCTTTGTCTTCAGTGATCATAATTGGTGAGGAGTTTTCGGATTCAGTGAGTTATTGTACTCACTCACTGAATCCATCATCTTCTTCTTGACTCAGTCTTCACCCCTTGAGTTTCGCCTCACTGAGTGGAGAGACTTTTCTTCTTTATCTCATACTGAGCATCCTGAAGATGACTCACTGAGTGGCTATGCGCTCAGTGACTTGTTAGTGTTTAAGTTTATAAACACTTAGGGTATTTTCTATTCAAATCCTAGAATTAAAGGGTTTGGGTATTCACTGAACCCAACAGAAGTATACTAAAATAAAAAGTTATGGGAAGTGACTATGACCAGGCATTTAAAATAAAAAGTTAACTGATTTCTTTTGTGATTATAGAACAAGCAAAGCAAGTATGGTTACTATGAGTTTTTTGATGATGATTTTCCAAGTGATTATTATTGGACTTGCTATATGATTTGCATACAAAGGTCAAGAAAGGGAACTAAAGGAATGAGATGCAGGAACACATTGTTTTTCTAACAATGGAGAAGAAAATGTTGGTTGAAGAGTTGACTTGCACAAAGTCAAATTTACAGTTGTATGACATAATTTTTCTCATTTTGATTGGGATTTGTTAGTCATTGTTTTGTATTTGCTATGAATGTAGGTAACTGATGTAGCTTGATGATTAACATTATCATAATGTGTAGTTATTTATGGTTTTTAGTGTATTGTAATGGATCTTCACTCCATAAAGTCAAACTTTTGCATGGAAATGAAATAATCTACAATTTTCACTCTTAATTGCCGTTGGAGTCACACAGTTTATGAACACTTGCAGTTTATGATCACAGTTTATGTAAAATAACAAGTGATTAGCAGTCATATTAATATAGTGTAAAACACATTTAAATTATCAATAAAACAAGTAAAACACATTTAAAAAGTGTAGGCTACATGTGGGTTCTTCATCCTCCAATATATGCTCTCATCATGTGTAGGATACTTGTCTTCACTTACTTCTACACCAACAAAAGGGTCTTGCATTTTTCCATCAGAATCTACACCCTTCAACTTTCTTAACAAATCGTTAATGATTTCTTCATTCTTAACCAAGATTTCAATTTTGTCAACACCTATAGCTGTATTAGTACTAGGATTAACAGCCATATCTGAAGTTGGTGTAGGTCTAGTCTTAGTTCTACTTGCTTTCCAAGTTCTTAGCTCAATTAGTTCTTCTTCACCAACACTTAGATTGTCAACTGACTTGTTAGAATAATCAATGTCGTCATTATCACTATCTTCAAGTATACCTGATTCGTTTGTTTGTGAGTGGTGAAAAACACAATATCAATATATATCAAATTAACCGTAAAATTCGACAAATTAACCTTTTAGGAAAAGGGTTAACGTACCAAACCTTACGGGAGTGATAAAAGTGATACCGGAAAAGTGATTTCCCGGGTCGTGTCCCAACGAGGTGTGAATGGAAGGATTCGTTGAGTTTCCTGATTTGAACTTGAATTGGTTTTAATGATTTGTTTGAGTTGAATTACGTTTTCTACGAATTAAATAACGGGAAAGTAATTAAGGCAAGGGAACCCTAATAAACTACAAACTAACTACTACTGTCACACCCCCAATTTACCTGTTTTGCAGCGGAATGGAATTCCTGGGGATTGACTGTCATAGCACCACATCACAGTTATATTGAACGACTTAAAGTGTCGTTTTAAAAAAACACATCGTTGGATATTTCATAAAAACAATCAGAGTACAACATCGGTCCCAAAAGGTTTACAAAGTTTGCGGAAATACATCCATGTTACAAATCCAAACGATGTTTTGAAATAAAGTGCCATAATGTACATAATGTAAGTCGACGCCGCGACTCAAAATGTAGGTCCCTAACCCATGTCATGATGAATGCCTCAGTTACCTGAAAATACATTGCTAAAAACGGTCAACAATAATGTTGGTGAGAAATCATAGGTTTATGTAAATGTTTTATACGACTACACAAGTATAGATTATGCATGACCATCCAGTCACGTAAAAATAATGTTACAATTGCTCTAAGCCCATGACCCCGAAACTAGACTGTTCAATAATGTATGCCCCTGCAGAGTGTTTGCCAGACAACTCCGTAATACCATCAAATGAAATGCATCCGTTTTCCTGGTTGGGATTCACCAACCCGGATGGAGGCGTCACCCTCGATAGATCTATCCACTCATCCTCGCTTCAAAGATTAACGGTTCATGTTCAAGTAATGGGGACTTTTAAATTGGCATATGTGGTAACTTAAGCAATGTAATGAATTTAGCATACTTGGTATCGTACAAAAAAATGTAGTGCAATGTATTCTCCCCCGTGGGTTTGAAAATAATCGAAAGCATGTAAAACGGGGCTATGAAAACTCACTTGGATAAACAGGAATAACGGCAAAAGTGAGTACACTGAGGTTTAATGTGATGCGTCAACCGGGACCTATTATCAATGATATGATATGTCATGAGTTGCAATGTAATGTTATGCATGCATTTCGTATGTTATTTATACCATTTACGGGTTTTGAAAATATTACTCGTCGACGAAAAATACTCTTTTGACGTCTTGACCAATCAAAAATGACTTTACATGTTTTTACGTCAAAATGTCATCCTACAATGGTTTTATAATGATTTTTGGTGAAATTACCATTTTTCGTCGCAAAACAATGTCGTCGGAAAAATCATGAAATCAACAAAAATGACTCCGGAAAACTAGCCGTAAAACGGTGTACGTCGATCGTTAGAGAACGAACTCGACGGTTTTGGAAAGTTTGTATCGATATCTAAAAGTTTCAGTTCAGGAGTTTTCGTCCAAAAGGTCTCGATCATAGAGATATCAAAGGCTAAAGATGGTGGTTTTTGCTAATTGTGTGCAGAAAATAAGTTTCGGCCAAGTTTGAACATCCGTAATTAATTCATTATAACTCCGCTTGACAAACGGCTTTTTGTTTTGAAAAATATGGCCGATGAATTTGATTTTACTAGAAGACCTTTCGTTTCAAAAAGTTTCACATCATGGTTAAAAACTGCCGCAAACATAGCCCTTACAGCTACTAAAATACTTGAATCGTAGAAATAATATAATTTTTCAGAAAATAATAGTTACGGCAACTTTATAAAAACGTGCATATATTTGTCGTTTCAAATCCGTTTTCTACGTAAAATATGTCCTTAGCTTCGTATCGAAGTATACTAATATATTTTTGATAAGTCGAAATAATTTGTGAAGCTTAAGGCTCGTTTTTGACCCGAAATATGTAAAAACAGCAAGCTGAAATTTTCAGAAAAATAAACATTTCGTCGTCAAACTTTAAAAATTCACCACGGCTTCGTTATAACTCCGTTTTTATCCGTTCAAAAGGCCACGGATTCGTTTTAAAGTATATTTTCTAAATATCAAGGCCAAAATGTCGTACCAACTGTTGGTTTTTCCAGAAATTCGGATTAAGGACAGAACGTAAAATATAGTTATCGAAAATAGTTTTTCTCGGACAAAACCTATTCTAATCCCTTCAAATCAACTCCAAAGCTAATCTAATCCTACCATACACCTTCTTAGGGTGTCATGGGTTCCTAATCACCATCAAGACCAAAGAATACCATGGGAATATTTATAGGATGACCATAATTATATTTATAACTCAAAAATCATAAGAAAATGGTATAAATCACATAACATGCATATAAGCTCCAAAAATGAAAAGAAACTTATGAAAATGAAGAGGAAACTTGAAAATGATAAGAATATGCTTACAAGTGATAGTGAGGAGGTGTAGGTAACAAGGATTAACTTAAATATCCTTGGTTTTTATTTCAAAACCATAAAAAGGATATAAACTAGATTGAAATAACACTTGAACTTTGCAAAATCTTGATCCCTTTGGTTCTTGTAGAGTGGCCGGTTTTGAAGACCCAAGGAGAAGAGAGAAAAGTTTGTTTTTACACTTGATGAAAATGAAATGTATGTGAAATTTTTGAGTGCAAGACTTTTTGAGGTGAATGAATTATTAAGAAACACAAAACCATACTTCATTTATGACATACCCTCCCCTTGGCCGGTTTTTGGGGGAGGGTTGTCTCTCAAATTTTTTTTTTTTTTTTTCTAAATGTAAACTTGTGTTAATTATTTGTAAGACTTTTGACAAAAGTGTAAGAATTGTGTAAGTATTAATCATTTATAAGGTAAATGGGAATTTTTGGTACAAGTAAGTTTTTAATAGCTCAAAATAGAATGTAATGAGTTAATAAAAATTGTAAAAATACTTTCCTTGTGAAATTTGAGTGATAAAATAATTATCGTATAATTTTAAGAAAAACGACGTAATAATTAAACTTTAACGATTAAAATACCAAATAAATTTGAAACACTAGGAAAACTAAAAATATAGTTTTTATAAATTAAATGTAAGTTTAAAAATACCTCGGGATCATTTTTGAAAATAACGGATTAAATATACAAAATAAAACTCACGCGATAAAGATTATTAAATATAAAAATTACGCGTTGCAAGTGAAATGAAATGTCGTGAATGAAATAATGAGATGCACATGATGTCAATGAAATGTAGACTAATCATAGTCCATATGAAATGTACGTGATGTCATGATCATGAATTCGCCGCTAAACCTCCAAGGTTACGCGAATTTGAAACAAGTAAACCAAGTTTACTATAAATGTTGAAATAATGAGACATGAATCGTGTCGAGAAATAACCTGAAAGTACGGATTGTCACATTCGCCCATCCAAAAAGGAATTCAGTCCCTGAATTCAATCGTTGTTAGGTCTAACGGTGTCGGCGAAAAGATGAGGATACTTGCGTCGCATCTGGTCTTCCCGTTCCCAAGTAAACTCAGGACCTCGTCGAGAATTCCAACGAACTTTCACAATAGGAATACGACTCTGTTTCAACTGCTTGACCTCGCGGTCCATGATTTCTACAGGTACTTCCACAAAATTGAGTTTGTCGTCAATCTGAACTTCGTCCAATGGAATAACGAGCGATTCGTCTGAAAGACACTTCTTCAAGTTTGAAACGTGAAACGTGTTGTGCACATGACTAAGTTCTGGCGGAAGATCAAGTCGATATGCTACCGGACCAACTCTGCTCAAAATCTTGAATGGTCCAATGTATCTCGGGTTCAATTTCCCACGCTTTCCAAAACGTACCACGCCCTTCCAAGGCGATACTTTTAACATAACTTTGTCACCTACTTGAAATTCCAAATCCTTGCGTCTAACATCCGCATAACTTTTCTGTCGGCTCCTTGCGGTTCTAAGTCTATCACGAATTTGAACTATCTTCTCGGTTGTTTCCCGTACCATTTCTGGACCAGTAAGTTGTGCGTCTCCTACTTCGGCCCAACAAACAGGTGATCGGCACTTTCGACCATAGAGTGCCTCGAATGGTGCCATCTTGATACTGGTGTGATAGCTATTGTTGTACGAGAATTCAATCAATGGCAAATGGTTAGCCCAACCATTTCCAAAATCAATAACACATGCTCTCAGCATGTCTTCTAATGTTTGAATGGTCCTTTCACTTTGACCGTCGGTTTGTGGGTGATATGCTGTGCTCATCTCTAATCTGGTTCCGAATGAATCTTGCAATGAATTCCAGAAGTTTGAAGTGAATCGACTATCTCTGTCGGAAATGATAGAAATTGGTGCTCCATGCCTCGAGACTATTTCCTTGACATAAAGTCTAGTGAGTTGCTCCATGGAATAAGTCTCTCTAATCGGTATGAAATGGGCTGACTTGGTAAGGCGATCAACAATTACCCAAATAGCGTCGTAACCTCCCGATGTCTTAGGAAGTTTCGTGACAAAGTCCATTGTAATACGTTCCCATTTCCATTGAGGAATTTCCGGTTGTTGGAATAATCCTGACGGCTTCTGATATTCGACTTTTACCTTAGCACAGGTAAGACATTTGCTAACGTACGTGGCAATCTCCGCTTTCATGTTCGGCCACCAATAAAGCTTCTTAAGATCTTGATACATCTTATCCGATCCTGGATGAATAGAATACTTTGACTTATGCGACTCATGCATAATCAATTCTCGTATTCCGCCATACAATGGTACCCACATTCTATCTTTGAAACATAATACTCCATCTGCTCTCTTCACAAAACCATTTGCGCTTTCGGGCATACCATAAAGCTTTTCACTTGGTCGGTTTTCCTCCTTAAGTGCTTCGACTTGTGCTTCATGGATTTTCGATGGTAAAGGAGAAATAATTGTCATTCCCAATGATCGAACTCTTAAAGGTTTAGGCCTCTCTTTCCGACTAAGAGCATCAGCCACAACATTGGCTTTTCCCGGGTGATACTTGATTTCACAATCATAGTCGCTGAGTAACTCCAACCAACGACGTTGCCTCATGTTAAGCTCCTTTTGATCAAGAATATATTGCAAACTCTTGTGGTCGGTAAACACTGTGCACTTGGTACCGTAAAGGTAGTGTCTCCAAATCTTGAGTGCAAAAACTACGGCTCCTAACTCGAGATCATGAGTGGTGTAATTCTTCTCATGAGTCTTAAGTTGTCGAGAAGCATACGCAATCACCTTCTCATTTTGCATTAAAACAGCCCCAAGTCCTTTATGCGAAGCGTCGCAATATACAACAAAGTTCTCAATGCCTTCGGGTAGTGCCAAAATCGGCGCACTGCAAAGCTTTTGCTTTAACAACTGAAAAGCAGTTTCTTGTTTCTTTCCCCACTCGTACTTCTTGTTTTTCTGCGTCAACTTGGTCAAAGGTCTTGCTATCTTCGAAAAACCTTCGATGAACCTTCGGTAATACCCGGCTAGTCCTAGAAATTGTCGAATTTCCGTAGGATTCGTTGGAGTAGACCAATCTTTCACGGCTTCAATCTTTGCGGGATCAACTTGTAGTCCTTGACTATCGATGATGTGACCAAGAAATTGCACTTTGTGGTTCCAAAAATCACACTTCGAAAACTTGGCATACAACTTCTCATTCTTGAGTAGCCTTAAAATCGTCCTTAAATGTTCTTCGTGCTCTTCTTTGCTCTTGGAGTAGATCAAGATGTCGTCGATGAACACAATAACAAACTTGTCCAAGTACGGCTTACATACTCTATTCATAAGATCCATGAAGACCGCCGGTGCATTAGTCAATCCAAACGGCATCACTTGAAACTCGTAATGACCGTAACGTGTTCTAAATGCTGTCTTCGGAATATCCTCTTCCCGAACTCGAAGCTGATGATAACCCGAACGAAGATCAATCTTGGAGTAAATACTAGAACCTTGCAACTGATCAAACAAGTCATCAATTCTAGGGAGTGGATAACGATTCTTCACCGTTAACTTGTTCAATTCTCGATAATCTATGCACATTCGGAAGGATCCATCCTTCTTCTTCACAAACAAGACCGGTGCTCCCCACGGCGAGGAACTCGGCCTAATGAATCCTTTGTCTAGAAGCTCTTGCAATTGATTAGACAACTCTTGCATTTCGGATGGCGCTAAACGGTACGGTGCTCATGCAATCGGTGCAGCTCCGGGCACTAAGTCAATTTGAAACTCTACTTGACGTGCCGGTGGAAGTCCTGGTAAATCCTCGGGAAATACTTCAGAAAATTCACGGACAATAGGAACATCTTCAAGTCGCTTCTCCTCCGACTTTTTCTCGGTTACATGGGCTAAGAAAGCAAGACAACCTTTCTTAATGTACTTCTCCGTTTTGATAACCGATATGATACTAATTCTGGTTCCACTTCGTTCCCCACGAATAATCAAAGTTTCGCCATTGTAGGGAAGATGAACAACTTTCTCATCACAAATGATCTTTGCGCGATGCTTAGATAACCAGTCCATGCCTATGACGACGTCAAAACTACCAAGCTCTACGGGCATGAGGTCTATGTTGAATGGATGATTAAGAAAATTGAATGTGCAACCGCGAACAATGGTGTTGGTGCAAACTACACTACCATTAGCTAATTCGACGTTGTATGATATGTCTAGTGTAGTTGGTTTAATGTTGAGCAAAGGTGCAAATGCATTGGACACAAAACTTTTATCGGCACCCGAATCAAATAAAACTGAAGCGTAACGATTATTGAGAAGGAACGTACCCGTAATGACATTCGGGTCTTCCCTATCTTCTCCGCCTCCAATGACGTAAACCCTTCCTTGAGCCATACCTCCTTGATTCGGATTTGCTTGATTCTTTCCCTTCTTGCAATCCCTCTTGTAGTGTCCAGGTTCCCCGCAACCAAAACATGTAACTTTTGGTGCCGTGCAATCCCTAGTACGGTGGCCAACTTTCTTGCAATTCTCACACGGATCAGGACATCGACCCGGATTGTGGTGACTCAAACACTTATTACATTTCGGCAAAACCCCCGAATATCCTTTTCCTTCTTTTTGACCCGCGGCATAAACCTTAGCAACCTCTTGCCTTTTGGGCGGTTGTTGAGTAGCATTTCTACCCCTGGTGTTATCCCACTTGCGCTTGTTATTGTTGTTGCTATTGTTGTTGTTGTAGTTGCCTCGATTATTGTTGTTGAAACGGTTGTTGGGGTTGTTGTTGTTGGTTCGGTTAGTGGTGGTGTACTTACCTCGCTTCACCACTTGTGCCATCAACTTCTGAGTCACTCGAATAGCTTCCTCGATTGTTTGTGGATCGAACGATGTAACATCTCCTTGAATCACTTCGGGAAGTCCCCCGATAAAAGCCTCTAGCAACTTTTCATTATCCGATACCATCGACGGGCATAATGCGGCTAATTCCTGGAATCTCCGAATGTAAGTGTCAATGTCATAGCCAATAGTAACCAATTCATAGAACTCCGTCTCTAACTTTTTGATTTCTGTTCGAGGACAAAACTTCTTAGTCACCAAGCCTTTAAATTCCTCCCACGTAAGCTTAAAAGCATTCTCCATACCAATCGGTTGAGCGTATGAATTCCACCATGACAACGCTCCATCGAGCAAAGTGCTCGTAGCAAATTTCACCTTACTATCATCCGGACAGTTACAAAGCAAAAATACCGATTCCAACTTTTCAAACCATCTAACCATTGCTGTTGCTCCCTCGGTACCTCGAAACTTAGTGGGTTCACCACTCTTGAAATCTTTGTAAGAACATTTCTTAACCCCAGATCCTCCGTCATTACCAGTAGCAGCAGCTAGCCTAGCGGCTTCAGCAGCAGCCGCGGCTTCAGCAGCAGCAGCAGCCACTGTTTCCCTTTCGACTCTTAAAGCATTAGCAATGCTATCGTTCACTAACTTCTGAATTGCTGCTTGGGTCATTTCAACTGTTGCTTTCTTCGGTGCCATAACTCTTCAAAATCACAAGATGAAACAATCATGAGAACTCGTAAGTAGAAACAACCATCATACAAATATATCCACAACCACAACATGCATAAAGATAAATGGAATCACAACGGAACAATAATGAAATATCACAAATATAATCACAACACACGTGGATAATATACATGAAAATTTCGGCCTACATGGACCGATATCATAGATAATAATAACCATTCCTACATAGTAGAGTCACTACTTGATACATTTGTTTGTACAACAACCAAAATACAACAAGTTCTTTAAACTACGTCACACACCTTGTGACTAGGATAATAATGGTCAAAACTATACATGACAAAAGTCTACATAAGGCACCTCATGGTGCTCCGCCGGCTCTATCCTGGAGATCACGAACCTGAGTAACCAAACTATCAATCAAACTCCTCATCTCATCCATCTGACCCTGCAATGTAACAATACGCTCACGGGCTAAAGATAACTCCTGTGACTGACTCTGTAACTCATCTCGTGCCATATCGGCTCTGTCAAACAGCTCGGGCATCTCCTGCCTCAACTCCGTGATATGCTCTCTATCCTCTATCTGTCTATGCTGAATACTCTGATGAGATAAGTCAATACAAACCCTGCCTAATATCAAACCCTCAACCTCCTCAGCAATGGGCTCAATCCTATCTACCGACAGTTCCTGCAACTGTCGCGTCAAACTATCAATCTGGGTCTGCTGAGCATCGATACGGGCACCTAATGCCTCGATAGAAGGCTGTCGTGCAGTAGCTGCCCTAGAACTCTCGCCTAACTCAAATCTAGCTGGTGGCTCGGGCTCAGTCGATGCTGGTGTCGGGATATCGAAACGAGCACGCTTTTTGGGCGGCAAGTCCGATGCGGGTACAGGATCCCTAAGAAAATATGATGATGATGGTGATGATGGTGCTGGCAGTGGTGCTGGTGGTGGTGATGGTGCGAGCAACGGGTTATGAACTGGGCTAACGTGAGGTGTGGGTGCGACTTCACCCTCCTCGAAGGGTTCGGTCTCAGTGTCGGTCATGATCAGTGGGAAGGCTGCAGTGGATCCAATGGAAGATACGATCTCAGTGGAATGTGATGAATCATCATCCATGATGGGGTTAGCTGGAACATCATCCGAGCTAGAGTCCGATGAAATGGTGATAGGGTGAGAATCTGAAGACATGTCTGTGACAACCGATGTGAAATAAATGTAAATAATCTCGAACAAAGTGTAAGTGAATCCGCATGATCAAAATAAATATGTACTATGATGAAATGATGAGATGCTATGATAATGTAGCTATAGTCTAGGGTCAATGATGCAACCTAGTTCTCTATAACTGTAGCTCTGGTACCAATCTGTCACACCCCCAATTTACCTGTTTTGCAGCGGAATGGAATTCCTGGGGATTGACTGTCATAGCACCACATCACAGTTATATTGAACGACTTAAAGTGTCGTTTTAAAAAAACACATCGTTGGATATTTCATAAAAACAATCAGAGTACAACATCGGTCCCAAAAGGTTTACAAAGTTTGCGGAAATACATACATGTTACAAATCCAAACGATGTTTTGAAATAAAGTGCCATAATGTACATAATGTAAGTCGACGCCGCGACTCAAAATGTAGGTCCCTAACCCATGTCATGATGAATGCCTCAGTTACCTGAAAATACATTGCTAAAAACGGTCAACAATAATGTTGGTGAGAAATCATAGGTTTATGTAAATGTTTTATACGACTACACAAGTATAGATTATGCATGACCATCCAGTCACGTAAAAATAATGTTACAATTGCTCTAAGCCCATGACCCCGAAACTAGACTGTTCAATAATGTATGCCCCTGCAGAGTGTTCGCCAGACAACTCCGTAATACCATCAAATGAAATGCATCCGTTTGCCTGGTTGGGATTCACCAACCCGGATGGAGGCGTCACCCTCGATAGATCTATCCACTCATCCTCGCTTCAAAGATTAACGGTTCATGTTCAAGTAATGGGGACTTTTAAATTGGCATATGTGGTAACTTAAGCAATGTAATGAATTTAGCATACTTGGTATCGTACAAAAAAATGTAGTGCAATGTATTCTCCCCCGTGGGTTTGAAAATAATCGAAAGCATGTAAAACGGGGCTATGAAAACTCACTTGGATAAACAGGAATAACGGCAAAAGTGAGTACACTGAGGTTTAATGTGATGCGTCAACCGGGACCTATTATCAATGATATGATATGTCATGAGTTGCAATGTAATGTTATGCATGCATTTCGTATGTTATTTATACCATTTACGGGTTTTGAAAATATTACTCGTCGACGAAAAATACTCTTTTGACGTCTTGACCAATCAAAAATGACTTTACATGTTTTTACGTCAAAATGTCATCCTACAATGGTTTTATAATGATTTTTGGTGAAATTACCATTTTTCGTCGCAAAACAATGTCGTCGGAAAAATCATGAAATCAACAAAAATGACTCCGGAAAACTAGCCGTAAAACGGTGTACGTCGATCGTTAGAGAACGAACTCGACGGTTTTGGAAAGTTTGTATCGATATCTAAAAGTTTCAGTTCAGGAGTTTTCGTCCAAAAGGTCTCGATCATAGAGATATCAAAGGCTAAAGATGGTGGCTTTTGCTAATTGTGTGCAGAAAATAAGTTTCGGCCAAGTTTGAACATCCGTAATTAATTCATTATAACTCCGCTTGACAAACGGCTTTTTGTTTTGAAAAATATGGCCGATGAATTTGATTTTACTAGAAGACCTTTCGTTTCAAAAAGTTTCACATCATGGTTAAAAACTGCCGCAAACATAGCCCTTACAGCTACTAAAATACTTGAATCGTAGAAATAATATAATTTTTCAGAAAATAATAGTTACGGCAACTTTATAAAAACGTGCATATATTTGTCGTTTCAAATCCGTTTTCTACGTAAAATATGTCCTTAGCTTCGTATCGAAGTATACTAATATATTTTTGATAAGTCGAAATAATTTGTGAAGCTTAAGGCTCGTTTTTGACCCGAAATATGTAAAAACAGCAAGCTGAAATTTTCAGAAAAATAAACATTTCGTCGTCAAACTTTAAAAATTCACCACGGCTTCGTTATAACTCCGTTTTTATCCGTTCAAAAGGCCACGGATTCGTTTTAAAGTATATTTTCTAAATATCAAGGCCAAAATGTCGTACCAACTGTTGGTTTTTCCAGAAATTCGGATTAAGGACAGAACGTAAAATATAGTTATCGAAAATAGTTTTTCTCGGACAAAACCTATTCTAATCCCTTCAAATCAACTCCAAAGCTAATCTAATCCTACCATACACCTTCTTAGGGTGTCATGGGTTCCTAATCACCATCAAGACCAAAGAATACCATGGGAATATTTATAGGATGACCATAATTATATTTATAACTCAAAAATCATAAGAAAATGGTATAAATCACATAACATGCATATAAGCTCCAAAAATGAAAAGAAACTTATGAAAATGAAGAGGAAACTTGAAAATGATAAGAATATGCTTACAAGTGATAGTGAAGAGGTGTAGGTAATAAGGATTAACTTAAATATCCTTGGTTTTTATTTCAAAACCATAAAAAGGATATAAACTAGATTGAAATAACACTTGAACTTTGCAAAATCTTGATCCCTTTGGTTCTTGTAGAGTGGCCGGTTTTGAAGACCCAAGGAGAAGAGAGAAAAGTTTGTTTTTACACTTGATGAAAATGAAATGTATGTGAAATTTTTGAGTGCAAGACTTTTTGAGGTGAATGAATTATTAAGAAACACAAAACCATACTTCATTTATGACATACCCTCCCCTTGGCCGGTTTTTGGGGGAGGGTTGTCTCTCAAATTTATTTTTTTTTTCTAAATGTAAACTTGTGTTAATTATTTGTAAGACTTTTGAAAAAAGTGTAAGAATTGTGTAAGTATTAATCATTTATAAGGTAAATGGGAATTTTTGGTACAAGTAAGTTTTTAATAGCTCAAAATAGAATGTAATGAGTTAATAAAAATTGTAAAAATACTTTCCTTGTGAAATTTGAGTGATAAAATAATTATCGTATAATTTTAAGAAAAACGACGTAATAATTAAACTTTAACGATTAAAATACCAAATAAATTTGAAACACTAGGAAAACTAAAAATATAGTTTTTATAAATTAAATGTAAGTTTAAAAATACCTCGGGATCATTTTTGAAAATAACGGATTAAATATACAAAATAAAACTCACGCGATAAAGATTATTAAATATAAAAATTACGCGTTGCAAGTGAAATGAAATAATGAGATGCACATGATGTCAATGAAATGTAGACTAATCATAGTCCATATGAAATGTACGTGATGTCATGATCATGAATTCGCCGCTAAACCTCCAAGGTTACGCGAATTTGAAACAAGTAAACCAAGTTTACTATAAATGTTGAAATAATGAGACATGAATCGTGTCGAGAAATAACCTGAAAGTACGGATTGTCACAACTACTAAGCCTAAGAAATGATAAAACGAGGCTAAACTAAGTCCTAGGGTGCTAAAACGTAAAAACCGGGAAACAACCCGAGCCATAAACGTAAAAATTTTGCAATTTAAGGGCTACGGGTGTGAAATTAATTTTCCGACGTCCTAATTGACTAAAAATATTTTTAGAAAAAGACCGGGTATTTTTTTGACTTTTAAATTATTTTTTTATGAATTTAAAACTGTTAAACTCTAATTAAATTATTTAAAATAGTAAACTAATTAAGAAAATTCTGGAAAAATCACAAAAACTATTTTAATCTATGCTCAATATAAGAAAATTAAGAAAACAATAACATGTTTTGGAAATAAGCTACTGAATAAGCTAAAAAGGGCTTAATGCTAAAACTGCTAAAGACTAGTTAAAGATTTAATTGTGCAAGAAAGGAACCAAGGAAGTCCCAAGGGCAGTGGTAAGACGTTTGGGTGTGAGCTGAGTGGCGTGGGTTCAAGTCCCACCCACGTCAGTTTTTTTGCAAAATTTCCATTTTTCTGTTTGGGCTTTCAAAAACACAATCAAACCAAAGAACTTTTGTAAAAACTTAACTCGTGAAATTCACTCAACAAGGTGTTTAATCAGCTTATGCACTCTGATGTGGACAGATCTAACAAACACCCTTTAACCAATATTTGAAGCAAAAATTGAACCAAGTTAATCAATCTAGCATCAAGTAAAAATACAAATAAGCAGTGGGGGTTATGAATAAGCTAAGGGTAACTAAACTAAGCTACATTACAAGGATAAATAGTAGGGAGATTAAGCTAAAATAGGGGGAAATCAGTTGGTTGTTGAGCTTAAACTATGGGAAATCCTAAACTGAGACTAAGGGAAAATAACTACTAAAGGAGTCCTAATGAGAACTGAATAAGCTAACTCCTAAAGGATCTAATATAAGCTACTAGAACTAATTAATTTCCTAAATAAGCTAGTTACAATATACTGATAAGCTAAAAATGGAGACATGACCTGTGATACTGGTTATGCAGGCTAGAGAAATAGCAGCTGAAGGGGCCTTTTTGAGCTAAATTATAAGCTAAAAGGTGACTCCAAGAGCATGGTCAAGCTACAAAATAAAAGTTAGCATAGTGGAGATGTAATATAAACCAAGTGAGGGACAAAAAGGAGCTTTAAACAGTTGGTAACCAAGTTGTTATCAGCTTGTGTTTGGGCTTTTCTTGCTGAGGCAGAACAGGTATATGGGTAAAAACAGTTTTTAAACGTCAAAACTTGAACATGTTAAGGGTTTCTTTGATGCACTAAGTTGGAACCAATTTGAGTTGGGATTACAAGTAGTAAAGAAAAATAAAGCTTGCTTATTTTAAAAACCAACTGAGCTGAGAAATGAGCCCAAGATCAGCAGTGTTAGCTGCTGTTTGTGCAGCAAAACAGTTAATTTTTTTGGCAACTCAAAACCTTCAAGAAGCTTGGTAAAAGAAATCTAGCATTCTAAAATGACTAAATTGGTGAAAAGTAACTTGACCCAACAATTCAAACGAGTAAAAATGTGGTCTTTTGACCATTTTCAGCATTAAACAAACACTCCCTTAACTGATTTTTGGTAGATTGTTTCACCCCTATCTTTAAACTTAAAACCTGATAACTTTCAAATGAGATTAACACTATCTTAACATAACATAAAGAGACATGAAACTAAAAATCTTTTCATTGATTTGAAGAAAATGCATTACAACAGAATTTAAAGAACAATAAAACTAAATATTTTCTAAAAAACTAGGGGTGCCTCACATGGCATACATAAGTCCTATATTTATACTACTAATCCTATCTCTTCCAGTTCTTGGTTGTGTTTGATTCTTGTGAGAGAAACAGCCTTGGTGCTTTCTTCAAATGCATCTCAGCCCTTGAATAGAAGTAGGTAAGAGATGAAGTAATCATGGTCGTCCTTTGAAGAGTGAAGAGGGGGGAAACAGTTGGTGGGTTTGGGATTTGTGTGTACCTGGGTAAAAGGAGGGAAAGAGGGTTTGGTTGATTTTTTCAAACTGGGTAATGGGGTAAATGGGGGTGGAGTGTTTGGGGAGAAGAAAAAGAAGGGTAGGGTTTATGGGGGAGGGAAAAAGAGATGGGTAGCTGGTTATTTTTGGGGGAAGAGGATGAAGAAAGTCAAAAAGGAGGGAAAAAAGGATTTTGGTCGTGGGTTGGTTTTTTTTTTTGGCTAATGTGTATTGGTATTAATAACAAGGACCAAAATTGCAATTCCACAAAAACCAAGGGATCGAAACTGTAATTATCAAATATTCATCATAGGGACCAATTATGACAAGTTTAATTTTCCCAAGGACCAAAAATAATAATTTTCAAATTAAAAATGTCATGGGGTAATTTCTGTCAATCTTTGAAATTTCAGGGACTAAAGTTGCCATTTTGCAAAATTGAATTTAATAAGGCTAATTTTGACAACTTGAAAATCCCTGAGGGCCTTTTATGAAAAATTAACTTGTTTTGAATAACCAGGGACTAGATTTTGACAATTATTGCATAAAACACAGTCTAAATATTTTTTCTGTCTTTTTGAGACTTTTCAAAGTGTTTTTGACTGTTTTTGCAATGCAGATGGAATAAAAATGATGAGTATTTAGACACTCATCAATACCATTATTTCCACCATCACTAGCATTATCAACCACCATATTAATATAAGTTGCCTTCTCTTTAGGTGTCTGCTCATCACAAGCAATTGCCTTACCCTTATCACTAGCAATAGACTTATCAATATCACCTACAAACTCTCCCTCAAGCTCAGTCCAATGCACCATTTCTTCACCTGAAAATTCATTGTAGTACCTCTTTTGAGGTGTTGTTCTTTTCTTAGAAGTTGGTGTGCCTATTGTACTAGGGTCAGGAAGAGCTAAATAGTGGGATAAGTCAATGTCAGAGTAGTCCATGTAAACTTCTATTCCACCAAACAACTTTAACAGATCATACATTTTATTGAAATCCTAGTCATTCTCTGTGTAGTCAATTTCGGTGGTATACCACTAGTATTTCGGATTTCGGATGTTCCAAAAAATTTCGCTCCAAATTTCGTTTCAAATTTCGTTTCCGAAATATTCGGCGAAATTGACCGAAAAGTTGACTTGCAAATTTCGGTGGGATTAGTGGTTTTACAAGTCCAATTTTTTTTGGCCCAAACTTAAAAGAATAAGTGATGAGATGATGATTGATATGAGTTAAGAAGTTAAGAGTTGTGAAAGGCGTATTTTTGTCTTTCCAAGATCTGTTCTTGTGAGATAAAATGTGATGGGTGAGAGAAATTAGGTGTGAGATGTGATAAATGGGGGGCGTACACATATCACTTGTGTGTGTAGGGTTAGGTTTGTGATAAAACTTATCTTATATCCGGTTATAAGACTGTCGTTGGATGGGCTTGGTATTTAAATTCGTTTATGGGCCTTCGTTTGTCATGGGCTGAAATTATTGGACGGTGATTATCAGGTTTATCATGGGCCAAATAATGTGAACACAAAAATGTTATCCGAGACAGTATATCTCTATATACAAGAATTTTTGGATACAAATATTTAAGTTTGACTTTAAGAATGGTATTTTTGGTATGATAAAATTACTATATAAGACTTATGTTGTATCTTTAAGTTTGATTTTAAGAATGTGATTTTAAGTTTGATTTTAAGAATCTGATTTGATTATTTATGTTGTATCTTGCACTCTTAATAGCTATATAAGACTTATGTTTGAATAATAAAATTACCGAAATACCACCGAAATCCCACCGAAATACCAAAAATTTCGTATCTCGGTCCTTGACCGAAACACATAAATTTTGGTCATTAACTACACAGGTCATTCTCTACTCTTACTAAACACTTATCTAATTCACTATGTGGAATTCTATAGTACAAATCATAGCAATTGGAACAATAAATTGAATTGATCAACAATGTTCTCAGTTCTTGGATTTGAAAGCCTTGCAATAAACATCTTTAAATTAACACCACTGTCATACCTTAATGGCTCTTGCATGAAAATGCCATCATTCCACACCTCTAACTCAATACCATCAGGTTTAGAAATAACCATTATGTCAATGACGAAATTGCAAATTAGGGTTAAATAAAGAATATAACATTTTATAATGCAATCAAATTAAATGTATATATCAGTAATATATTAGGTGAACATACCTTACAAAGCATTCAAATGAAAAATAATATGGATGACTTTAAGTTAAATTTGTTATTAGGGTTTGAAAGGGAGGAGAGTTTGGGATTTTTTTTATGTGTGCTAAAAAAATTAGGGTTTTAGTATGTGGATTTGGGATTACATATCACGATGTAAGCAATTTAAACCTCTAAAACATGCAAATATTATGCATGAACGGGTTTTTTGGTTATTAACGAGTATTTTAAAACTATAAACGGTCAACGCGAGTCAAATTTGCCAACTCAGCTAAAAACATTATAACTTGATTTCGCGTATAAGATAGGGTAGATTAACTTGTGTTTTTATTTGAAAAAAAATGATACATAATTCAGTGAAAATTGCCAACTTACAGGATCATCGCCTTTAACACAAACTGGTATGGTTGATTTTGTGCCTGGTCGTGCGGTGATTGATGCTGCACAACGTAAACGTGTCAAGTATGAGACTAAGTGCGCGGTTATTGGATATGGGTTTCTCCCCTTCTCATTCTCTTATTTAGGGGAACTTGAGAAGGATGCGGTGGCCTTATTGAAGCGGATCTGTAAGGTTTCTATGACTCAGGACATTGGGACGCGTGCTGCTGCTCATATTTTTAGTATGATTAGCTTTGTTGTAGTTAAAGGAGTGGGGGCCCAGATAGTCTCTCGGCTCCCACTAATTTCTTGTAAATTTTATGAATTTCTAATAAAGAGACGTTTCATAAAATAATAATAATAATAATAATAATAATAATAATAATAATAATAATAATAATAATAAATTAGACCGATTTCCAAGCAAAATCTACTCTATTTATTCATCTAGGAAAGAGAAAAAAAAGAAATGCTATAGTCACAAAAAAAAAATTATAAAATTATATTCACATAATAATTTGGCAACTAATTGTGGAGGGTAAGAAATAATTAGATCACTAAACATGTCAAGTCATTTTGTTGCTGAAAAATAAAGAATATAAAAATGGAAACTAAAGTTTCCATAAGACGTGAATATGAAACGGGTGCATTTACATACGTTAGTTCTTTCATATTTTTTTTTGAACGGCAATTGTGGCTACATGGCTCCTAGCCCAGAAGGCGTAGCGAGCCCACACAACCAGGTTGGGTCCAGCCCAGAAGGCAATGACACCCTTCCGTTTACGCACGCGGGAGGAAACCCCTATCGCCCTAGACAAGACTCGAACTTGAGACCTTGCCTAGGAAGGTAAAACCTCCATACCGCTAGACCAGAGGCCCTTTGGTCGTTAGTTCTTTCATATGATGTAGGCTATGATTAGATCACAATAGATCTCAACACTACTAATTTTTAGTTTTCAATTTCGAGCATATATAATAAAAATTCTAGTTTGTGAGAATGTTGAGCAACAAAACTCTAGTTCTCATCAACCTTTTAAAAATGCACCCTAACTCAACCTCAAGATCTTCCATGGCACTTTCAACAGCCTCGAGTCTCTCTATTGCACTTTGGAGCTCTTGCGCATCACAATCCTCCCATGGAGTCAAGCTATTAACCCTTGTAAACTTCACCTTTGCCGCGAAAACCCCACCACAATTCATTATGGTCTTTGTTGGTTCAAGGTTAGGGTTAGGCATAGACATAAGCGACATAATTGACTCCAAAAGTATAACAATGGTTTCCCTCACATCTTTCAATACATTAGCAACAACCATTAGGTTATCATCCACTGGGGTATCATGCCCATCACGAGTGGTCGTGTTCTTCAGCATTTTTAATGAGTTTAACCTCGCTAGCATTTGTTTCCTCAACCCTTTTCTTTGAACATGGTATGTAGTGAGCTTCTTCTCCGTTTCACCAAGACTGGCCCGGTGAAACGTGGACTGAAGCTCTTGGATGTGACCCTTGACTAGGCACAAAATGTCTTTGGTCGTCCCACAAGAGTCTAACATCTTTAATGAAGATTCGGACACTTGCTGAATCCACTTTTGGTCTTGTTTGTGGTGGGAGAGAACTTGTTTGATGTCGGTTGAACGAAGTAAGTTGTTCACCGAGTCATGCAAGTCTTTTAGTGATCCAAAACTCGACAATGACATTGGAAATGAAGCGATGGAGTGTTTGGAATGTATGTAATATTTGGTTGATGGAAACTTCTTTATATATAATTTTGTTATGGATTAGATCTGGAATGATTTTGTTATGGATTAGATCTGGAATGATTATAGATAATGGATGTGTTATAGATACTCTTTCTATGTTGTCACATCAGGAGGTTTTGATCAAACCGTATAACCCACGATGCATACCGTACAAGCCAGCGATGTACCCAATCATTAGATACGAGAGGGTGTGGATAACTTGTCCCTATATATAAATACAAGAATGTATCATTAGCTTATAATTAAAGGACGGGTACAAATTGAAGTACCACTACGTACGAATAACATGACAATATGGCAACAGCTAGATTAAGGAAACTTGTCCCTATGAACCTTCCAAGATATTGCATGGCAGCTGAGATTTATGAAAGGTGCAGGGCCACAGGGGGAGACACTGAGCATATTATTTATTGTGTTTATTTGGAAAATATATATTGAAAAATGATTGAGAGACCTAAAATATGTCACTAATTGTGTGCCTAATATATGTGTCAATTAATTATTGGTTTGTAAAGACGTGAGTCCTCTTGTTGTCCCAAATAGAATGTTGACACATATGTTTAGGCATGTTATTAGGCATATGAGTTAACCATCTCAATCAATGCTCATATATATTACTTCAGTTGGATTCTTAAAAAAAAAGGAATAAAAAATAAATAAAAACAATCCCACACTTTTGTGCATTGAGCAAATTATGTTTTATATATATGTGTATGACCCTATTGACCTTGCTAAAATAGAAATATACTATTACAGATATGAGATGCAAATAGACGTTTTTTGTTTATTATAATATCTGATACGGAGTATTATTTAAGTGATTTTTTTTTAACGGCAAAATTTTATTACTAGCAAGGCGCTAGACCAAACATTACAAAGAAATCAAATGAAGGTTTTTAAGCCATGAATCCCAAGAAAAAGACCTATTACATCTATTATAACACCAAAGAAAAGAATGCGACACGATATCATCAAAAATCAACGAACGATTAGGAGGAGAGGTTTCGAAAATAGAACGATTCCGAAAACCCCCTACAGCCCACCATATATTTAAGTGTTATCATCTAATATATCGAAATCATTTGGTTATTAGCAATATTTAATATATCTTTACATGGCAATACATTTCATGGTTAGCAAAACCATATATTTAAGTACAAAATTAATGATGATTATTTGAATTTGTATAGCATTTTTTACTTGACTTTTAATTGGTTCTCGATTACTTAGTTAACAACTCACAACTTTAGGAAAATATGGATACACCAAAATGTTACTGTATAACTTAAACGAGACTACGAGTTAATGTAAAAGTTTTTTTTTTCTTTCTTTTTTTTCTTTTTTGCTTAAGGCTATGCTTAGCAAAATTAGCTCTATGTTTTAAGCTGTAAATTACAAAACTGTTAACATGATCTATAAGCTGTATCTTTTTTTCAATAAAAGTGTTTGTAAGTTAACTTTTAAATGTAATTATAAGATGTAAAATGATATAAAAAGACATATTTATAACTGTAAACAAATGTTTGAAGGGTATACCAGTAATTTAAAGTTTTAATAGTTTCAAAATATTTAAAAAGCTTCATAAATCAAATTTTTATTTAGAAACTATTTATCTGAGATAAAAACTTAAAGTTAATGTATCCAAATAAAACGACTAATTTTTAAAAAGATTATTTTCTAACAAAAATTAACAACTTCTAAAAAGTCCATGCCCCTTATTTACCAAAGAAAATGTCTTTATATTTTCATTCCACGTTGCTAAAAGAGAAGTAGTTTACATAGCATTAACTTATGACAGTATGCATCTTTTCCCCTAACGAAGGCAGATGCATGCACGAGCGGTATGGCGGTTCATAGAAAATATACATTTTAAACTAATATTTTAGTCAACTAGTCTAGTACATTCATGTACGTGTGTCGAATTCACCTTTTTATGCGATTTTTGTTCATTGGAGTGGATCAAAGAAGTGACCGCCGTTGAAACCATCTTCGATCTAACTATTTTGGGTTTAAAAGCTTATCTTGCCAATAAACTTTTTAAAATTTTCAAATACTATCAATTTACTTTTCTTTTTTTAATACCTTCATCACTAATAAAATTTGTAATTTGTTTCAAACGAGGTGCAAACCCCCGCCGCGTTGCGGCGGAGTTTTGTAAATTTTCTTTTGGGACCTTAGCTACGTTGTACTAAATTCGGACAGACACGCCACAATACATAATAATAGATAGCTTATATGTCTGCTTCAGAAACCGGTGCAGCCTGTTCTTGAGCTGGGACTCCTGAAGTCACGTTACATATAAATAGACTCGAAGTCGTCCTGTCGTGTTGACCCTGCAAAAGAGACCATAAAAGTCTATGAGATCCCATATATCAGGTAGCTAACTATTTACGGCAATTTTAGCCTAAGCTAGTCGTCCGAATTCTGAGATGAGCATTGCACCATACATAGTTTCAATATCGCAGGCCAACAAAGGTGTAGCAGTTAACAACTTTATGGTGGTTCAACTTTCGGGTTGCCACACGTCATGCTTTAAACTTGCTTTCAGGTGGGTTTTTATAGTTCACGCCAACATGCGCTTTCCTTCTTGGGGCTTAGAATATCCTAATTCAGATAAAAAAAATTTATAACATATGCAATTTTCTCAATGTTCCGGGATCTCACCCGAAAGTTGAACCACCATAAGCTATTTTTCATGTCACTTAATATCAATGGGAGGTATATCAAATTAGAGACTTTCTCTCTTAAAATATGGTTTTCTAATTTTAGCATCGCGAGCTCATCTCATTACAAAAAGCAATAAAATTTTTAAAGAGATAATAAGCTAAAGTTTTGTACCTCCACCAGGTAATGGAAGCAACGAACGGATTTCAGGAGACCGGGGAGGAGGTTCATTCAGCTCATCAAGTCTATACTTGTAATGTACACTCCTTCTAGAATCTGTTTTAGAATTTGCTTTACCAGATGGTCTGGTTAACGCCCTAGGATGGTCAGATGTCTCTGCTTCATTGTCATTATTCGCAAACCTCAGTACCTGCAGACGGAACAACCAAGCAGTATATTTATTAGGCCTGACAGAAGTAAAGAAACTTAATAATATGAGACCAAGAAAAATAAAAAAGGGTAAAGGCGATAAGCGCAAAGTTATGACTTTTGCCAAGTTTAAAAACAAATTTCACATAGTAAAGCTTACAATAAAACATTCAATCATTACTAATTTTTTTGCCAACTTTTGAAAAGCTAACAAAATCAGAAAATACACTTTCAAAAAAAAAGTGTATGTATATCGTTAAAATATATAGCAACCACTTAGTAAACCTATAAACAATAATACTCCAATAAATCAACCTCAGGAGTGTTTGGATTAGTATTTTTTTGGCTTCTGAGCACATTCGAAAGCCACTGAATGTTGTTTTTCCGGACGTTCTTGATAACAATGAACACGTGATTTGCCATCACCTTATAACTTCACAATTCAGAATAACATTAAAAGTAACAAAACTTTTCAAATTTATGACTAAAAGAACGAAGAATTGATACTTGAATTTAAGAGTTAACCTTAGAATTGTTGGCTTCCAAATGTGTCTGTCATTCAGCTTTCTTTCTCACAGTCACTGGCCGAGACCACAGGGCGATTCAGGATTCTTGAGAAGATAAGGGCGTTAGTAAACAGATAAATACACACGCAACTATAGATTCTTCACAAATCCAAACACCACTTTCTTTTTTAAATTAACCATCTTGGCCTTGATAAATTAACATATAAATACTAAGCAATTGACTCAACAGTTGGCAAAAAAACAAATTTTCATTGGATAGTCAACTGCTTCTTCAAATAATAACCAGCCCACAGGATCTCTATACATTGAATATACCGGAGCGTCTTCATCATTGATAAGCACAACTTTTTCAACCATAGGACCTATAAAACCAAATCTCATAATTACTTTCACTACCAAATAACACAATCTCATAATTACTTTCACCGACCAGGGGATAAGAAACGTTTACGAAAACCAAATCTCATAATTACTTTCACTTCAACAATATAATAATTTCTCTACTTCAAGTTTATAAAATAAATGTATACGACAAAAATCAATAGAAGTCTTCAATCCATTATTAGAACCATTATCAAAAATCATATCTAACCACTACTGCCGGTGCCCCATTTTGAACCATTATCAAAACTTGCCCAAACACCGATTTTGCCATTTAAAAAAAAGAATCATATTTCGTGCTCACCAATACTTGACATTCACTGCTTGTTACTAAAGAAAGTTCCGCTACTCCATTGCCAAAGATATGAAATATCCTAGGAGATACAAATGATGAGCTGCACATAAAGAAAAGAATCACACTTGTAGCAACCTCATATAAGAAGAAATATATGTTGTTAAACCAAAGAGATTGTCTTACTTGACTGTCTATATAGCACAGTACATCCCACCATAATCCTGTTGTTTTAAACTTCTCTTGAAATAATGTCAAATGGAGTATAAGTTGGAAGATAATTTTTTTGTCAAATAATGCACTAAAGCTTCAAATCATTTGGCAAAAGCAAAGTCATATACCAACAAACCATGTGGGGAATCAAATCAAGATGGCTTTAGTTGAATCAGCAATTGGATCGAACCGATATACCTCTTTTGGATCAGCCAGCATTCCTACTATACCGGTATCTAGTGCGTCTTAGTTTTCCACTCTATAGGCTCTTGCATCCATCGGCATCACCATATGAGCATCCACTCCTTTACCAATATCTGCAAAAGAATAAAACAAATTATTCGCACTCATGGTTAAAACGATTGTTAACAGAGTATGTACAAACGTAGTGTTGCCAAAAAAAATTAATACAACATCACTACAAATTTTAACAATATTTCTCTAAAAAATTAGAAACATCCTCACCTCAGAATATCAAAACCCCTGAAAACTTGCTCATAATCTCAAATAGGTTGAATCAAAAATAATCTGCTTAAGCAAAACACATCAAATTAGGGTTGTCATGTTGTATCATATAAATTTATCCAATTTGAAAGTAAAATAATTATAACTAACCATTCAAAAACAACAAAACCCAAAAATCACATACATAAACCGGAACGAAAAATAGAAACCCATCAGATCAAGAGCCGAAGCAAAGGTCGGTGAAGATGGATCTGCAAAAGTAGATGGGGTGTTATGAAAGGCGGTGTAATGTTTGACTGAAAGTTATCACCAAATCCGATGGCGGGCTGAAACTTGAAGCCAGTGTTAGCAAACCCAGAAGCCCAACAACTGAAAAGCCCAATGACCCATTTATTAGCAGAAGCCTGACATGTGAGTCGCACGTGACGCAGGAAGTCTTTTTTTTCCCACCGTCGCAGCAGATTAGCATATATATATAATGTTACCATTTTTCTCATATGTTACCGGCTATAGCCGGTTTTCACCTCCACGTGATCACCATTAGCCGGTTTTTTTTCCTCTTACAACTGACACCACGTCAGCGCACTCAAACCCCCAAACACAAATTCAAAAGTCAAATGAACAATTAATCCCCCATTTAATCCTTTACCCACCACCCCGATCATTTTTAAAAACATACAATAATCACTTAAACGCTAATCAACACACATATTCATCTGTCAAAAACACACATACAAACAATGAATCCAGATAACAAAAAAGTACATTTTTAATGTTTTCAAATATCAGTTGATGATTGATTGTAGAATAATTAATAACAGCTTTTTTGAACTGTAAATGGTGATGTTTGGGGTTGTTAGTGATTCTATATAAAATGGTGTTACTTTGTAGTTTATAATGGTTGTTATGTTATGTGCAATGTATGCTATGTTTTTTGTTTTCCATGCTCTGATTTTCGTATACATAATGATTCTTATGTGTTTGATGAAATGCTTATAAAGTAGTTGGAATGTGCCTAGAACCTTGTTTGTGTTGCCAGTAATGTGCATAGAACCATTGTTTCATGCCTAATTAAGTGTTTTGTGTTTGAATATTTTTTTTTCTTGGTCTGTTTGTGAGTACACTGAGAGATCCAAATAAATGAGAGCATTGAAATGTGCCTAGTTTGTGATTGGCCAGCAATAAAAGTACCTAGCAGACTTGTTTGTGCTTGGCAACTAATGAGACTACAAATGCAACCTAGTTTGTGATTGGACATCACTGAGAGTTCAAATGCAGTCTATTTTGTGAGATTGGCCGATGGGCGGGCATTACTTGTAATTTTAATTTTGATTGTGTTAGTAAACGGAAAATTATTTTTAACGAAGGCGAGCTTGATGTATAATTTTTGTTGTGAACAAAATGAAATTGCTTAACAATACCAATGTGATAACTTTTTAGTTTTACTATTTTACCGACTTGTTGAATGCTTGGATGGTTTTATAAAGATGATGTGATATCAGATACGTGATATCAGATACAGACAAAAGATGACGAAAACATACCTCCAAAAGTCCTAAAGACTGCCATTTTCAAAAAGCTACATGTTCCACAAAACTTCATTTGTTTATGTAATTATGTACCAAAGTTGCGGTCTCCTGCATCTCCAAGTACCGGGATTATCATACTGAAAACACCATTTAAACACAGCTTTAGACAACTCAATAACACAATATAATTATTTTTGTTTTATAAATATACTTACCCTTTAGCAGTAAGAGTGGATCAATGATTCCATCATATACATGAACCCTGTAGATAAATATATAAGACATTAATCTCAGAAAATAAAAGTGCTCATGTGTCAATGGTTTTCTTGTTTTAGTAATATTATACCACGGATACTTCTCGCTCAGCTTTTGGAGGGCTGGAGGGCAAGCCACAGCAGATACCTACATGAATCGCCAACCTTTAGTTATATGCAATGTGTAAAAAAGAATAAATTTGGTTCAAAAATTAGTAACGTAGAAAAGAAATAACTAAATAAAAACTTTCGAATATCCAAAATATAATTAGTGACCCGTGACAATAGCAAAGAGCGAGAAACTGATGGTATTGGGCAATATGTAACTTAACAATATTGCGATCAGAAAAACATAGTAATGCAAATGGTTAATGAAATTATTGAAACATCATAAGTTTTTGGAAGGCAATTACAGGCGAAATAAGAAATGGAATGATGCATGTTTTCAACAAACTCTTATTATGGCCTATTTTTTATGATAGCCTGGTGTTTATTCATGTTTCATCTGGATAATCCTACTTAAGGGAGTTTTTTATACTTTCTTTTATACAGCACAGTAACACACATATAGTCAACTTTGCACTTTCATTTTTGTCTCATTTTATACGGTGCAACATAGTTTATTTGCTTTCAATTTGTAATAGGTCATCCCACATGTATAGTCTAAAAGCGATCATTAATACATAAACCATTATTAACGATGAAAATAGGGGGGGGGGGAATTCGGAAAAGGCGTTCAAACAAAAGGAAACATAATTTTAAAAGGAAAAAAGAGAGTGGCCGAACCAACCTTAATATCAGCAAACTAAATTCAGTCGGCACTGTGATATCAACTAATCTTTTACCTGAAAGACAGAGCACAAAAAATGATATATTACATGTATTTCAATAAGGATTATGAAATAGGATTTTTCAAAAGCAAAATGTGCTTATTTGCTTACTTTAGTCTTTTTTTTTAACAAAACTAAGAAACCATTTCAGTGCACCCCTTCTTTAACCCAAAAAACTAATAAAAATCCCACTACTTTAGTCACCATTTACCATTAATTTTCAAACCCCATTAGGACATGCTTTCGCAAATTAATAAACTAAATAAAATCAATATAGAAATCACCGAAACCTTCCTAATTCAAATAATAAAACAATAGAACTTCTTTTTGGGTCTCTTCCAGCCTTTCTTCTTTCACCATGAGGGTATTAATCTAACACACTTGCATGGATTCTAAAAAAAAATAGTATCATTTACACACATATGGATGACTCATACAAATGCTCTTACTTACACCAAAAAAAGATACTCTAGAGCTATAATTTACCTTAGTTGCATAAGCATATCGACCCTTGTTATACCTCTCAAACTGCATGAAATTGATAATTACCAATCTTGCATTAAGAATTAATAAATTTCTTAGCTTTTTGTACAAAATATTTTGGAGAAGAACGAATATCAAGGATAAATTCATTGAACAAAAATAAAGGCGCATATTGACTTACCTGTAGTTGATGACTGTGCCCGATTATAATGACCACGCGAAGTACCGCTAACATTAAACCTTGTAAAATTAAATGGATGACTGCATTTAAAATTTAAAAGTCAATCTAAGATCACATGCCCCCCTCTCCCCCTCCTCCCATACCAATTTTAGAAAACTTAATGATCCACGATCCCGTTCCGTGTTCCATGTGACTACGATACTCGCATTGTTTTATTAAATATATAACATACCATGAAAAATACATAACTATCGTTGCAGTTTCCAAGTGATGCAAAGATGCCCAATTAGAAACAATAGCACAATTAGAATAGCAGTACCACATGTTGTGTTCTTTGTGCTTATATTCAGTGCATATTAAAAAGCACACCTGAAGTTATATCTTACAGGTCATATAGTGAAAGGTCAAACCTGGCTAATAGCACTACCTGCACCAAATGATACCCAATATATGCCTTCTTTAAGTTGTCCTATGGTAGCTTTGTTATCTTGGATAACTGAAAAAAATTCAGATCATGCCAATAGGAAATTATACCAGCTAATATATGACTGAAACAGAGCATGTTTAAATCCATACTCGACATACTCGAAGCTTGTTACGGTCAGGTATCGGGTACGACTTTTCATGCTCAAAATTCGACTAACATGACCTGTTTAAGCCTTATTCGTATTGAGCATACGCTATTAACAATCCTTTTATAAACCTAAAATAATTTTAATAACTTTGTTACAACAATAACTTGAAACAAAGATATCCCTTTTTTTCAGTATCAAGTCTATTAAACAACTTTGACTTCAAAACTAAACAAATGATCAAGAACGGAAAAAAAACCATTGTTGAATATTTTATTGGAGTAATATTGTAAGAGAGAATATAAAACTGAAAAATAAGAATATACTTATATATACATGTTTTAGTATGGTACTGGTTCGATCATGCAACCATGTGTATCCATGAACTAACAGAAAATAGAAATTCACTATATATTTGTGTAAGTTTATAGATGCCTAAATCAATAATGAAAAAAAAATTAAGACTAAAGAATACGACAAGTACTAAACTCGCCAAGTATTATATTAAACTTCAGACTAGGTGTAATAGAGATCCCTAAAGATTAACATTTACTCACCCATTTCTGACACCTTCAAAGACATGGTTTATATATAACATGTTCAGCACTAATTAACGTGCTTGAATTGTTTACTTAGACGTGATGCCTCTTTGGATAATAAGGTCCAGAGCTGCTTTTCACTTGTTGGTATCAAGACTTAGCGCTTGCTTACTTAATCCAGGTGAAGAGCAACGCCCTTTGCATAGTGTCCATTTGGTGGTCTGTGGCGCAGACTTGAAAAAGAAAATTGCATTATCATAAATTCATAGTGATGTATATAGACTATAGACTTGTCAAGAGTCTTAGAAATCCAAAGAAGTACGGAAGGTAATCATGTAAACATCTGTAGTTCGACACAAAGATACCTGAATTAACTGAGTGAGTTCTGCCTTGAAAGATAAGTTTGTAGCAAATCTGGGACCCAAAGAAAATGCAATCTGAGGATCAAAAATGCAATTCTTGCATGCTCAGTATATTTCTACGAGTTAATCTTCAGCCTAGTGGATGTTTTCTCGTTGAGGATAGAATAGATAATGGTTGTTATTTCAACTATTAGTTGTAAATGAAAAAAACTGGCAGAAATCAACAAATGCTATATTTACTTGGAGCCAAGAGGTTGTGCCTAAACATCAATCCTTTTAGCTTCGTGCTGGCATGGCATTTTAAGTAGATGTTTCCTCTTCTCCCTACCGACAGCACTATTCTCTATTAATCTCCAAACAGGGTGATATGAATCCTTCTGAAGGTGACAATTGAAAATCACGTGTTCAGAACAACCAATATTGAGTAAAAGCAACAGAAAATTTGTATTGTTGTAGTGTAAACAAAAAATCACAAAAGGTATCTGGTGTTAATAAATAATAAACACAAAATGAATATCAAACAAACAAAGTCTTACCATATTAAGCAACGCATTCCCATTTTCGATATGTTGCGTTTAGTTGAAGTCTTTGATCAAAGACAACATAAACTAACTGTTGAAGATAAGCATTATTAAAGATATTCAGAAAGTAAAAGGGCTATTGTTGTCAAGTCTGAAAGATAGAGGATCAAAAGAAAGTCTTCATATACTTAAGACTATAAAAGCTGAAGTCTAGTGTTGACTCTCATAACTCTAATATCAACTGTGTGAAATCGTTTTCTTCTCTCTACCTGTTCCTGAGTAGAAGAAACCCTAGTTTGTGTATAGTTTTATCAAATCTTTCTTTGTATTGTAAACTGATATTATCTTGATTAATAATAAGAGTGAGCCAAGGGGTGGTTGGCTGGGTTCACTATCAAAACAAGTTTTGTGTAGTTGAAATTACTTTGGTTTTATACATTTCTACATGGTATCAGAGCCAGGTTTGCTCTATACCGAAGTGATTTTTCAAAGATTGTAAAGTTTTTTGATAAACTAGGGTTTCTTAAAATTTGGGGGTTTTGATCTATTCTTATAGATCTTGTGATTCTGAGTATTGGTATTGGTTTCTTGTTATCATATCTAAAAAGATCTGAAGGGTAATTGGATTTTCTCAAAAATTAGGGTTTCTTGATTTTTGGGGTTTTTTGTTCCTGGTGGTAGTTTACACTAATTACTTCTTGATTTTTCAATCTTGTGAGTTAATTAGTAGTCGGAGTGTGTTAATTTGGTTTTTTAATCAAGTTTGTTGCAAATTAGGGTTTACTGTATCAAACCCTAATTCAGGTTAATTTGTTTTGATTCTTTTCGATAATCTGACTGGTTTTGATTCTTATTTCAAGGTTCTTGAAACAAAAATAAAAAAAAAACCCTAAAATAATTTTTAGGGTTTGTTGTTTGTGTCAGATTGGTATTCTTTAAATTGTATTGACTAATTGTATTGTTTTGTGTTTGATTTCAGGTGTTTTTTCCGCTGTGCTGTATTTGTTCTGTGGATCTTCTTGATCTTTGATATTGGATTTTGGTTTGGAAGCTTGCGTGGTTGTAACACCTCTCACACTTTCTTTAGGTTTTTTTATTAGGTTTTTTGTTGATTAGGATTGTGGAGGTTGTGTAGATCAAGGGATTTATTTGTTGGTGTTGATTGGAACTGTTTGGTGGTTATTTGTGTTTGAGGAGTTATAAGGTGTTGCTGCTTCTGTTGTTTGCTTGTTTTGTTATTGTTTTCTCTTTCTGGTATTCATTATGGTTGATGGTCCTGATGATAAGGGCAAGGGCCCTGAAGGGGGAAGTAGTGAACTAAAATTGGATATATATGACCCATTATATTTACACCCTCAAGACATTGGTGCTCAGTTGATTACTTTGAAACTTGAAGGTACTGAGAACTATAAGGTCTGGTCTGCTGCTGTGCAGTTAGCTTTGCATACTAGAAACAAACTTGGTTTTATTAATGGGAAGTGTGTTAGAGATCCCACTGATGCTCTATATCAGACACAGTGGGACATGTGTAATTCTGTGGTTTTGTCTTGGATTCTTGGTTGTATATCTCAAGATCTTTATAAAGGTCATGTGTTTTCTGTGAATGCCAAATCTGTGTGGGATGAATTAAGTGAAACTTATAACAAAGAGGATGGATCTGTGATATATAATCTGCATCATAAAATACATACTTTAACACAATCTGGTATGAGTCTTTCAGAGTATTATCATGAGTTTAATGCATTATGGAGGCAGTTTGACTCCCTTGTTGATCTGCCTACATGCATTTGTGAAACAGCCCCCACTTTGAAAAAGCATTCAGATCTTTTAAGACTGATGCAATTTCTTATGGGTCTTGATGATAGCTTTAGCTCTGTTAGAAGTCTCATTCTCACTACTGATCCCTTACCAGATGTTAAATCTGCTTTTGCTACTTTGTCTAGAGATGAGTCTCACATAATTAATCATGTTGCTAATAAATCTGTTAAAAATGGGGCTGCAGCCTTTGCTGCTAAGCCATTTACTGGTAATAATCAAAATACTAGTTGGAATTCTAATAAGAACACTAACAA
The DNA here is from genome assembly GCA_019973895.1 of Chrysanthemum seticuspe. Classification (NCBI taxonomy): domain Eukaryota; kingdom Viridiplantae; phylum Streptophyta; class Magnoliopsida; order Asterales; family Asteraceae; genus Chrysanthemum; species Chrysanthemum seticuspe. The sequence continues at coordinate 212,913,378 of BPTQ01000008.1, read as the reverse complement.
TAATAACAAAAGATTTGGCAGGGTGTCAAACTTTGTCTGCAAACATTGTAATATGACTGGTCATACTATTGATAGATGTTTTGAATTAGTTGGATATCCACCTGGTTTTGTTAAAAAAGGGAATGTTAATAATGTGGTTGATAATAAGACTGATACTAGTAAGAGTACTACTCATACTCTTTCTAGAGATCAGTATAACAGATTAATGGCTTTACTTAGTGGTTCAGGTGATACTAGCAAGGCTCATGCTAGTGTTGCAGGTACTGTTATTGCTTCAAATTGTGTGATTAGTTTCTTTTCATGTAGGTTCTTTAATTTCAATTCTAATATAAGTACCTATAGTACTTATATTGGATGGATTATTGATTCAGGAGCTAGTCAGCATATAACTTTTTGTGCTACACATCTTTATGATATAATGGATGTATCTCATTTAAATCTTACAGTTGCACATCCCAATGGGACTGTTGCACAGGTTAAACAAATTGGAAGTTATAAGTTTGGAAACAATCTGATTTTAAAAGATGTGCTGGTAGTTCCTGGATATCATGTGTGCTTGTTATCTGTTCATAAGTTGTCTAAAGATAATAATGTGATTGTCAGCTTTAATGATAAAATGTGTAAAATTCAGGATTCCACTCAAAAGTTCTTGATGGGGACTGGTAGTGAAAAAGGAGGTCTTTACTTTCTAGATGAAGGTAAGAGGGTTAATAATAGTAATATTAAGAGTTGTTTTATGTCAAATTGTATTTGGCATAATAGACTTGGACATCCCTCTGACCAAGTCTTAACTGTGCTTAAAAATAGAATAAAAGATATAAAGACTACTAATTCTGAACCCTGTGAGATATGTCATAAAGCTAAACAAACAAGAAAACCATTTCCTTTGAGTGATCATAAAACTAAAAACATGGGTGATCTTGTTCATTTAGATGTGTGGGGTCCATATAAGGTGACTAGTAAAGAAGGGTTTAAGTATTTTCTTACTATAGTAGATGACTATACCAGAGCTGTTTGGGTGTTTTATTGAAAAATAAAACTGAAGTTTTTGATCACATTAATAGTTTTTATAGTCTTATTAAAAATCAGTTTGAGAAAACTATTAAAGTTTTTAGAAGTGACAATGGGACAAAATTTGTAAATAAGAAGTTTGAAAGTTTTTTAACACAGAATGGTATTTTGCATCAAACATCTTGTCCTTATACACCTCAACAGAATGGTATACCTGAGAGAAAACATAGGCACTTGTTAAATACTGCTAGAGCCCTCATGTTTCAAGGGGGGTTACCTTTGAACATGTGGACTGAATCTATTCTGACTGCTACTTACCTTATTAACAGGTTGCCAACTGCTGTGTTGTCTGGTAAAAGTCCTTTTGAGATGGTGTATAATACTGAACCTAATATGATGAATCTAAAATGTTTTGGCTGCTTATGTTTTGCAACAGTTTTAAATGAATCTGATAAGTTTGCATCTAGATCTGATAAATGTGTATTTGTTGGATATGCTTTTTAGAAAAAAAGATATAAACTTTATAACATTGATCAAAAGAAGTTTATGTTTTCAAGAGATGTGAACTTTTATGAAACTGTTTTTCCTTTTAAGAATACCTCATTCAGTAAAGATTTTATATTTGATAATAATGGGGTAAATGATTTGAATTTTTTTGATCAAGATTTTGATAGCAGTCAAAATAATTTTGGAACCAATGAACCCTATGATGATAAGATAAGTAGTATAGATGGTAACAACAAATCTGTACCTGAATCTAGTACTCATAAACCTAGTGTCAGCACTGTAGAAGGTGATGCTAGTGATGTTGAGCATCTACATACTAAGACTGTAGAACCTGCTGATATAGCTGATGTAGATATCAATTTGCCAGTTGATACAACAGAGAGTGTAGATACAGTTAATGTAGACATCACTAGGAACACATCTAGTAGCAAGGACACTGAGACTGATGAGTATACAACAGAAACTGTTGTTTCTGATGATATACAGGGTACTAGTAATGTTGATAATGATTATATGTCTGAGGGTGAGGATCTAGATATGTTTGGAAAAATGTTTGAGTCACCAGAACCAGCAGGAGCACAAACTGTTAGAAGGACTAGTAGAATGACAGCCTTACCATCTAAATATAAGGATTTTGTACTTAATAAAAATCATAAGTATGGTATTGATAAAGTTGTTAAGTATTCAAATTTAAGCTTTGATAACTTTGTTTTTACATCCAGTCTTAATAAAATATATGAACCTACAACTTATGAAGAAGCTGTGAAAGATCCTAGGTGGATAGAGGCTATGAATCAAGAGATAGAAGCCTTAAATAGAAATGGTACATGGGAGGTTGTAGAGTTACCAGATGGTAGAAAAGCTATAGGTTATAAGTGGGTTTTTAAGGTTAAATATAAAGCTAATGGTGAAGTTGAAAGGTTTAAAGCTAGACTAGTAGCTAAGGGATATAATCAGAGAGAAGGAATAGATTATGAGGAGACATTTTCTCCTGTTGTTAAAATTGTTACTATAAGGTGTGTTTTAAGCATTGCTGTTAATAACAAGTGGCCTTTGTTTCAACTTGATATAAATAATGCATTTTTATATGGAGAGTTAGAAGAGGATGTTTACATGACATTGCCAGAAGGTTTTTCTGATAAAAATGATAAAAGAGTTTGCAAACTGGTTAAGTCATTGTATGGTTTAAAACAAGCTCCTAGAAAATGGAATGAGAAACTGGTATCTGTGCTTAAAGAAAATGGGTTTATACAAAGTCCAAATGATTTCTCTTTGTTTATTAAAAATGAAAATGATGTTCTGTTAATTTTGTTAGTATATGTTGATGATATTATCATCACAGGAAATAATACTGATGAGATTAACAAATTTAAGAGATTTTTAAGTTCAAAGTTTTTGATTAAAGACCTGGGTAAACTTAAATATTTTCTGGGAATTGAGGTTCTTGATATTGATAATGGGATTTGTCTTACTCAAAGAAAATATTGTACTGAGCTTTTAACTGAATTTGGTATGTTGGGTTGTAATCCATGTGGTTCACCTATAGAAACTAATCCAGATAATAAAAAACTTGTTTCTAAGTTTGGAGATGATGAGCCTTTAACAAGTATAACAAATTATCAAAAACTTGTGGGAAAATTGATTTACTTGACTTTGACAAGGCCAGATATTTCATATGCTGTGCACTGTTTAAGTCAAGTAATGCATAAACCCATGAAGTCTCATTTAAGACTTGCTTTTAGAGTATTGAGATACTTGAAGAATGAACCTGGTCTTGGTATCACTTTTAAAGAAGGTGACATTAAAAGTATAAAAGTGTTTGTTGACTCTGATTGGGCAAAGTGTAAGGTAACAAGGAGATCTGTTACTGGATACAGTGTCTATCTAGGAAATGATTTGGTTTCCTGGAAAAGTAAAAAACAGGCTGTTGTTGCAAGGTCCTCCACTGAGGCTGAGTTCAGGGCAATGTGTAATGTATGTTGTGAAGTTATGTGGATCACCAAACTGATGGTTGATCTGCATGCTAGTATAAGATTGCCAGTGAACATGTATTGTGATAACAGTTCTGCTATGCAGATTTCTGTTAATCCTGTATTACATGAGAGGAGCAAGCATTTTGAGATTGATCTCTATTTTTTGAGAGAGAAAGTGGCTGATGGCTTTATTAAGCCAGTAAAAATTAGAACTGAAGATAATGTTGCAGACCTGTTCACTAAAGGTCTTAATATTACTGACCATAACAAATTTTGCAAAGATCTTGGATTGTTTAATGTGTTTCAGGACAATTCTAAAGAACAAAATAGTGATGATGGGGGAGTTTCAGGAAGCTAGTGTTTATGGAGAGGCTTATGATGTCTAATGCTTATGGGGGAGTGTTGAAGATAAGCATTATTAAAGATATTCAGAAAGTAAAAGGGCTATTGTTGTCAAGTCTGAAAGATAGAGGATCAAAAGAAAGTCTTCATATACTTAAGACTATAAAAGCTGAAGTCTAGTGTTGACTCTCATAACTCTAATATCAACTGTGTGAAATCGTTTTCTTCTCTCTACCTGTTCCTGGGTAGAAGAAACCCTAGTTTGTGTATAGTTTTATCAAATCTTTCTTTGTATTATAAACTGATATTATCTTGATTAATAATAAGAGTGAGCCAAGGAGTGGTTGGCTGGGTTCACTATCAAAACAAGTTTTGTGTAGTTGAAATTACTTTGGTTTTATACATTTCTACACTAACTAAATATGATCAGCAAACATATAAAATTTAATTTGTAAATATGTGTTGTTTATGGGTGTTATGTACTGCAAAAGTGGTTTGCATGTTAAGACTTAAGTTGCTAGTGAGATTTGAACCATTTAGTTTGTGATCCAAATTGAATCAAAAGATTAAAACTATGATTTATATCTATGTTCTCAGGTTTCACGTCATATCTATTATATATCGTATTGTGAAATATAACCGTAATACTTACTCGAGCTCACATAGTAACAACACGACCCCGACCAACACCAAGTGCTGAACCTTTGCCCTACATGAAAGAAAAGTCAAGCGTATTAGTAACAATACATATCTGGAAACGTGCACAAATTGAGGGCGGTGAAGATGATACCTTAATTCTAGCTTCTAGACGCTTAAACATTGGAGCATTCTTAAGCATGTCTGGTATGATCATGAACCTACGTGAAAAGATTAGTCTCTACTCAGTTTGGCAGATTTACATCCCATTATATGGTATAAGAAAAATAGAGATCTGATTGTAAATCCTATTTCCTTTGTCTATAAATTATAGATAGATCAACATCAAATTTTATAAAGATGTAAAAAGCATTAAATTATAGACAGATCAAATATGAAATTTTAAAATGATGTAAAAAAACATTAAATGAAGCTAGCCAACCAAATAACGTAAAATTGAAAAAGAAGCACTAAAGACTATACTAATTTGGTATCAAGACTTTCTATTTATTTTTCAAATAATACATTTATAAAAGATTGTAAAGATCACCATTTGGTTGAGAAAAGTCTATTGATAAACAACAGTTGATTGATCAATTAAAACTTACACAAATAAATATTATATATTGAAGGTCCAAATAATAAGGTCCGGAGCTGCTTCAATATATTAATTTGTGAATATCAGTTTTATCTTCAATATATTCAAAGCCCGCCAAGGAAACAACGTATACATACACGATATCTTAAAAAACAGATTTATCATTAGGGTTTTGATAAAAAGGAGGCCACCTTTCACTAATGCCTTCGACTTGACCCGTTTGGCAAATTTCACTTATGCCTTCAACACAACACTTCTAAGAAGGGAGGAAAGAACTATCAACAAGATTACTTCAGTAGTCTTGATGATGACGAAGTATGGCAACCCATGGACTTGAGCTTGCTCGACTTCAAGAGGTTGTGATCCCTCCTTTAAGAGAAACCTAGAGAATCACACAAACACAAAACTACATAGAAAGATCCTTTGGATCTGATGTTAGAGAGTTTACAATACTAAGAGAGAGTATGTGTAAAAGGGGTGAGTTGCAAGAGAGAAATGGCTCACTATTTATAGGCAAATTTCTCTACTGTTCCCCGGATCTCACGGATCCCTCCCCAGAGGGATCAGCTAGTGCAAATCAAGGGATCCACCAGACTGGGTCAGTTTAAGTCTGAATTTTGAGTTGCAAACCGGGTTATGGGTTATGGGTTATGAACATGGGTTATATAAGATGCAATGTATCTAGACATTGGATCATGGGTCATGGGTCATGGTCCATGGATAATACCCAACATGACTTCATGCATGATATCATGCAATGGGTCATGAGTTATGGATCAAGCTCCATGGGTATGGGTCATGGACTTTGGGTTTTACCAAACTAAATTCAATGTATCTAATCAATGGGTCAAGTACTTAGATTATTACCCATTACATTGCCCATTACAATATAAGTTATGCATATTTCCATATTATGTAAACACTAGTTGTTGTACATATGCATTTATGTAAAATGTAAACACTATTACTTGTTTAATGTTTTATATGAAAATGTAAGTGTGCTAGTAAATTATTGGCTCAAACCATTTACGTATTTTATTTGTTTCGCTAAAATGATTTTACGTTTTTTATCGAAAAAACATTAGAAGATCGTAAAATATAAATAAACGTTTTTACGGCTTATTTGTATTAACACAAGTGATATAGATCATGTAATGAATTAAACGTCCAAAATCAGTTTTGGATAACCTTTTTTAGATGGTTGTTGATGTGCACTGCCCTCGGAATAATTTCCAGCTGTACCTTCCTTTGGCTTATCTGTGAGCACGAGTAACCAAAGCACGGTCAGACTTTCTGTTGCTGTCGCAAAAAGGTTTAGGTAGGTTGGGTAAAAGGTTCAAGTCAAACAATTAAAACCAGCCCAAAGTTTATCCAGATTCGGGTCCAAGTCAAACAGCTTGTGGGTTAATTGTACTAGACAAAGTATTCAGGTTTGGTAAAGGATTCTTCATAGTTAACTAGTATTGTTAATGGTAAAGTCGGTAAATAAAAAATAATAGAGTAAACGGTTGTTTTTGTTACCCTATTCTGTGAACGTTTCAGGTTATTAAGAAGTGTAAACGCCGATATAAAATCAGATTTTCTAGTTTTTTATATTGAGTCTATGGACTTGACCTGCTAGCTAAAGGTGTAAGACACTTATAAGCCTACGTACCCAATCGATGCCAATAAGCTTCTCACCCCGAATGCCTACACAGCAGCTCCTGCTATCGTTATCAGCAACATGATCTTCATCGCAATTGCTGTTCTGCGCAACAGGCTAATTGCCGGAATTTTTTTTTAGTTTAGATAGTGCAAAACCATGTGCCGTTTGCTTCCTTGCAAAAAAATAAAAATAAAACGTCACATAAAGTCTGGTATTGGTCGTAAAAGGTATGTAGACATCTACTCATATTACCTCCCTTTTTTTGTACTGATTAAAATATTTAGCAATTTGGGATGCTAAATGTAATAGCTTATATGTATTAAAAACACAAATTATGAACCTTTCAACCTATTAATCTTTCACCAAATTAACATGTCGACATAGTTGACTTTCTCATGTAGACACATTAATGCAATTCAACATGTTAACAGAGACAAAATTGGAATAAATAATGATTGTGGTTCGCCAGGAAAAAAAACCGGCTGTTGCGCAGAAGCATTCTTTCACATACATATCTAAAGAATTACCTTTAAGCAAATTGCAGCGGTTATCCTTTCACATACTCTGTTCACAATTTCAGTATACGTATCAAAACAAATACCTCGACACCAGGCGTGTATAATGTACTATTATCCAAAAGTGTAAATATCACAAAGTATGGGGTCAAATATGTAAATGTTGCAAGTTTACTCATTTTACGACTTTAGTCTATCTTTTTACCATTTTAACGAGCAGCCCCCCCTCAAGTTTCATTATCTACCAAACCAACCTTACATTTTTATTAAGTTCTAAAACCCTTTTAAAATCCTAAACCAAGTCGACACACTATTCCATCTTTACAAATTGAAACCCTAATCCTAACCAAATTATACGACATTCATGTGTGATTTCGATTCAGGTCGAGACATGCCTAGGTCCCCTTTTAATCCATACGACACAACAAGGACAACACGAGACTCGTATGACATTAACCAAGATGTACATGTATGTTATTATCCCATTTTAATTCGACACAAGATAAATAAAATAGATACATGTCGTGTGGTTATGGGTCGAATAGCTTCAAGATATCAAGGTTTCACATGGGTCAAATATATGGTCATTCATATTCAATCTATTACGTGGCCAAGTTTATGATTTTATGTAGCATATAATTTTATAAAACCTTTAACATATTATTTCATGTAACATCTATAACAATCTTTTTATGTGACAAGGGATTCAAAACAAAAGTGTATATGGGTCGATATGTATGTGAGGTCAAAATCGATTTGAGGTGGGTCAAAGTGGATTCAAACAATAGTGTATGCATATGGGTCGAATAGGATTTAAACAGATTCACAAAAGGGTTTTTATACATGGCTCGAAACAAGGTCTCAACAGAAACATTCATGGGTCGAAATAACATGACCATTCCATTAGATATTTAGGTGATCTAGTACATGCTTTTATGTGACAACATGTTATTATTTATGTGATGATTTAGTCAATTACATGCATGCATTCCCATGGAGACCTCACGATAGAAAATAAAGAAAACGAAAGAAGGACAAATAAACGAGATGAATGATACGATACCCTTGTTGCGTGCGAGTGGAAGAAAGACGAAACCAAGGAAACACCCACGACAGCAGCAGCCAAACTCATGACCAAGTACCTTCTAATCACCTTCCTGCTTGCTTGATCGAATGGAGAAGAGGGAACAAGAAAGTTTGCCGTCACTTTTAGGTTTAGGGTTTTATGTGAATTAATTTTGTGAAACGTATGGTATAATAAAAAGAATGGGGAGGTTATATGGGATGTTCGGTTCTGCCGATTCAAAGGAAAAACAAGGGCCCAACACCAAGTTTAGTTGGGCTATAATTAAGTTAATATTGTTTAGGTAATATTTCGGCCCATGCAAAGCTAAAAAAAACGTGAGATGTAATTTTTAGACGCAAGGTGTAAGTCGATCTCGTATATTTGGTTTGGTAATCATTTACGAGTTAGATTGGAATTTCATTTAATGAGCATTGACATATTTTATGTATTTTATAAATATTAAATTTTAGGGGTAAAATAGTCTTTTTACACGTTTTAGATTTTCGTGTTTTACAACTCGTCCCCTATAAAAGAAAAATTTTGTCCTCGAAAATTGAAATGAAAACGAAAAAAAACAATGAAGACATACCAGACTACGAAAAGAAATGAGGATAACTTGATCGCATCGATTCCTCGGTCTCCCAGGTAGCTTCACGCTCTAGGTGATTCTTCCAAAGAATTTTCACGAACGGAATGACCTTGTTTCTCATGACTCTATCTCGTCGATCTATGATAGCTTCGGGTTCCTCAGACAAAGACATGTCCGGCTGAATTTGATCTAAAGGATAGGACACCACATGCAACGGATGATAGTTGTATCCCCGCAGAAGAGATACATGGAAAAGATCATGAACATGAGACAACTGAGGAGGTAGAGCTAAATGATAAGAAACCTCCCCAACTGAGGAGGACTAAGCTTGCCCTTGATCCCAAAATGCTTCACACCACGGAACGACGAAACCTTCAAAAATACACGATCACCAACACGAAACTCTAAGTCACGTGTATGCTTATCAGCATAACTCTTTTGTCGGGAACGAGCCTCTTTCAACCTCTCCTTAGCAATCGCCACCTTTTCGTTAGCAATCTCGATGATTTTCGGACCCTCAATAAAACGTTCACCCACTTCATCCCAACAAATAGGTGCCCTACACTTCCTCCCATACAAAAGCTCATACGGTGCTGCCTTGATGCTAGCGTACCAACTATTGTTGTAGGCCAACACCACCAAGCACAGATACTCATCCCAGTTTCCAGTCCATTCCAATGCACATGCCCTCAACATGTGCTCTAAAGTCTGAATAGTCCTCTCCGTCTGACCATCTGTCTGCGGATGAAAGGCGGTACTAAACTTGAGACGCGTACCCCAAGCTTTCTGTAGACTCCAAAAATTGAGACATAAACTGAGGATCTCTGTCTGAAATAATAGCGGTCGGAGTACCATGAAGTCTAACAATCTCTTGTTGAAACACCCCTCCCAACTTAGCAATACGAAAGTCCTTGCGGATAGGTAAGAAATGAGCAGATTTGGTTAATCGATCAACAACCAACCAAATCGCATCATGTATTTTTCGAGTAAGGGGTAACCCCGTAACAAAATCCATGGAGATCTCTTCCCACTTCCAAGCAGGAATATCTAACGGCTGCAACAAACCACTCGCCCTCTGATGCTCAATCTTAACTTGCTGACAGGTCATACACTTGGCTACAAAAGAAGCCACATCTTGCTTCATACCAATCCACCAAAAATGCTGCTTAAGATCCAGGTACATCTTGGTAGAACTAGGATGGATAGTGAAAGGGGAACTATGAGCCTCAGACAAAACAACTTCACGCAAAGCAGGGTCATTTGGAACACAAAGTCGACCCTCATACCATACCACGCCATAACCATCGACACTGAACTCTGTCTGCTTACCCTCTTCGATTTTCTGAACCACAGATCAAAGCTCACCATCATCCTTCTGAGCTTCCTTAATATGTAGTATAAGGTTGGACTCTACCTTCATACTAGCCCAATAACCATCATAACCACGAATACAAAACTCCACGTCTAACAGCTCTAAATCATGCAGAACCCTGGGCTCAATCTCCAAGCTAGCAATCATACCCGACTTTTGGCTAAGCGCATCAGCAACCACATTAGCCTTTTGATGCGCGCAAAACCGTCAAGTTTTCTCACGCAAGCAAGAAACTTAAAACAGCTTAAGCACAGATGCAATGAAGATCTGAGGAGTATAGTGTTTCCCCGGGTCGTTATGTCCCAGCGAGTTGTGCAATGGATTATCAAACGTTTAGTGATCGAGGAATTTGAACGGAAAAGGATTTGATTGATACTATAACTACAGGAAAAGCCAACAAATTACAACGGCTTAAATGCAAATTAAAGAAAGTTAAAAAGATAAAAAATATTAAATAAACGCTATCACTATTTTTAAAATCGATTTTTCTTGATTTATAAAATAAAATAACTTAAATAAACTATTTTAATTAAAACGTAAACTTAAATTATCTAAAAAACGTGATTTAAAATAAAAACGTACGTTATGTACAAAAATTACGCTGGAGCGCAAGATAAAACGTAAAATTTGTAAAATAAAAGTCCTACGAGTGTAAAAACAATTTTCCTACATTCTAATTGACTAAAAATAATTTTAGGAAAAAGCCGGGTATTTTTTCGACTTTTAAATTATTTTCTACGAATTAAAAACTAAATTAAACTAATTAATTAATATAAAATACTAAACAAATTTAGAAAAATCTGAAAATTTTATAATAAATCCTTAGAATACTAATGAATTAAAGAAAAATAAAAAAAAACTGGTACTGCTGTGAAATAAGCTGAGAAAAAAAGACACAAGATTAATAAGGTTAAAAAGCTTATTCAGCTGGCAAGAGTTAAATAAATAACGTGACAAACAAAAACATATAACACAAGGTAGAGCAGATGGTTATCAGGTGGGAGTGTGGGGCGTGGTTATGTACAGCAGGTCACAGGTTCGAAACCTGTGACATCCACTTGTTTTTGCTTTTATTTTTCTTTTACCGAACTAATTAATGAACACATATAAGCAACTTTAGTAAAAACTTAAACTTTGAAAAGGCTTTAAATGAGATGTTGGGAGCTTATGTAACAGCAGAAAAGTGACAGAATGGTCACAGATTCAAAACAGCAGACTATATAGGCATAAAGGGGTGTTTGGCTAGGGACTTTTTAAGCTTAAAAATAAGCATTTAGACAAACACCAAAGTACCTAACAACCTAAAACATGTAAACTACATAAGGCAAAGATTCTAAGAACTTACTAAGAGCTAAATTGGAGCTTTCTAAGGATTGAAAAAGGGGCTGCTGTGGCTGTTATAAAACAGTGGACAGGAGGGCTTTTTCACAAGTAATATAAGCTACAAATCAAATTCTAAATCTTAATATGAGCATATACAAATTAATACCATACGACAAACTAATTGCACACACAAAACAAAGTCCTAATCCTAGCTCTAATCTACTATAAATTAAGCTAAAAGGGAAGTACTTGGGGCTGTTGGGGCAGAAAAGAAAAAGGCTCAAGGGGCTAGCAAAGCAGAAAAACATAACGACCAAATACCTAACTACAAACTGCTACCAAGGACTAATCCTAAATCTACTCTAAGCTACATAAATCTAAGCTACAAAGGTACTAATGGCTGCTGTACGTGGCTGTTAACAGAAAAAAAGAGGTAACTCGCAGACTACTTCGACAAGGTTTCTTGCAATAAAACACTACTAAGGACTAGTTAAAACATCACATAAGCTAACTCAATACTCAACTGAAACCATTTTGACATCAAACATGGGTCAAAAGTGAAATTTTGACCCATGAAGTTGGTTGTTCCAAACACCCCTTTTGGGGCAGAAAATCGTTTTTTCTTTGACTGTAAGCTACAAAACAACTTTAATCTCTTAACCAAAAGCTTAAATGAGCTTAATTGAAAACTTGTAAAGTACTTTTAACATCAAAATTCAAAAGACATAATTCAAGAAGATCAAGACTGCATAACTAAAATGGAAAAAAAACTGAAATTGCATTGACTTGAAATTAAAATTACATGTAAAGTTAAATGACAATAAAAAGTAAATGGGTACTAGAAAAAGAATTTCTAGACTAAAAATAAAAAACTAGATTAACACTACAAAACTAACTAACTGCCCCCATTGCTTCTTTCTTGCTCTTTTTATACTCCAAGTTGTCTTCTTCTTTCTCTCTCTGCAAATCCCACATCTATTTTTGACCATTGGATGACTTCAAAAGATCCTGGCCCTTAATTGGGTTTTTGGCGGGAAATAAGTATTTGGCAGTAGTTGAGTTTGAGTGTGGGAAAGGTTAAGAATTATGGTATCTTGGATTGTAGGAGATGTGGGGGGACAAGGTTTATGATAAGGTGAGGTTTGGTTGAGTGTGCAGGCTATTTGCAGAGAAAGTGGGGAGGAGAAGTGTTTTTGGCGCCAAGGTCCTGTTTGACCAAGTGGGATTGACTGACCAGGGAAGTAATACAAAGGGGGGGGGGGTTCAAAAAGCTTATATGGCAGGGGGTCACATGGGAGGATAAGGTCCAAAATGGTATTAAAGACTTTAATTATCAAGGGCCTTTCATGTAATTTCTGAAAATGTAAGGACCAAACTGCCAATTCAACAAAGTTGCTCCAAGGGACTAATACTGACAAGCTTCAAAAGTACAGGGACCAAATCTGTCATTTTGCAATTTTCCAGGGGCCATTTCTGCCAATTTTGAAACTTGAAGGACTAATTTGTAATTTTCTCAAAACTTTTTATATTTTTCACCAAAGGACTAAATTTGATAACTTATGATTTAAAAAGGACCTTTGGTGATTTTTCTTTTGAAATTTTGACTCAGGGACTGTTTTTGACAACTTTTGAAATTTGGGGGACTGAAACTGCAATTTTTGCAAATTTGATATGTTTTTCATCTGATTTTGATATTTTTGCATTTAAAACACATAAAACACTGATTTGTGATATTTTGATCATTTTGATGTGTTTCTGAGTGTTTTCAGATGATTTTGCAGTTTATTTTGTACAAAAATGATGAGTATTTACACACTCATCAATCCCCCACACTGAGATATTGCTAGTCCCTAGCAATGATTTGAGAAAACATAATGGATTTTAATCTCTTTACCAAAAGCCATCACTTCTGGAGTAGCCAAATGTTTCAGTTCAAGTAAGAACCATGGTACACCGATAACCATGTGATTTTGAGCAAACCACCAGCTTTCAACGGATTTGATTTTGTCTTTACCAGAAGCCGTACACTTCTGGACTAGCCAACTCTTAGATAAATTATCAGTATTATCTTTGGTGAGTCGATTACCAATTATGGTTTTTCCACTGCCTTTACCACAAGCCATAAACTTGCGGGCTAGCCAACTCTTCACTTTTTAGGATATGGTGAGCTGAATACCATACAATTTTGGGCAAATTGCAAGCCATATAAACGGATTTGATATATCTTTACCAAGAGCCGTTTGCTCCTGGATTAGCCAATCCTTTTGTTTATTAGACAAGGCGGACTGATAACCAAATGAGTAAGTGTAAAACACTTACTCCAAAAAAAATTTTGGCCAAAAACGGGGGAATCGGTATAATTATATGATAAAATTCGTGAGAATTCCCCCCCACACTTAGAAATGAATATTGCCCTCAATATTCAAAGTACCGGCGGTTATGCCGAAACAAAGAACGTAAAGGGAAATACTACGGCCATTATTTAGAAAGGATTTTTTTTTTTTTTTTTTTTTTTTTTTTTTTTTTTTTTTTTTTTTACACATGTGGGGCACTACCCCCACACTTAGGTGGTAGAAAGGGGTAAGAAGTCAGAAATATAGGTGAAAACCCATATGGTGTGTGCTACTGTTTTTGATTTCCGAGTCGCTAGCTTGACTCGACCCCGAATTCATTGGTTCATGGGGAAGCAAAGTGGAAGAAACAATCTCCATCGGACTTTCATTCAAAATGTTTGGATAAACACTGAAGTACGTGAAAGTTCCACACCGATGAGATATACACAGAACCGGCTCAAGATAATGGTACATGAAAATGCCGGGATCAAAGATAATGTCTTCATTCCCGAAGGAGTGAAGAACAGGAGAAGTGACAGAATATATGAAGAAAAGAAAGAAAATCATGATAGAAATCATGACTAACTCTTCATCCTCAATAGGAGAATTCATAGTTTCATGAATCTCCTCAGTTAAGCTCAATTGGTCTAGACATATCTCGGGTGTGTCTAGATCAAAGTAGAAGTTATCATACTCCGGCGGAGATATGATATGAGTGAGTTCATTTGAGAACTCCATGAAGGTGAATGAATCATATTCAGAATTGATATGAGTGGGTTCACTGATGAACTCCTCTAATGTACATGATTCATAATCGGGGAGAGAATTGTGAGAATGAAAAGTGGTACTGCCACTAATCTTCTCTCCCATATTATCAAAACAGGAGGCTTTCATTTCCGGATTAGGATCATCGGAAAGAACGTCACTATCCTTAATGGGGATAGGAGATGAAATAGGTTTCTCTTTGAAAGCCTCGATTTTAGAAATGAGAAGACTGACCTTCAATAATGTTGCTCGAAGAGCTTCATCTTTGATTTCATTGTCAGTAACTTCATCATTCTCTTCTTCTAAGCTAACAAGCTCTGAAGGTGAGTCTTCCACATAAATGATGTCTCCACAAGATAATGACTCATCATCATCAGAATCGGAGGACATCTCAACATGATCATCTTGGAAGACAAGAGGAGGAGGAATATCACACACATGATCAAGAGTTCCCTGTGACTCTCCTGGAATTGGGACAAGGTCCTCAACACTAGACTTTATGAATTCGTCCGATTCCTTTTCAGGAACAGTGTCAAGATGCTCGTCCCCCATGTTCAAAGAGTGAGTGGGAACCTCTGGTGTGAAAGCAGTTGTTTGAGATGAAATCTCAACTGCTGGGATATCAGCTGACTGAGGGAGTTGAGAAATATTATCTCTAAAAGGATAAAAACTCTCCTCGTCATCATCATAAAGAGCTGCCTTAAGAAATTGGGAACGTCTTAGAGCTGCTTGCTCTAGGACTAATGATTCTTCCCTAGATTGGCGGGCTTTTTGCTCTTCGGCTAGCAATTCTCCCATGGAATTTTCACCACTCACTTGATTCTTAAAATTACTCATCATTTCCTCAAGTGTTTTCATTGCGGTTTCAAATTCCTGGGAGATTTCTTGAGATAACGGCTCAGGTGGAGTTTGAACCGTATATTGCTGTGGAGGTTGGAAATTTTCAAATATGTGAGAGTCATGATTGTTACAAGGAACTGGGTTCCCTATTTGACAATCAGAGCTGTAATGGGGACCTCCACAGTACTCACAACAGTAAAACTGTTGAGTCTGGATAGGTGAATCATATGGATTTTGGTCATAACCAAAGTTCTGAGCATCATTGGAAAACTGTTCATAGACAAACGTGTTTCCGGATTGACACTCAAATCCTTGGTGAGGACCTCCACAAAATTCACAACAGAAGTGTTGATCATATGAATATAGGTCGGGCTGGGGTGGGTAATTGGAAAAGTTTGAGGAGTCGTTAAATGAGTTCTGATCAGGATCATAATCAAATGAATTCCTTGAACCACAAAATAAACAACTCCCGTTATGAATATCATTACCACATTGTACACAAGTACACCAACGACAGGGTGAACCATAGAGAGGCTCACCACAACCGACACAAGGAATAAACGATTGCATTTGAGAGTTATGAAGAGGAATCAGTTTATTCAAAGGATCAACAAAACCAACATTGTGATCCGGATGACTATCAAGTCTCGAAGAACATTCAGAAAGATCCGGAGGTGGGACAAGTGGTGTGCTCTGAGAGCTAGCAATTTCCACCACTTCCGTTATGGTCTCCGGTTCTGGTTCTTGAGAAACGTGAAGATTAGGCAAGTCATTCTTGCTAGTCACCGGTGTTTGAATGGGTTCATCGTAATCAATTCTAATTCTCGACCTTTTTTCATCGGTTTGAATTTGTTCGATTAGATTACGGGCTCTATCTTCAAAGAAAGTGTCCTCGTAATCCTCGATGGGTGCTTGGGGTAGCTCCGACGTTTGAACTGGTTTGTCAAGATTAGAATGTATTTCAGGTTGTGGCGGGTGGTCGAAATAACTTTGAAAAGCATTTTTGATGGATAATTCGCACGAATTGCAAAATTCGCTTGAACTAGGACCTCCACACCGCTCACACACATATTTGACGATGAAGTTGACGAATGTCGACATAAGAATTAAAAATATAGAGGATTAAGAAGAGAATCAAATGGTTGAGAGGATACGAAGAATAGAATTAAACGGCAAAAGAGGGTAAGAGAAATAGAATCAACGAATAAGAGGAATGAGAAGAGTATTTTTGGATTTTTGGATAAGAAAATATAAACATATACAGATGGATGGTATGAACAAAGAGTGAATATCCAAATCACTAATCTTCTAGACGTACGATTATCAGCACAGCTCCCCGGCAGCGGCGCCAAAATTTTGATGCGCGCAAAACCGTCAAGTTTTCTCACGCAAGCAAGAAACTTAAAACAGCTTAAGCACAGATGCAATGAAGATCTGAGGAGTATAGTGTTTCCCCGGGTCGTTATGTCCCAGCGAGTTGTGCAATGGATTATCAAACGTTTAGTGATCGAGGAATTTGAACGGAAAAGGATTTGATTGATACTATAACTACAGGAAAAGCCAACAAATTACAACGGCTTAAATGCAAATTAAAGAAAGTTAAAAAGATAAAAAATATTAAATAAACGCTATCACTATTTTTAAAATCGATTTTTCTTGATTTATAAAATAAAATAACTTAAATAAACTATTTTAATTAAAACGTAAACTTAAATTATCTAAAAAACGTGATTTAAAATAAAAACGTACGTTATGTACAAAAATTACGCTGGAGCGCAAGATAAAACGTAAAATTTGTAAAATAAAAGTCCTACGAGTGTAAAAACAATTTTCCTACATTCTAATTGACTAAAAATAATTTTAGGAAAAAGCCGGGTATGTTTTCGACTTTTAAATTATTTTCTACGAATTAAAAACTAAATTAAACTAATTAATTAATATAAAATACTAAACAAATTTAGAAAAATCTGAAAATTTTATAATAAATCCTTAGAATACTAATGAATTAAAGAAAAATAAAAAAAACTGGTACTGCTGTGAAATAAGCTGAGAAAAAAAGACACAAGATTAATAAGGTTAAAAAGCTTATTCAGCTGGCAAGAGTTAAATAAATAACGTGACAAACAAAAACATATAACACAAGGTAGAGCAGATGGTTATCAGGTGGGAGTGTGGGGCGTGGTTATGTGCAGCAGGTCACAGGTTCGAAACCTGTGACATCCACTTGTTTTTGCTTTTATTTTTCTTTTACCGAACTAATTAATGAACACATATAAGCAACTTTAGTAAAAACTTAAACTTTGAAAAGGCTTTAAATGAGATGTTGGGAGCTTATGTAACAGCAGAAAAGTGACAGAATGGTCACAGATTCAAAACAGCAGACTATATAGGCATAAAGGGGTGTTTGGCTAGGGACTTTTTAAGCTTAAAAATAAGCATTTAGACAAACACCAAAGTACCTAACAACCTAAAACATGTAAACTACATAAGGCAAAGATTCTAAGAACTTACTAAGAGCTAAATTGGAGCTTTCTAAGGATTGAAAAAGGGGCTGCTGTGGCTGTTATAAAACAGTGGACAGGAGGGCTTTTTCACAAGTAATATAAGCTACAAATCAAATTCTAAATCTTAATATGAGCATATACAAATTAATACCATACGGCAAACTAATTGCACACACAAAACAAAGTCCTAATCCTAGCTCTAATCTACTATAAATTAAGCTAAAAGGGAAGTACTTGGGGCTGTTGGGGCAGAAAAGAAAAAGGCTCAAGGGGCTAGCAAAGCAGAAAAACATAACGACCAAATACCTAACTACAAACTGCTACCAAGGACTAATCCTAAATCTACTCTAAGCTACATAAATCTAAGCTACAAAGGTACTAATGGCTGCTGTACGTGGCTGTTAACAGAAAAAAAGAGGTAACTCGCAGACTACTTCGACAAGGTTTCTTGCAATAAAACACTACTAAGGACTAGTTAAAACATCACATAAGCTAACTCAATACTCAACTGAAACCATTTTGACATCAAACATGGGTCAAAAGTGAAATTTTGACCCATGAAGTTGGTTGTTCCAAACACCCCTTTTGGGGCAGAAAATCGTTTTTTCTTTGACTGTAAGCTACAAAACAACTTTAATCTCTTAACCAAAAGCTTAAATGAGCTTAATTGAAAACTTGTAAAGTACTTTTAACATCAAAATTCAAAAGACATAATTCAAGAAGATCAAGACTGCATAACTAAAATGGAAAAAAAACTGAAATTGCATTGACTTGAAATTAAAATTACATGTAAAGTTAAATGACAATAAAAAGTAAATGGGTACTAGAAAAAGAATTTCTAGACTAAAAATAAAAAACTAGATTAACACTACAAAACTAACTAACTGCCCCCATTGCTTCTTTCTTGCTCTTTTTATACTCCAAGTTGTCTTCTTCTTTCTCTCTCTGCAAATCCCACATCTATTTTTGACCATTGGATGACTTCAAAAGATCCTGGCCCTTAATTGGGTTTTTGGCGGGAAATAAGTATTTGGCAGTAGTTGAGTTTGAGTGTGGGAAAGGTTAAGAATTATGGTATCTTGGATTGTAGGAGATGTGGGGGGACAAGGTTTATGATAAGGTGAGGTTTGGTTGAGTGTGCAGGTTATTTGCAGAGAAAGTGGGGAGGAGAAGTGTTTTTGGCGCCAAGGTCCTGTTTGACCAAGTGGGATTGACTGACCAGGGAAGTAATAAAAAGGGGGGGTTCAAAAAGCTTATATGGCAGGGGGTCACATGGGAGGATAAGGTCCAAAATGGTATTAAAGACTTTAATTATCAAGGGCCTTTCATGTAATTTCTGAAAATGTAAGGACCAAACTGCCAATTCAACAAAGTTGCTCCAAGGGACTAATACTGACAAGCTTCAAAAGTACAGGGACCAAATCTGTCATTTTGCAATTTTCCAGGGGCCATTTCTGCCAATTTTGAAACTTGAAGGACTAATTTGTAATTTTCTCAAAACTTTTTATATTTTTCACCAAAGGACTAAATTTGATAACTTATGATTTAAAAAGGACCTTTGGTGAATTTTCTTTTGAAATTTTGACTCAGGGACTGTTTTTGACAACTTTTGAAATTTGGGGGACTGAAACTGCAATTTTTGCAAATTTGATATGTTTTTCATCTGATTTTGATATTTTTGCATTTAAAACACATAAAACACTGATTTGTGATATTTTGATCATTTTGATGTGTTTCTGAGTGTTTTCAGATGATTTTGTAGTTTATTTTGTACAAAAATGATGAGTATTTACACACTCATCACCTTTCCCGGATGGTATTGGATGTTCGTGTCATAATCCTTAAGGAGTTCCAACCACCTTCTTTGTCTCATATTAATCTCCTTCTGAGTGAAGATATACTTTAAACTCTTGTGGTCGGCAAAGATATCACATGATTCGCTGTACAAATAATGCCTCCAAATCTTTAAGCCAAAAACAACCGCAACCTACTCTAGATCATGCGTAGGGTAATTCTCCTCATACGACTTCAATTGCCTTGAAGCATAAGCAATCACTTTACCATGCTGCATCAAAACACAACCCAAAACTTTCTTTGACGCGTCGCTATAAATTTGAAAGCCTCCAGAACCAGATGGAAGAGTCAAAATAGGCGCCGACACCAACCTTTGCTTCAACTCCTCAAAACTCTTTTCACGCTCCTCCGTCCAAACAAACTTTTCACCTTTCCTCATCAGTTGCGTCAGGGGTAACACCAACCGAGAGAAACCCTCAACAAGGGTAGAAGTATCACAGTCATGGTGTCATATCAAAGCATTCATAATGAACATAAAGTAACAACGGGAAGTCTTAAACATAAATAATTAAAGGAAGTCAAGTCAACACGACTTAACAATACATAAGTTCAATGAAAGGAAAATACTTCAAAGAAATAAATAACGATAATCCAAGTCTAAATAAATGTCATAGCATAATCAATGGAATCTAAGATGACTAGGGTCAAGGACTCCACATAATCTCATCACTCATCCCAAAGCAATCCCCATCTCCTAGCTTAGATACTTGCCGCATGAAAAGAAAATGCAGTTGAGCTTAAAAAGCCCTGTGAACAGATATATATAACAAAACGCATAATCGAAAGATAAGGAACGAAATAGTATAACCTGAGGTGAATTGGGGAAAATCATAAGGTATAAACAAAAGGATAATGAAATGAAAAGAAAGGTCAGTAAACTACCAAGAGCCCAAACAAAACATATCATATCATAGCATAAGTAACCAATGGAGTGATCAGCTCCCAAAATGTGAAAGACGTGTATTGCACACAACATCAGTCACCATATAAATCATAATATAACATATCATAGCATATCAAATCAAATCTAGGATGCATCCATACGTCGCTGAACAAATCATAGTGGCAATAATAATAATAATGTTGAGCTCATAATATATATAACAAAAGGGACGGTGTGGAACATCACTCGACCACACTAAAGTCATGTCAATGGTGCATCAAAGACATAATCTAAAGGTTCATGTTAAAGGTTCAAAGCAAGGTTCACATCAAAAGGTTCACAAATCTAAAGGAGCATAGCAAAGGTAATACAGGGAACCCTAATAATAAGGCTCAGAGCAAAGGAAAAATAATCAAGCTAATATCAAAAGATGTGAAAGAATCATGAGAAACCTTAAGAGATAATGTCAGAATATCTGTACCTTATTCAACAGCAAGAAAACAAAAGCAGATGAAAATCAAGAGATACAAAAGATCACTCCTTCCTCGAGGGATCTACAAAAGTGAAAGGATATACGCTTATTAGATGCAGTTAATGTGTTTTTTTCCGATTAAGTCTTTTAGGGTTTATGAGATTTTTTCCATTTTTAGTAAGTTTCCAAATATAGTAGCTTAACTATTTTAAGTAACTTTCTATTTTAGGCAGGTTTCCCGATTTAGCAAGTTTAGTCATTTCTGACACAATTAATGTCACATTAGGTTAAATTGATGAAAAGGATTATTATTATAGTTTAGGGTTCATTGATGACAAGTTACAATAGTTTAGGGTCTAAAGTGTAAATATTACAAAGTATGGGGTCAAATATGTAAATGTTACAAGTTTACTCATTTTACGACTTTAGTTTATCTCTTTACCATTTTAACGAGTAGCCCCCCCTCAAGTTTAATTATTTACCAAACCAACCTTACACTTTTATTAAGTTCTAAAACCCTTTTAAAATCCTAAACCAAGTCGACACACTATTCCATCTTTACAAATCGAAACTCTAATCCTACCCAAGTTATACGAAATTCATGTGTGATTTCTTTTCAGGTCGAGACATGCCTAGGTCCCCTTTTAATCCATACGACACAACAAGGACAACACGAGACTCGTATGACATTAACCAAGATGTACATGTATGTTATTATCCCATTTTAATTCGAAACAAGATAAATAAAATAGATACATGTCGTGTGGTTATGGGTCGAATAGCTTCAAGATATCAAGGTTGCACATGGGTAGAATATATGGTCATTCATATTCAATCTATTAAGTGGCCAAGTTTATGATTTTATGTGGCATGCTATAATTTTATAAAACCTTTAACATATTATTTCATGTAACATCTATAACAATCTTTTTATGTGACAAGGGATTCAAAACAAAAGTGTGTATGGGTCGATATGTATGTGAGGTCGAAATTAATTTGAGGTGGGTCAAAGTGGATTCAAACAATAGTGTATGCATATGGTCGAATAGGATTTAAACAGATTCACAAAAGGGTTTTTATACATGGCTCGAAACAAGGTCTCAACAGAAACATTCATGGGTCGAAATAACATGACCATTCCATTAGATATTTTGGTGATCTAATTACATGATTTTATGAGACAACATGTTATTATTATGTGATGATTTAGTCAATTACATGCATGCATTCCCATGGAGACCTCACGATAGAAAATAAAGAAAACAAAAGAAGGACAAATAAACGAGATGAATGATACGATACCCTTGTTGCGTGCGAGTGGAAGAAAGATGAAACCAAGGAAACACCCACGACAAGTACCTTCGAATCACCTTCCTGCTTTCTTGATCGAATGGAGAAGAGGGAACAAGAAACTTTACCGTCAGTTTTAGGTTTAGGGTTTTATGTGAATTACTTTTGTGAAACGTATGGTAAAATAAAAAGAATGGGGAGGTTATATGGGATGTTCGGTTCTGCCGATTCAAAGGAAAAACAAGGGCCCAACACCAAGTTTAGTTGGGCTATAATTAAGTTAATATTGTTTAGGTAAAATTTCAGCCCATGCAA
Organism: Chrysanthemum seticuspe; assembly: GCA_019973895.1. Classification (NCBI taxonomy): domain Eukaryota; kingdom Viridiplantae; phylum Streptophyta; class Magnoliopsida; order Asterales; family Asteraceae; genus Chrysanthemum; species Chrysanthemum seticuspe. The sequence goes on along the minus strand of BPTQ01000008.1, from coordinate 212,890,545 downwards.
AGCTAAACAAAACGTGAGATGTAATTTTTAGACGCAAGGTGTAAGTCGATCTCATATATTTGGTTTGGTAATAATTTACGAGTTAGATTGGAATTTCATTTAATGAGCATTGACATATTTTATGTATTTTATAAATATTTAATTTTAGGGGTAAAATAGTCTATTTACACGTTTTAGATTTTTGGATTTTACAACATAACACCACTCAAACCCAACCAAAGCGCTGTGTCATTTGTTGTAGTGATGTTATGGTGGGTTTTTGTCCAAGAGTTTTTCTTCCGATACGTAGTGTGTATACTTGCAAGCTTTTTTGCCTTTTGTTTTCATATTAGTTCTGCTAAAACAAGAGAAATTATTATGTGTGTATGAAATGATAAAGAAAAAGACTGGTGCGTGTCGGTCTTCCGATACGTCGCTCTTCCAATAGTTGGTCTTTGATATGTGGTATTTATGTGTGTGTTGTGGAAGTGATTATGTGTATATGAAATGATAAAGAAAAAGATATTTTAGCTCAAAAACATAAAAGAAAATCAAAAAGGTGTCTAAAATTTGTTACCTTTCCAAGAAATTTCATACTTGCCCAAGAAAAAAGAATCAAGTTATTCGTCATCATTCGAGCAGCCGTCAGTTGAGCGTCACAAGTAAAGCATTGAGTTTGCAAAAAAACAAAACTAGAAAAAGAGTTTTGCTATAGTGATTTGTATCAAATAGTATATATGCATATATAGCAAGAAATACTATATATCCGGAAGTAAATTGTATTCATGGGTCGTTTTGCCTTAACGAAGTGTGAAATGGAACGTCGGATTCAGTTCGTGATCGAGTGATTTTAAATGGTTTAAGATATTTTGGATTTTATAACTAAAAATAGCAAACATAAACTAAAAAGCAACAATTAAGCATATAAAACAAGTACAAAAAGCACAAATAACTTAAACGCAACTTAATCTAAAAATGAGCACGTTACGGGAAATTAACAAGCCTAAAAAGATAAATTCTTAAATTTAAGCCTTAAGAATGTAAATTTATTTTTCCTAAGTCCTAAATGATCAAAACTAATTTTAGAAAAAATAATTGTAATTTTATGATTTTTATTTTATTTATTATGAATAAAAAAAACTTTTACACTAAAAATATTATAAAAATTACTAACTAAAGGAGAAAAATCTGAAAATTTACTAAAAATTACTTTAGGCTATAAGGAATCTAAGGAAAAAAAAGAAAAGACAAAAAAATAGCTTATTCAAATAAGCAGGATGATAGCAGGTTCGGGGTCGAAAGACTTCCTTTTCTACGAGTAAACTTTACAACCCACTAGGCAGTGTACCTAATCGTTACAATGTAGTATGGGTAAGCCCAGGAGATTGATCGTTCTCTAAGGAAATAGAGATGCTAGTAGAGATGTATGACGAGAAGGTGGGGTTGAGGGTGATTCTTCTTAGCTTTTTGTATCTTTTAGGAAAACAAGTAAAATCTAGGGGTTTAGGAGTGGGGGGTGGTAATTCTACCAATTTTAACTACTTAACAATTCAAATTAAAGACTATTTAACTAATAAAAACAAGAAAAGCTATGGATTGATTGGGTGTGTTCTTATGATGATTAAAAGCGTGTTTACTTAAATTTTCTTACTCTCTAGTTATCTTTTATTGGTCGGTTGAATTGTCACATCCTCATTTTAATTGGTGCATTGTATTCCGTGTTAGTCATGGGGGGGGGGGGAGGTGCCTAATTCCCTATTTCTATGAATTGTAACCTCCTCTAGACTATCTGGGATCACCAAGTACCGTAGTATCTCCCCCGAATACTCTATTCTCCTAAAGCTACAACTCACGCAATAAACACAACGATGGCTCAAGTGCACTCTCAAGCTTTTTACTATTTAGGACGTTCAAGCTTGCAACAATTAAAGAAGAAGCCAGTTTTCCTTACTCTAGCATTTACCAATTAAAACAAAAGACAACCTAACAATAATCAACAACTAGGTTTCATAGATCTAAGCAAACACAATAATAATTTAGCTACGCATGATAGATAAGCATGAACAAAAGCAAAAAACTAAACATAGGATAAACATGATGATAGATTGGATTAACAAACTTATCTTTGAGTGTAAAGAAGGTTTTGGAACCCTAAAATACTGCCCAAGTCAGACTATGAACGAACTAGGGTTTGCTCTCCAAAATATAGAAAATTCGAAGTCTATATATAGATATACACTTGCGACGGCGTCGCCTTTTGATGGTGATGCCATCTGGTCGCCGTCATTAGGGTTTCGTTATGGACAAGTCACCGTTGGGATGGCGTCAGTTGAGGAAGTGTGACGCCATCAGGCTTCAATAAGGATGTCGTCTTGGAATGATTCTTGGTCGTCTGGTGTAAAATAAAGGGCGACACCCTCCTGGAATAAGGCGTGACGTCGCCATGTTGTAAAACCAAAATATGAACTGAGCCATCGCTTGAGAGTTTTTAGAAAACCTTGTGAGCGACGACGTCGCCCTATGGGTTAGGATGCCGTCAGGTGCATAATTAAGCCTTGAATTCTTGACTTTGTGGTTTTCTTCATGTTTTCGCTCTTTTTCATCCAAAAGTGCTTGATTCCCGTAATTTGCTTCCAAAAGACCTAAAATGTAAAAAGGAACAATTTTAAGCAGTAACGACTATAAAATGTATCGATTTAGGGCTTAAATGATCCCGTAAAAACGTATGTTTTAAATCCTTATCAAATATCCCTACACTTGGAATTTGCATGTCCTCAAGAAAATGTGCTCTTGGCCAATCAATGTATAAGTTAGGGGTCATTTAGCATTGGTTTAAAATAGTTTACAACAAGTACAAACGCCACAATAGTCAAAACAAGCACTAAAATTATATACTAGCACCTCACAATTGGTGTTTGGATTCTCTCATCTCTCGGGTTTATATGGAATGTAACATGTAAGGAAATGGAAGATAAACACTCACTACTTGTCATAGTACATAGATTATCATAGGCTTGAGAATAGAAAAAAACCTCCACCGCTTTGGCGTAAGCACCTAGGAATAACTATCTAAGAGGTCTTTACAAAGGGTTATAATGTTAGGCTCCGGGTAGGGAAATAAAGGGTTTTCTTGGATAACGGGATATTTAGTGATGGCAAGTTAAAAATCTTATGTTACAAGCATGTAAAACGCGGTGTTGCTAAGCCAAGACTCGACTCACTAACACTAGATAATAAAAACTTGAAACAAAATCAAAAGGCATAAACTTAAAAACATAAAACATAAAGATAGATGTAGGATGGTAGCCCGTATATATTTTTTTTTCACTTAACTCTTTTTTTCTCTCTTTTTTTTTTTGATATTTTTCCATACCTTTTTACTCTACCATCTTCTAACATAACATCAACTTAAAGGGATTTATAAGAGCATCCTTACACTTGAGTTTTTATTTCATTAACACTAATTGATCCGATTTAAAAGGATCAAAACACTTGGAGTACTTAATTACGTAGACAAAGGGAAATTGAATTTATCGTTCCTTCCCGTTATTCCATAAAATACTACTTTAACCCATAAGTCCCAATCTTCCCAAAAATGTGTACAAAGGATATGACTCAACTTAGCAACCATGCAAGTAACTAGATAATTGAACTAAGGGTTTAAACAATGATTACAATAATGCACAAAATATGAGTGCATACAAGGTGGGCTAAGGCGATTTGGGTGTAACATTTGGGGGTGGATTGTAATGAATGCTCTTCATTGATATTCTGAAAAACTGGAACATCTCGAGAACCGCGAAAAGGATAGGCTCTAAGGGGTTAACTAGAGGTATCGTTTACTAAAGATGAGTACATCGCAAGGGTGTGGGGAAAATTACTCAACCGATGAGGATGACGTAATTAAATTACAGGTTTAAAACAAGGGTTATCCTAATGCCTCTTATCATTTAGTTAATCCTAACTACACGAATGTAGTCTCACAAGCGATCTCGGAATGCATCACAAAACAAGTTCTAGAATCTATTATACTATCGGTACACTCACTAAGCATTAAAGATAAATGCTTTTATTCCTAAAGATCTAGGGGGACCCTCACATTTTTGGGGTGGAATTTGAGTGATATACGGTTTTTGTGCTAGTCATATAACTCCTATCCATGAGACACTTTATCAAGACTAAAGTTTTACTTGTAAGTGCCATAAAAATTTTTAAATGTGGTGCTAAAATTACCCTAACAAATATTTCTCATAATTTATTACACAATTTACTAAGGACAAGACAAAAATCAAATGAGTGAATAGTTTCTAAGTTCCCGTTTTATTCTTCCTCCCTACAATTAAACTGAACATTGTCCCCAATGTTCCTCGAAAGTATCAAAGTTATGATAAAGGAAAGTAAATAAAAGAGAAAGAAACTAATACTCTTCTGATTAGCTCGGTAGGATATGTATGAATTTACGTTTAAATCCTCCTCCAAGAAGAATGAGCAAGTAATAAGTGTTGCTTTCATCATGTACTTCATCTTCTTGTCTAATATAACCTGCACACTTATAAGAAAATGAAATGAAACCTCACATAAAATCGGCGGTATAAACTATATATAAATACAAAACAACACTAGAAAGCAAGTAAGATATAATACTTGTGGAATGGATCTTTGCAGATTTCTAGAAAATTAAGAATTGGAAGTTTCCAAAAATTACAAATTAGACAGAAAATGAAACTTTGAATCTCTTTATACATTGCCTGACGCCGTCACGCTTTAGTCCCGATGCTGTCAGGTTGTTCTGACAGAAAGAGTCTGATGCGTTTTCCAAAAAAAGTATGGAAAAATTACTTCTTTAAAGACCTATAAAAATTCCTGCAAAACATCCATTATTACTCGATACAAATATTTGACTCTAACAAACACAAAATATATACAATTCCAATTATTGTTAGTCTCATGTTCATGCAAGTTCTAAAAACATATGTGATCTTTCCTACACTTATCTTTTTGTAAAATAGCTTTATATGCAATTAAGACGAAGCTAAGAACAAAATAAAGCATTTTGACAAATAATATAAACATGAGAATTAAGAAATAATGAAAAAGATATATAAAACACACAACTAAAAAAATGAAAAACAAACATGCAAACAATTAAACATGGGCTGCCTCCCAAGAAGCGCTTGTTTTTGTTCAAATCACGAGCTTGACTCTACCTTTATTTAATGGATAAAGATGAAGTTTTCCCTACACTTAAGTCTAAGTGGGGGTGATAGTAGCGATACACACCCTTAGGGGGGAATTTTTACATGTAAGGAGAGGTTGATGGGTGATACTTATGCTCAAAGGGGTGTACTTCTTTCATTGTAACATTACCTTATTCTATTGGTGTAGCGGGTGAATCATGTCTTTCTCCTAGAAAGGGATCATCTTCTATCAACTTCAAGAGATTCTTATTTAAGGATCCATCTTGACCTAATAAACTCGGTTTAAACCCATAATGTTTCTTGTTATCAACCATGAATGGGTGATGTAAGTGTGTAAGGTCATGGGTTACTCCTATATTAGCTTCCACTCTACATGGCTTAGATTCTACTACCTTTATCCTACAACTACTCGGATTATTTGGTTTGATGGGTGAATTGGGGCCTAATTCAATTCCTAAATTCACATCTAAAGATAGAAAATTGGGTAAGGTTTTTGGTTGAGGCTCCGGTTCATCAAAACTATGAACTTTCATAGAACTAAGAGAAAGGTCATCACTACAAGTATTCAAACCTATTCCCTCTAGTTGTGTTTGGTCCAAAGGTTATACATCCAATGGGGTTCCTAAAGTCTCTTCTATTTCTTCCAGGTAAGTTATAGGTGACGTGTATTCCTTACATGATAGTAGGGCTTGGGGCTTGGAGTTTTCACCTCATTCTCCATTATATCTAGATCACCTATGTATTCACCATGAGTTTTAGTATGATCTAACCCAAATACAATCCTAAGTATCTCAATTGCACTTTGATATAAGCTTCGTTGATGCTCTCGTTCTAATGCCCAAATTTGCATCCACTCTTAAAGGGTTACTAAGCAACAAAGATAAGTTATCTGAAATGGCTAAAACCCCTCTCAATGAGCAATGCTCAGCGGTCCTTCTTAAAAAGCTTCCCGAAAATCTTGAAGACCCTGGCAAGTTTTTAATCCCATGTGATTTCTTGGGGATGGTTCAATGCTCCGCCTTGGCCGATCTTGGCGCTAGTATTAACCTCATGCCACTCTCAGTATGGAAGAAACTTTCTCTCCCTGAACTTACTCCTACTTGTATGACTCTCGAGCTAGCGGACTGTACAATAACTCGTCCACTTGGAATAGCCGAGGATGTCGTGGTTAAAGTAGGGAAGTTTCATTTTCCCACTGACTTTGTTGTAGTAAACTTTGATGCAGATCCTAGAGTTCCCCTCATTTTAGGGAGAGCTTTCTTGAGAACGAGCCGTGCTCTAATCGATGTATTTGCTGAAGAGTTGACTCTACGGGTTGATAACGAAGAACTCACGTTGAATATCAAACAGAACTCCAAACCTCTGAACAAACATAGTGTTGCCACAATCGATCAAAAATCCAAAAGAATCGATGCAACACTCTCTAATTTCACGGTTAAGAGTGTTCACCAAAAACGTGCTGAGCTAAAAGCTATGAAAATCAACCCTGGCTCAAACAAATGGTTTGAAAGTTGTACTAAGGGAGTCATGAGTATTCTTGATGATGATGATCTTGATTCGGAGACTTCATCGGAAGTGGTGGAAACTGCTAGCTCTAAGAGCACACCACTTGTCCCACCTCCAGAATCAGTTTGTCGTATTGAGCTTGTTAACTCTATGGATGAAGCTGAATTCTCTTCAAAGGATCCAATCATATTTGAAAATCAACCTATCATAGCCAATTCTACTCCTTCTATCACTCCTTTTGAGGGAAGTGACTCAATCTTGGAAGAGATTGATGCATACTTGGCTAGTGATTCTGTTCCTTGGGAGATTGATCACGCTCCAATTGATATCGAGCGGGACATACTTCTCATTGAGAAGTTGCTTTATGGAGATAAATCATCCATTTCATATCCTGATCCTATTGTTTCCGACTTTTCCATTCCTTCCCTCAATCCGGATGAGGAAGATGATAATTTTTGGAAAGAAGTCGATGCTTTTCTAAGTGATGAATCAATCCCAACAGGGGTTGATGATTCTTACTTGGATTCAGAGGGGGACATCCTTTTTCTTAACAGTTTATTAAACGAAGAATCGTCCCCAATCCTCCCTTCCGGAAACTCCTTTGATAATCACCATACAAGCTTAAAGTTTAAGCTTAAAAACGTTAAAAATGGTGATTTACTTCTTTCTAATGAAGAATGGACATGCATTATAATGCACATATTTATTCCATTCTTCACACATGGTGTGGTTGCCCTTTCCCTTTTCTCTTTCGGGAATGAGGACACCATTTTTGACCCCGGTATTATCCTTTATAGTTTCTACTATTAAAATACCGGTTGTATCTCGTCGGAGTGGAACTTTCTGATGTTCATGTGTTTATTAACATTGTGAATGAAAGTCCGATCGAGATTGGTCTTCCACGTTACTTTCCCCATGAACCAATGAATTCGGGGTCGAGTCAAGCTAGCGACTCGGTAATCAAAAACAGTAGCTGAACATGGGTTTTCACCCATGTGTTCCACCCTAAGTGTGGGGGAGTTTTCCCCACACTGTTGTATATTCTCATTCTTTAAAAAAAAAAAAAAATCTTTCTAAATAATGGCCGTAATATTTCCCTTTCACGTTCTTTGTTTCGGCATAACCGCCGGTACTTTGAATATTGAGGGCAATATTCATTTCTAAGTGTGGGGGGGAATTCTCACGAATTTCATATATTATCTACCCAATTCCCCCGTTTTTGGCCAAAATTTTTTTTTGGAGTAAGTGTTTTACACTTACTCATTTGGTTATCAATCCGCCATGTTTGATAAACTAAAGGATTGGCTAATCCAGGAGCAAACGGCTCTTGGTAAAGATTTCTCAAATCCGTTTATATGGCTTGCAATTTGCCCAAAATTGTATGGTTTCTCAGCTCCCCATCATCCTCAAAAGATAATGAGTTGGCTAGCCCGCAAGATTATGGCTTGTGGTAAAGGCAGTGGAAAATCCATAATTGGTAATCAGCTCACCAAAGATAATGTTGATAATTTATCTAAGAGTTGGCTAGTCCAGAAGGGTACGGCTTCTGGTAAAGACACATCAAATCCGTTATATGGTTTATGATTTGCCAATAAATCATCTGGTTATCGTTGTACCAAGATTCTTACTTGAATCAAAACAATTGGCTACTCCAGAAGTGATGGCTTTTGGTAAAGAGTTTTTCAAATCCATCAAGGTTTTCTCAAATCATTGCTAGGGACTAGCAATATCTCAGTATGGGGGATTGATGAGTGTCTAAATACTCATCATTTTTGTGTAATCTAAACTGCAAAATCATCTGAAAACACTAAAAAACACATCAAAATGATCAAATTATCACAAATCAGTGTTTTATGTGTTTTAAATGTAAAAATATCAAAATCAGATGAAAAATGTATCAAGTTTGCAAAATTGGCAGTTTTAGTCCCCCAAGTTTTAAAAGTTGTCAAATCTAGTCCCTGGAAATTCAAAAATGTGGAAATTTATCATTCAAGGTCCCTGAAGTATTCTAAGTTGTTTAAAATGATCCTTGAATGATTCTTTGGTCAATTGGCAAGAAAGGTCCCTAAACTTTGGAAAATTACAAAAATAGTCCTTGGACCTTTAAAAAATAGATTTTATGCAAAAAGGGTTCTTGTTCTATCAAAAGTTGTCAAGTTTGGTCCTTGTGAGAGCATTGGAAAAATATCACTTTCAGTCCTTGAAGTTTGGCAATTTTGCATTTTTGGTCCTTGTACTAAGTTAATACCAAACGGACACTTTAAATATTACTAAGGCCCAAAATCCAATCCAATTACAAGCCCAACCCAACTGCCTTTGACCCTTTGCCCTTGACCCCCAGGTCACATCTCCTTTTGACCCCAGTCACTACCTCAATTTGACCCCCTTGTTATTATTTAGCTACGGTCAATGAAAGTCAAAAAAGGAGAATACGCGCTCAAAAACAGGGTACTGTAGCAGTGTCTCTCCCAAGTCTGTATACCCAAAACCATGACTGGTTTTCACCATTTTTCAACTCCCCCTCCCATACCATGTCCCCTCCAACTCCTATACACTCCAAAACCTTTAATTACTTCAACCAAAACCAATTAAAGCAAAAACCTGCTCAAAGAATTATTTGGCGCCAAAAAGCAACTTGGACGGTTATGATTAATTTGAGAGATCCAATGGCTAAATGTTGGTGGGAAAGTTTCAGAGGTCAAAGAGGATTGCTTAAAGTCTATAAAATGGAGAGAGGATGCAATGTATCTACATATGTAGAGTAATTTTAATGTTTTAATGTCGTTTTTAGTGTTTTTCAAGTAAAAGTGTAATTTAAATCCTTCAAGCACTCTGTTTAAGTCTTTTAATGTATTGTAAAGCTTTTCCAATTAGTAATTTCAAGTTTTAATCACTTTTCAAGTTTATGCAATTTCTCATTTTTATGTAAAATCTCATGTTGGATTAAATGTTGTTGTTTGTTGTTTGTATGGATTAGAATAGGTCACATAAGCTCCCAAATAGCTTATACAAGCTATTAGAAACCTTTAAAAATCAGTTGAGACTCAAAAATCAAAAATCACCAAAAATCCAAATAAATACTTGAAAAATAAAAAAGGGTTCTATGGAAGTGTTCACAGCTGGAGCAAGGTGTATCTTGGATGGCCTTGGTATAGTGCTTCTTGGGAAGCTATAGGAATTGGTTTCAGGTCCTGGTTCTCAATATTAAGCTTGGAAGCTTTTGTAAGCTCTTTTTGATTATTTTGGCATTTTACTATTATAGTTGTTCTTTAGCTCAAATTTCTGTATCTTTGTGTTAATTAGCCATAGTTAAGTGTGTTTAAACATTGAAATCTAGTGGTTGTTCTTTCAAAAGTTTAAGTTTATAAAATCCTAGTTATAACAGTGAAAACTGATTCTTAATCATTTCTTAGTTACTATTGTAATAAGGTGTTGTTTAATGTTTCATTAGTTATATAAATAGATTATATAAGGTCTAAAATCAAGTTCATGGTTTTAATTTGTATTTTGCTTTAAAAATCTTCATAACAGTAAGCTTATAGGGGTGTTTGGATATTTGAGTTTGAAAGTACTTTGGACTTTGGATTTGTTGGAAAACTGTCTAAATAGGTCTAAGTAACTAGGTTCAGTCATAAAATCAAGTCTTCATAAGTAAAAAGTCAAAATTACAGTTAAACATGTCTTGGATGCTCACTATTGGATTTTACATATAGCAGATCTTTATTTTGTGTTCAAAAGTTGTTTATTTTGCTCAAATCAATCTTAACATACCTTGTAACATCACATTCAGTGCTTAGAATCAGTTTAAAATCCATTTTGGTCAACTTTTGGTTTCTGTCAAAAAAGTCAAAATCTCAAATGGTCGTTTTTGAATAAACTTGGGAATTTCACTGTGGGTTTATTAAAGAGATTCAGATTATAAGCTTTGGAGGTATTGTAGTATAGTTGGTAAAGAAAAATACAAAAATGATAGTTCTTAGTTTCTCAGCTGTTTGAGTGCTTATTTTACAGCTTTTTCTTGGGTACCTGTTCTTAAAACTGCCCTGTGCACAGTTCTTGGTACCAAATTGATAAGCTTGCATTAAGCTTATTACTTGTCCAAATCTTGAGTTCTCTAGTTCTTTGGAAAGCCAACCTGGTCCTCTTGGATTATCAAGTCTTGTTTTTCACTTTGGAACTTGTTTACTAGGGCTGCATTAAGCTTAAAGCTTGTCCCACTTCTGTGAAAAAGCAAAAGTGCTTATTGCTTATTCTTGGCTTATCAGTGTGTTTTCTTGTATGTTCTAGCTTCAGATCTGTTCATTAAGCTTGTTTGAATCCACTTTGAGCTTTTGTTTCATCTGTTAAGCTTGTTAGAGCTTATTTCCATTAAATAAGCTATTTTAGTCCACTGTTGGACTTTTAAGCACAACAAACAGCTTATTTGAGTTTTGTAAATTTTTTGTCTTTATTAAAGTTTCATATTATTAGTATATAAGTAGTTTTCAAAAAGAAAAATCACAAAAACATCAATATAAAAATAGTGATAGCGTTTATTTAAGATTTTTTAGCTTTTTGATTTTTCTTTTCAACTTTTTAATAAGCAAATCTTGTTTTTCTACTTTTCTTAGGTTTCTGTCATCTTACAGGATTTTTAGAAAAAGTTTCAGATTTTTTCTCTATCTTTTTAGTATTTATTATAATTTTAATTAGTTAAAAATAGTAATTAATTAGTAATAAATAATTAAAAAAGCATAAAAAATATCTTTTCTGTTTTAAAATTAGTTTTATCATATTTTAGATTTTTCAAAGTTAAAATTTTATTTTTCCAAGTTTATTTTGTATTTTCTAATATTTAAGTGTATTTTAAATAGTTATTAATTAGTAATAATTATATAAAAAGTGTGAAAAATATATTTTTAGTTTTAAAATTAGTTTTATAGTATTTTAGATTTTTCAGAATCATAAGTTTATTTTTCTAGCCTTATTTCCTATTTTCTTCTATTTTAGGGTATTTATTAAATAGTTAAAATAGTTTTTAATTAATAGTAATTAATTAGATAGTTTTAAAAATAATTTTCCTTTTCTATAAATTTTCTTTTATTTTTAGGATTCCAAAAATGTCATTTTTATATTTTTAGGTCTTTTATTTCTTAGTTTTCACTTTTTATTTTGTGCGTATACGTAGTTTTTAAAACTTACGTTTACGTTTCTTTGATCTGGTTGTTGTGCTTTCCAATTCTGTGTCCAATTCTATCCCAAATCAATCAGTAGTGTAATTTCTAATCAAAACCTTTACAGATCACTATCCTTAGTGATCACTTCATCATCTGAGTTTGTTTAACACACCATTGAGTCTCCTTGGGACTAAACGACCCGGGAATCCCCTGTATTCTCTGATCTTAATTGTATTTGTGTCTGAGCAGTTTTAAGTCTGTTTAGACTTGACTGTTTTGCGCAGATCAAAGCCACATATGCATAAAAAATCAAAGCCATCTAACTTTACACCCATCTCCTTTTGGATATCTCTAAGATCACTCACAAATTCATTATAACAATAAGAAGCAATTCTATCTGTGAAATACAATTGTTCCTCCATTGTTAATGATTCAAATGCAACTTCATTCTCCATGGTGAAAAATGAAAAGGGTTTTACGAACACAAACACAAAGAAGGGGGAAAGACTACAAGAAATCTAATTAAAAAGGAAAAAGCTCACTTGATAAGAATCAAGTGAGTGAACCTAATCAAGGTAGAAACCTAACTAGCTATTCTATCCCCGACAACGGCACCAAAAACGTGATAGCAGGTTCGGGGTCGAAAGACTTCCTTTTCTACGAGCAAGGTTTACAACCCACTAGACAGTGTACCTAATCGTTATAGTGTAGTATGGGTAAGCCCAGGGGGTTGATCGTTCTCTAGGGGAATAGAGATGCTAGGAGAGATGTATGACGAGAAGGTGAGGTTGAGGGTGATTCTCTAAGCTTTTTGTATTTTTTTAGAAAAACAAGTAAAATCTCGGGATTTAAGAGTGGGGGGGGGTTGGTAATTCTACCAATTTTAACTACTTAACAATTAAAATTAAAAACTAATTAACTAATAAAAAGAATAAAAGCTATGGATTGATTGAGTGTGTTCTTATGAAATTAAAAGCGTGTTTACTTAAATTTTCTTACTCCCTAGTTATCTCTTATTGGTCAGTTGAATTGTCACATCCTCATTTTAATTGGTGTGTTGTATTCCGTGTTAGGTATAAGAGGGTGCTTAATTCTCTAGTTCTATGAATTGTAACTGTTAATACAAATAAGCCGCAAAAACGTTTATTTATATTTTACAATCTTTTAATATTTTATCGATAACAAACGTAAATTCATCTTAACGAAACAAATAAAATACGTAAATGGTTTGAGCCAATAGTTTCCTAACACACTTACGTTTTCACATAAAACACTAAAACAAGTATAAGTGATTTTATGATTTAGTAATACATATGTACAACAACTAGTATTTACATATTGGGCAAATATATACATAACTAGTATGTATTATAATGGGTAATATAAATGGGTAGAAACTTAAGTACTTGACCCATTGACCAATTACATTGAATGTAGTTGGGTACAACCCAAAGTCCATGACCCATACCCATGAAGCTTGACCCATAACCCATTGCATGACATAATGCATAAGTCATATATGGATAATAATTATGGCCCATAGTTTTAATCCATGACCCATGGTTTTAATCCATGAACCATGGAGTAGATACATTGCATCTTGTAGATACATTGTATCTACTTGGATACCCATGATACATAACCCATGACCCATGACCAAAAACCCATGGGCAAAATGGAGCGTCCCACGGATCCCCAGTAATACACTGGACGGATCCCTCAAGTGAGGGATCCGTGGGATCCGTGGAACAGTAGTTGTTTTTCTTCTATAAATAGTGAGCCATTTCTTCCTTTTGGGTTGTCACTCCCACACATACTTTCCCCAAGTATTGTAATCCTCTAACCACAGATCCTAAGGATCTTTCTATATAGTTTGTCTTTTGTTTTTGTGTGATTCTCTAAGTTTCTCTTAAAGGCGAAATCACCACTTCTTGAAGTATAGCAAGCTCAAGTCCATGAGTTGCCATGCTTCGTCATCATCAAGACTACTGAGGTTCTCTTGTTGATACTTCTTTCTTCCTCCACAGAAGTGTTGTGTCCAAGGCGTTAGTGAAGGATGCCGAAAGAGTCAAGACGAAAGCATTAGTAAAAGGTGTTTAACGTCCGTGTCAAAAGCATTAGTGAAGACTGCTAAAGGAGTCAAGACGAAGGCATTAGTGAAAGGTGCCAAGCGTTCGTGTCAAGGGAATTAGTGAAAGATGCCAAGAAGTCCAATCAAGTGGCATTAGTGAAGGATGCCAAGGTCGTATAATCGATGAGGTGCATCGCTATACAAATAGTGATAGTTTGTTTCCAAGGATATTAATATCCTTAATGGTGTTGTAATAAGGAGTGGGTCTCCTTTGGGGTTAGATGTCGTGTAGTGTTGGGTAGTAGATCCTCCATCGTAATGGAACTCGGTACTTAGCCTAGTACCGGATAAAGGGTAGGCAACGTTGTGGTAGGTGTGGTTCTTCTTTGTGAAAGAACCAGGTGGTTAGCCTTGTACCGGAAAAAGAGTATGCGACATTGTGAAGGCTTATCCGCCATAAGGAGTTGGTGTCGTGTAGTGATTACGAACTCTCGAGTAGGTGACTCGGGGAGTGGAGTAGGGCAAGGAAGGTGTCCTTGTAGCCGAACCACTATAAATACTCGTGTTGTGGTTATGTGCTTCTTACTCTTAATCTTTTCATTACACATTTATATATCTATCTATCAATGTCCAACATACACATACAAATAGATTGACATAAGTCGATCCAAATATTTTAAAATAAAGTTTTAATTGGTAAAACTATTCAACCCCCCTTCTAGTTTTCCACAATTGGCATAAGAGCTTCGTTACCAAGTTTCTTAGGGTACGATGTACTTTAAAAACTTGATACGATCCGTGTATGTTTGAAAACTACAAAGAAGGATTTTTTTAAAGTCATGTTTTAAAAATCATCATAGTGTTTAATATTGGACAATGATAGAACGTTCTAATATTTTCCTTGTTAAGGATTCTCCATACTTGGATTTGGGCATACCAAGAAGATCATGAAGAAATTCTATAAATATTTCTTTTCGTAAAAAGAATATTTAGCATAGTATTCCTCACACATAGATTTGGGGAGCTTAAGAAGATCACAAAGAATTTCTATAAATATTTCTTTTCTTAAAAAGAATATTTAGCAAAGGTATGATCTTAATAAATTTCAAGCTTTCTTTTATTTTATTATAGTCTTAGTAGTATGCTTACACTTTCTTAGTAATTACTATAGTAGTTATCTATATTAAAATCATCATCAAGAATGGTATTCTTCGTTGATTTGTATAGACTACACTACAAACCTGTAATAATGATATCTCGGTTATTCGAGAGCCTTGATCATTATTCCTCACAAAAGGACTATTGACATTTCATCTATGTCAATGAGTATCCATGTGAAATTTATTATATTATGATAAAATGGGATTTTGTCATAATCTTTGAAAAAACCCTCCCAAAGAATTATGACTTATTCATAAAAAGGGAACCTCGGCAAATTGGATTAGTATTAAACCGTCAAAACCCCAAACCACAAGTTATAGATCTTAAAATCAAACTCTAGGCATTTTAGAACTCCCAAACCAAAGTTATCAAGGAATGCTTAAGCTGAACTTTTGCTGTCATGCCGGATCCCTGAGTTTGAGCTAGCCGGATCCCTAATGAGAGGGATCCGTGGGATCCATGCAACAGAAGACAACATAAGTTAGAAATGATCACTGTGGAAGTTCCACTATCACTTTCCCTTCAGAGACTCATGAACAAAAACCTAATTACTGTTCACAGGAGCAAATTGATCATTTCCTTCAAGCAAAATAATCTCTTGTGTAAGTATAATCTTCACTACATTGTTAATTTAATTCCTTGATTCCTAAAGATTACAATTTTCATCTTTAGAAGTTGGGTTCAAATGGGTTTGTCATAATTTGTCACCACATTGTTTTCTAAGATAATCTAAATCAAAGAATTAACATTGTTAATACAAATTAAACTCATTTCTTGAATTCAATAAAGATGATTTGAGCAAAATTGTGATCAAACCCTTTAGGCTACTATTCACAATTAACACCACATTGTGGTTTTGTTGTATAGGAACAATCATGCCTAGTAATCGACAACAAGACTATCATGATACCGCCCACTACATCCCAATGTACCATCGAAAGGATGGACTTAGTCCGGAGGATAGGAAAGCTTTCAAGTTTCTCGAAAAGAGACTTTTTCATGAAGGTCGTGTGGTAGAACCATCATTCCTTGCTAACACCGACATCCGAAAAGTTTTTGAAACAATTGGCTTTGATTGTCTTTTGGACATAAACGAGAAAATTTGCCCGGTGTTCGTACTCGAATTCTACAAAACAATGAGAATAGTTAGGAATGAGAACGGGACCATCTCAATTGTCTTCATCATAAATTAACATGAGTACACTCTTTCGCTTGTAGAATATGCAAGAATACTACGTGTTCCATATCAAGGAGTTTGCATGTTTTCCAATGAATGGTCTTTGGCGGAGCTACACGATATGGTAGATCATCATGAAGTCTACCACATGAGAATACCGAAAGCAACCACGGTAAGGGATACAGTGTTCATGCAAAGGGCATCCCCATCGAGGGTCACTAGAAATTCCAAAGTGATCTATAGGGATCCATTCCAAATGGAGCTTTTCGAGATGTACACATTGTATAGGAAATGGGAAGTGGTGGTAAGGGAGAATGTGCTTTGCTTGGGAGGGAACAAGGAATCACCCCAATGCGTGGTTAAGCTTCATAATCTATTGCCTTGTGACCGAGACTCGCTTCAACCTTGCATATTACATGATTAAGAGAATGGCGTGTGTGAAAAGCATGGACAAAATGGTGCTCCCGTATGAAATGCTCCTATCCCGTCTTGCAAACTTCATATTTGCTTAGAGCCTTCTCCGTACTCCAATGATCATAGCTTTTGCAACAAAGTTATGGTGCCTTTATCCGAAGGAAAAACTACACGGTTTATGGTGGATGGGAAAAGACCTCACCCACCAACGGATTCATCAGATGAACGGGAGAGACAAAGAGAAGGAGAAGGAAGTAGCAACCCTCTTGGCAACACCGATCTCGACCCTTTGGATTACATCAATCAATTACCGGACATTCCTAGCCCATCACAAGAATGGCAACAAACCAAAGGGATCTTCAAGTGCTTCGCCAACTTCTTGAAGAAAAAGAAGTAGAGATAGTGGGATGAAGAGTGGAGGGGAGGATGAAGACGGGGAGTGATATGGAAGGAGATGGGGAAGTAAGGTAAGGTCATAGGACCTTAATTTGTGAAAACAATTTGAAACAATGGTTTGTAACATCTTAATAATACTCATGTAGAGTAGGATGTAGTACGTAGGAATTGCCATAACTTGGCATTGAACAATTTAACTTAGGAACGAGTAGGATGAGATTTTACAACATCTTGAATTCATTTAAGTAGTCGTCGTCACTCATCTTTAACTACCTTTTAGTTCCCCCACACTTGCTATGCGTTATACTTGTTGTGTTCTTGCATTCAATCATTGTAGAAATAACTAGGAGAAGCATTTGCTAAGAGTGCAAGAATTGCACATTTGCTGAAAGCCTTCTGATCTGCAGTAGCCGGATCTCAGAATTATAACTAGCCGGATCCCTCCCAAGAGGGAACCGTGGGATCCGGGAAGACAGATATCAGATACAGATCACTATACATCCAAGTTATCCCCTTAATCACATCATGATGGCTAAACATGATTAATTCAAACCACTTAAGGCTTCCTCAAGCATAGTAGGTCTCACATTCACCCGTAGGTAACTTAGGATCAAATTCAAAGTGCATTTGATTTATCAAACTCACCAATATCCATCATATTTCCGCTCCAACACTCACACATTATTTCTCACATCTCAAAACACTTAGTTTGATATTTCTATGACTTTTAGCAAATTGATTTTAGTCACTCTTACCTCAAAATAGGCTTGAAACAGGTTTTTCATTTTTCTTTATTTTTTAGGATTTTATCAAATTTCTCTTGAGCCATCATCTGATTTCTAGGACTAATTTCAATCATTTTCCTATTTCAAATCAAATGATATCCTCCTCAAACACTTATCTAAACTTTCAAAAGTCCACTTTCCTACCCAAAACCATCATTAAGTATCCTCACTCCTTATGGTTGAGCATTTAAGACATCCACCACTCAAGACATCTAAGGAAAGTCAAATCCTCAAGATTCATAGGTACTAGACCTTACAAAAAGCACAATCACTTCATCACATATCTGTCTGACAGACGGATCCCTGGTTTATAACCAGACGGATCCCTAGTAAGAGGGATCTGTGGGATCCGTGTCTACCAAAAGAATTTAATCAGTTCTTTCTTTCAAAGTTAAGCCATCTTTGGTACTCTAAACACCTTTAGTTACCATTTAATGATTTCCTAAAGTTGAACAACACCTTATTTGACCTTTGTGCATGCCTAATCCCCTTAGTGGTCATGAATTTAATTCCTTAATTCAAATTCATCCTTTATAAACCAAACATTCTTGAGGTTAAGTCATCACTCCTACCTAATTCTCAAAAATCAGTAGTTAGAAGCTCATATTGCATTCTCACTATGACTAAAGCACTTAGCAACAACTCTTCAACCAAAGGTTCATCCAAAAGGAATGGTCATATGATTCATGAGATTTCATCCACCGAATCATCTCCCGTAAGAGATCATAATGTTAGAATCCTACCTCAACAAACCCAATCAACAATTGCCAAGAGAACCGCAAGAATTAGTGTTAGACCCTTTGGGCTAGAAAAGGGTTCATCAAGCTCTAAACCAAACATACCTAGTTCTAGAAAACCGTCTAAGCCTTCATTCATAGAGCATAGACTACACCCTTTCACCGAGTCTCTCTCTCACCCAAATCTCTATTCATTAGAGCATTCACCACCGAGAACTTCCTATTCACCAACTATTTCGTTAAATAGGGAACCACCTACAACACCAACTAGTCCATCATTGGAAACAAGGAACCACCAAGGACTTGACCATATGGAGGAATTTCCATTACCACCACCCTCATTCTTAGTAGAACCTCATCCTACATTACTCAATGTAACCCCACCAACATTTGTAGAGCCTCCTCAAAACATCCAATCTCCTCCGGTTCCTAATCAAGACAATAATTGCTCTAATTGTCTAATCACCCAAGGACTTGTTCAAGAAGTACGAAATGAGTTGCATTTCATGTTTCATCATCTTCTTGAAAGATTGGACCAAATCAACAAGTCTACTCATCCTTAGACTCAAGCACATTATTGCTTCTTAAGTTTTGGTCACTTATTAGTATTAGTAGAATATGTATTACATGGCTAAATCATTATCTTAGTTTTAGAGATTTGTTGATTATCTCTTATGTTTTATTGAATGATAGTTTATATGCCATATTGGTTTAAGTATATGTTTGTTGCTTGAATACATATCTCACTTTGATGTTAACATTATGTGGTACATCCCCATTGCTGAATTATGTTATCAGATAGACGGATCCCTGAGATTTTCCTAGACGGATCCCTCCAAGGAGGGAACCATGGGATCCGTGCAACAGAAGACCAATTTTCTACTAACTTGAGTCTTATTTGCTGGAAATTATGCACTATATACTTGTTTTCTAACCTTTGTTTTGTAGATTTTCAAAATACACATGAAGACTTTGACACCCTAAGCTAGGGGGAGCTTTGTGTCAAACCATACATTGCAAAACCATTTGCAGTATAATCCTCTTATGGATTACATTTCGTTACGTCCCCTTGCAAAGTTGCAATCATCAAGGGGGAGCATTATCGTCACTAAGACGAAACCATTTGCAAACATAGTTGCAATGCATTAGCTTAGTAGTTTTTATTTACTTGATACCCTCACAAAGGGATGGACTCGTCAAGGGGGAGTTAAGACAAGAACTCTTCCCGTCACTTGCTCTCTATATTTTTTTTCCTTTACATGTTTTTCTTAAAACATTGTGTTAGTTTCTTTTCGACGCTCTTTTTGTTTCGACAAAAAGGGGGAGAAGAGAGTAAAAACTCCAATTCAAACTTTTACGAATTTTAGTGTTTTTCCTTAAAATAATTTTATTTTTGTCATCAACAAAAAGGGGGAGATTGTTAATAAAAATAAGCCGTAAATACGTTTATTTATATTTTACGATCTTCTAATGTTTTGTCGATAACAAACGTAAAATTATCTTAACGAAACAAATAAAATACGTAATGGTTTGAGCCAATAGTTTCCTAACACACTTACATTTTCACATAAAACACTAAAACAAGTATAAGTGATTTTATGATTTAGTAATACATATGTACAACAACTAGTGTTTACATATTGGGCAAATATATACATAACTAGTATGTATTATAATGGGTAATATAAATGGGTAGAAACTTAAGTACTTGATCCATTGACCAAATACATTGAATGTAGTTGGGTACAACCCAAACTCCATGACCCATACCCATGGAGCTTGACACATATCTCATTGCATGACATCATGCATAAGTCATATATGGATAATATTCATGGCCCATAGTTTTAATCCATGACCCATGGTTTTAATCGATGAACCATGGACTAGATGCATTGCATCTTGTAGATACATTGTATCTACTTGGATACCCATGATCCATAACCCTTGACCCATGACCCAAAACCCATGGGCAAAAGGGAGCGTCCCACGGATCCCCAGTAATACACTGGACAGATCCCTCAAGTGAGGGATCCGTGGAACAGTAGTTGTTTTTCTTCTATAAATAGTGAGCCATTTCTTCCTTTTGGGTTGTCACTCCCACAAATACTTTCCCCAAGTATTGTAATCCTCTAACCAAAGATCCTAAGGATCTTTCTATGTAGTTTGTCTTTTGTTTTTGTGTGATTCTCTAGGTTCCTCTTAAAGGCGAGATCACCACTTCTTGAAGTCGAGCAAGCTCAAGTCCATGAGTTGCCATGCTTCATCATCATCAAGACTACTGAGTGTAAGATATAGGATTTCACAAACACACTAAACCATGATCAAAGTGGGGCGTTCAAGTATGTTTAGAGAGAGAAAGTTCTAGAGAGAGAAAGGGAAGAGAGTTGGGAACTATGTGAAAACAAAGAAAAATGGTATTGAAGCTCCAACCCTCTACCTTGGGAGGTAGAGGGTATTTATAGTGTCTTACAAATAAACGCCACCTACGGGCTGTGGATCAGGCATACAGTGGGTAAAGAACCGTCCGTCCTCCATGGTGTTACTAAACTAAATACTACTTAACATCAAATAACTACGACTACGAGCTTTCTAACGATTACATATACTTGAGGTGACCGACACTTTAACTACTGGATTTTACAAATCCTAACAATCTCCCCCTAAGGGAGGTCACCTCAAACACACATTAAAATTACGTAGAATACAAACAGATATTACATAGAGATTGTTCTTGGATTCTTGTTCATGTTCTTTGTTCTGTAGCTCGTAGTCTTTGATTCTTCATTTTCGCATGTTTGGATAATCTGAGTGGAGGTCTTTAACTGATCCACGTGATAATGAGTTTTGAGCCAGCTTTGAGATCATCAGCCACATTAATCTCTGACTCATCCATAGTGGTGTAGTGACATTTGGACCGTCATGCTCACATTCTGGATCATGATATATTCTTATCAGAGTAGCGGAAGCTTTCGTTGATTCATGATATTGGCAGCAGCGTAGCAGAAGCATGGAGTGAAAATATCAGAGTCATTGACGCACTAATCATGATATCTTTGGAAGTGAATGTGTTGTGTGAGCATGCGGCTATGGATTGACCGCTCCATTCTGATCAGCTGCAAACGTAGGGTGTTCCTGCATAAAACAGTTAGCAATAAAGCGCACAAGAGTGTCTTTGATCACTTTTGTTGAATTGAGGTACACAGCCCACGGTTCCCCGTTGATCAGTACAAGTACTGCCTGTGATCAGGTATAATTCCAAAGAATTTCCTTGACAGGGTTTCGCAGCTGCTCTAGTTGTTCTCAAACCGGAACGTCTCAAAGAAGACAACACAGAGTGAGTGAACCAGCGAAATGAGATTCACTGATTGATGAAAAGAGATTTGAAAAAAAATCGTGTATTGCTCAATAGAAATTGTTTTTGCAATACAACGAAGGTTTTAATGAAAATCAATTATCAATCATAAACACCTTTTATTTTGAGAAATAAGTACACAGTCGATGTGCTAAAGAAAAGTTTTTAAGCATAACGACCGGTTTTTCAAAGGTATCCGTCAATCCATAACCTGAACCAGGATTGATTCAAAAGATTGAATCGCCCCATTGTTTCTGTTCAGTTGTCACATGGTTTATCTATTGGATAGATCTCACATGCCACCCACCAGGAGCTTGTTTGATGTTGGCTCCAGAAGGCTTTCCATCTTCATTGTGAATATGTTAGCATATCACTGAGATGTTCTGGCAATACCACAAGGATAGTGCGTAGGACTCATAAGATGTTATCTCTCTTTCCACATGGAGTGAAACAGTGAGTCTTCATTGACAGTGTCCTAAAGAGATTTAATTGATGATCTCTTGGCTCTAGACTCAATAGTGCACATTTGGTTTCCTATGCCGGAGACTAGGGAGAGGGTCTCCTTCTTCAATATCAACACTCTCTAAGAGAAAGTCGATAGATTATGTCGGTTCCTCATGAGAATGAAACAAGCCCTTTTAAGAGGAACTTGAGTATTTGGGAAGTTAGGTGCAGTGAGTCACTGGGTCCATGACGTCTTGTCTTCAATACCAGTGTTACCTTAGTAACCACCAGTAGCATATGTATTGAACCCGGTTTCTGCCCTAAGGTTGAATTATTGGAGGGCTATTTCTTTTCACCCTTTTCTCATTCATTTTTTTTCATTCTTCAACCCCTTCAGTGCTTACCGAAACTTCATTACTAGAACCTTGTTGGGTTTATTCCAGTTCTAGCTCTGTCTCAGTCGTCACTCTTCCCATTTCTCACTTTTCTCCTTTTTTCAATATACCTAAGGACTCTACACTATCTAGTGGATTGTCCCTGGGTAGATCCCTCCGGTTCTGGCGGATCGTGGGAACGAGTACCTAACCTAACCATCCTTATATCTCCATACATAAAGTAAATTTGGTCAGTCTTTTTGGTACAGTTCTTCTTCCATTGGAACCAATTGAAAACCATTTGAAAATCAATCCAAGTACTTGTGATACATGATCAAAACATTTTGTACCTGAATTGTTTTTGATAATTTTAGAAATGCTCCCCCTCAACATATGCATAAAAATTCAGAATTTGTTTAGCATATGGAGGCAAGAGATCTTTGAAATCGTTAGATTAAGAATGAAAGGTCCAATCTTTTGATTAACATTTTCTAAAAATGATCATCATCACTTCCCAATCAATTTGAGTAAATAAAGCATTTTGAGGAAGGATGAGGTTTTTCAAAGGTTTGCTCCCCCTCAATATGTGCCTCGAAGTTTGAAAGAGTTTTGCACATATTGGAAGAAACTTGCACTTAGAGACAATTCAATCACGTTTCAATAATTTGAGGTTTAAAGTAGATGCTCCCCCTCAACATGTGCATGGAAAATTTGAAATCGTTTGTCACATGCGGGAAGGAAAACATGCTAAACACTTATGAAACCATTTATCGAATTATCAGTTTAAATCCAATTTAAATCACAAATTCTCCCCCGATCACAATTATCAAATCATTTGAGATTTGTGATCTCTGTAGATTTAAATTGATTTTGAAAGCTTTTAAGGAGAATTGTGACTTGATTATGAAAAAATGTTTTAACTGATAAGGATTGGATTTTGAGACTTTAAACTCCATTGATTAAACATGCATGATTATCTTTTGAAAACATAATGATAACCAAGGTCTTGAACCAATTGTGTAAAATATTGTAAAACATTTAGAGTAGACCTTGCTCATTTAAGTGCAAATTGTTTGAAAAGAACACTTTTTGATTTAATTGAAAAATCATTCTCCCCCTTAATCAATGACGAATGTTGTTGATTGAAGGATTGAGATTTTGACACTTGATAAGTTCTTTTGATTTTCAAAAATAGAGTCCGAAGTGTTTTCAAAACAATTGAGTTTTCATAAGATTGCAAATATTTTTCAGATGAATATTTAGAAGGAAAAATATTTGAGATTAAACATTTGTTTTTAGAATCAGATCATTAGGTTTGAAACATGAGATAAAGCATGACTCTGTTCTTTCTTTGAAAACGGGTTACTGCCTGAAATGATAATAAGCCACCATTTTTCTCCGCCTCAATTTTTTTTTTATGCAAAAACTATGTGCATTCGAAGAACATCTAAAAACCCGTGACATTCTTTGAATGTCAACACAAAGTCCGTAGATGATATCGAATAAGGAAAAATATGACAAAATAACAATATTTTTGGAATTTTTCAAGATTTTCTAATTTTTATGGATTTTGAGAATTTTATATTTTTATATTTTCAAGTTTTGAGATTTTTTTTTTTTTTTTTTTTTTTTTTTTTTTTTTTTTTTTTTAATGCAAATATTTACAGGAGATAGATGAGGGAAACCTTTTACTCCTCTTCTTCCTCTTGAAGACGTTTGAGTGTTTCCGGTTGCAGACTCTTAAGACCAAGACGTGGAAGAATAAACTCAAAACGTTCTCTAGGAAGAGCTTTGGTGAAGATGTCTGCTAATTGGTATTCAGTCCTCACAAAATAGAGTTCCACTACACCATTTTCCACTTGCTCCCTGATGAAATGATGTCGAATGTCGATGTGCTTTGCTCTTGAGTGTTGAACGTTGTTGCATGAGAGAGCAATAACACTTTTATTATCACAGTACAGAGGGATTTTGTTGAATTCAAAGCCATAGTCAGATAATTGGGATCTCATCCATAGGATTTGAGCACAACAAGATGACATGGCTATGTATTCAGCCTCTGTAGAGGAAATAGAAGTACTCATTTGCTTCTTTGAAGACCAGCTTACAAGCTTATCACTAAAAAACTGAGCACCTCCAGACGTACTTCGATGAGTATCTTGAAATCCTGCATGATCAGCATCTGCATAGGCTGTTAGTGACATACCGGTGTCCTTTGGGTACCAAAGTCCCATATTGATGGTTCCTTGGAGATACCGAAAGACCCGTTTAACCGCTTCAAGGTGCTTTTTAGTAGGCTTAGCGTGGTATCTAGCACACATGCAAACAGCGAATAAGATGTCTGGCCTACTAGCTGTGAGGTACATCAGGGATCCAATCATACTACGATATTTCATTTGGTCTACCATGATCCCTGAGTGGTCCTCATCTAGTTTAGTACGTTCAATCATGGGAGTGTCAACAGGGTCACTAGAATTGTTGGGTTTATTGATTTGATGATACAAAACAATAAAGAATGAAACATCAAGGACTTAAAGTGACAAAGAAGAAATCTACAAAAAGATGGAGGGACTTGCTTGCAAAAGAAGATTTAATGTTTAGTCCTTCGTAGTATTTTGTAAACCCTAATCCTCTAGTATATAAAGAGGACATGGGGTGTAGGTTTTATTAATTAAGTCTTCCATAATGTAGTCATTAAAGGTGTGTGTGTGTGTCTAGGCGTCAAGTTCTCTAAGTGGACGCCTAGGATTTGTGTAGTTTAGCCTCAAGGATCTTTGATCCCTGTTACAAGTTTAGTGTAACCGTATTATTCTGATCATATAATATTTGAGGCTTGAAGTGATTATTAAGATAAACCTTGTGTCAATAACTATGATTTGTTTTATTCCGCTGTGTACCAAGTTTATTGTCATTGTTATTGTTAACCCTAGAGGCTTAAAACGATCTCAAGGAGTCCTATCAAACTCCACAATTGGTATCAGAGCTTGGGGAGCTCGTTACCTAGGGATTCACAAGGTTTTATTGGTCGAAGAATGGCAATAAGAAGAAAAAATTCGAAGCTGTAAAAAATTCGCAACTTTTCTGCAGCACTGTTTTCTAACGACCATAACTTTTTCGTGAACCGTTGGATCGGGCTACAATTTTTACTGGAGCTTCTCTATATGCCCATCTAACTTTTCACCGGAGGGATCCTCGATCTGGGCTCTCAATCAAAAGATATTTGATGTCGAAGTTTGCTGCAGAAACAGGTTAATGTTTTCGAATTTACAAGGTTCTCTCTCAAAAATAGCGACAAAGGGGAAAAATTGTGCAAACCCCACTGGTCTTGTTTAATTCGTGGATATTAATTGGCTGTTAAATCAATGCATGCATTTATTAATTGGATGTTAAATCGTTTAATGCATGTATTGAATATACGAATTGCATAACAGATTGACTAAATGGCCAATAAATTGCTATATTCATTAATATATGAATGGCCAATCAATTGCGTTTTAATAGTCGGCTATTTATAGTATATTTCGCTGACTTCATAACATGTGACGAGGTAATGATTAACATGGAGTGAATTGCAAGATTATTTATGCTGTTGGGTTCTTACGCTGTTAGTTATTCTGGGTGATTGTTATTCTTGTTGCGTTATCTGCTGCTACACTTGTGTGCTGCTATCATAGTGCGTTAGGGATACTTTGGAGGTTGGAGCAGCATGAGATAATGTTTCTTGAAACCACTGCCAAAATCACTGCTAGTTATATCGAAACCACTGCTAGGTTTTCTCGTAACCACTGACAAGCTTCTCAAAACCACTTCTAGTTTATCGAAACCACTGATAGCTTTACTTGTAACCACTGATGGGCTTATCGAAAGTAACCACTGCTAGTTTAAGCGAGTTTCTACTGCTCGTGGTTTTATTGGTCATCAAAGTTTCAAGCTAAGAATAAAGATGGTTTTATTCGTCGTGGTTTTACTACTCGTGTCCTACTGCTACTTGACATGGTACTCCGTATTATGTTTATTATTTATGTTGTCAAAGAGATTCTTTAACATGTTGTGGTAATTAGTTGGGACCTACAAATCTTGTATGCATGGACCATCAAATTTGGTATATGAATATACAACATGGAATTTACGTTTTCAACAGTACATGATGGTACAAGTTTTGGTTCATTGGTTTGCTATCGGATAATGCACACATGTGAATGGTTTTGGTTTCTCGTTGAGATTGGAAGATGTTGGACGACACACACATGGGATATTGGTTTACACACAAAGGTTATTGGAAGTTGTTCTTAAAAGTTTTAAAAAGCTAGTTTTTGGTTTCTATTGATTAATTGATTACGAAGGAGGTTATTTATCACTTATTTGAAGGTGAAGTGGAATTACTTGGATACGTGTTTTATCATATCTTAAAAGTATCATACCTACTTTTAAGGTAACTTGTTCGTGCTTTAATGATTGTGACGAAGAATTGACAAACACTTTAAGGAGTGACGTTATTGTGCTCAGTGATTATTGTCAAGAGATTGCGGTCTCCTTATACATTGGTTAGTATACGTTCAGAGTCACGTGGATAAACAAGACATAAGATGCAAGTTTGGGTGATTTTACTTCTTCATCAAATTCGTTATACTTGGTTTTCTTCACAAGTGATCATTACATAGAGCTTACAGATTTGAAGAATCATTTGATGTTCATGCACTACTCAAGGGGAAGTTTTTACTGCTTACATTCTCTATTTGTTGATAACAAAAAGGGGAAGAAATATTGGAGTGGCGTAGCATGGATTAAGGGGAAGACAAAGGAAGACAAGAATGTTTTATTCATGGTGAGATTTAATTATCTCAACTTCTGCTACTTCGTCTAGGGAAGTTCGTACAAGAACCGTATTTGTTTTGTCATCATCAAATAGGGGAAGATTGTTGGGTTTATTGATTTGATGATACAAAACAATAAAGAATGAAACATCAAGGACTTAAAGTGACAAAGAAGAAATCTACAAAAATATGGAGGGACTTGCTTGCAAAAGAAGATTTAATGTTTAGTCCTTCGTAGTATTTTGTAAACTCTAATCCTCTAGTTTATAAAGAGGACATGGGGTGTAGGTTTTATTAATTAAGTCTTCCATAATGTAGTCATTAAAGGTGTGTGTGTGTGTCTAGGCGTCAAGTTCTCTAAGTGGACGCCTAGGATTTGTGTAGTTTAGCCTCAAGGATCTTTGATCCCTGTTACAAGTTTAGTGTAACCGTATTATTCTGATCATATAATATTTGAGGCTTGGAGTGATTATTAAGATAAACCTTGTGTCAATAACTATGATTTGTTTTATTCCGCTGTGTACCAAGTTTATTGTCATTGTTATTGTTAACCCTAGAGGCTTAAAACGATCTCAAGGAGTCCTATCAAACTCCACAAGAATCAAATCCAAAATTCTTTAAAATCTCATTTGCATATTTAGATTGATTTATAAAAATGCCTCCGGGACTTTGTGAAATTTGTAATCCCAAGAAAAATGACATTTGTCCCATCATTGACATTTGAAATTTAGAACCCATTTCATTTGAAAAACGGTCACACTCATTGGGGGTCAGTCGAGGCAAAGATGATATCATCAACATAAATTTGAACATGAATTAAATGTTTGCCTGACTTTCTGGTGAACAATGTAGGATCAACTGCTCCTTTGCTGAATCCAGTAGATAGAAGAAACTTTGATAGCGTATCATACCATGCTCTAAGAGCTTACTTCAAACCATAAAGGGCCTTTTTCAAGCGATAAACATGAGTAGGATGCTCTGGATTCACAAAACCCTCTGGCTGGCTGACATAAACCACTTCTTTCATATCTTAACCCATAATTGCTCCAAAATGGTCATTCCCGAATCTAACAGTCCCGATGAATTTACTCACGAAGTTCATGAGCCGCGACCGGTCTCCAGTCATATGCTTGGAACAGCCTGAGTCCAGGTACCACAGAACGATTTGAACGATCTGCAGTTGAACACAGACAAGAATGGATAACTGGATAATTGGGATCCCCATGAAAGAATGGGTTCCATTTGGTTAGTAACAGTGATTGGAACACCCACATCAAAAATAGAAATACCCATATCAGAAATAGAAGCAATGGAATCATCAGAAA